>OU964969.1:9250477-9980316 GCA_918808275.2 Dolichovespula sylvestris | reverse complement strand
CAACCCAGACGCAACCCAGACGCAACCCAGACGCAACCCAGACGCAACCCAGACGCAACCCAGACGCAACCCAGACGCAACCCAGACGCAACCCAGACGCAACCCAGACGCAACCCAGACGCAACCCAGACGCAACCCAGACGCAACCCAGACGCAACCCAGACGCAACCCAGACGCAACCCAGACGCAACCCAGACGCAACCCAGACGCAACCCAGACGCAACCCAGACGCAACCCAGACGCAACCCAGACGCAACCCAGACGCAACCCAGACGCAACCCAGACGCAACCCAGACGCAACCCAGACGCAACCCAGACGCAACCAGACGCAACCCAGACGCAACCCAGACGCAACCCAGACGCAACCCAGACGCAACCCAGACGCAACCCAGACGCAACCCAGACGCAACCCAGACGCAACCCAGACGCAACCCAGACGCAACCCAGACGCAACCCAGACGCAACCCAGACGCAACCCAGACGCAACCCAGACGCAACCCAGACGCAACCCAGACGCAACCCAGACGCAACCCAGACGCAACCCAGACGCAACCCAGACGCAACCCAGACGCAACCCAGACGCAACCCAGACGCAACCCAGACGCAACCCAGACGCAACCCAGACGCAACCCAGACGCAACCCAGACGCAACCCAGACGCAACCCAGACGCAACCCAGACGCAACCCAGACGCAACCCAGACGCAACCCAGACGCAACCCAGACGCAACCCAGACGCAACCCAGACGCAACCCAGACGCAACCCAGACGCAACCCAGACGCAACCCAGACGCAACCCAGACGCAACCCAGACGCAACCCAGACGCAACCCAGACGCAACCCAGACGCAACCCAGACGCAACCCAGACGCAACCCAGACGCAACCCAGACGCAACCCAGACGCAACCCAGACGCAACCCAGACGCAACCCAGACGCAACCCAGACGCAACCCAGACGCAACCCAGACGCAACCCAGACGCAACCCAGACGCAACCCAGACGCAACCCAGACGCAACCCAGACGCAACCCAGACGCAACCCAGACGCAACCCAGACGCAACCCAGACGCAACCCAGACGCAACCCAGACGCAACCCAGACGCAACCCAGACGCAACCCAGACGCAACCCAGACGCAACCCAGACGCAACCCAGACGCAACCCAGACGCAACCCAGACGCAACCCAGACGCAACCCAGACGCAACCCAGACGCAACCCAGACGCAACCCAGACGCAACCCAGACGCAACCCAGACGCAACCCAGACGCAACCCAGACGCAACCCAGACGCAACCCAGACGCAACCCAGACGCAACCCAGACGCAACCCAGACGCAACCCAGACGCAACCCAGACGCAACCCAGACGCAACCCAGACGCAACCCAGACGCAACCCAGACGCAACCCAGACGCAACCCAGACGCAACCCAGACGCAACCCAGACGCAACCCAGACGCAACCCAGACGCAACCCAGACGCAACCCAGACGCAACCCAGACGCAACCCAGACGCAACCCAGACGCAACCCAGACGCAACCCAGACGCAACCCAGACGCAACCCAGACGCAACCCAGACGCAACCCAGACGCAACCCAGACGCAACCCAGACGCAACCCAGACGCAACCCAGACGCAACCCAGACGCAACCCAGACGCAACCCAGACGCAACCCAGACGCAACCCAGACGCAACCCAGACGCAACCCAGACGCAACCCAGACGCAACCCAGACGCAACCCAGACGCAACCCAGACGCAACCCAGACGCAACCCAGACGCAACCCAGACGCAACCCAGACGCAACCCAGACGCAACCCAGACGCAACCCAGACGCAACCCAGACGCAACCCAGACGCAACCCAGACGCAACCCAGACGCAACCCAGACGCAACCCAGACGCAACCCAGACGCAACCCAGACGCAACCCAGACGCAACCCAGACGCAACCCAGACGCAACCCAGACGCAACCCAGACGCAACCCAGACGCAACCCAGACGCAACCCAGACGCAACCCAGACGCAACCCAGACGCAACCCAGACGCAACCCAGACGCAACCCAGACGCAACCCAGACGCAACCCAGACGCAACCCAGACGCAACCCAGACGCAACCCAGACGCAACCCAGACGCAACCCAGACGCAACCCAGACGCAACCCAGACGCAACCCAGACGCAACCCAGACGCAACCCAGACGCAACCCAGACGCAACCCAGACGCAACCCAGACGCAACCCAGACGCAACCCAGACGCAACCCAGACGCAACCCAGACGCAACCCAGACGCAACCCAGACGCAACCCAGACGCAACCCAGACGCAACCCAGACGCAACCCAGACGCAACCCAGACGCAACCCAGACGCAACCCAGACGCAACCCAGACGCAACCCAGACGCAACCCAGACGCAACCCAGACGCAACCCAGACGCAACCCAGACGCAACCCAGACGCAACCCAGACGCAACCCAGACGCAACCCAGACGCAACCCAGACGCAACCCAGACGCAACCCAGACGCAACCCAGACGCAACCCAGACGCAACCCAGACGCAACCCAGACGCAACCCAGACGCAACCCAGACGCAACCCAGACGCAACCCAGACGCAACCCAGACGCAACCCAGACGCAACCCAGACGCAACCCAGACGCAACCCAGACGCAACCCAGACGCAACCCAGACGCAACCCAGACGCAACCCAGACGCAACCCAGACGCAACCCAGACGCAACCCAGACGCAACCCAGACGCAACCCAGACGCAACCCAGACGCAACCCAGACGCAACCCAGACGCAACCCAGACGCAACCCAGACGCAACCCAGACGCAACCCAGACGCAACCCAGACGCAACCCAGACGCAACCCAGACGCAACCCAGACGCAACCCAGACGCAACCCAGACGCAACCCAGACGCAACCCAGACGCAACCCAGACGCAACCCAGACGCAACCCAGACGCAACCCAGACGCAACCCAGACGCAACCCAGACGCAACCCAGACGCAACCCAGACGCAACCCAGACGCAACCCAGACGCAACCCAGACGCAACCCAGACGCAACCCAGACGCAACCCAGACGCAACCCAGACGCAACCCAGACGCAACCCAGACGCAACCCAGACGCAACCCAGACGCAACCCAGACGCAACCCAGACGCAACCCAGACGCAACCCAGACGCAACCCAGACGCAACCCAGACGCAACCCAGACGCAACCCAGACGCAACCCAGACGCAACCCAGACGCAACCCAGACGCAACCCAGACGCAACCCAGACGCAACCCAGACGCAACCCAGACGCAACCCAGACGCAACCCAGACGCAACCCAGACGCAACCCAGACGCAACCCAGACGCAACCCAGACGCAACCCAGACGCAACCCAGACGCAACCCAGACGCAACCCAGACGCAACCCAGACGCAACCCAGACGCAACCCAGACGCAACCCAGACGCAACCCAGACGCAACCCAGACGCAACCCAGACGCAACCCAGACGCAACCCAGACGCAACCCAGACGCAACCCAGACGCAACCCAGACGCAACCCAGACGCAACCCAGACGCAACCCAGACGCAACCCAGACGCAACCCAGACGCAACCCAGACGCAACCCAGACGCAACCCAGACGCAAACTTAGTTTAGACTTAGACGCAGTCCACACGCAACCGTATAAAAACGCAGCCCAACCCAGACGCAAACTTAGTTTAGACTTAGACGCAGTCCACACGCAACCGTATAAAAACGCAGGCCAACCCAGACGCAACCCAGACGCAACCCAGACGCAACCCAGACGCAACCCAGACGCAACCCAGACGCAACCCAGACGCAACCCAGACGCAAACTTAGTTTAGATTTAGACGCAACCCAGACGCAAACTTAGTTTAGATTTAGACGCAACCCAGATGCAAACTTAGTTTAGATTTAGACGCAACCCAGACGCAAACTTAGTTTAGACTTAGACGCAGTCCACACGCAACCGTATAAAAACGCAGCCCAACCCAGACGCAAACTTAGTTTAGACTTAGACGCAGTCCACACGCAACCGTATAAAAACGCAGGCCAACCCAGACGCAACCCAGACGCAACCCAGACGCAACCCAGACGCAACCCAGACGCAACCCAGACGCAACCCAGACGCAACCCAGACGCAACCCAGACGCAACCCAGACGCAACCCAGACGCAACCCAGACGCAACCCAGACGCAACCCAGACGCAAACTTAGTTTAGATTTAGACGCAACCCAGACGCAAACTTAGTTTAAATTTAGACGCAACCCAGACGCAAAATTAGTTTAGACTTAGACGCAGTCCACACGCAACCGTATAAAAACGCAGGCCAACCCAGACGCAACCCAGACGCAACCCAGACGCAACCCAGACGCAACCCAGACGCAACCCAGACGCAACCCAGACGCAACCCAGACGCAAACTTAGTTTAGATTTAGACGCAACCCAGACGCAAACTTAGTTTAGATTTAGACGCAACCCAGATGCAAACTTAGTTTAGATTTAGACGCAACCCAGACGCAAACTTAGTTTAGACTTAGACGCAGTCCACACGCAACCGTATAAAAACGCAGCCCAACCCAGACGCAAACTTAGTTTAGACTTAGACGCAGTCCACACGCAACCGTATAAAAACGCAGGCCAACCCAGACGCAACCCAGACGCAACCCAGACGCAACCCAGACGCAACCCAGACGCAACCCAGACGCAACCCAGACGCAACCCAGACGCAAACTTAGTTTAGATTTAGACGCAACCCAGACGCAAACTTAGTTTAGATTTAGACGCAACCCAGATGCAAACTTAGTTTAGATTTAGACGCAACCCAGACGCAAACTTAGTTTAGACTTAGACGCAGTCCACACGCAACCGTATAAAAACGCAGCCCAACCCAGACGCAAACTTAGTTTAGACTTAGACGCAGTCCACACGCAACCGTATAAAAACGCAGGCCAACCCAGACGCAACCCAGACGCAACCCAGACGCAACCCAGACGCAACCCAGACGCAACCCAGACGCAACCCAGACGCAACCCAGACGCAACCCAGACGCAACCCAGACGCAACCCAGACGCAACCCAGACGCAACCCAGACGCAACCCAGACGCAACCCAGACGCAACCCAGACGCAACCCAGACGCAACCCAGACGCAACCCAGACGCAACCCAGACGCAAACTTAGTTTAGATTTAGACGCAACCCAGACGCAAACTTAGTTTAAATTTAGACGCAACCCAGACGCAAAATTAGTTTAGACTTAGACGCAGTCCACACGCAACCGTATAAAAACGCAGGCCAACCCAGACGCAACCCAGACGCAACCCAGACGCAACCCAGACGCAACCCAGACGCAACCCAGACGCAACCCAGACGCAACCCAGACGCAACCCAGACGCAACCCAGACGCAACCCAGACGCAACCCAGACGCAACCCAGACGCAACCCAGACGCAACCCAGACGCAAACTTAGTTTAGACTTAGACGCAGTCCACACGCAACCGTATAAAAACGCAGCCCAACCCAGACGCAAACTTAGTTTAGACTTAGACGCAGTCCACACGCAACCGTATAAAAACGCAGGCCAACCCAGACGCAACCCAGACGCAACCCAGACGCAACCCAGACGCAACCCAGACGCAACCCAGACGCAACCCAGACGCAACCCAGACGCAAACTTAGTTTAGATTTAGACGCAACCCAGACGCAAACTTAGTTTAGATTTAGACGCAACCCAGATGCAAACTTAGTTTAGATTTAGACGCAACCCAGACGCAAACTTAGTTTAGACTTAGACGCAGTCCACACGCAACCGTATAAAAACGCAGCCCAACCCAGACGCAAACTTAGTTTAGACTTAGACGCAGTCCACACGCAACCGTATAAAAACGCAGGCCAACCCAGACGCAACCCAGACGCAACCCAGACGCAACCCAGACGCAACCCAGACGCAACCCAGACGCAACCCAGACGCAACCCAGACGCAACCCAGACGCAACCCAGACGCAACCCAGACGCAACCCAGACGCAACCCAGACGCAACCCAGACGCAAACTTAGTTTAGATTTAGACGCAACCCAGACGCAAACTTAGTTTAAATTTAGACGCAACCCAGACGCAAAATTAGTTTAGACTTAGACGCAGTCCACACGCAACCGTATAAAAACGCAGGCCAACCCAGACGCAACCCAGACGCAACCCAGACGCAACCCAGACGCAACCCAGACGCAACCCAGACGCAACCCAGACGCAACCCAGACGCAACCCAGACGCAACCCAGACGCAACCCAGACGCAACCCAGACGCAAACTTAGTTTAGATTTAGACGCAACCCAGACGCAAACTTAGTTTAGACTTAGACGCAGTCCACACGCAACCGTATAAAAACGCAGGCCAACCCAGACGCAACCCAGACGCAACCCAGACGCAACCCAGACGCAAACTTAGTTTAGATTTAGACGCAACCCAGACGCAAACTTAGTTTAGATTTAGACGCAACCCAGACGCAAACTTAGTTTAGATTTAGACGCAACCCAGACGCAAACTTAGTTTAGACTTAGACGCAGTCCACACGCAACCGTATAAAAACGCAGCCCAACCCAGACGCAAACTTAGTTTAGACTTAGACGCAGTCCACACGCAACCGTATAAAAACGCAGGCCAACCCAGACGCAACCCAGACGCAACCCAGACGCAACCCAGACGCAACCCAGACGCAACCCAGACGCAACCCAGACGCAACCCAGACGCAACCCAGACGCAACCCAGACGCAACCCAGACGCAACCCAGACGCAACCCAGACGCAACCCAGACGCAAACTTAGTTTAGATTTAGACGCAACCCAGACGCAAACTTAGTTTAGACTTAGACGCAGTCCACACGCAACCGTATAAAAACGCAGGCCAACCCAGACGCAACCCAGACGCAACCCAGACGCAACCCAGACGCAAACTTAGTTTAGATTTAGACGCAACCCAGACGCAAACTTAGTTTAGACTTAGACGCAGTCCACACGCAACCGTATAAAAACGCAGGCCAACCCAGACGCAACCCAGACGCAACCCAGACGCAACCCAGACGCAAACTTAGTTTAGATTTAGACGCAACCCAGACGCAAACTTAGTTTAGATTTAGACGCAACCCAGACGCAAACTTAGTTTAGATTTAGACGCAACCCAGACGCAAACTTAGTTTAGACTTAGACGCAGTCCACACGCAACCGTATAAAAACGCAGCCCAACCCAGACGCAAACTTAGTTTAGACTTAGACGCAGTCCACACGCAACCGTATAAAAACGCAGGCCAACCCAGACGCAACCCAGACGCAACCCAGACGCAACCCAGACGCAACCCAGACGCAACCCAGACGCAACCCAGACGCAACCCAGACGCAACCCAGACGCAACCCAGACGCAAACTTAGTTTAGATTTAGACGCAACCCAGACGCAAACTTAGTTTAGATTTAGACGCAACCCAGATGCAAACTTAGTTTAGATTTAGACGCAACCCAGACGCAAACTTAGTTTAGACTTAGACGCAGTCCACACGCAACCGTATAAAAACGCAGCCCAACCCAGACGCAAACTTAGTTTAGACTTAGACGCAGTCCACACGCAACCGTATAAAAACGCAGGCCAACCCAGACGCAACCCAGACGCAACCCAGACGCAACCCAGACGCAACCCAGACGCAACCCAGACGCAACCCAGACGCAACCCAGACGCAACCCAGACGCAACCCAGACGCAACCCAGACGCAACCCAGACGCAACCCAGACGCAACCCAGACGCAACCCAGACGCAACCCAGACGCAACCCAGACGCAACCCAGACGCAACCCAGACGCAACCCAGATGCAAACTTAGTTTAGATTTAGACGCAACCCAGACGCAAACTTAGTTTAGACTTAGACGCAGTCCACACGCAACCGTATAAAAACGCAGCCCAACCCAGACGCAAACTTAGTTTAGACTTAGACGCAGTCCACACGCAACCGTATAAAAACGCAGGCCAACCCAGACGCAACCCAGACGCAACCCAGACGCAACCCAGACGCAACCCAGACGCAACCCAGACGCAACCCAGACGCAACCCAGACGCAACCCAGACGCAACCCAGACGCAACCCAGACGCAACCCAGACGCAACCCAGACGCAACCCAGACGCAACCCAGACGCAACCCAGACGCAACCCAGACGCAACCCAGACGCAACCCAGACGCAACCCAGACGCAACCCAGACGCAACCCAGACGCAACCCAGACGCAACCCAGACGCAAACTTAGTTTAGATTTAGACGCAACCCAGACGCAAACTTAGTTTAGATTTAGACGCAACCCAGATGCAAACTTAGTTTAGATTTAGACGCAACCCAGACGCAAACTTAGTTTAGACTTAGACGCAGTCCACACGCAACCGTATAAAAACGCAGCCCAACCCAGACGCAAACTTAGTTTAGACTTAGACGCAGTCCACACGCAACCGTATAAAAACGCAGGCCAACCCAGACGCAACCCAGACGCAACCCAGACGCAACCCAGACGCAACCCAGACGCAACCCAGACGCAACCCAGACGCAACCCAGACGCAACCCAGACGCAACCCAGACGCAACCCAGACGCAACCCAGACGCAACCCAGACGCAACCCAGACGCAACCCAGACGCAACCCAGACGCAACCCAGACGCAACCCAGACGCAACCCAGACGCAACCCAGACGCAACCCAGATGCAAACTTAGTTTAGATTTAGACGCAACCCAGACGCAAACTTAGTTTAGACTTAGACGCAGTCCACACGCAACCGTATAAAAACGCAGCCCAACCCAGACGCAAACTTAGTTTAGACTTAGACGCAGTCCACACGCAACCGTATAAAAACGCAGGCCAACCCAGACGCAACCCAGACGCAACCCAGACGCAACCCAGACGCAACCCAGACGCAACCCAGACGCAACCCAGACGCAACCCAGACGCAAACTTAGTTTAGATTTAGACGCAACCCAGACGCAAACTTAGTTTAGATTTAGACGCAACCCAGATGCAAACTTAGTTTAGATTTAGACGCAACCCAGACGCAAACTTAGTTTAGACTTAGACGCAGTCCACACGCAACCGTATAAAAACGCAGCCCAACCCAGACGCAAACTTAGTTTAGACTTAGACGCAGTCCACACGCAACCGTATAAAAACGCAGGCCAACCCAGACGCAACCCAGACGCAACCCAGACGCAACCCAGACGCAACCCAGACGCAACCCAGACGCAACCCAGACGCAACCCAGACGCAAACTTAGTTTAGATTTAGACGCAACCCAGACGCAAACTTAGTTTAGATTTAGACGCAACCCAGACGCAAACTTAGTTTAAATTTAGACGCAACCCAGACGCAAAATTAGTTTAGACTTAGACGCAGTCCACACGCAACCGTATAAAAACGCAGGCCAACCCAGACGCAACCCAGACGCAACCCAGACGCAACCCAGACGCAACCCAGACGCAACCCAGACGCAACCCAGACGCAACCCAGACGCAACCCAGACGCAACCCAGACGCAACCCAGACGCAACCCAGACGCAACCCAGACGCAACCCAGACGCAACCCAGACGCAACCCAGACGCAACCCAGACGCAAACTTAGTTTAAATTTAGACGCAACCCAGACGCAAAATTAGTTTAGACTTAGACGCAGTCCACACGCAACCGTATAAAAACGCAGGCCAACCCAGACGCAACCCAGACGCAACCCAGACGCAACCCAGACGCAACCCAGACGCAACCCAGACGCAACCCAGACGCAACCCAGACGCAACCCAGACGCAACCCAGACGCAACCCAGACGCAACCCAGACGCAACCCAGACGCAACCCAGACGCAACCCAGACGCAACCCAGACGCAACCCAGACGCAACCCAGACGCAACCCAGACGCAACCCAGACGCAAACTTAGTTTAGATTTAGACGCAACCCAGACGCAAACTTAGTTTAGACTTAGACGCAGTCCACACGCAACCGTATAAAAACGCAGGCCAACCCAGACGCAACCCAGACGCAACCCAGACGCAACCCAGACGCAAACTTAGTTTAGATTTAGACGCAACCCAGACGCAAACTTAGTTTAGATTTAGACGCAACCCAGATGCAAACTTAGTTTAGATTTAGACGCAACCCAGACGCAAACTTAGTTTAGACTTAGACGCAGTCCACACGCAACCGTATAAAAACGCAGCCCAACCCAGACGCAAACTTAGTTTAGACTTAGACGCAGTCCACACGCAACCGTATAAAAACGCAGGCCAACCCAGACGCAACCCAGACGCAACCCAGACGCAACCCAGACGCAACCCAGACGCAACCCAGACGCAACCCAGACGCAACCCAGACGCAACCCAGACGCAACCCAGACGCAACCCAGACGCAACCCAGACGCAACCCAGACGCAACCCAGACGCAAACTTAGTTTAGATTTAGACGCAACCCAGACGCAAACTTAGTTTAGACTTAGACGCAGTCCACACGCAACCGTATAAAAACGCAGGCCAACCCAGACGCAACCCAGACGCAACCCAGACGCAACCCAGACGCAAACTTAGTTTAGATTTAGACGCAACCCAGACGCAAACTTAGTTTAGACTTAGACGCAGTCCACACGCAACCGTATAAAAACGCAGGCCAACCCAGACGCAACCCAGACGCAACCCAGACGCAACCCAGACGCAAACTTAGTTTAGATTTAGACGCAACCCAGACGCAAACTTAGTTTAGATTTAGACGCAACCCAGACGCAAACTTAGTTTAGATTTAGACGCAACCCAGACGCAAACTTAGTTTAGACTTAGACGCAGTCCACACGCAACCGTATAAAAACGCAGCCCAACCCAGACGCAAACTTAGTTTAGACTTAGACGCAGTCCACACGCAACCGTATAAAAACGCAGGCCAACCCAGACGCAACCCAGACGCAACCCAGACGCAACCCAGACGCAACCCAGACGCAACCCAGACGCAACCCAGACGCAACCCAGACGCAACCCAGACGCAACCCAGACGCAAACTTAGTTTAGATTTAGACGCAACCCAGACGCAAACTTAGTTTAGATTTAGACGCAACCCAGATGCAAACTTAGTTTAGATTTAGACGCAACCCAGACGCAAACTTAGTTTAGACTTAGACGCAGTCCACACGCAACCGTATAAAAACGCAGCCCAACCCAGACGCAAACTTAGTTTAGACTTAGACGCAGTCCACACGCAACCGTATAAAAACGCAGGCCAACCCAGACGCAACCCAGACGCAACCCAGACGCAACCCAGACGCAACCCAGACGCAACCCAGACGCAACCCAGACGCAACCCAGACGCAACCCAGACGCAACCCAGACGCAACCCAGACGCAACCCAGACGCAACCCAGACGCAACCCAGACGCAAACTTAGTTTAGATTTAGACGCAACCCAGACGCAAACTTAGTTTAAATTTAGACGCAACCCAGACGCAAAATTAGTTTAGACTTAGACGCAGTCCACACGCAACCGTATAAAAACGCAGGCCAACCCAGACGCAACCCAGACGCAACCCAGACGCAACCCAGACGCAACCCAGACGCAACCCAGACGCAACCCAGACGCAACCCAGACGCAACCCAGACGCAACCCAGACGCAACCCAGACGCAACCCAGACGCAAACTTAGTTTAGATTTAGACGCAACCCAGACGCAAACTTAGTTTAGACTTAGACGCAGTCCACACGCAACCGTATAAAAACGCAGGCCAACCCAGACGCAACCCAGACGCAACCCAGACGCAACCCAGACGCAAACTTAGTTTAGATTTAGACGCAACCCAGACGCAAACTTAGTTTAGATTTAGACGCAACCCAGATGCAAACTTAGTTTAGATTTAGACGCAACCCAGACGCAAACTTAGTTTAGACTTAGACGCAGTCCACACGCAACCGTATAAAAACGCAGCCCAACCCAGACGCAAACTTAGTTTAGACTTAGACGCAGTCCACACGCAACCGTATAAAAACGCAGGCCAACCCAGACGCAACCCAGACGCAACCCAGACGCAACCCAGACGCAACCCAGACGCAACCCAGACGCAACCCAGACGCAACCCAGACGCAAACTTAGTTTAGATTTAGACGCAACCCAGACGCAAACTTAGTTTAGATTTAGACGCAACCCAGACGCAAACTTAGTTTAAATTTAGACGCAACCCAGACGCAAAATTAGTTTAGACTTAGACGCAGTCCACACGCAACCGTATAAAAACGCAGGCCAACCCAGACGCAACCCAGACGCAACCCAGACGCAACCCAGACGCAACCCAGACGCAACCCAGACGCAACCCAGACGCAACCCAGACGCAACCCAGACGCAACCCAGACGCAACCCAGACGCAACCCAGACGCAACCCAGACGCAACCCAGACGCAACCCAGACGCAAACTTAGTTTAGATTTAGACGCAACCCAGACGCAAACTTAGTTTAGATTTAGACGCAACCCAGATGCAAACTTAGTTTAGATTTAGACGCAACCCAGACGCAAACTTAGTTTAGACTTAGACGCAGTCCACACGCAACCGTATAAAAACGCAGCCCAACCCAGACGCAAACTTAGTTTAGACTTAGACGCAGTCCACACGCAACCGTATAAAAACGCAGGCCAACCCAGACGCAACCCAGACGCAACCCAGACGCAACCCAGACGCAACCCAGACGCAACCCAGACGCAACCCAGACGCAACCCAGACGCAAACTTAGTTTAGATTTAGACGCAACCCAGACGCAAACTTAGTTTAGATTTAGACGCAACCCAGATGCAAACTTAGTTTAGATTTAGACGCAACCCAGACGCAAACTTAGTTTAGACTTAGACGCAGTCCACACGCAACCGTATAAAAACGCAGCCCAACCCAGACGCAAACTTAGTTTAGACTTAGACGCAGTCCACACGCAACCGTATAAAAACGCAGGCCAACCCAGACGCAACCCAGACGCAACCCAGACGCAACCCAGACGCAACCCAGACGCAACCCAGACGCAACCCAGACGCAACCCAGACGCAAACTTAGTTTAGATTTAGACGCAACCCAGACGCAAACTTAGTTTAGATTTAGACGCAACCCAGACGCAAACTTAGTTTAAATTTAGACGCAACCCAGACGCAAAATTAGTTTAGACTTAGACGCAGTCCACACGCAACCGTATAAAAACGCAGGCCAACCCAGACGCAACCCAGACGCAACCCAGACGCAACCCAGACGCAACCCAGACGCAACCCAGACGCAACCCAGACGCAACCCAGACGCAACCCAGACGCAACCCAGACGCAACCCAGACGCAACCCAGACGCAACCCAGACGCAACCCAGACGCAACCCAGACGCAACCCAGACGCAAACTTAGTTTAGATTTAGACGCAACCCAGACGCAAACTTAGTTTAGACTTAGACGCAGTCCACACGCAACCGTATAAAAACGCAGGCCAACCCAGACGCAACCCAGACGCAACCCAGACGCAACCCAGACGCAAACTTAGTTTAGATTTAGACGCAACCCAGACGCAAACTTAGTTTAGATTTAGACGCAACCCAGATGCAAACTTAGTTTAGATTTAGACGCAACCCAGACGCAAACTTAGTTTAGACTTAGACGCAGTCCACACGCAACCGTATAAAAACGCAGCCCAACCCAGACGCAAACTTAGTTTAGACTTAGACGCAGTCCACACGCAACCGTATAAAAACGCAGGCCAACCCAGACGCAACCCAGACGCAACCCAGACGCAACCCAGACGCAACCCAGACGCAACCCAGACGCAACCCAGACGCAACCCAGACGCAACCCAGACGCAACCCAGACGCAACCCAGACGCAACCCAGACGCAACCCAGACGCAACCCAGACGCAACCCAGACGCAAACTTAGTTTAGATTTAGACGCAACCCAGACGCAAACTTAGTTTAAATTTAGACGCAACCCAGACGCAAAATTAGTTTAGACTTAGACGCAGTCCACACGCAACCGTATAAAAACGCAGGCCAACCCAGACGCAACCCAGACGCAACCCAGACGCAACCCAGACGCAACCCAGACGCAACCCAGACGCAACCCAGACGCAACCCAGACGCAACCCAGACGCAACCCAGACGCAACCCAGACGCAACCCAGACGCAACCCAGACGCAACCCAGACGCAACCCAGACGCAAACTTAGTTTAGATTTAGACGCAACCCAGACGCAAACTTAGTTTAGACTTAGACGCAGTCCACACGCAACCGTATAAAAACGCAGGCCAACCCAGACGCAACCCAGACGCAACCCAGACGCAACCCAGACGCAAACTTAGTTTAGATTTAGACGCAACCCAGACGCAAACTTAGTTTAGACTTAGACGCAGTCCACACGCAACCGTATAAAAACGCAGGCCAACCCAGACGCAACCCAGACGCAACCCAGACGCAACCCAGACGCAAACTTAGTTTAGACTTAGACGCAGTCCACACGCAACCGTATAAAAACGCAGGCCAACCCAGACGCAACCCAGACGCAACCCAGACGCAACCCAGACGCAACCCAGACGCAACCCAGACGCAAACTTAGTTTAGATTTAGACGCAACCCAGACGCAAACTTAGTTTAGACTTAGACGCAGTCCACACGCAACCGTATAAAAACGCAGGCCAACCCAGACGCAACCCAGACGCAACCCAGACGCAACCCAGACGCAACCCAGACGCAACCCAGACGCAACCCAGACGCAAACTTAGTTTAGATTTAGACGCAACCCAGATGCAAACTTAGTTTAGATTTAGACGCAACCCAGACGCAAACTTAGTTTAGACTTAGACGCAGTCCACACGCAACCGTATAAAAACGCAGCCCAACCCAGACGCAAACTTAGTTTAGACTTAGACGCAGTCCACACGCAACCGTATAAAAACGCAGGCCAACCCAGACGCAACCCAGACGCAACCCAGACGCAACCCAGACGCAACCCAGACGCAACCCAGACGCAAACTTAGTTTAGATTTAGACGCAACCCAGACGCAAACTTAGTTTAAATTTAGACGCAACCCAGACGCAAAATTAGTTTAGACTTAGACGCAGTCCACACGCAACCGTATAAAAACGCAGGCCAACCCAGACGCAACCCAGACGCAACCCAGACGCAACCCAGACGCAACCCAGACGCAACCCAGACGCAACCCAGACGCAACCCAGACGCAACCCAGACGCAACCCAGACGCAACCCAGACGCAACCCAGACGCAACCCAGACGCAACCCAGACGCAACCCAGACGCAACCCAGACGCAAACTTAGTTTAGATTTAGACGCAACCCAGACGCAAACTTAGTTTAGACTTAGACGCAGTCCACACGCAACCGTATAAAAACGCAGGCCAACCCAGACGCAACCCAGACGCAACCCAGACGCAACCCAGACGCAAACTTAGTTTAGATTTAGACGCAACCCAGACGCAAACTTAGTTTAGACTTAGACGCAGTCCACACGCAACCGTATAAAAACGCAGGCCAACCCAGACGCAACCCAGACGCAACCCAGACGCAACCCAGACGCAAACTTAGTTTAGATTTAGACGCAACCCAGACGCAAACTTAGTTTAGATTTAGACGCAACCCAGATGCAAACTTAGTTTAGATTTAGACGCAACCCAGACGCAAACTTAGTTTAGACTTAGACGCAGTCCACACGCAACCGTATAAAAACGCAGCCCAACCCAGACGCAAACTTAGTTTAGACTTAGACGCAGTCCACACGCAACCGTATAAAAACGCAGGCCAACCCAGACGCAACCCAGACGCAACCCAGACGCAACCCAGACGCAACCCAGACGCAACCCAGACGCAACCCAGACGCAACCCAGACGCAAACTTAGTTTAGATTTAGACGCAACCCAGACGCAAACTTAGTTTAGATTTAGACGCAACCCAGATGCAAACTTAGTTTAGATTTAGACGCAACCCAGACGCAAACTTAGTTTAGACTTAGACGCAGTCCACACGCAACCGTATAAAAACGCAGCCCAACCCAGACGCAAACTTAGTTTAGACTTAGACGCAGTCCACACGCAACCGTATAAAAACGCAGGCCAACCCAGACGCAACCCAGACGCAACCCAGACGCAACCCAGACGCAACCCAGACGCAACCCAGACGCAACCCAGACGCAACCCAGACGCAACCCAGACGCAACCCAGACGCAACCCAGACGCAACCCAGACGCAACCCAGACGCAACCCAGACGCAACCCAGACGCAAACTTAGTTTAGATTTAGACGCAACCCAGACGCAAACTTAGTTTAGATTTAGACGCAACCCAGATGCAAACTTAGTTTAGATTTAGACGCAACCCAGACGCAAACTTAGTTTAGACTTAGACGCAGTCCACACGCAACCGTATAAAAACGCAGCCCAACCCAGACGCAAACTTAGTTTAGACTTAGACGCAGTCCACACGCAACCGTATAAAAACGCAGGCCAACCCAGACGCAACCCAGACGCAACCCAGACGCAACCCAGACGCAACCCAGACGCAACCCAGACGCAACCCAGACGCAACCCAGACGCAACCCAGACGCAACCCAGACGCAAACTTAGTTTAGATTTAGACGCAACCCAGACGCAAACTTAGTTTAGATTTAGACGCAACCCAGATGCAAACTTAGTTTAGATTTAGACGCAACCCAGACGCAAACTTAGTTTAGACTTAGACGCAGTCCACACGCAACCGTATAAAAACGCAGCCCAACCCAGACGCAAACTTAGTTTAGACTTAGACGCAGTCCACACGCAACCGTATAAAAACGCAGGCCAACCCAGACGCAACCCAGACGCAACCCAGACGCAACCCAGACGCAACCCAGACGCAACCCAGACGCAACCCAGACGCAACCCAGACGCAAACTTAGTTTAGATTTAGACGCAACCCAGACGCAAACTTAGTTTAGATTTAGACGCAACCCAGACGCAAACTTAGTTTAAATTTAGACGCAACCCAGACGCAAAATTAGTTTAGACTTAGACGCAGTCCACACGCAACCGTATAAAAACGCAGGCCAACCCAGACGCAACCCAGACGCAACCCAGACGCAACCCAGACGCAACCCAGACGCAACCCAGACGCAACCCAGACGCAACCCAGACGCAACCCAGACGCAACCCAGACGCAACCCAGACGCAACCCAGACGCAACCCAGACGCAACCCAGACGCAACCCAGACGCAACCCAGACGCAACCCAGACGCAACCCAGACGCAACCCAGACGCAACCCAGACGCAACCCAGACGCAACCCAGACGCAACCCAGACGCAAACTTAGTTTAGACTTAGACGCAGTCCACACGCAACCGTATAAAAACGCAGGCCAACCCAGACGCAACCCAGACGCAACCCAGACGCAACCCAGACGCAAACTTAGTTTAGATTTAGACGCAACCCAGACGCAAACTTAGTTTAGATTTAGACGCAACCCAGATGCAAACTTAGTTTAGATTTAGACGCAACCCAGACGCAAACTTAGTTTAGACTTAGACGCAGTCCACACGCAACCGTATAAAAACGCAGCCCAACCCAGACGCAAACTTAGTTTAGACTTAGACGCAGTCCACACGCAACCGTATAAAAACGCAGGCCAACCCAGACGCAACCCAGACGCAACCCAGACGCAACCCAGACGCAACCCAGACGCAACCCAGACGCAACCCAGACGCAACCCAGACGCAACCCAGACGCAACCCAGACGCAACCCAGACGCAACCCAGACGCAACCCAGACGCAACCCAGACGCAAACTTAGTTTAGATTTAGACGCAACCCAGACGCAAACTTAGTTTAAATTTAGACGCAACCCAGACGCAAAATTAGTTTAGACTTAGACGCAGTCCACACGCAACCGTATAAAAACGCAGGCCAACCCAGACGCAACCCAGACGCAACCCAGACGCAACCCAGACGCAACCCAGACGCAACCCAGACGCAACCCAGACGCAACCCAGACGCAACCCAGACGCAACCCAGACGCAACCCAGACGCAACCCAGACGCAACCCAGACGCAACCCAGACGCAACCCAGACGCAACCCAGACGCAAACTTAGTTTAGATTTAGACGCAACCCAGACGCAAACTTAGTTTAGACTTAGACGCAGTCCACACGCAACCGTATAAAAACGCAGGCCAACCCAGACGCAACCCAGACGCAACCCAGACGCAACCCAGACGCAAACTTAGTTTAGATTTAGACGCAACCCAGACGCAAACTTAGTTTAGACTTAGACGCAGTCCACACGCAACCGTATAAAAACGCAGGCCAACCCAGACGCAACCCAGACGCAACCCAGACGCAACCCAGACGCAAACTTAGTTTAGATTTAGACGCAACCCAGACGCAAACTTAGTTTAGATTTAGACGCAACCCAGATGCAAACTTAGTTTAGATTTAGACGCAACCCAGACGCAAACTTAGTTTAGACTTAGACGCAGTCCACACGCAACCGTATAAAAACGCAGCCCAACCCAGACGCAAACTTAGTTTAGACTTAGACGCAGTCCACACGCAACCGTATAAAAACGCAGGCCAACCCAGACGCAACCCAGACGCAACCCAGACGCAACCCAGACGCAACCCAGACGCAACCCAGACGCAAACTTAGTTTAGATTTAGACGCAACCCAGACGCAAACTTAGTTTAGACTTAGACGCAGTCCACACGCAACCGTATAAAAACGCAGGCCAACCCAGACGCAACCCAGACGCAACCCAGACGCAACCCAGACGCAAACTTAGTTTAGATTTAGACGCAACCCAGACGCAAACTTAGTTTAGATTTAGACGCAACCCAGACGCAAACTTAGTTTAGATTTAGACGCAACCCAGACGCAAACTTAGTTTAGACTTAGACGCAGTCCACACGCAACCGTATAAAAACGCAGCCCAACCCAGACGCAAACTTAGTTTAGACTTAGACGCAGTCCACACGCAACCGTATAAAAACGCAGGCCAACCCAGACGCAACCCAGACGCAACCCAGACGCAACCCAGACGCAACCCAGACGCAACCCAGACGCAACCCAGACGCAACCCAGACGCAAACTTAGTTTAGATTTAGACGCAACCCAGACGCAAACTTAGTTTAGATTTAGACGCAACCCAGATGCAAACTTAGTTTAGATTTAGACGCAACCCAGACGCAAACTTAGTTTAGACTTAGACGCAGTCCACACGCAACCGTATAAAAACGCAGCCCAACCCAGACGCAAACTTAGTTTAGACTTAGACGCAGTCCACACGCAACCGTATAAAAACGCAGGCCAACCCAGACGCAACCCAGACGCAACCCAGACGCAACCCAGACGCAACCCAGACGCAACCCAGACGCAACCCAGACGCAACCCAGACGCAACCCAGACGCAACCCAGACGCAACCCAGACGCAACCCAGACGCAACCCAGACGCAACCCAGACGCAACCCAGACGCAACCCAGACGCAAACTTAGTTTAGATTTAGACGCAACCCAGACGCAAACTTAGTTTAGATTTAGACGCAACCCAGATGCAAACTTAGTTTAGATTTAGACGCAACCCAGACGCAAACTTAGTTTAGACTTAGACGCAGTCCACACGCAACCGTATAAAAACGCAGCCCAACCCAGACGCAAACTTAGTTTAGACTTAGACGCAGTCCACACGCAACCGTATAAAAACGCAGGCCAACCCAGACGCAACCCAGACGCAACCCAGACGCAACCCAGACGCAACCCAGACGCAACCCAGACGCAACCCAGACGCAACCCAGACGCAAACTTAGTTTAGATTTAGACGCAACCCAGACGCAAACTTAGTTTAGATTTAGACGCAACCCAGACGCAAACTTAGTTTAAATTTAGACGCAACCCAGACGCAAAATTAGTTTAGACTTAGACGCAGTCCACACGCAACCGTATAAAAACGCAGGCCAACCCAGACGCAACCCAGACGCAACCCAGACGCAACCCAGACGCAACCCAGACGCAACCCAGACGCAACCCAGACGCAACCCAGACGCAACCCAGACGCAACCCAGACGCAACCCAGACGCAACCCAGACGCAACCCAGACGCAACCCAGACGCAACCCAGACGCAACCCAGACGCAACCCAGACGCAACCCAGACGCAACCCAGACGCAACCCAGACGCAACCCAGACGCAACCCAGACGCAAACTTAGTTTAGATTTAGACGCAACCCAGACGCAAACTTAGTTTAGACTTAGACGCAGTCCACACGCAACCGTATAAAAACGCAGGCCAACCCAGACGCAACCCAGACGCAACCCAGACGCAACCCAGACGCAAACTTAGTTTAGATTTAGACGCAACCCAGACGCAAACTTAGTTTAGATTTAGACGCAACCCAGACGCAAACTTAGTTTAGATTTAGACGCAACCCAGACGCAAACTTAGTTTAGACTTAGACGCAGTCCACACGCAACCGTATAAAAACGCAGCCCAACCCAGACGCAAACTTAGTTTAGACTTAGACGCAGTCCACACGCAACCGTATAAAAACGCAGGCCAACCCAGACGCAACCCAGACGCAACCCAGACGCAACCCAGACGCAACCCAGACGCAACCCAGACGCAACCCAGACGCAACCCAGACGCAACCCAGACGCAACCCAGACGCAACCCAGACGCAACCCAGACGCAACCCAGACGCAACCCAGACGCAAACTTAGTTTAGATTTAGACGCAACCCAGACGCAAACTTAGTTTAAATTTAGACGCAACCCAGACGCAAAATTAGTTTAGACTTAGACGCAGTCCACACGCAACCGTATAAAAACGCAGGCCAACCCAGACGCAACCCAGACGCAACCCAGACGCAACCCAGACGCAACCCAGACGCAACCCAGACGCAACCCAGACGCAACCCAGACGCAACCCAGACGCAACCCAGACGCAACCCAGACGCAACCCAGACGCAACCCAGACGCAACCCAGACGCAACCCAGACGCAACCCAGACGCAAACTTAGTTTAGATTTAGACGCAACCCAGACGCAAACTTAGTTTAGACTTAGACGCAGTCCACACGCAACCGTATAAAAACGCAGGCCAACCCAGACGCAACCCAGACGCAACCCAGACGCAACCCAGACGCAAACTTAGTTTAGATTTAGACGCAACCCAGACGCAAACTTAGTTTAGACTTAGACGCAGTCCACACGCAACCGTATAAAAACGCAGGCCAACCCAGACGCAACCCAGACGCAACCCAGACGCAACCCAGACGCAAACTTAGTTTAGATTTAGACGCAACCCAGACGCAAACTTAGTTTAGATTTAGACGCAACCCAGATGCAAACTTAGTTTAGATTTAGACGCAACCCAGACGCAAACTTAGTTTAGACTTAGACGCAGTCCACACGCAACCGTATAAAAACGCAGCCCAACCCAGACGCAAACTTAGTTTAGACTTAGACGCAGTCCACACGCAACCGTATAAAAACGCAGGCCAACCCAGACGCAACCCAGACGCAACCCAGACGCAACCCAGACGCAACCCAGACGCAACCCAGACGCAACCCAGACGCAACCCAGACGCAAACTTAGTTTAGATTTAGACGCAACCCAGACGCAAACTTAGTTTAGATTTAGACGCAACCCAGACGCAAACTTAGTTTAAATTTAGACGCAACCCAGACGCAAAATTAGTTTAGACTTAGACGCAGTCCACACGCAACCGTATAAAAACGCAGGCCAACCCAGACGCAACCCAGACGCAACCCAGACGCAACCCAGACGCAACCCAGACGCAACCCAGACGCAACCCAGACGCAACCCAGACGCAACCCAGACGCAACCCAGACGCAACCCAGACGCAACCCAGACGCAACCCAGACGCAACCCAGACGCAACCCAGACGCAACCCAGACGCAACCCAGACGCAACCCAGACGCAAACTTAGTTTAGATTTAGACGCAACCCAGACGCAAACTTAGTTTAGACTTAGACGCAGTCCACACGCAACCGTATAAAAACGCAGGCCAACCCAGACGCAACCCAGACGCAACCCAGACGCAACCCAGACGCAAACTTAGTTTAGATTTAGACGCAACCCAGACGCAAACTTAGTTTAGATTTAGACGCAACCCAGATGCAAACTTAGTTTAGATTTAGACGCAACCCAGACGCAAACTTAGTTTAGACTTAGACGCAGTCCACACGCAACCGTATAAAAACGCAGCCCAACCCAGACGCAAACTTAGTTTAGACTTAGACGCAGTCCACACGCAACCGTATAAAAACGCAGGCCAACCCAGACGCAACCCAGACGCAACCCAGACGCAACCCAGACGCAACCCAGACGCAACCCAGACGCAACCCAGACGCAACCCAGACGCAAACTTAGTTTAGATTTAGACGCAACCCAGACGCAAACTTAGTTTAGATTTAGACGCAACCCAGACGCAAACTTAGTTTAAATTTAGACGCAACCCAGACGCAAAATTAGTTTAGACTTAGACGCAGTCCACACGCAACCGTATAAAAACGCAGGCCAACCCAGACGCAACCCAGACGCAACCCAGACGCAACCCAGACGCAACCCAGACGCAACCCAGACGCAACCCAGACGCAACCCAGACGCAACCCAGACGCAACCCAGACGCAACCCAGACGCAACCCAGACGCAACCCAGACGCAACCCAGACGCAACCCAGACGCAACCCAGACGCAAACTTAGTTTAGATTTAGACGCAACCCAGACGCAAACTTAGTTTAGATTTAGACGCAACCCAGATGCAAACTTAGTTTAGATTTAGACGCAACCCAGACGCAAACTTAGTTTAGACTTAGACGCAGTCCACACGCAACCGTATAAAAACGCAGCCCAACCCAGACGCAAACTTAGTTTAGACTTAGACGCAGTCCACACGCAACCGTATAAAAACGCAGGCCAACCCAGACGCAACCCAGACGCAACCCAGACGCAACCCAGACGCAACCCAGACGCAACCCAGACGCAACCCAGACGCAACCCAGACGCAACCCAGACGCAACCCAGACGCAACCCAGACGCAACCCAGACGCAACCCAGACGCAAACTTAGTTTAGATTTAGACGCAACCCAGACGCAAACTTAGTTTAGACTTAGACGCAGTCCACACGCAACCGTATAAAAACGCAGGCCAACCCAGACGCAACCCAGACGCAACCCAGACGCAACCCAGACGCAAACTTAGTTTAGATTTAGACGCAACCCAGACGCAAACTTAGTTTAGATTTAGACGCAACCCAGATGCAAACTTAGTTTAGATTTAGACGCAACCCAGACGCAAACTTAGTTTAGACTTAGACGCAGTCCACACGCAACCGTATAAAAACGCAGCCCAACCCAGACGCAAACTTAGTTTAGACTTAGACGCAGTCCACACGCAACCGTATAAAAACGCAGGCCAACCCAGACGCAACCCAGACGCAACCCAGACGCAACCCAGACGCAACCCAGACGCAACCCAGACGCAACCCAGACGCAACCCAGACGCAACCCAGACGCAACCCAGACGCAACCCAGACGCAACCCAGACGCAACCCAGACGCAACCCAGACGCAACCCAGACGCAACCCAGACGCAAACTTAGTTTAGATTTAGACGCAACCCAGACGCAAACTTAGTTTAGATTTAGACGCAACCCAGACGCAAACTTAGTTTAAATTTAGACGCAACCCAGACGCAAAATTAGTTTAGACTTAGACGCAGTCCACACGCAACCGTATAAAAACGCAGGCCAACCCAGACGCAACCCAGACGCAACCCAGACGCAACCCAGACGCAACCCAGACGCAACCCAGACGCAAACTTAGTTTAGATTTAGACGCAACCCAGACGCAAACTTAGTTTAGACTTAGACGCAGTCCACACGCAACAGTATAAAAACGCAGGCCAACCAAGACGCAAACTTAGATCAAACTAAGGCGCACCCCGCACGCAACCGTATACCAAACCCAGACGCTACCCAGACCGTATCCCGGACCGCATCCCAAACCGCAACCGTAGAGCAAACGCGGGCCCCACCCGGACTTCACCCAGACCCAACCATAGACATCACCCGGACGCAACCGGGACCCCCACCCAAACGCAAGCGAAGATCAAACCCGGACCCCACCCGGACTTCACCCAGACCCAACCGCAGACATCACCCAGACCCAGCCGCAGACAATACCTGGACGCAACCCGGACCCCCACCCAGACGAAAGCGAAGATCAAACCCGGACATCACCCGGAAGTCACCCAGACGCGCCCGCAAACAAAATCCGCACGCGCCCGCAAACATAACCCGCACGCCCCCGCAAACAAAACCCGCACGCGCCCGCAAACAAAACCCGCACGCGCCCGCAAACAAAACCCGGACGCACCCGCAAACAAAAAACGGACGCAACCCCGGACAAAACACGACCGCAACCGCGGACAAAACACGAACCCAACCGCGGACAAAACCCGGACGCTCCCCGGACAAAACACGGCCGCAATCGCGGACAAAACGCGGACGCAACCGCGGATAAATCCCGTTTGAATTTCTCGCACAGCGCATGCACTATAAACACTTTCGCGCAAAAATTTCAGTTTCGCCAACGCAACAAATAAAATGGACTTACCCACGTTGTTAACTCCAGCCACGTTACCGGTATCATCGCAGGTCCACCGATATAGCGCCGTTAGTTGTTGCAAGGAAGAAACCGCTCTGCTCCCACAAAGAATAGATGCACATCTTCTCTCACCTCCACAGAGGGGCACCCACCACACCGAGCACGAGCACATTCCCATCAACACGGATGCACTACCGTCAAACACTAGAATCCACTCGCGAAGGACTCATAGTCCTGATCCGCACGAATACAGGGTATAGAAACTTTTTCCTGTACCTTAACCGTTTGGCTGCTAACGTTTCTTTTCAGACATACTCAATAAAACAATAAACAAAAAAAAGAAATAAACAAAAAACTATAAACTCACTCGTATTGCTTTGCAACAACAAAAATTTAGAAATACCACTCATTTAGATAAATTTGTTTTATATAAGAAAAGCGCGATAGCACTCCTCAGCAGTCAAACGGTTAAAAACAAGAAACCGCTCTGCTCCCACAAAAAACAGATGCACCCGCCTCCCCCAAAGGGGCAACCGCTACAACGGAGCACGAGCACGTTCACATCAACACGGACGCACTACCGTCAAACACAAGAATTCACTCACGAAGGACTCACAGTCCTGATCCGCACGAATACAGGGTTTAGAAACTTTTTCCCGTACCTCAACCGTTTGGCTGCTAACGTAATTTTTCAGACATGCTCAATAAAACAATAAAGAAAAAAAGAAAAAACAAATACACAAACAATAAACTCGCTTATATTGCTTCGCGACAACAAAAATTAAAAAATATCACTTATTTAGATAAATTTGTTTTATATAAGAAAAGGGCGATAGCGCTCCTCAGCAGTCAAACGGTTTAAACGAGAAACCGCTCTGTTCCCACAAAGCATAAATGCTCGTCATCCACAGACACTACCATGAAACACTAGGACCCACTCAAAAAGTTACTCATTATCCTTGGCTTCGCCAATACGGGGTTTTTGTAATTTTTTCACTGGAGGAATCCAACGAAGAAGCGGAGAGGATGGGCCACCCGATGTGTAGACAAAATGTCTGACGAGTGAACAAAGAGAGTGAAGAACAAAGGAAAAGTTCTCTTAACGTATCATCGGCTCGGGGACTACCGCTCGAATGACAAATGACGGTTGAGCGGCGTGGTCTTTATATATTTTTCCGCATTAAGAAACATACCGATAGGTTTGCTCGAAGGATTCTTGAACTTCTGCAGCCTTCTCATTGGCGGAGCCATGATGCGTTATATAATAACACGTGTGGTCGAGCGCTTTGTTGGCACCAACAAAGACGGGTGATGCAACTTCCTACCTTCCTTAGACGGACTCCTCTTCCGAATAACCCTTCTGGTTTCAACAAGATTCCTCTTCAATGTCACACTTTAATGTCACACTTTATTCACGAATGATTTCTCTTTTGTTCAAGTTACACAGGTTTTTGAACGTTTTTCCTGTAAATTATTCAAGTTCTATTCTTTCTTAAACCCCTTCAAGTTTTTCTAAATCACAACTTCTTGCGCAGTTCAAAACTTTTCACTGGGGGAATCCAACGAAGAAGCAGAGAGAATGGTTACCGATGTATAGACAAAAGGTCTAACGAGTGAACAAAGAGATTGAAGAACGAATGAAAAGTTCTCTTAACGTATCGTCGGCTCGGGGACTACCGATCGACTGACAAATGACGGTTGGGCGGCGTGGTCTTCGTATACTTCTTTGTTTTAAGAAACGTACCAATAGGATTGCTCGAAGGATTCTTGTACTTCTGCAGCCTTCTCATTGGCGGAGCCATGATGCGCCATACGATACACGTTGTGGTGGGCGTTTTGTTGGCACCAACAAAGTGCCGTATAGACAGGAGATGCAACCTCCTACCTTCCTTACACGGATTCCTCTTCAGAATAATCCTCCTGGTTTCAACGAGACTCCTCTTCAATGTCGCACTGTAATGTCACACTTTAATGTCACACTTTATTCACGAATGATTTTTTCTTTGTTCAAGTCATATAGGTTTTTGAAAGTTTTTCCTATTAATTATT
Organism: Dolichovespula sylvestris; assembly: GCA_918808275.2. Classification (NCBI taxonomy): domain Eukaryota; kingdom Metazoa; phylum Arthropoda; class Insecta; order Hymenoptera; family Vespidae; genus Dolichovespula; species Dolichovespula sylvestris. The sequence goes on along the minus strand of OU964969.1, from coordinate 9,953,626 downwards.
CAAGTTCTATTCCTTCTTAAACCCCTCAAGTTTTTCTAAATCACAACTTCTTGCACAATTCGATACTTTTCACTGGAGGAATCCAACGAAGAAGCAGAGAGGATGGTTACCGATGTGTAGAGAAAATGTCTAACGAGTGAACAAAGAGAGTGAAGAACAAATGAAAAGTTCTGTTAACGTATCATCGGCTCGGGGACTATCGATCGACTGACAAATGACGGTTGAGCGGCGTGGTCTTCGTATACTTCTTTGTTTTAAGAAACGTACCAATAGGATTGCTCGAAGGATTCTTGTACTTCTGCAGCCTTCTCATTGGCGGAGCCATGATGCGCTATACAATAACGCGTTGTTATTCTATTCTTTCTCAAACCCCTCAAGTTTTCCTAAATCGGATGTTATATCGCGAAAACCCGGCACATTTCCGGCATTTCAGATAACTGACGGTGCGTTTCCAAGCCAACACGAGGTATTGCAAACCTTACAGAAAGGAATTCCTCCCTAAAAAAAAAAAAAAAAAAGAAACTATTAATAGATGCTGTTCGATTGGTAGTATATCATCCGATAGATTTTACTTATATCCTTATAATTATCTGGTTACGTCCCGGATGGTTAGGAGCATAAGAAAAAAAAAAAGAACTAGTATTCCCTGAACTGCTGAGATACTGTTTGGTCAAGACTTGCATCCTTTACTCAAACCTCGTTAGCTCCTCTCTTATTGGCACGTAGCACTGGAACGAGATTGAATGATACTCGCTTTAATACCTTGTGTTCTCGATTCTCTTTCGTTGGTTCACTGTCACCAATGTGCCCTTTTGATATCTAGCGAGCTTACCAAGATATAAATTCCCCCCTTGTAGATTGTGTGCGAAATGTAGTTATTGGCTAAGGGTGATCGGTCCCAACGTCGTCCAATTAGATGCGCTGGCGGGACTGGGAGTTGGATTCAAAATCCAAAATTTCACACGATATTTAAATATAACAAAAATTTATTTAATACGGAATACAGTTTAGAACGGAATGGTAAAAATATTCAAAGTTATTTTTCTTACTTAGAAACTATACTTACGCTAATGATTTATACGGAGAGCTGCGGAGAACACGTCTGTTAGGACGTAGCGTCGGTAGTAGACTACGTTTTTCGCTGAACTTTTCCCTCGGGTAGGCAGCGTTCTCTTCGAAATTCCAAGTGGCCCTTTGTCCTATTTATTATAATATTTTAAAATATCCTTAATAATAATTTTTAATATTCATATTTCCTAAGCGTACTTTCTTTTACTTCATTACCGGGCGTCGTTGCGCCATACTCGACAACGATGCCTGAGACAGTCCCTTTGTCCCAATCCTTATCCCTCCCGTTAATCCGACGATTAGTATGCGGAAGGTAAGTATTAATAGTTCCTTTTTTACCGACTTGTAGCGGGTATTAAGGGCTGTCGACGTTACCGACAGCAGACCATATTACTATACTAAAATAATCTCAAGTTCCTCTAATAGTGGAAAACACGTAGTTGGTGGCGACGTGACGATACCACACCAAAATAATTCCTAGTCCCTCCTGGTGGAAAACGCGCCGTTGATGGCGACGTGACAATCTATCTGCTGCTCCATCGCATGTCCTGTGTAAAAAAACATTTATATATATATATATATATATAGACAAAAAAGTTGGATATTGTCAGGGTTTCGCTTTATTTAGTTGCTGGTTTATTGTTACATATAAGTAATTAATAGAAGCCTCCTAAATGCTTTAATGTTTTAATATGTTTCATATATTATTATATTCCCCATTCATCGTAATGCTTCATATTTATTTACATTGATTGACAAAATCTATCCCTTTCTAGATGCCGGAAGAACGAGCCTTTTGTGTTCTCGTAAAATAAATCTACGATCCTACCTTGTATTCCACGTCCTCCATAATACGATCCCGAGTTCGCGATTTATGTTTCTCGAAGGATTAACTTGAATTTATTTTATATCGATTGTATCTTACGATCTGCGTAACGTTGGTAAAAATATTGTATCGTTTAAATGTTAGTAATATAATCATATTTATTAATTATTCCCTCCCATGATCGCGACTTATTTTATATGTCAAAAGACAAAATTAAATTTATATTATATCGATCGTGTCTTTCAATTTTTTTAATGTCGCTAGGAATCTTTTAGCGTTTAAATGTTAGTAAAATAATTTTATTTATTAACGATTCCCTCCCGAATTTAAAAGATAAAATGTAGCTGTACGGAAAGAGTAAATGTCCTCATATTACGAGAGGGAACTGACTACGCGCGGCAACGCGAATTGACTTTCCAATGATCTCTTTTGTTGACATTAAACGATCGACGACGCACTCTAAAAGACAAATATTCAAAGTCCAACGCATCTCGAGGGCTATGCGACGCTTTACGGAATATAATATCGTTTAGCTATTACTTCATCTCGTACTCCGAGTGCATGTTGCAGCGTTTTAGCGATTATACAATGATCGTATCTATAAAATGATTAAATGTGTCGGTACGAGAAGAGCGTATACCCGCGCTCACTCCTCGGAGTACGAAAGAAAACTTACGTGGACCTCGCATGTTGTCCTTTTTGTTGACATTGAACGATCGACGCAGACCGAATGTAATTTATTTTATGCCTAACGCATCTTAATAGCTATTCGATGTTTCACGGAATCCAATATCGTTTAAATAATTATAAAATGGTCGCACCTATAAGAAGTTTAAATGTAGCGATACGGAAAGAGCGCACTTCGCGACGTACAGTCCTCTCGTAGTACGAGAAGAAAGAGACGCGCGGGGTAATGCGCGTTGTCCTTTCGATCACCCTTCCTTCTTGTTGGCATTATCTATCGGCGATATTGTAAAGAAAATAATTCTTTGTCTAACGCGTCTCGAAGAGTATGCGACGTTTCGCGGTATGTAAAATTCTTTTAACGCATTGTGGTCGGGCGTATTGTACTTTCGGCATTATGGCTGGAGCGGGCAACTTATTGAAAAATGTACGTGAATTCTATCTTTACGAAGAAATCGCTATAAATGGTATAAAGTCATTGAATTTCTCCTGCTCCCATCTCTTACACATCTCCTACTTCTTTTCGCATTTCTCAATCACGCCGTCAAACATACCGCATCCGCGTCGTTCTACCTTTCATTTACACCGTCAATCGCACCGCATTTTCGCTGCTACGTGTCATCTTGCCCTTTCATTCTCTCCGACAGTCGCTCCGCGATCTTAGCAAGTCGCAACGCTTGCTCTTTCATTCTTTCCGACATACGCATATCGCATTTCCGCCACTACTACATATATATAAATAACTTTATGCGGAGACACTTAGCTAAAAAAACTAAAATACGAATGGATTTTGAAAATATTTTAACAAGTGCCGCTTGAATCTCCGGGTTGCGTCAGAGTTGCTTTCGGGTTGCGTGAAATAATAGAAATACCGATCTCGATTTTGTTACAAGCAGAAAATAAAACAAATGCGATATAAATGACACGGCTAAACAGAAATAGATAACGAGGAACGTTACGTAAATGAAAAATTATGTTGCCAAAATGTCGAGAGAAGAATATTAAAAAGTGCCGTTGAACTATCCTCGTTGCCTCTGGGTTGTGGTCCGTGGATTGCGTCAACGCCAACTTAAAAATTCCATATACCGCGACCACTACCGCCGACCCAGGTCTTACCACGTGGAGGATGCTGCATCCAAAGACCCACGAACTGATTGCATTCGGAAAGATGGCATTTCGACGTTTAATCTGCGTAGTACGAGAGAAAACCGACGCGGTAATTCGCATTGACCTTCCAAATGGCCTTATTATTTACATTAGCGATCGACGAAGGTCGAATGAAAATAATTCTACGTCCAACTTGTTTTTAGAGCTGTGCGACACTTTACGGAATGTAATAATATATAATTATTACCTCATCGTACTCCGAGTGCATTTTGCGTCGTTTAAACGATTATAAAATGGTCGTATCTATAAAATGATTAAATGTATCGGTACGAAAAGAGCGTATATCCACGTTCTCTCCTCGGAGTACGTAAGAAAACTTACGCGATACCTCGCGTGTTGTCCTTTTTCTTTTCATTTTAACAATAGGGTCAGACCGAATGAAATTTATTTTATGTCTCACGCGTCTTAAGAGCTATGCGATGTTTTACGGAATGTAATATCGTTTAAATAATTATAAAATGGTTGCATCTATAAGAGGATTAAAAATTTAGCGATACGAAAAGAGAGCACATCTCGACTTTAGTACTAACCCCGGGGTACGAGAGGAAACTGACGCGGTAACCCGCATTGTCCTTCCAAAGGTCCTTCTTGTTGACATCGTCGCTCGACTAAGGTCGAAAGAAATATTACTCCATGTCTAATGCATCTTAAGAACAATGTTCCAAATTTTACTCTTTTTAAATATTCATTTATCGTTTTTTTTTCCCCCCTTCTTATACTTCACGCGTGTCACTTACTACCAAATGTTTACAATTTAATTAGTTATAATACGCGATCGTTCCAAATTGTTTGAATAATTCTAAAATTTTGATTTATTTAACGTTATCGCTATGAAAAGAGAGAATTTCGACGGTATCCGGCTTAGAAGATAGTTTTTAAATTACTATATCCCAAGTATGGTATGGAATAAGAGAGTATATTAAATCGCAGTCAATGGTGAGGATCCATTTATAAAGTATTACACCAAGTGTTTTGATATACTTCAAATCCATAAAAATGAATATTTTATACAATAAGTGATTATGTATGATTCAGTAAATTAATATAATGATAGGAATAAAATTAATTCATGACATTTGTCATCGTTTGCTGTGAAAAGAGTTCCGATTGCACTGCGTTAAGAAACATTGGAACGCTGTGTTGTCTCTGTAAATGGCGTTCGATCAAGGTACCAAGAGTCGCGGAGAAGGCAGTTTCCATTAGATCAACCCCTTCCTCGCTAACGTGAAAGAAGAGAAAGTCATCCGGCGATTCGGCGTATTGACTGGACAATTTGTAACGTCCCTCCTGAGTCCTGTCGACTCTCCAACCAAATAATCGATAACACGCTTGCCTGTATTCTTGAGAGGACGCTTTAAAGGCCTCCTTGAGACGGGCGATTTTTATGTCGTTGGTTTGCTTCAATTCGGCAATTTCTAAATAACGCAATATTCAAAATGATATTATATGATAAGTATACGTTTTGTGGTACGTATTTATGTTGAATAATTACCCTGTATTTGTAACGGAGACGCTGTCGTTCCTGTACCGCCGGCAGCGACTTTAGCTCTCAGTTCTTCGAGCTCGCGTAACAAGGCCTTTTGCTTTTCCTCGGCTTGCTGTTCCGCTATTGCGGCAGGATTCATGGTAAAGTGTAATACCCTAGCGTTACTGTTAAAATCACCTTTCAATGCTCGATGCTCCATTTCTCCTTTTAACCTTTCGATCTCTTCTCTCAGCTTGTTGCATTCATCCTTTTGACTATTACCTTCTACAGATTCCAGATCCGCTTCCAACTTGGCAACCAATTCCCTGAACAAACGTAAAATTAAACATCGCTTTAGTTGCTACTATTGCATTGCCGTTGTATCGCATAAAGATATTAATTCGATAGAATAATCTCGAATACCTGTATCCTTCGATGGTACGTTCCAATGCAGGAACTCTTTCGAGCATCGCGTTGCTACTGTCGACGGTCATTTCTTTTTCATACAAATCCAATTGCTGCCTGTAACTGTCTCTTTCTCTCGTGACAAGCATCATTTTCTTTTGCAACCTGCTGACTAACTTATTCAATTTTTCTTTCGACGATGTCACGTCCACCGCCAATTGTTTAGCCTGCTCGTAATTCTTAGACAAGTTTTGACACTCCCTTTGTACCGCATCCAGCTTGGATTTGAGCTGACCTTCTTCTGCCATTAAAACTGCTTCCGCCTGTTGAAGTCGATTTAATTCGCGTTTTAACGTAGACGGTCCACCATTGATCCCTATAGATTCGTACTCCGAAAGACGAAGCAACAACTCGGATCGCTTCGTTTCTAGCAACGCAACTTGCTGCTCAATTTTCTCCGTATGCTCTAACCTGTAACGAAAAATTTATTAAAGGAAATACACGCACGAGAGCGTACAATTACGTAATATATTATCTCATTTAATAAACTTTACAAACGGCATTTATTCGAGATAAATACCTTTTAGTTATGCTAGCCATTTGTTCCTCTAAAAGTAATTTTCCTCTAACCGATTCCCTTAAAACCGTTATCGTGTCCCTAGCTACATTCAATTCTTTTTCCAGTTCGCTCGCCTTTGCTGCTCTTGCAACTAATTGTTTACCCTCCTCCCAGAGTGCCCTTTCCGACTCTAACTTCTCCATTTTAATCTTCAGGTTTTGAAGTTCTACATTTTGTAACTCGTAGTCTTTCTGAGACGTCCTGCATTCCTTTAATTTCTCTTCCAACTGAGCTATCCTATCTTCGGCAGCTTGTAACTTTAATTGAGCATCGGACTGGGTTATATCTTCTTTTGGCGGAGCGGTTTTCTCCTTCGCGGGCGCATTTCTAAGATTCTCCAAAAGTTTTGCATTTTCGTTCAACAGCGTTACAGTTTTCTGTTCTAAATTTACTTTTACCTAATCGTTAGAAATATAGAAAGATAGAGACAGCGTATATCGGGCGTTATATCGAAAAGAGTAACATAGACGAGGAGTACGCTAAAGCTTCAAACTGGCCTTACTTGAAATAATTCCTTTTCCGATACGGCTTGCGCTTCGCGTGCTTCTTGAATGGTTCTTCTGGCGACGTCTAATCGCACCTCTAATTGTTTAATGGTCTGCTTTTCTTGTTCCACTTGCATTTCTAAAAGGCTTTTCTCTTTTTCAAATACTTCCTCCATTTGCCTTCGTATTTTGTGAAGTTGCTGAACCGCCGCCTCTTGATGGGACAGTCTTGTTTTTAAGGAAACTACCTGGAGATAGATGCGAAGCGACGTATAAATAATATATGCATATACATTTATTGAAATCAATTATTACTTTCCCAATATATATAATTATATGGCATATACGACTAATAATTACTTCTCCTTTTAATCTTCTCCATTCCCAAGAACTACCAGGCACAGGATCGTTCTCGCTTTTATTCGATATGGAATTACTGGCAGCCGTGTCGTCCAGTTTTTGACGTTTCGGAGAAACACTGCAGGCATCGCTATTGTTAAACATCGGCGGATTATATGCCGTACCGGAGAGACGCACGGAAACTCCGCTATTCCGGCGATAGGCTTCCGATCCAGATCGAAGGTCCTTTATCATTTTTATTACACTTGTAGGATCCTTGTCATCCATCTATGTGCACATCAAATTAATTAAAAACGATATTTCATTCGTGCTCATTAACTTCAATCAAGAATATTGCCGATCGCCTTTTCTAACCTAGCGCTTTAACGGAATATCTTTGGAGGAGCCAAAACGTGTAAATATAATTTGTATATTTTACTAGCTAAAATTATAATACGCACAACTTCATGAATTTATAAAAACAGGCTGTACCGTCATCTGGCGTTGGTCGCAACGTAATGACTTTTGAAAATCGATATATAATTACTACTACTACTTTGTTGGAAATTTTTGAGACCGTTTCTAAAGCATCCTTTTTTCATCATCGGCAAATAACTTTATTCGTCTTGTATGGGTTTATTGTATACTCACCTTGCGGAACGAATAAAGGTTAACTCGTGTCAACGGGTATTAGTTGAGAGAGGTGAAAAGAAAAAAAAAATATATATATATATATATATATATATATATTAAAGTAATTTTTCGCGTACGTACGGCTGACAAGCCGTCGCTGCAACGCACGCACAACTGTCACTGCTTCGATATTTCGTTAAAAGCTAAATGTACGGGTTTGAGCGGACGTCATAGAAACGCCTCCATTCCTCTTTGCGACTGCGGCGGGTGGATAAAAACGTTAGAGAGTACTTTTACTACTTGCGCCCTCTGTCGACATAATAATTATGTTATATATACACGAAAAAAATACCACGCGACATTTGACGACGGATTTGTGTATCATTATATATATTTTCACATGGAAAAAAACAAAAAAAATATTTTCAGTAACGTGCAAGTCCGGACTATATGATATTAAACGGTTCTACAAATATACATAGATATTTTTGCGAAAATGTATCAAGCATCGACACCGCTACGGTCGCGAGGTAGGATTTGATTCGTTATAAATATTCAAATATTTCGCCGCCAAAAGTATCGATGATCGAAGAAAAATATCGAACGCTCCTTTAATTTTGTACTTATAAATGGGCAGAGATGATAGAGGGAGCAGCATACGTCCAAGTTCCAAATTAAGTGGAATGTAACTACGTAAAAGTAATGTACTCAGACCGGATACTACTCGATGCGGAGTAAGTAGATAGGTCGGAAAGTATTTCAACGATAGGTTGAACACCCATATATATTTTTAAACAGCGAAACATACATAAGTCGAGATAATGACCAAGTTACGATTAAGTTTGTTTGTCTTATTTGTATTCGTAAGAGCGGATACCCATGGATTTACAAACGTTTATCCAAAATTGAAAAAATTTGTTCTTGATAAAAATGCGGATGTGGGTGAGCCCCTTTTCCTAACGCCACTCATTGAAAGTGGAAAGATCAATGAAGCTCGAAAGGAAGCTACCGTCGAACACAATGAGATCGGTGCGGTTAGCAGTTATTCCGGTTACTTTACGGTGAATAAGGAATACAATTCTAATTTATTCTTCTGGTTTTTCCCTGCACAGGTAAGTTTTAAACGTCGTCGCCCTAATGGTAAAACTGGAAATAACGAACGATATCTTTAATTTAAAATATTTTGATCGTGCAGCACAATCCAAAGGATGCACCAGTGGTACTGTGGTTACAAGGTGGCCCAGGGGCAACGTCCTTATTTGGTCTCTTCATGGAAAATGGGCCGTTTTATGTAACTTCGAACGTAACGCTCGCGTCGCGTAAATATTCCTGGAGTATTTCTCATAACTTAATTTACATTGATAATCCGGTTGGCACTGGATATAGCTTCACTAAGAACGATAACGGCTATGCCAGTAATGAAACTCAAGTTGGAAGAGACGTTCATAACGCTTTGGTACAGTTCTTCAAACTATTCCCAGAGCTCCAGAATAACGATTTTTTTGTTACCGGAGAATCTTATGGCGGCAAATATGTGCCTGCTGTTTCGCACGCCATCAAAGACTATAATATTAAGGCAGAAACTAAAATAAATTTGAAGGGTTTGGCGATAGGAAATGGATTTACAGATCCCGAGCATCAGCTATTATACGGCGATTACTTATATCAACTTGGTATAATAGATTTAAATGGGAAAAACTTGTTCCATCAATACGAGGAAAAAGCATACAATTTAATTCAGCAAAAGAAATACGTAGAAGCTTTAGAATTGTTTAACTCGTTACTCTTCGGTGACTACGGGCCTCCGTCTCTCTTTACAAATATAACCGGTTTTAATTATTACTTCAATTATTTACGTACAAATGATACTAACGAATCACAATGGATGTCGGAGTGGGTCCAGAGAGAAGACGTTAGGCGCGCCATACACGTTGGCAATTGTTCCTTTAATCTTGAAACAAAAATTGTTGAAGATCATTTAAAAGAAGATATCATGCAATCTTTAGCTGTATTGGTATCGGACTTGGTACAACATTATAGGGTACTCATTTATAATGGTCAACTTGATATTATCGTTGCATATCCGCTCACCGTTAATTATTTGGAAAATTTGAATTGGCCCGGTGCAAAGAAATATAAAACTGTCGGTCGGAAACAATGGTGGGTTCAGGACGAGTTAGCTGGTTATACAAAATCTGTTGACAATTTAACGGAAGTTCTTGTGCGAAATGCAGGCCATATGGTCCCTTATGATCAACCTCGTTGGGCTCTTGATCTTATCACTCGTTTCACGCGTAACAAAAAATTCTAATAGCCTGCCGTATAAAGGCTCGCTGGCAAATCGATTATGTGATACTCTTTGTTAGAGGCATCGAGGCTATTTTTATTACTTCTCATATGACCATGTATAGATTTATAAATAGACGTAGAGGAAAAAGTTAAACGAACAAATGTATACAAACTGGAATAAAGTTATTATTGCGTTAAATGCAAAGGTGATAAACTTAAAATGCTGCTAGTTACGATGATAATAAAGTATTGATTATTTCATAGCTTTGTACATAAACGTACTTACCAAAGTGCCGTAAACGAAAGAAAAGAAAGAGAGAAAAAGAAAGAGAAAAAGAAAAAAATCAAAGCGCCGAATGGTGTCAAGAACGTGCGAACTTCGACGGATAATTCAAGATATCATATACTTATATATTCCATTTTGATCATTAGGTTTTATAATATAGGAGTAATATATAAAAAGTAGGAGCTTTTTTTTATTTATATTGTAACGAAACGTTAAAAATGTGTACAATATTGATATTACTTATGAGAATATCAGCCGTGGCGATGATGATGAGTATTGCACCATTTACTTAAAGATAATTGTAAATTTTCATATATAATTTTCAATTCAGTATCGATTTATTTCGATATTAATAAATGCATACTTGTAAAAAGTATAATTGATTCTTTGGGGAATATCCATGTATCACTCGATGGCTTATTTAATAGCTATACCAATATAATTGATCTATTAGATTTAACTTTATTCGCGATATTTCCTTTAATCTAAATATGGCAGTAGAAATTCATCTATTATCGATATATTTTTGTGCCATCCATAATGAGGTACTCCGGGTACAGTAACGATATCCAATTTTCCCTGTTCGTCTAGAATTTTCAGACCTATGAGATCGTCCCGATATATAGATCTGTCGCGCAATTCTACAACCGTTTCACTTTTGTCATAGTATCCAAATTGACTGCTTTGCCAAGGACTAATGACACCATCGTCTGGACCGCCGATTAGTATCATACGGTTTAATTTTGCGAGGCCCGATTTCAAGACGGTTTTATTGGCTTTCTCGTTATTGACGTATGGCAAAAATTTACTGTACTTAAAGTATAACTCCTAAGATAATAGTAATAATTTTGATTAGACATTATCTAGGTAGAAACGTTTAAAAATAAAGAGATAAAAGAAACCTGATGGTGAGGATCGTTCCAATAATTTCCTACGCTCGTGAGTTGTCCAACTTTGGAATAAAACAATTCATAGGCCGTTTCGCAGACCAAATTTGGAAAGAACAAATGTAGGAAACGGGCTATAAGAAATATCGAATCGATGAATATCGGCGATGGTTAACATTTTTTTTTAAGTATATCGAATAATATCGTCCTCCTTACTTCCGTACTGTCCTGCTTGAGGCGAACTTAAGGAAATAAAATTCCTTACATTATGCTCAGGAAATCTTTGTAAAATCGCTCTGGCAAGTAAACCTCCCTGACTATAGCCTATCAAATTTATTCCTTCGGGAAAAGCTGCACCTATAGATATAACATCCATTCCTATTTGCTCTACTTGACGCCACATGGGTTGTAAGCTTTCCCAACCAGCATACCTAACGGTATTATAAACCTGACTCCCAGGATGCATCTACGAAGACAATTAAATAACTCTAATTAAAAACGAAAATTTCATTGTGTCGTCGTCAAAGTTCCGCTAAAAAGGTTTTCTACCATTGGATAATGTCTCAAAAACACCTGTTCATAGCTATTGGGCCATTATTTTAGCACGATCATCAACATAGTATAATGGCGACATCTAGATAATTTTTATATTATTTTTTTGTACAACTTACTTCTTCTATTCTGTTACTGATAAGGTCCATGCTATCGCTACCTGTAAGTACCCCATGGATTACTACCACGGCGTGATAGGACTTGGCTCCGTTAGCGCATAATATTATTGCCAAAAGGAAAATATTAAAGGACCAGAGATATCGTACGATCGCCATGTTTTAATATATCAAATGGTACTTCCCAAGCATGCGAGAATGTACTTTTTGAGCTTGTAGTAGCGCCAAGTTAAACGAAAAAAAGCGGTTGAATTGCATAACGCGTGTTGCAATTCGTTCGGTTTGATATCGATAACGTGGTAATCCTATTTATCGGTATAGACGAATTATCAACGTCAGGTAATGAAATTTGTTGAATAATAAATCGTACGATGATAATTTAACAAGTCGTGAAATTTTTTCATCGAATTTACCATACCCAACTTTTCGCGCACATGTCTCTTCGAAAAAGACGATTTCTTATGAAAACGGAGAGAAAGTTATATCGATCTTTTTCCATTAGTTCGTTTAACGAGCTAAATTAATTCTTTCGGTGTTATCGAATCGAGTACGAATCGGCAGCGGGGGCGCGGAACTGAACGTTAGTTAAACTTACGGCGATTATTATTGGTCGATCGACCCAACTGCGGAGATCGCGATCAATAGTAAGAAGTATATTTAATCGTGTCAAGGGTGAATCTCCCGTTGACCATTGTGTCAAAGACGTACCGGAACTTCCTCGGTATGCGAATTGGAGCGTATATCCACCATCGAATGAGAACGATAATCGATCGCTTTTCCTCCATTTTCAACGGTTTACGATAGGAGAAAACAAGGGAAAAAGAGAGAAAGAAAGAGCGCCGACATCCAAAGGAATCCAATTGCATACGGCAGTAGTGCGTTGCCGAATGTAGCGAGTCGCACCCTAATATCGTACTTATGGGAGAGTTTGTATGGTAGGTGGCGGGGCACGTGGCGTTTCCCGTGCTCTGTCTGACCATACATCACTCCTCTCTGACATAAACAACCCCCGCGCTTCGGTGAGAAGCTCCTAGAGCAGGAGTAGTGCGATGTCGAGCGCATTGTTTCGAAACGCCGTCATCCACGATTATCGGGCTTTTGCCACTCGACGCAACAACCCCCTTTTCTCTCATAATACTCGATCCTACTACTCCTTTCACCCTCCTTCGATCGCCCGCCTTTTCACAAACAATAGAATATTATCAGCTATTTGTAAGAACCTTTCTGTCATTCCGTTATAAGCGAAGATCTTGCACGTCTTGTACGCCGATGAATTTTCTCAATGACTTATTTGCACCTGGATTAAACGATCTTCCACGAAGATTTTTATAAACTGTCGATGCGTCTTGCTATCCGAATTAGAGCGAAAAGATGAGAGAGAGAGAGAGAGAGAGAGATAGAGAGAGAGAGAGAGAGAGGGAGAGAGAGAGAGAGAGGAGAAGAGGTAAAAGGAGGAGTTGAGAGCTAAAAAGCGAGAGAGAGAGAGAGAGAGAGAGAGAGAGAGATGGCCGGCTAATCCAATTCTACGCTCAAAAACTCGATCGAAAAAAGCACGCGCAGCCACAAGGCAGCGAACAAGGCTACACACCGTCTCTCCATGTATCTTCTGTTTTTCTTTTTTTTTTTTTTGCATTTAATCAAGGATATTCGCGGTCGACTGATTCGCTATTTTAGTTCACCGTGTGCCAACCGAGGCGCACAACCACCGTCCCTGTCCATACCACGGTGATGTGAACGAAAGAATCTTCAGGTTCCTTGACCTCCGTACGAGATCATCCCGAGTTTCTTTTCTACACCCTCGTACCAAAGAAATATGTCAGAATCGTAGAAGAGCTACGACTCGATTGGCCACGCTCGTTCAGAGTTAATTCATTTCGACGCTCGTCGAGTTAGTTTTACAAAGAAATTTTAATCCCGTTCGCAATGTAAATGCAAGTACATTTGGACATTAATTTTGCGAATTCAAACGTACAACAACGAACATTACACATCGTACAAACGAACGAATAGCGACGGTAATATTTGAAAAAATATTCAAAAACCTCGATGGATTATGATTAACCTTTCACTCGTTTATATATTTTTTATTTTTATTTTTATTTATTTTTTCTTAAATCGGCGAAGCAATCGGCAGAGAGAAGCGTAATTGACGAACGATCGGTCGGCATACGAATCGAATCCGACATTTCGCAATATGCACGAGATAGTAAATTTAGAGACGGAAAAATAACGAATAACAATAATCAATAATCAATAATCAATGACAGTTTGCACATACTACCGAATGATAAATGGAGGAGTAACGCCGAGTGCAGAACGTTAAACGCAATTGAAAGTTCGACAGGACGGGAACGTTAACGTCCGTCGTCCGAGGAAAGGATCGACTAACGGAGAGTCCATTTAAGCTACCGTCGTCAGTTCTTCGGTAAGTACAAAGACGCACGATGGCAAAGACGAAGTGGGTGGTACGATGTCGTAGAAACGACCTGGAGATTAGCGTTAATTACAGACTCGAGCCGTTCCGGGGTTGAGACGGGGCGTGAGGTATTTGTCACTCGGCACTGCCGCTCTTGGGTTCCTGCTCCTGCTCCAGCTCCGACTCCTCGTTTTGAATATTAATAACCTCGACGGTCCTTCGCCAGCACCCTTCCTCGCACCTTTCGCGACATCCGATGAATTGTGTGGCAGAAGACGCTACTCATTACGTTGACTGTCTGATTTCATCGTCGTCGTAAAAATTAATCGCCATCGTTATCGGCGACAATTATTTCGGAAGATTTTCCATTAAATTTGATAAAAATGTCACGACGAAGCGCCAACTTTGATTATTTCATAGAGATTATTCATTTCGTCGAATCATTCGAGAATTACGTAGAACTTACCGAGTTGAATCATCCATTCAAACGGTCTATCTTTCTATGATTCATATATACGCTCATCTCGTTTCGAGTTATCTTTTCTCGTTGATAGGGGCCAAATAGCTTCATAGAATCTCAGCGAACGAAGTGAGAAACATTTCAGCTCGGTTCGTAGTAATAATAAAGAAAGAAAATACAAGAGAGCGAGCGAGCGAGCGAGCGAGCGAGCGAGAGAGAGAGAGAGAGAGAGAGAGAGAGAGAGAGAACGAAGGAATTCTCTTTCTTCGTATCGTACACATGGAAGCGTATATAGGTACATACCATTTTACAAAAAGTTTGAAGAGTATCCCCGTGGTCGCCGTTATCTCGTTCACGAGAAGCGTCGATCAAATCGATATCATCCTCTCTCGTTCTCCGTCTCTCTCTCTCTCTCTCCCTCCCTCCCTCCCTCCCTCTTTTTCTCGTTCTCTTCTTTTTTGCTGGCGATCCCTCCGATGGTGGTCCCATTTCCGCGTAAAACGCTAAGATATTCAAAGTCGGGAAATAGTTTATTCATGGCTGGCTTGGAGAATTTAGAAAGATATTGGAAGTGGCCCAGGAGAGAGAGCGAGAGAATCGTGAAGGAGGAGAAGAAGAGCGGAGGTCTTGAGAGAAGGAGAAAGAGCGAGAGGAACGATATTGGTCGGACGGAAGTGTCCCCTCGGGGAAACGGGAAAACGGGAGGAGCGTCGTCTCTTCCCCCCGATCCGATAAAGCGAAAAGAGGGACCCCCTGTGGCATGGCCACCACTCCTGCGCCATGGCATCACGTGACATCGGAGGCCACCAATAAAATTCAAATAAACTCCACCGTGCATACTAAATTATCACATCTTCCATTACCTGACGGCCCATGCCCATTGCCCATCCCCGAACGACTTTCCGTTCCATGGGAAACGCTTACCTATCGGAACTATCATATTTTTGGCTATTTTCCCCTGCCTCGGACGATCGCCTCCTCATCCCTAGGTTAGGTATGCATGTATGTATCTAGTCCGCGCGACAGTAGTAAGAGAGTAATACTACCAAAGTATAGGGTACACCGTTTTAGGGCTTATCTCGCCCTATCGCGATGCCATCGTTTCGCGATCAGACAAGAATTTTCATATTTACAATGTGAAATGTTTTTCCTTTCGTAATCGAAACGTGCGCGTAAAGTTTCGTTATTTCCTGATGATTATGACGGTAAGTATGGGTGGCCACTTTGTTTACAAACACTAAGAAAATCCTAGGGTACGGCCAGCTGCTACGGTTAATAGATTTTACGATCCGCTGGATGATTTCATTCGGCTTCCTATTCGTGTTCATACTTAGAACGTATGAATCGAGCGTACGCGAACGGAATGGGCTTGCATGGGCGTTAATTAATAACGAGCATCTCTCATTTTTTCGTTTCTTCGATCGTTTGTTTCTTCGTTCGTTCTCCGTTCAATTAACTAAAGAGAGACGTGACTCTTAAGTAGTCTTAAGTAAGCATACTTACCAGCAATGGTTGCTTCTTTATGTTCGACAAAAGGAATTTCTTCTTTCTCGCGTTGATTGATGATCCAGAGGAGAACGATCTTCATTTTTCTTAAGACGCGCCTACGATCTCCGTTCGCGTTTTTCTATATAATCGCGCATGATATTTCGGCAGGTAGGAGAATGGGGTAGGTCAATCTTTAATTGTGTTACACGCCAATTATGAACGAAAGAATGATGAATGAAAGAGAAAAGACAGTTAGTCGGGGAAAGTAAATGGTAATAGTTAACGAGTAGGCATTCTTAAAGAATTATAGTTTACAATACATACTTTCCTCGTATCGCGGTAGTAAGCAATGTTTAATGATCTATCTCATAGACGGAATCTCATTGCGATAAACGTACATCGAACATTATTATTCTTGCTGTTTCGATTCGAAATGCAAACGATAGCTACTCGTTCGAGTGGGTCCAGCGGCAATGATGGAAGGGAGCTGGAGATCAGGTGTCCTTTCCCAGGAACGCCCCAGATTTCAACATTACTCAACGAGGATCAACCTGCCAGAAGAGAGCCCATTGTTCGCTCTTACGCCTCTGGGTTTTCTTCCGCATCGGGGAGTACGCCGTCGTTCCGGTTTGGCCATTCGTGTATGTCGTACGATGTCGCGAGCATTTTTTTTTTTGTCGGCACGTCCATCGTGCTCGTTAAGCATCGTCCTTTGAAAAATATCTTCCAACGACACGACCCTGACGGACGACCCTGAACATTCAAGATCTTAGTACGTACGTAATACCTCCACCCTGGTACGTCGTTATCTCTCGTAGGTAAAAGTTGCATGCCGAGAGCGTCATTCGGTATGAAAACGTTCTTAGAATCGGAATAGCGAAACAAAAAGGAAAGAAGTTTCCTTGCTTTTTCTTTCTTTCTTGCCTTTTTCTTTTCTTTTTTTCTTTTCTTTTCCTTTTTTCTTTTTTTTTCCTTTTTTTTTTTTTTTTTTTTTTCTTTCTTTCTTTAGCTACACCCGGAAGAACGTAGTTTCTAATTTAAGTCTCATGAATATTGAAGCTCACTGGACTTTTCATTGGAGTAAACGGCTTAAGGCAGAGAAGAGAATCGTCTGAACCTCCGAACGAAGTTGCCGGCATGTAAAACAATTAGTAGCCCGACCGTGCCCTCTACCACCTCCTCATACTCCCATCCCTACCACCCTCTTCTATCAGCTTGTCTACGCCCCGACTATTAGTATAATCGCCGGAGGCTACGACCCTTAGCTACCCTCCAACGGTTCGGTTTAATTCTTACGGAGTTAAAGCGAGCCCTGCCCCATACCTTTTCTATTCGACGACGACGACGACGACGACGACGACGACGACGACGACGACGACGACGACTTCGTACTTCGCCTCGAATCCCTGTGGCTTCCTGTCGACTGCGCTTCCTTCATCGTCGTGATATAAGTGTGATATAAAAGGATCAGATTTGTAGTTACCTGCAACGAATGAAATCCTATATGTGTTTTTATTATTACTTAGAGATGTCGTTAATGATATCTTTGTATGTCAAAAAGTATATTTTCAACGGACCAATGGAAGAAAGAGAGCGACGATGAAGTTTCAGATGGTTTATGTTTTTCGATGAATCGATATTAAATGTAACACCGTTTCGGTGCGTAACTAATTGATTTCGGTGACGGGAAAGAGGGTTCGAGAAAATCGGAGCAACGACCGTATCCGGGGGTTGCGATATATACGGGGTACCCCTTTTGCATTATGGATGCACCTGATTTCACACTTGTTCGTTCTCGGTACTGTGAACCGCACCACGGATATCTACGATACACTGTACTACGTATATAGGTATATGTGAGGTCTCCATCGGGGAGACCTTATAAACGGCCAACAATTTGCCGACCCATTGTAAATCATCCCCCCTCGTTTTTATTTGCGCGTATAATCGATCGTCTTATGTAATTCGCTGACAAAGTACTTGGCTGCATGTATATGGCGAATTTGTGTTTACCTTCATACATATCTTCCGGTCTCGCTTGTTCGTATTTTTGTTTGTTTGGATTAATTTGAATGCGAGTTTATCGCGCGACGGACAAAAGATAACGGGGAAATTGAGATTCGCTCCTTCGAGTGGAGCATTATTGGCCGGACGTCCGAAATTGGTCGTGTAAGGGGGCGCGTAATCCCTGCCACGTGTCGACTACTATGAGTCTTGCGACTCGAGTATCAGTACGCCTAATCGTCCTACCCGTCGCCTCTCTCCGCCCTTCCTTCGCTTTCCTAAGCGACCTACGTGCGGCCGCAAAACCCACTTGAGCCGTCCGTCCGTCCGTCCGTCCGTCCGTTCGTTCGTTCGTTCGTTACTCGTCATTCAATACCAATTTGTCCATTTACCGAGATTAGAAAGCAACTTGAAAGCGATGCTAATTCGAACGAACGGTGCCTTGCACTTTCTAATTTACGATTCACCCCTCCGCCGCGCCGTACCGTCGCTTATTGCTTTATATCCCGCTTTCATAGATTACCATAACGAACATCAACCGAATGTTGAACCGCGTCGAGTCTACGGCAAAGTATTTTATTCTTCAGATTTTCCAAGAGATTTTTAAGTACCATAGTTTAACGCTCTCTCCGATTACATGTATAACGGATCACGCGTCTGGGTTGCATTTTTTAACTTCATTTCGATCATCTCTTCATTGAATTGATTTTGCCTTAATAATGCCATAAACGCGCTGAAGATAAGAAAGCAAATATTTACCTCATTTATACATAACAGGTAGTTATTCCTACATTTTCCTTTTTTTTCCTTTTCCTTTTCTTTTTTCATGTAAATTATATAGGTAGTAATCAGAGAGAAAATTATTCAGGAAATATTTTCAAGTATATGTAGGTGTAAATAAAAAGAAAGAAAGAAAGAAAGAAAGAAAGAATCAATAAATTTTGGTCGAAAAAGTGATCGTCCGATTTCTTCGATTAAACGGCCAAAGGACCTTTGAGTGGAGCTCCCTCGTAACTCGATTCGCGAATACGCGCGAGCACGCCAAAAAGGACATCGGTGGTCTGACATATGGCTGGCAAATTTGCCGGCAGGGTGGTAGTAACAATATTTACAGAAGGCCGCGCCAGCCCCCGGTGTTTTGTTAAGACTACGCAGCGTGCACATCGACGTAGCTTCGGGGCCAAGGGTGTCACTTTACGGCGGGTAATCCCTCGTAATACTCTTTAGCGAATACCATGCCGCGAAGTGATATTAAGTCTCTTACATCCAATTTCTTTCTTTCTCTTTTTTCCTTTTTTCCTTTTTCCTCTTTTCTTTTTTACTTTCTCCTATTTCCTTTTTTTTTTCTTTCCTTTTCTAGAGACTTACGACTTCTTCAAAGTGATTAGCATTTTGATCGTGGCTTCTTTTTTCCCTTCGTTTCTTTTATGATCTCTACCATTCTAATTAATAGGAAATCGAAAATAAACGAAGGAATTTATTAGTTTTTTTTTTTTTCTTTTTTTTTTTTTTTTTTTTTTTTTATCGAACTATCAAAGGAGAGAATCACACATTGAAATTAACATCAATGACTAGTAACTGTTGTTGTTGAACTCGTCGAGTGTTAAGTCTTTAAAATCGGGTCGATTTAGAAAAAAGGTTTTAAGAAAGGAAGAAAATAATATTATCGTCCACGACGATATCGATGATTTTCATTCGTTTAACGAATGTATAAGTTGGCGAGTACATATTCGGTAAATTGGGATCGAAATATTGTAAGTATAACTCGTGAAATGCACCGTGAAACGGAGGGTGCGCGGTATAGCGCGTATCTATTTGCTTTAGAGCTCGGCAATCACGTCAGGGTGGTCCAAGCGACGTGGGCCACGGTCAAGATTAGTGGAATCATAATCAACCGATCACCGTTGGGGAGCAAATATATCAACCCTCTCTCTCTCTCTCACTCTCTTTCTCATTCTCAATGGTGGAGGAGGAGGAGGAGGAGGAGGAGGAGGGGTGTCAAATGACAATTCCTGTGGGACCAAGGGATCAGAATTGATTTTTTTCGCACATACATCAAGACACTCCTTGATCCTCGTCTCTCTCTCTCTCTCTCTCTCTCTCTCTCTCTCTCTCTCTCGAGCCCACCCCACCCCCCCTCTTCTTTTATACTTTTGAGAGGGACACGTGACCCTAACGAGATTATGGACCTGCGACACGGTTCTACAAATTGAATTCTAACGAACAGCTTTTGAATTTTCCAGCAAGAAATTAGGAGATCATCGTCTCTTTACAATATCATATACCATTATTCGACGTTTGAAAAGTTTGACAGGCATTTCGAGTTCGAAAACGGAAAGATAAATGAAAAAATAAAAGTTCTTTCTTGTGAATGTTGTTGTAGGAAATTCTTGTGAATGTCGTTAGAAGGAAAGTAGATTAGTAATCGAGTCGAGCTCGGATAGATAGAAAGAATGAACGGAGGTTGGTGGATGGTGGATGGTGGATGCTGGAAGCTGGATGCTGTCCGGTCTCGATAGCCGTTTAAGATTTGCGCGAAGCGTGAATGAAAGAGGGCGTGGGAAACGACGAAGTGGCTACGTACGCGGATAGTGTGTGTGTGTGTGTGTGTGTGCTGACTTGCGACCGGTCTCTCGTAATTGCTGTAATTTTGCCGAGTGATTCACACATGAGGATCGGCTCTGCCCTTTCCGCAGTAACGCTCTCGTGTGCGTCGTTTGCGTGCATGCGCGAACGAGTGCGTGCGGTGCGCGACGTCTCCGCAGCCGCCATTCGCGCGCGAGCGAAACCGAAGCGAGCGTGAGCGCGAGCGCATCTGCGCGGGATTTCGGAAACAATTGCCGACAATTCTCGCCACTTGACTCGCTGCCAGCGATTGACGTGAGAATCCGCTTAGATGCTCGTATAAACTCCGCCGCGGAGCGTATGAGGTCATCTTCATTAAATCGTTCTCCGCTTAATGACAGATCTCATTTTTTTCCCTCTTCCCACCGCAAATCCTCCCCCCTCCCACCCTTGTTCGCTTGCTCTTTACTCACCTTTTTTTTCGCCAACTAGCGCTCGCGTAAAGATTCCTTCCCACGTTGATTTCGTTCGGGCAATGAAATATGTATACGTCTATACGTAACAGCTATCCGAGAAAGTACAGAGAATAGAGGGAGTAACTTGGAATCGTGGTAAATAACGCTTAGGTTTACACTTTGTGTTTGTACTAACGTCTCTGCTCCTTCGTAGAAGATGGATCGTTCTTTGGACGTTGCGCGAAATCGTTCGACCGTCTTTCGTCGAACATTGATAATCCTTCGTAGCAATATCGTTGGTATACGATATACGGTTAATGTCGCTACGATTCGAAACGAATTGAAGCTCGCGTTTAATTCGGTATCTACTACGTGTAGGTTCGTGACATGCAATTATTTTCTGCGCGCATACCATGACGTTTACTACTTTAATTATCTAAATTAAGTTAAACCGGAGTTAAAATGTGAATACACGCCAACTGTTTTATTTATCGGAAGGCTTTGCCCCTGATAAGAAAATATGCTTGTCAGATAACATTGTGGGAGAAGTGCATATACATATGAAAATAATCGTGTATCGCGCTTGACAAATGTTAAAATACCTCTCGACGTTGCAGACGGCATCGGTGTTACACGAGCTCGTTCGTAATTAACCGCTGTTGTTTGCGATAGCGTTGATATTCAATCGATTTTCTTTTTTTTTTTTTCGGCTAAAGTGCGTATGCGCAAGTAAAACGTGTATACCATTCTACGTCTGCTTTCGGTTCGTTTCATACGATGATTTGCTTGTTAATTTTTCAATCTTGAAGGAGTGTCAAAAATTTATATACGCGATTTAGAACTTAGCACTGAGAATAAAGAGCTAACGTATTTGAATTGGTAAAATATAGACACTATTTTACGGACAGATAGAAGGATAGTTAGATAGATAGATAGATAGATAGATACATAGATAGATAGAGAGAGAGAGAGAGAGAGAGAGAGAGAGAGAGAGATCGTCTGATTATGCATCTTTCGGTTATATTTGAACTAACAGTATATCGGTATTGCGGCGTACCACCGTGAAATACACGTACGCCGGACGATGCGGTGTGATGCGGATAGCTCGTAAGAGGGTTGATAAGGCTATCGCGCACATCGCCCCGCGCGTTTAGCATACATTTGAATAATGGGCAGGCCGGTAATCCTTTAAACTGGTGTGCCCTCATCCCGTAACTAGGTATCCTTTCATCTCTCGCTTCGAGCTCGTCCGAGAACCAACCTTCCCCTTCCCCCATCTCTACCTCGCTTTTCTACTCGCTCTTTCAGTAGTATCAACTCCCCTCCCTCACTCTCTCTCTCTCTCTCTCTCTCTCTCTCTCTCTGTCTCTCTCCTTTCCTCTCTTGCCAGAATGACTGGAGGGCTTCCTTCTTTCTCTCCTCTATTCAGCCTCTTTCTCTCTCTCTCTCTCTCTCTCTCTCTATTTTTCCCTACCATTTTGCATCTCTCTCTCCCCCCCCCCCCTCTCTCTCCTCTCGGCAACGTTTAAAGATATTTCGTTAAAATAACATTCTCGGCTCAACTCAGTGCCCCCCTGCACCCTTATACAACCCAATGGTCGCGGCAAAAAGGGGGTGGCATTTGCAATGCAGAGGTTAAATGGCTGCGGGGGTTGGGCTGGGATGGTCCGCAGGGTAAGAGAGGAGTATGGAGGGATGCCGCACAGCCACTGCACAGACTCGATTGGTTTTTTACTTGCCTCCTCGAAAGCGGGATATCTTGCTACGTCTCCTCTCTCGTTCTTCTCCCGTTTTCTCTCTTCTCCCTTTGCTCTTTTCTCTAATGCTATCTCTCTCATTCTATCTTGCGTGCTCGCTCGTTCGCAAAATCTTTCCTTTTGCGTCCTTTCGCAAAAAAATGTTCTTTCTCTATCTCGTTTTAAACCGAATCGGTTGGATCTTTCGTGAAGCGTTCGTGGATAAAGATAGAAAAAGCGGTAGCAGGAAGGAAGATGACAAAGGGAGTTGAAGAGATAAGAGCTGAGAGAGAGAGAGAGAGAGAGAGAGAGAGAGAGAGTTTCATAGTACCCGAAGGTAGGCGAGATTAAACATTTATTTAAATGGCAGAAGCTTCCGAGCGCGACTAAACGCACACCTTCGAGCATGTAGTCGCACTTAATATACGTTCTGATGTGTACGCGTATTGGTATACGAGTAGAGCGCAGTGGAACCCGATGCACTCGTAGAGAAAAGTACGGCGATAGTCGAGAAGAATCGCACGGCATTTGTTCGTAGAGAGAGGCAAAACACGCGTGCGTGCGAACCCGTGGGCGTGGATATGGATATTATGAGCAAAAGAGAGCGCGAGAGAGCGAGAGCGAGAGAGTGTGAGGAGGGTAGAGGAGATTAGTCTGGTGGTTTTCAATCCCATTTTCATCGCGCTTCTGTGCCACCCTATGCTACGATATCGTTGAAGCTTCATCGGCGCCGCCTGTTATATGCGTAGCGCGTACCTATGTAGGTAGGTATGCATGAAAAAAAAAAAAAAAGAAAAAAAAAAATGTGAAAATAAATCAAGGGTAATGGTCCTCCGAAGGCAACGCGACCAGAGATAAAAGTTCTCGCAAGTATCTGCACGCGATTCGATAATTAACGGCACTCTCATGATTTTTCTTCGAATACTCGGTCTCGCTCGGATCTCTTTATCCCTTGAATGTACTCTTAGATAAGTTTCGATGTTGGTCTAAAGAATGTATTTTTTTTCTTTTTCCTTTTTTTTTTTTCTTTTTTCAAGAAATACAAAAAAGAATGCGCGTTCGATCAACGATCCTCAATCATATTAAAAAATATTAGCAATAATAGGTGGAAGGCGCGTAATAATCTTCCGAGTGATACGCACGCACGCACGCACGCACGCACGCACGCATTCGCACATACACTCGATGGATTTTACGTGACTTTTCCTCCTGTTACGTTCGACCTTGCCGAGCACGTATGGAAGGAACGCGCGTGCCTTTCGTCGAGCAAGCAGAATGCCATCTAATTAGCCGTGGATTATATACGATCAGATTTTAAACAATTAGCTAGGATAGTGGGTGTGGAGCCGAGGGTCCCCTGGGAGAACGCGCGGTCGCGCCCATCTTCAAGTTCGCGCGTAATCCCTTGAGACAAGCATGACTTTCCACGTGGCCTCGATACTCGCATGCACCACGTGCCTAGTTCGAGCACTGCCACATCGTCGCTTTATGCTTTTCGTCCTTTCGTTTCCATTACTACCAAGAGGAAGGTCTCCAAAGACCTTTGGCCACGGTCCGCGTATGTATGCGGAACAAATATCCTTGGACGAACTGCCAACGAACACGCCAGCACCGTTGGTCCAATTCGATTCAATTTCACCTCTTCTTCTCTCTTTTCTCTCTTTCTAACTCTCTCTCTCTCTCTCTCTCTCTCTCTCTCTCTCTCTCTCTCTCTCTCTCTCTCTCCATCCATCCATCCATCCATCCATCCATCCATCCATCCATCCATTCTCTTTTTTCTCTCGGTCTTTCTCTTTTACTCGTTCTATCTCCGACCTGCACGATCCAGTTACTCCCCCGAGAACGATAGATCCTCGGTTGACTTTGCTCGGGGTGGTTTCTCTCAACTCGATGCGTTTTTTTTCCCCCTCTTCTCTCTTCTTCTTTTCTTTTGTTCTTTTTCTTCCTCCTTCATCCGCGTGCACGACAAAGGGCTCCCTGCGTTCTACCACCCTCCTCTATCTATCTATCTCTTTCTCGTATAATGCAAACTCGCCGCGTAATTATGACACGGCTGTATTATCGTCTCCTTGCCGTGATCATTCTCAAAACGTATGAACGTCCGTTTTCTTCCAGGCCCCGGCTAGCAAAGAGAAGACGAGTTCGTTCATCAACAAATTCCCGGTTATTTCATTCCCATTCGATTAACGGGCAACGCGTATAACGTATAAGAGAGGGAACACAGCCGACGATGCGTTTGCATGCATCGTCGATAATTCGATCGAGCTCGTAGGGCAACCGAGCACGGTTACTTGTTTGGAGAGCGAGAACCTCGCTCGAGGTATTCGCTCTGTTCGAAAACGTGTTTCGTTCGTATAGTGGATGGTGTGGCCGAGGCTCCTGCCATCAATCCTTTCGGCAACACGATTCGCGAAAGGTGCGTATTCTATGTTCGCGTTTCCACGCTCACCCAACCGAGTCCCTGGTGTCTCGTTCATCCTGGTCAGTTAATAACCATCGGTGGTGTGGGCACGGGGCGAGGGCGGGGGCGGGGGCGGGGGGGCCTGGGTACATCGGTGGTAGGTCCGGAGGACGGTTTACGTTCGGCCACCGCTGACCACTCGGCTCGTGTCTGCTCGGGTTTTCCACCGAATTATGGAAACACGCAGTTATATACGAGGCACTGCCCCGATGATACCTAAGTTAGCCCCGAGCGCCTCGTTTCTCGTTTTAATTAAGCTCCCCGCCCCATTTCCTTTCTCTATTTCAAGCCTCGAGGATTCTACTCCTTCTTCTACTCCTCGTATAGCTAACAGAGAATCCAGGTCTTCGCGTACGCCGCTTCTACGAGAGCTTCTTGCGCCTTCGCGCTTTGCCCATCTCGTACGCCGTTCTATACTGGCTTTCGCCTTATTCGCTCGAGCTTCCAACGGCTTTTCGCACGGTTTACGAGCACGCAAAAAGCTTCTCCAATTCGAATTCCACCGGGAAAAACCATAATATGCTTGAGGATAGGCCGATCCTAAAATGGGTTGCCTCTTTCGTGCTCGACCGCGACGGAATCGTCGACGCGACAGTTTGATCCTTCTCTTTTTGTTTTTTCTCTTTTTTTTTTCCTCTTTCTTTCTTCTTTCATCCTCTTAACGGGAATGAAGCAATCTTACGAGTTACAGCTTTTCCGATTATACGAATTCGATAGGAGTCCTCCCTCGTCCTTTTTTTGTCTTTTTTTTTTTTTTTTTTTTACTTTAAAAGACAAATCACTAGGAAGCGCGCGCGCGCGCGCGCCCCTCCGCCCCCCCCCCCGGGATGAGAAGAGGAACGACGTAATCGAGAACGGTAACGGAATAAATCCCGTCTCATTGTTTCTATCGTAACATTCGGAAATATATTTTCCATTTTTCTTTCGTCCTACCGACATTACTTACTTGCTGATTAAAGAAAATATGCAAAACGTTGGCTGGACGTAACGCGCCTAATATATCATAATAATCGTGCTACACACGTTTTCGCGCATGGATCGTATTTTTTATTACTATCTTCGTTCTCGGTAGCCGGCAAAAGTAATTAGTAAGAGAGCCGGGTTATACGAAACGGCAGCGCGGCAGACGAATCACGATTCTCGCATAGGAAAACATCTGGAGCGACAGGATGCATGCAGTCCCGTTTATTCCGGCAATTCCGTTTAAATTGGCCGAACGCGAGTGTTTTTACGTTGACGCCGAGCGGTTCACACGTATTTCCCTCCTTCTTTGCGTTCCCGCGCGTAATCAACCAGATTCGTTAATTACTCGCTGGATCCAGTCGCCGGTATACGCAGACACTATTGTCGCGTAAATTCGAGAAAAATTTCAAATCGATAGTTATCGTTCGCGCTACAGCGTACCGTCATAATATTATAAAGAATAAATATCCGTAGAACGCGTTGATACGTACGTTTTAGAAATACGCTAATCTTTTCGAATACGATAACTTTGCATTTAAGGAGCTACTCCGTCAATCACTGCGCCAGTTTTCCCCTTTTTCTTCCAAGTTCTTAGATTATCTTCCTTCGAACCCTCCTTTGTCCAGATGCTAGCTTTTTAATTGGACATCCTTTGTACGCTGGGGAGACATCCGGATGGCGATAAAAAGGTAAGCTGGAAAAGTAAGGTCGAGTAAGGTGTAAGGGCTCGTCAAGCTACGAATTACCGACCTTATTATTATCGTCCGCGGTTCTAACGCGCCATTTTATTCCTCTTCTTCTTCTTCTTCTTCTTCTTCTTCTTCTTCTTCTTCTTCTTCTTCTTCGGAAGTTAAGGAGAGGAAAAGGGAAAGAAGAAAAAGAAGAAGAGAAAAGAAAAGAGGGAGGAAAAGTACTTGGAATAATAATATCCGAGCCCCTTTTTTCTCCGACCCAACAGGATATGGCAGTTGGAAAGCGTCGGCTTTATTTATCGTAGAATTACTCATTTTTAGGGAACAATCGTTTTCCACTTACGCTGAGATATTTTATCTCGGCGATTATTGTCCTCTTATTCTCGACCGTCGTCTTCTCTGGCCTGAAACATTGGCTCCGAAAGCATCTTTCGGGCTACGGGTGGTTATCCAAACTAACCTGAACATTTTTCAAGTACCGATTTCAAGCGTTCATTCGTCTCTATATAATATCCGATCCATCATAGTTATAGTTTCATAGGCTAACTTATCTTTAATATACAAGTTTTGTTTATCATAGGTATACCTGAATAATATTTACATTTATTAACCTTTACCGAACAAGCCGTATATACATTTATCGTCTCTCACACGATCTCATCGTCCTATACCGACGCGTTGTGCCGTTTGGAAACAAAAAAAAAAAAAAAATAAAAAAATAAAAAAACAAAAAATAATTGTTCCATCGTCCGCCTAAACGTACGGAGTTTGATATTTTCCACAATTATGGACCGAGGTACGGACAAGAAATTTAATTAATCTGGGCGAACAAGCGGTGCAAGAAGTGAGAGAACGCACGGATGAATTTCGCTAAGTGGTAACGGAAAGAGAAAAAGAGTTTGTGCGGGAGAGAGAGAGAGAGAGACACGAGAACGCGGGACACGAGGAAAGGCACGAGTTGAAAATATATCCGCTTCCTGTCGGTTAGAGAACACCCTCTCTTTCTTCCGAACTAATCAGAGGCCAACGGCTAATTGAATTATCGATCACGAGGAGAGTGCGGATAGGGCAGCGTTAGATGGATAAACGAGCTGTTCTCTCCTTCCTCTCCTCCTCCTCCTCCTCCTCCTCCTCCTCCGCCTCCTCATCCTCGTCCTCGTCCTCCTCGTCCTCCTCCTCCTCCTCCTCCTCCTACCGTTCGACTTATTCGTCGTTTCAGCTCGACGATTCGCTCGGAATCCCTGGTGTAACGCTCCTGGTGTACCCCCGATAGGCATAACCGCACCCCTGTTTGCCACTCACTACCCCTGATTAGCTGGACTTCCTGTTCACGAGCCGCCGCTGCAACCGTACACGTATACACCCGCGTAAATATAAATACGTAGATATGTACGTATCTACCATGTAAGAGTAGGTACATTCGTGCCAGAAGAAGAATGCGTATGTAGCTTCGTAAACACGTAGAAATACGGCCAAGTGTATCATCGCCACGTACGCCCAGTTTATTCGCACAACGTGTAGCGCGGTAACGTTCGATCCCGTCGGGCTTCTATGAACTTAATGATTGGGCTTGATTGCTCGACAAACATGGGCTAGTCTCGAATCACACCCCTTCGACCGTACGCTACGCCGTCGGCCTCGTGATCGTTTCAATTTTATCCGACACGTTCGAATAAATATCTACTATAACGGATATTTCGAACATTGTTGGGAATATTGGAAATGCTTATGAAAGACTTTCGTTGTTTACCTTGAGATTTCATTCGCATAACTTGATTTCTATCATTATTTGATCGATTTTGTATTTTACACATTGTTGCTACTTTTACATAGGACATATACGAAATGGAAAAAAAAAAGAAAAATCATAAAGAATAATTTTTTACCGTTGAATTATCGATAAGTAAACTTGAAAGGCAAATTGAACTATCGACGACGACGACGACGACGACGACGACGACGACGACGACGACGACGACGACGACGACGACGACGACAATGACGACAGCAATGACGACGACAATGACGAGGATGAGTCAGAGTCGAGATTGAGAATAGCGCCGGGGTCAACTGACGAAGGAAGTCCGACTTGACCGGCGTCGTTTGACCCTTAGGATTAGTCGATCGTCCGGCGGCAAGGACCCATTGATCTGCGATCAATCGGATTCATTGACGCGATGATGCGTCGCTACCATTCTCGTGACCAAACCGGATCAAGAAACATTTCTTTTCGATACTAATCGTCGTCTCCTGCTCTTCGTAGTATTTACCTGGATCGATTGAAAGGTCGCACGCTCGAGCGATTTCTCATTTTCAATAAGTTTGCGTATAATCGAGCAAGTGAACGAACGGTTTGTTATAATAATGAAGTAAACGTGGCGAGTACCGACATTGAATAATAGCCCTATACATGTAAGGCCGCGATGCGTTTATGGATATAAATCGTAGTTCGTTAGCAAGTGCATTGAACTGGCTATGAGTCGAGGCAAAATGTTCTCCATCTTTTTGTCTCTCTTCTCTCTCTCTCTCTCTCTCTCTCGTCCACGAGAATAGGGTGCAAGACTAAATAACACGGCGCATATAAATAAGTATTAGCAGATTCATCGATCGGCCAAACGATCATATATGTATAAATTGCGACGTGGAAACGCCCACTGCCGTCTTCGCCTATCTAATTGGAGGGGGGAAGGAAAATTTTCGATCGACATTCCCAATAATCCTTTGAATCATTTTACGCTCATAAATAGGAAGGGACAAAAATCTAAAGAGGATTCTTCGTAAAAGAGGAGGATATTATTTCGTGGTTCTACACGAAGGAGTAAATCTCGAATCTCCGGCTAGCGCGTTATAAACGCTTCGGGACCGAAGCTTTTAGCGGCTCAGGTGGCTACGCCATCCGATAATATAACATTATTTTAGCGAAAGCATTCCACCAGGGAAGTGGCAGAGATTGTAATGCCTGATTGCGAACGCGAGTAAAGAGAAGTTTGAATAAAGCGACGATTATCTAAGCATCTCGAATACTTTGATATCTCTTATATCTTTAATGGATTTTACATTATAACCTTACAATATGTATAATATGATATCGAGGCTTTATAAATGATATCGACTTTGTTAGAAATAATAGTTATTCTTGCCTGAGAATGTATCCATTCGTAAAGAATCTTTCCCAAGGCAAATAAATAATAAAATATATAAGATGCGTTTTAACGAGAAACCTTCTTACCGCCGATCGTCCCGAGCCCCTGGCAAAAACTCGCGATCTCGCGACAAAGTCAAAGCGAAGTTCTCGATGACGTTCGTTCAGAGCCTCGGCGTACCTCTAACCCCGGCGAGGGGGGGATACCGAAATATACGCTCGCAGGATGTCACGATTCCCACGAGTTTGCGTATTCTCGAAAGGAATAAGAGCAACGTATTTGAATCTGCCGAGCGTGTATCTGTCTCATTCCTATACTCGTCCTCTCTCTTACAAAGTGTCTCCCTTTGCTTTCTCTCTCTCTCTCTCTCTCTCTCCCTCTTCTCTTTAAATACGTCGAATACGCCACGTTCGAGTTCCCTCGTCGTTTGTGCGCGTGCACGAAATGTGCGTATACGTAGAGCCCACACGGCGATATGGGAGTAATGGTGAAAGTAGGGGGTTAGTCTTTGATATGCTGACGTCGGTATTATCAATTCAGATGAGGCAGAGAGGTGCGGTCGCTCGGTAAAACTGCGTTTGATCTGTTTCACCCCATGCGTGTACACCTATATACGTAGGTGTACACGCTCGTATATCTCTATGTGGTACGTGCTTCTATGTAGAATGTACGAACGTACGAACGTACGGAGCTGGCGCCTCGGGCATCTTGACTTTTCCCGAGGAAATAGTGAATTGCTATTGCGAACAAAAATGAGATTATTCGTGTTAGGCAAACGCGCTAGGCACAGCAAAGACACTAGACGACACTCGCGTAATCGTCGTGCTACGCCGCGCCGCGACTAAAATATCTTTTCAAATGATACCCTTGTTATTTATCGGACGATAGTCATCGCGCTCGTTTCCTCGTTATAGGATTTTTCTAGTCTACGGGTTTCCGTTGGAGTTTCGAGGGAACGCTTAGAGGGAAAACAAGAAGGAAAGAAAGAAAGAGAAAGCGAACTCTTATAAAAATTAATCGTTTTGCCCCAATTCTTGCGTCAAGGGAGGGCATTCGACTGCGTTAAATTGGTTTGTATGGGCACTGCTTGGGGCATGGTCCCGCAGTAAAGTGGACTTTTAGGTGGCAGACCGGCACATGCGGGTTTTACTTCTGCCTTCCTCTATACGGCATTTACCCCCTACCAAGTTCTCCTCTCTCTCTCTCTCTCTCTCTCTCTCTCTCCCTCTCTCCCTCTCTCTCTTCTTCTTCTTCTTCTTCTTCTCCTTCGCTCCCTCCTTTCCTTCTCAACCCATTCGAATGCCCATTGTGCCAGCTCTTATACGTTCCTCTCTCTCCTCGTTCGTGTTCCGACCAGCAGCGCGTATATAACGCAATAATCATTTAATTCTGGCGGTCGTACGCGCAGCGCTTGGCGCCAAGTCAATCTAAGCCAACCGGATATGCCTCTCTCGTCTGCCTCGCTCGGCCACTGACGTAATCCCAAAGTTTAGACGAGGTAGATGAAAAAAAGGAAAAAAAAAAGAAAAAAAAAAGAAGAAAGTAGAAGACGCTTGGCGTTTCAACCTTTCGAAAAGAATAGGAAACATTTTTTCTTCTTCTTTTTCGTTTCAACGCAATGAAAAAATAAGAGAAGAAAAGGGAAATGAAGGAAACTTTTGCCACGGTCAAAGTCTTTGACATCTCTTGATATCTCAATCTGGCCGAGCACTGGCTCTCGTACGAAAAGAAAAGTCATAGACGTAGCGTCAAATGGATCGGAGGGAGAAAGAAGTATCCTACTACATCCCGATAGTCGTCCGAGTCGAGAACGTCGTACGCAGGTTCCAGCTTTCCAGCCTTCCAGTCTTCCTTCCTTCCTTCCTACGGCGCGCGGAGTTTCATCTGTCGGCGTGAAAGTGCTAATGAATATCGGCCCTAAATATCGGTCCACGGGGATGAAGGGTAGTAGCACTGGGCGGGCTCGTTGGTGCATATGTCTATATATTATGGGGGATTACACGTCCAAGTTCCCTGTCGAAAGTCGTAGCGAAAGGCAGACTCCATACGTTCGCGTCCGTGTCCCACCGTTTATGCGAGTACGTAAGCTGGACGTATACGGGAAGCGAGAGCGTTTACGTATTAGGTTAGCGTGTACGTATGTGTGCGCGTTCAGGGCCCCGACCCTGGTCACGCTCGTTTGTTCCGCGTTAATTCTCTCTTCTCCGCTCACCCTCTTCTCGGTTTCTCTTTCGGTGGAAACTCTCCGGCGCGCGACACCATATGTCAACTCCCATCGTTTCGGAGTCAAGGCAAAACGTTCTCGAGAGTCTATGGAGATACCGGCTACTTGGTAACATTACTGTTCTTACCACATCGATCGAGCTGCGATCGCTAATCGACGGACCACCGAATATTTAACGTTTCGACAAAATCGAATGGCGACTTGGAAATCGCAATGAACGTCGATGAACCTCGTCGATTTTCTTATCGGCTTCGAGACGAGTATGATAGACACAAAAGTTTCGTCAGGCTCGAGACAACAAAAATAATACTTATTATTTACGGAAACCAATAAGAAAGTGAGAGGACCATTCTCCTATTTTCGTCCGTATGAAATCAGCCACGGACTTGATCAATGACTCCGAGCTTACGTCGATACTCGTACGTCCACGTCGTCTTCATTTAGATCCATCGATCTTTGCGGGATTTAAATCGTACGTATCGTCGATTTCGTGACCGATTAGATATGTTCTCGATGCGCTTCGAGGAAAAAACAACGATTAGGTTTGTTTTTGTTTTTGTTGGTGTTAGCGGCAAAGACCATCGGCGCATCGTCGTATTGCGACATTTGTCATAAAAATCCCGCGTCGGTCGGAAATGTAATCGAAAATTAATCTAATAAATTTGCGATGATCGATCGTCGGTCGAATTTCTTATCGATGAACCATCGACGAAACGATTCGATATCGGAAAGCTTGAAAAAGAAAAAAGAAAAAGAAAACAGAAAAAAGAGAACGCGCTATCGTCGACGAAATTTTAACGATCTATGGTAGATCGAATCACCGTCGATCGATAAGTCGACGAGACCCGAGAAATTTTCTTGGATCTACTTGAGTCGAGGTAATTATTTTTCATTAGGTCGGCGGTATCTCTTTCGAGATAAGTCATACTCACGTTTACCCGCAGGCTTCCAACTGCGTTAGAACCCGTAGCTTCGCACGAGAGAGCGTCTCCGGTCCGCTTCGGCGTACGCGCGAAGGATCGTCGTCGCCGCCTCTACGTCGTACGTGTCGCACGATATCGTTTTCTCCGATAACCATCACCCACATACCCAATTGATAAAGACAATAGCTAATAGGTATGTTTTTTCCTTGATTGAGAGTGACTCACGTCTGTACATAGATATACGCAGAGATCGTTCCGTCTGGCTCGATACAAGAACGACGATCACGAGAATGTCTCTACTAGGGGTATATCGTCGAAACGGTAATTGTTTGACGGGACGATCGAGTATTAAATTCGTGGCGCCAACGGAAGCTCCGACCGGCGCGGCGCATTCGACTATTATATACATAGTTTTTATCGAGGTAAACGGGACGGACGAATAATTACACAATATTTATATACTCCTTAATATTTATATACTCCGCTATATTATTATACTCCTAATTATTCGCTATTTCAAACGAGATAACTATAGTAATCACTATAGGTAAACGCATAGAATGAAACTTGATATTCATTTTTTACAAGATAGAAAACGAATCGACATATCGTATTCTTTTAGACATTATTTCCTTTAACATTGTGAGCGAGAGAGAAAGCGAGCACGTATTTGAGCGTTCGATAATTACGTTTATCTATCGATTACGATTTAAGATCAGCGATAATTGCGTTTAATCACCGATCGGAGTGTCGGATGCGGAACGAAGGATCCGGAACCGTTTCTATATCAGCAGCAGCGACCCAAGCGCAAACACGATAATGTTGAGCGATATTGTTAATGATCATTGTAATCTTTGGTAGACGGGGGGCAATCGTGTATACATTCGTTTAATGAAGATATCGCGAGAGCAGCAAATTCACGTCGTTATGTACTATCGTTCTTTGTGCAAACACAGTATATGTATAACCGTTAAAAGACGAGACGATCTAATGTCCGCGGGATCTAGAAAATATCGATATCTCCATATGTTCTCGAACGCCGGCATGTAGCCGAAACGAGGGGGTGGTACTCGTCGCAAATCGGTACGCGCATACGATCCGGCATGTCGCTTTATATCCCCTTCATCGGACGTCGTTTTTTTTTTTGACGAAACGAAAGATGAACGTAAACGATCCGACGCACGGCACTATTATTATTCACGATTATTCATTTCTTTTCCACGTGTACCTTTTTGGTGCGTACGTGCGCAACTACGAGGGCGTACGAAGGTAGGCGTCTCGCATCGTACCAAGCGAGCGACGAAGGTCGATCGAGTCCGCGCATAGAAACCGTCCTCCGTTAGAGTTCGTATATCTAGACCCGCTCTGGCCACGATTAAAAGGGCGGCGATGCTATGCTAGCTTACCGAAGTCGATTTTGTCTTGGCTCTTGATAGGTTGCTCCTAAGAGATTAGCGCCGTTTAAAGGAACTTACCAATGAAAATGATTTATCGGAGTGAACCGTAGATGCTGCGTTGTGTTCTGACAATGATGTATAACGTCGTGATCGTTGTACGTTCCGATCTACAAGATCAGGTCAGATTCTAAGTTCGTGTTTAGAAATAATCCTTGGCTGACCATGACTAAGACTCGATTGATATTTTTCGTTAAAGTTTATTCGCCGGCCGACCGTTCGATACTGACTTCCCGGCGCTTCTTCAAAATATTATGTAAGTCGGCATATTAGGACGAGGGAAAGGGAAGAACGATGTTGATTGGATACGCAAGGACAAAGACGTTCCTTCCAATTATTTATGCTTCGAAGGAAGTCTTGGTCGAAAAGATCGTACAAAGCGTTACGGTAAGGTGTTTACATTCAATAGTCGTGACCGGGTGGAAAACAAATATGGGTAGCAAAAACGAACATTGAAGCGAGCGTAGGCAAAGTCGATAATCGGATGAAAAACAACGAATTATCTGCTTTTATATGCCTCGTTTTTCTAAGAACGGGTGATCTTCGCAAAGGCATACAAGTCGACGAACAAAAAAGAAAAAAAGAAAATAATGGGAAGAAAAACGCTCGTTGTTCGACTTTGCTTTCTCGTGCTTCGATACTTTGCATATCATATGATTATACGTATAAGATATCCATTGAATTTATTACAACCATTTTCGTCGTCGCTGTTTCTGCCTTCTTTTTTAAATAAAAGAAAAAAAAAAAAAAGAAAAAAAAAAAAAAGAACAGTCGACGTACGCATAGACTAATCGCACGATTTTCTCACAATCGGCAGGATCCCTCCGGTAAGCCAATCCGGAGAGATCTTATAATCTTACGCTTCGAATTTAATCTCTAAGGATTATTTTAATGTTTTATTTAACTGTGTAAAAAAAAAAAAACAAAGAAAAAAAAAGAAGAAGAAAAAGAAAGACAAACAAAAAAACGTTCAGTCGTAACCGACTGTACTTTGCTCTACATTAGTCATCGAAGAAAATTTCTCTTGGAAAGAACGCAAAAGAGATTCTTTCTCTTCGTCTCGTGAAATAATTGCAAAAGAAACCGTTTCCCCTTCTTCTATAATTTCGCACGGGACATTAGGTTTCTCGAAGTATCCCCTTACCCCTCCATCGTCAAGGCTTTCACCCCTTATACATTTTCTGCAGCACCGCCATCGGCAGAACCACCAGAGGCACGGAGCTACTACCTTTCTCATCTTCTTTCGGTCGGCGTGTACATCCTCGTCTAGAAAAGGGGCCACAGGAGAGTGCCGTCCTTCTCCCTCCTCGAGTTTTCCTATTTTCTGCGATAAGAGAGCCAAGCAATCTTCTCCGGCGAAGATAGAACGGCCCTGGGGCCCGCTGCCGGATGCTCCGGGGAACGTACGACGACGCGAGTGAGCGAGAA
The DNA here is from genome assembly GCA_918808275.2 of Dolichovespula sylvestris. Lineage (NCBI taxonomy): Eukaryota > Metazoa > Arthropoda > Insecta > Hymenoptera > Vespidae > Dolichovespula > Dolichovespula sylvestris. The sequence goes on along the minus strand of OU964969.1, from coordinate 9,917,393 downwards.
TGATTGATGCGGTTTGTCGCTTTTGCCTGACGTCCAACATCTCGTCTCTACTCCTCGAATCGTGTATCCTCGCGATACACACCGCGTACCTACGTACCGCGAATAATCCTCCCCTTAAACTTACGCTCTTTTATTAGATAGATGCAAGTGTCTCGCGGACGACTTTATCGAAAAAAGATATTAGGCTTACGCGTCAAATTCAACATTTACGATTACCTCGACGAAATCGTTCTTTCGACTCGACGTATTATTTGCTCGTCGATCCGCGTACGATTAACGTCGATCCGTTCTTTTCTCCTTTCCATTGAAATCTATCGGAAAGGACAGAAAAGCGCTAGGATAAAGACGAAGAAAGCACGAAGTACATATATATATGTATACGTGACGAAACATCGTCCGACCGAGGAACATTTTTCATAATCTATTCCACGAAAGTATCACGAGTAATAAAGGGTTAATACGGTAATCGCATAAGACGACAAACGGTTAGATCGGAGAGAATAGATTACGGTCTCGGTTGACGGTGCGTTTCAATTTCGTCGCGAATTAAGCCGGAATAGCGAGTAATTGACGCGGCCCTATGGATTTAAGGGAAATATTTTTCTGACCATTTCCCAACGATCTTTGACAAGCGGATGTTTTATAACGTCTGCTCGTCGACCTATAGAGATAAGGATAGTGGGGATGGCCGCAGAGAGAGAGAGAGAGAGAGAGAGAGAGAGAGAGACAAAGAGAGAAAATATGTTGTGCACGGCTGGTAGGTAATTGTCGAATAATTTAATACGACTTAATCGCGTTGCGAGATGTCGAGGAAGAATTGCGCATTCCTTTCAAGAAAATCAACACATTCCGAGGAAGTTTACGATCCGCGAGACATCGATAATCTCGTTTCGTTATCACCTATGCCAAAAATATGCTGCGAATTAACGCAAAGTGATCGATTCGAAACACGGTAAGCAGGCCGTAGGATGTCTGCGACGTCATCTTTTTACGTCTTGTTCGAATTCGAACGCGATGAAAGCTTTTCGAATGAAAGCATTTTGAAAAAGTAAACGTCAACGAAAATAATACGTTCGCGTTAAGTCCGTTGTTATTCCGTTCGTGCATTATCGTTCGCGAATGTCGTTGCACCAAAAATTCAACCTTATCTATCGACTCTCGTTATCGCCGATAAATGGAACGGATTTAATTCCTCTTGAAAACACATAATCTCTCTCTCTCTCTCTCTCTCTCTCTCTCTCTCTCTCTTTCTCATTCCCTTTTTCTCTCCTTATCTCAGTATCTGTAGTAAAAAGTCGTGGCGAAAATATAAAGAACCATTATTGAGATTGAAAGACCGTTCGTTCGGCGGAGTCATAAACGAGAAAAAGACGGTGAATGGTAGTTCAAAAAAATCAGAAAAGTAGTAGGACTTTCTCGTCTTAGTAATCGGAAAAACACGCGCGTGAGATCGCGCGTGTACCGCTGATACACGGTGAATCTCATACGCGTAGCACGTCGGACGTGCGCGCGCGTTTTCTAACTCTCTCTCTCTCTCTCTCTCTCTCGTTCGCTCGCGTGGGAGGGCCGAGCACAAATATCAATCAGTGGAGTCAAGAGCGGAATCAGGGTGGCCGAGTGGTTCCACATAATGCTGGTGAGCGCGGAGAGATGAGAGCGAATGAGAGAGAGAGAGAGAGAGAGAGAGAGAGAGAGAGAGAGACAGAAGGATAACGCAAGCTATAGAGCGAGAGAGAAAAAGAGAGGGAGGGAGAGAGAAAGGAGAAGAAGGAGCCTCGGTCACGCGTTACTCTACAACGAGAGAGAGAAAGAGTAAGAGAGAGAGAGAGAGAGAGAGAGAGAGAGAGAGAGAGAGATACAGGATAGAGATAGATTGAACGTACATACGTACATTCGAGAAACACACCCAACTGTACCACCCCCGCACAGAGTCTCTCGTCCGGGTGAATCGCGAGAATAAGCACGTAGCGAGTAGCTTCAAAGCACTCGAACGTTGCTTGTGGGAGTGCTTCGAGTGCTTGTGTATGTGCGTGCGGGGGTGGAGTAGGGAAGAAGGAGGCGTGTCAGGGAGGCGGAGCCAACTTTGAAAATCCCAGCTAGCATCCAACGTTGCTCTCTCTCTCTCTCTCTCTCTCTCTCTCTCCCTCACTCTCTCTTCCCTTTCTCTTTCTTTACTCATTCGTCTCCCACCTCCATTCTCTCTCTCTCTCTCTCTCTCTCTCTGTGAAGCTGATAAGCCGTAGAGCCGTGTGCGTGAATTCACACTCGCTCGCTCTCCCCTCTGATCCGCGTGCGCGCACTTACATATATCCGTCTCACTCTTCGCCGCGACTTTCGTCCATCGTCGTCGCATGGGAGTCCCTCGGCACTATCGGATCCCGTTAACGGCAGTCGCCGTCGAGACACCCGCTATAACGTCTCTCGCATCTCCGACACACACATAAAACCGGTGTGTCCTCATTTCTTCTCGTTCTTTCGTACCTTCTTTATCGGTTACTCTTAGATAAATCAACGGGCTGGCTTTGAGATCGAGGATCGAGGATCTATGATCTATGATCGAGGATCGAGGATCTCGCGACGACGCAAGAAGATCCTTCTCGACGGACGTATGAACGTACGCTTTGTGCTCGCTCGGAAATAATCGTTGGTACATTGGCGAAGGTAATTGCGACGAGATCGAGTCTTTCGATTCGATCGAGTTTCGAGGGTGCGAACGATTCTCGAACGGTCGTGTTCCGGGTGTTCGTAGTCGTATCCGAGGAAAGAAATGAAAGGTTACGAAGAGATCTCGTATCGAGTAGATGTCATGTGGTAAAGATCATTTATCCGAAGGGTGCGTCGAACAATAACGTATCATCCGTTCATCCGTTCGAAGTCGCTTGGTCGGTCGGATATATAGCAAAGAAATATAGCCGAGTACGCGGATGTTGGGCGCACCGAGGAGAAAAAGAAAGTTTTTCCGTAAGTAGAAGGGAAAGAGGGAAAAAAAAGTGAATCAGGATGATGGAAGTGCAGCAGCAACACTCGCCCGTTGGGGGCGGTCCGTTGGATTTTTCGCGAAGAGGAGTAGCCGAGACGTCGGCCTTCCGGGTCGTAAAACCGAAACAACCGACTTCGTCGCTCGTGCATCAGCAGGCCGTGTCTTCGCCGGAAACGAATAACAATGATAATCATCAAGAAAATTCACAGGTTTCCCTCGAATCCGAAGGTAAGAACAGTTGTGTGTTAGGTGCGACAGTTAAAAATATTTAAGGGCGAAACGCGTCCAATGAGAGAGATAGTCCGAGTGATAGAAATATCATGCGGATATAACAACGCGATAATAGTTGATCGAGGCGGTCCGACAGATATTCGCAAAATCGTCATCGAACTATCCGTTATACGGCTATTATTTAGGGGACGCGCAATTACGTGAGCGTGTTTCCGTCGTTTTCGCGAAACCTCGAAAGCCCACGATTGGCCACACGTCACGGCTATCGGTTGGTTATTCGTACACGAACGTATGCACGCACGCACGCACGCACGCACGCACGCACGCACGGCACTTTGATCGCACGCGCGAACGTGTAAGCGTCAACGTCGTCGATGCGTGCAGGTGCGTAAGAGACCGTCGTCGAGTCGGCACGATGGCCGTTCAACAGGTGAGGGGATGGATTAGACGGCGTGCCTATACTAATACTCCGCTGCTAATCAGGGTAATAGGCTAACGTTATAATATCATCATCCCACGCAGAGCCGGGCTAAACAGTTTAAGCCGTAATTGCCAGGTGATGGGCAGATCGTGGAGAGGGTTGACGCCTTCCGTTCGAATACAAGACACGGAATCTTCCGCTAAGCCGACGATTTCTACCCTCGCGATTTCCTTTTCGATTTTGTTGTCAACCTATTTACGATAATCTTTTCGTTTTAACAGAGAGCCAATCGATTCGTTCTTAATAGATTACAAATGGATCGCGAAGAGATCGCAAAGAGTTGGCGACGGTATGACAAAGATTCGTTCGCATAGATTTGCATCGAACGTCTACCATTCGAATCCGTGCGCGTTGGTTTAAATATATATATATATATATATATATATATATATATATATATATATATATATATCACGGATATATCGGGCTGTAAGATAAAGAGTATCTACCGGTTACGGGACTAAACCTGTGGAGATAAAGCCGTGCTCGCGAGGCTCGAAAGCTTTTGTCATGTTCGATCGTCTATCGAGTTACGAGTTGAATCTCTGTGGCGTCTCTACGCGTCGCGATGAAATTAATTTTCGACGGCTCGAGTGCATCGATCGTTCGCGTATAGTCGGAGATCGGACGAGATCGAACGAGAAATCTTCTTAGCGAGCTATCTCGCATAATCTACAGCCGTCGAAAGAAGAAGTTTCGTTCCGTCTTTGGAACGATTGTCGTCCGATGTCCCTCGAAGTACTCTTTCCAGGGATCTTTCGAGGCTTACGGTCAAACATCTCGGCGAACAGAAAATCACGATGGATTTACGTTTATAGATTTACGATGTAACGATAGCAAAGTATGCGGGATAAGGTTTGTACGGAACGAAGAGCGATATCATCGATGCTCGTTCCCTCTCGTTCCATCTTTTAACGTTTAACACTGCATTACCTGCAGCGTGTGTACACGCTCGGGTATCGACGTTGTGTACACCGAAACGCTGCGGTCATCTTATCTCGCCGCGTGGTGCCTTCGCTATATAGGAAAATATGATTTATTTCTGATAATCCTGGGAGAATGAGATAGCCTTTGCGGCAGAGCCGCGGCTCGGCTAATCTTCTCGCGCTATCTCGGATTATCCCGGTCGTTACTATATTGCCCGGATTACGGATTCCTTTTTCTTTTTTTTTTTCTTTTTCTTCTTTTTTTCTTTTTCTTTTCTTCTTTTTTTTTTTTATTTTTCTTTTTTTTTTTTTTGTTTTCTTTCCTCTCTCATCGATTCCTTTCGTATCCGTCAGCCGTTCCATAGAAGCCGAAGTCATCCGTCGGGATCTTTCGAATGCCTCGATTACACCCTCAAAAATGGCCATCCACGTTTATTTAAGCGTTATCTTTTCGACGTTACGTCGAGCTCATACTCGATACCTCTTCGGAATGAATAAAAAAAAAAGGAACACGGGAAAGGTATATGGGAGAGAAAGAAAAAAAGAAACCAGATGAAAAGTATAGAAGAGAAAAGAAAAGAAATGGAAAAGAAAGAAGGAGAAGAAAATTGTAATTCCATGCGATCGAGCTAAGGGATGCGGGCAAAGTCTTGGAGGCACCCTTTACGGTGTAAAGTTTGGTATTCGTAAAGGTGCCAGGATGCCGATCAAAGAAACCAAGACGATGGATGGTGAATGTTCGTGGATAGGAATGCAGTTTCGAAGAAAGAGAGGGAGTAATAGTCGAGACAAGGTTGATAAATAGAGGAGGGTCTCCCTTCTTTCTAATAAAGACGCTCTTGTCGAGGGGTTGATCTTTCCTACGAACCGAGAATACCAAATTTGTCAGGACTTGAGACGTTTCAGACGTACGGACGTATTCGTAGCTTTGGCGTAACGCGCAACGAGAAACGCATGAACGATCTTGACGATTTTTTCCCTTCCATTTTTTTTCTTGCCAACCTATTACTTCGTATTCGTCGGTCTCCTTCGATTCGTCGATATTAGAAACTAGAAACTACAAACTTTGAACGAATTCGTCGACCGTATTCGTCGTCGATCGTTGAAATTTCTCACTTAACGACGTACCAAATAAACGGATAATCTCCTTCTGCTATGCAATATCTAATCATTTATTTATCCATCTCTTTTTTAATTTTAGGAGGATGCAACGTTCGTTTGATGTTCCCGAGATTGTGGGCACCATTTGGAAACGCAACCGAGGTTACGAATCTGCCTCCCCTACCAAAGAGTCACTCAGGTACGTTGGGATTGCGTTTGGGTTCTGCGATCTCTCGGCGATCTCTCGGCGATCTCTCGGCGATCTCTCGGCGATCTCTCGGCGATCTCTCGGCTCCGTTCGACTTCCACCTCCGCCATGGCGGCTAGTTTTTATTTGCCAATCGTTAATAACGACCGGTCGGGATGATGATTGGGATAAATGGTAGCACGCGTCATACCGCGGACGGACATGGGCTCTTCTAACTCTTACCGTCCCAATTGGAGCAGATTAGAGGCGCAGCTTAGGGATTCGGACGCGTCGGTCCCTTTGTACTCGTACGACGTCGGTCTCTCTTTCTCTCTCGGCCGTACCTACCCTAAATTAGTAACGTCTTGTCATGTTAAACGCATATACTCTCCTACTTCTCTCTTCCCACTTCTTCCTCGTACACGTGGCTTCTCTTATCTCCGTCTCATCGAGATCAATCGAGACTCCTATCAGAATCGTACGCGATACGTTTCTCCCCGTTCTTCAATCGCGTAGCATCCTTGTTCGTTTTATTTTAACGCGTTGAAATCAGATTGAATCGGTCGAGTAGAGGAAGAGAGAGAGAGAGAGAGAGAGAGAGAGAGATGCTCTCTCGTTTATAAATTTCCCTCGTCTCAACGATGATAAGCTCGTTCGGCAAGTAATTATCAAAGATATCGATATTGCAATCATAAATATTAATCTCGCGAGTATCCTCGGTATATGCTTTCTCGTTCTAACGAGAAAAATCGTCGAAAGATCGTAACGGGAGTATCGAGCTTAAATAGGTACTGACGGCTGGATGAAAGATCCTTTTTTGAAAACCCACATCTCCCTGTCGGTCGGTCTATTGACGCCGGCCGTTGATCGTCGGACGTATACTCCTTTCCACGAACGAGCAGGACGGAAGGAGTTTGAGGATTTGTAGCGTGTTGGAGGTTTAATAGCGGCAGATCGCTACGCAGTAAACGACTGACGGACGACAGAAGATTAAAGTTGCCCGTTAACTCGATCTAATTGTCCCCCCGGCTTGGCCTTCCTTTATTAATCTACGTTCACAACCATCTTCGGCATCGTCGTCGTCGTCGTCGTCGTCGTCGTCGTCCCCGTCGTCCCCGTCGTCCCCGTCGCCACCTCGTTCTCCTTCCTCGTTATAAACCCTTCGCCTCACTCTCCCTCTCCCCCTCTCCCCTACACCCTTCCCCCATCGTGTTCCATCGTTGGTTCGATCCTCCTCGTGCCTTCCGAAAAGTTTTCTTCATAAATCTGATAAATGTTCGCCTTGAGAAGAAGCACATTGCCGTCCTTCTCCATTATACGAAATCGAATTAATTTTCAACGACCTAAGAAAGGCAAATTGCATCCTAGTGCAAGTTGCATTCGGGTGCAACGTGCCATATGCAGGAGCACGTTCGTCGCGCCGCAATATACGCGCGCAAAGTCTTTCGTACGCAAGCTCTGCCAAAGGGCGGAGCGAGGTAAACCATCTGCCGGACGGTCGCTACGATGACGACTGTTTTTTCATGACTCTTTGCACTTTGCACCGTATGCTTTTTACCGCATTCCACTATATCCCAGATGTGGCATTTGCGTAAGCAGTTCTTCCTAACTCGTCCCGAGTCACATCTGTCCGGACTTCCTCTTTCCTCTCGTCATATTTTTATTTCGTTCCACTCTCTTCTTCTTCTTCTTCTTCTTCTTCTTCGTCTTCTTCTCCTCCTCTCCGCGAAGATCCATTCCCTTTTTATCTTTCTTACGTTTCTTTTTTATCTCTTTCCTTCGTCACGTATCTTCGGACGGATTCGCTCCGATTTTTTAAATCCACGACCTTTGTTTTCCCGATTCGTCTTCTTACGATCCGACAGAGATCGACATTATTAAACCGCGAATATAATCTTTATAATTCGGTAAATATAATATTTATAATTGTACGATATCGTACGGATGCGTCCTTATTTATTTCTCTTCAAATTACGTCGCAACGCAAACAATGACATTTTTTTTATCATGCGCGTCGACGCATCGAGGATCGATTATTCCTTTCCTTTGCTTTTTAATGCACTTGGCGGATATTAATGCACCGCGAGAAAAAAAAAATCTATATTCATCGATCTTTTACCGACTACGGAAGTCCGTCTATACATTTATCTTCGGATAGAAATTGTTGGTATCTTTAGATCTACATCTGTCTCTTTCTCTCCGGGGCATAGTATTCTTTCGTCATTTCTCTTCGCCCTTGTCCTCTCTCTCTCTCTCTCTCTCTCTCTCTCTCTCTCGCTCGCTCGCTCGCTCGTTCGTTCGTTCGTTTTGTACATATTCATTTTTCTCGAACGCTCGTAGTACCGGGCGTGAGCGTTTCTCATTACATTAGGCCGCTCTCACCGAGACTCACTCCTGCCTTATTTTGATTCGATTGCAAAGCCACCAGGAGTCACGATAATAATCGGCCCTTCGACGATGAAGGGGGGTCGCGGCGTATAGAGTCCTTTAAATGCGATTATCCGAGCACGGCTGTGCTATACGCGGCAGCACGTGACCGCGTGTCGCGTGGACGGATTATAAATATAATATACTCGGGGTGTCCCATGCATACGTAGTTGGTTATATAGACGTTCCCGGATGCATAGCAATATCGACCTTTCGAAATTGTAGTATCGTATATACGAGGAAAGATACGGATAATGAAAGGAGAGGGGGGTGGGGGGTGGGGGGAGTCGCGGAAGACGCTCCAACGGGAAGGCTAGCCAGGCGCCACCCTCCTGCGTTCTCCGTTTAATTAATTCGCCATTTTCCGATTTGTCGTTGGTTCGATATCCCATCGTAAATCACGACGGCGCTTTCGAGAGAGAATGGCCATCGACGATTATTAGAAATACCATACCCCAAATAATCGTGACGCGCGCGCGCGCGCCTCTCGTCTCGTATTCGCATCAATTACGATAGCGTATCGACCGGTTTTCGCGGAATATATTCTACCGTGCATTATCGTCTACGAAAGCGAGGAGCTGTCCGACTTTGCACCGATTTCTATATACTTGATATTCGCGTTAATCGAGTTAATCGATAAATAAAGAAGAACGATGATTTTTGCAAATCATTCTATCAAGAGGCTCTTTTATCGGATTGAATAAATTTTCGTTGAAATATTCGTCGCGGTCGCGTCGAAACGAAGAAAAGATTTCATTGGTCGGACTTTTTATCGCAGTAACCGTATTATCTCTTATCCCTTCCTCGGATGCCTCTCCGAGATCCTCGGCGCGATGTCTCGTTAGAGAGAGAGAGAGAGAGAGAGAGAGAGAGAGACTCGCGTGTACCCTCGCGATATCCCTCTACAGGCCACTTACTCGCAATTTTAACCAAACTCGAAGGAAAGACTCGGCGCGTGACTAAAATATCCCATTCTTTTTGGACAGCTTCGGGAACGCAGGAAGAGTATTCGTTATAATTTCCATCTTCGTCCGATCGTCCATCGAAGATTATTTAGAAGATTACAGATAAGGGTGGTTTTGTAAGGGGGCGGGGTTGGGGCGGAGAAAAATAATCGGACGAAAGAAAGAAGGTGTGAAAATATGAATGTCTTCGCAGAACGGCTGTCCTTCGGCGTCGGCCGTTTGGTTGGTTCACCGGCGACGACGAGTCCCTCGCCGTCGCACTCGCCTTGCCCGGAGTCACCGGCGCTCGATCATCGTGGTCGGGATTGTACCGAGGTCGACGTGGACGTCGAGGAGGAAGAAGTCGACGTGGACGTCGAGGAGGTCGGGGAGGAGGACGATCGCGACTTAGCGTCGAGTCCGCATCGTTCTTCCTCTACGCCATCGCCTACCGGTACTATAACCTCGGCGACGTCCCATCCGTCGCATCCACCGAAAAGATCGGCCGACACGTTCAGCGTCTCGGCTCTCCTAAGGCCCGATCCACCCTCGGCCCACCTTCAGAACGTCTCGTCGCCTCATCGGGACGCGGCCGCCGCGATCGGTGCTCACCCGGGAGCTGCACCGGGCAGCTCCTCCATCCTATATCCGCCTCTCCACCTTCAGGGTGGACTGTTACCGCCGCATCCGCACCATCCTCTCTCCTACCTCCATCCTCAGTTGTTGCCCCATCATCTGTTGCCGCCCCACTTGCACCCGCTCCTACGCGGGGTTCATCCTGGGCACCCGGCTCTGCAATCGACTCACACGGCTCACGGGCTACATCATCCTCATCCGCTAGCAGACGTCTACAGCTGCGTCAAGTGCGACAAGATGTTCAGCACGCCTCACGGCCTCGAGGTACGTAAGCGTCCTCCTTTCGATACTCTCCTTTATGGTTAACGAGTATGCTCGTTGATCGACCGACCGACCGATCGAGTCCGTCCGAGCGTCTCTCGACGAAATAGCGATGTCGTCGTAGCGACCTCGAAACTCGGCGTTACAACGAGATTATATATCGGATATCGATAAGACGTTATAAATAATAAGTTTAACGGATAACAGTTAGATATTGAAATTCGTCGACAGGTGCACGCGAGGAGATCTCACAACGGGAAGAGACCGTTCGCTTGCGAGCTCTGCAACAAAACCTTCGGTCACGAGATAAGTCTGACTCAACACAGGGCCGTACACTCCGCGGAGAAGGTATTCGAGTGCAAGCAGTGCGGAAAAGCGTTCAAACGATCGAGCACCCTGAGCACGCACCTGTTAATACACTCCGATACCAGGCCGTATCCTTGTCAGTTTTGCGGAAAACGTTTTCATCAAAAGAGCGACATGAAGAAGCACACCTACATTCACACAGGTAGGTGATCGAAGGCGTTCCGTTCGACAATTTTTATTCGAGAGAGAGAGAGAGAGAGACGGGGGAGGGGGGGAGGGGGGAGGGATTTTCGGTTAAGATATAAATATTTAAATGATAGAGCGACAACGACCGACGAAATCTCGCGAGTATAAACACCGGATCTCTTCGATCTCTTCGAGACGAGGAATAAACTCGTAGAAATTTATCGGACCTCTGCTGGATGGAGTTGGGAAGAATTAATTAACGAAGCGACTTTCTACGATAAATAATGCATCCGACCGTCTGGACGAAGTCAGTATTGTGCGCGAGACGATTCGCTCGAGTTCAGGCACATGTGGCCGGTTGGTTTCTGCTCGATGAATGGACGGGGCAGGGGGAACGGGAATGGAGGAAGGGGGATTGGTCTGCCGAGCCCCACATTGCGAGTTTCGTTCGGTAATAATCGTAATGTCTTTCGGGGTGATTCCCCTGATCCTCTCTCGTCTTCCGTTTACCCCTCAGGTTCTTCACTCCCACGAGTGGCCCCCCAATTCCCGATCTTCGAATAGAATTTTACCGCGGCGATTATCGTCCGTGGGAAAAATGGTACAGGTTCATTCTTCCTAATCCCAAAGGAAGAATTCTCCGAGTTGCGCGATTTTACGTCGAGCAACTTTATCGTTTCGTATCCTCTTCTCGGATGGACGACATCGCGGCGTCGCCTTCGAGATCGAGATCGAGATCGATATCGATTTTTCTTAAAGCGTGTACTTTGATTCGTTAATTCGTCCACAGCAATGGTTTACGTTTCTTTTCTTTTCTTTTTTTTTTTTTTTTTTTTTTTTATCGCAACCGAGTTCGTCCGATAGCGAAAACCAAGTACGCGGCGAAAGTGAACGGCAAGAAAGCACTTTTCTCACCCTCTTTCTCTCTTTCTATTTATCTATCTATCTATCTATCTCTCTAGATTCGTCTCTCTCTCTCTCTCTCTCTCCCTCTCTCTTTTTGGTTCGTCGCAAGTGCGAAAGGGGTGGCGCTGGGACACTTGACACTTTGGTGTCTCGAAGCTGACGGAGCGACGGTCCTGAAGGAGAGTAGGTTCTCGCAAAGACGGGAAAGAGGAAGTAGCGAAGAAGAGGAGGTAAAGCGGGAGGGTTCCGTCGGTGGGTCTGGGCTTTGTATCGTCTCCATGGCAACCCTCCCAATGTCTTATCAAATTATCACCTTGTCCTCTCCCGCACTCCTCCCCTTCTTCTTATCCTCCACGTTGCTTCCGTCGCTCGGCTACCACCACCACCACCACCACCACCACCTCCTTATTCACCCTCTTCAACCGAGGCGAAACAGCTTCGAAAGGACTCGCTGAAAGAGGATACAAAGCGATGGTCACTTGCGCGGGCCCGCTAACAACCTATGGGACCACAAGGACAAGGGCTCGTGCGCTCGCGCGCGCGTGTCCACTTCGTTTATTTAGCGACGTCTCTCTCTCTCTCTCTCTCTCTCTCTCTTTCTTTCCCTCTCTTCCCTTCATTCTCGCTCTTACTACCCAGCGTGAGGGTCGCAGCGGAACATTTAATTCATTATTCAGAGGGATGAAAAATTCAGCGGCTCGACGTCCGATGCCGTTCACGAGCAACGCGTCGCAATTGCTTCGTGAAATGACGATGCTCGGTCAGTTATTTTTTTTTGTCGACGTTTCCACCCTTCTCTTCTTCCATCACGTTTCTATTTCGACGAAATTACTTTTCGATAGGATCAACGGGATTCTCTCTCTCTCTCTCTCTCTCTCTCTCTCTCTCTCTCTCTCTCGTTCTCTTCGAACGATCATGATTTCGAGAGACTCTTGTCCATTCACAAACGCGAGCTATTTTTGTTGAGCAGCTATCAGTTTCTACAGCATCAAATATAAAAGCAGTCTTGTTAGATAAAGAAAGGACGGTCTCGTTCCCGATCTCCGAAGGAATCTTTAGGATTCTACGCTTATCTTGCAAGGTTCGTAAGATTAATCGGTTGGCCGCAATTTACGCGTTCCTCGATAGGACTAGTTCGGACGAGTTTATCGCGAGAAAGAAGGAACGGCTTTCCGAGCCCGTTTTCTCTTCGACGACGCCGTCGGAGGTCGTGAGTTGTTCCGCGTGCGTACGTGCGTGAGGCAGGCAGGCAGATCGGTGGAGAGAGAGAGAGAGAGAGAGAGAGAGAGAGAGAGAGAGAGAGAGAGAGTAGGGGAGAGGGTATTCTGGGATTCGAGACTAATGATAATCAGTCCTCGGTGTCTCTCCCTTTCTTTCTATTCCATTTTCGATCTCTTCTCCTCGTCGTTCTTTTTTGCCGTCCCTCTGCAACCACATTCCCTTCGTCGTGAACACGGGCCATGTGCAATAAGGGTGCGGCACCGTCGGATTCCCCGGGGACCGGCATGGCGTAACGTAAAATCATTATTAGGTAGGTAGGTAGGTAGGTAGGTAGGTAGGTAGGTAGGTAGGTAGGTAGTTGCTGGTGCACATGAGGGCAAGCTAGAGAGAGAAAGGGAAACGGTGGCTTGGATGGTTCGGTGGAGAGAGGAAGGGGGTGATAGGGAGAGAGAGTCGGCCGCTTTAGGGGGTTGGGAATAAGAGCTCTGCAAATATTGTTCGTGCGCGAGTCGGCAAGCGGAGTAGCGAATCGAGGGGAAAGCCGAAGCGTTGCTTCGCGTTACCTTCGTCATTAGGTGGGCTCTACGTTGCTGCTGCTACTGCTGCTGCTGCTGCTGCTGCTGCTGCTGCTGCTGCTGCTGCTGCTGCTGCTGCTGCTTGTACCGCGAGCAAGGGGGTGTTGGAGGGGGTATTTTGAGGCGGCAGCGTACGAAGAGTCAAGTGTACGGTGGCTGCGAGCTCGCACACAAGACCGAGACGACCGGGGGCGGGCGGGGGTGGGGAAGGGGTGGGGAAGGGGTGGGGGGTTGCCGATTGGATAACGTCGCGTGATGGGTATCGAGAAAGGCGACAGACTGACAAGTGGTCAAGCACCCTCTTGCGAAAACACTGCGGTTCCATCGGAAAAACGTTTTTCTTTGGGGCGATGCCTGAATGGCGCTCTCTCTCTCTCTCTCGATGATCGCGACCAAGGTCTGTTCGCTCGGTTAAATTTGATTTTTTTCTTCTTCTTCTTTTTCTTTCGCGGTAATGCAATAGGATGGCAGAGTTACTTTGTTACAACGAAAGAATACTTTTTCTACCTTTGTCATTTCGAAATAGGATATCAAGTCGAATTAGATTGAAATTCTGATTAGTCATTTGGTTCGAAGACGTAGATACCACGTACTTTGACGATTTGTGATTATAAGAAAATGTTATCGATTTGATCCCACCTCGGCCCGTACGTGTCGATATCTCGGGACAATAGGGAGACACCACACCCTTAAACTGTACGCTGATCGCACGACACATGACCGTGTGCCGTCTTTTGTTTTTACAATAAACACAACCTGTCCGCTCTCCGGGTGCTAGGCAAAGTTGCAAGGGGTAAAGAGGGAAGGAGATGAATGTCGGTTGTGTACTTTTCCTTCTCGCAACCACAGTCGATTTCGTTTCGTTTCCGCTACGTGCCGAAGAGCTCCCCGACGAATGGACCATTTCTCTGCGAATGATCTTTCTTTCGTCGTTATCGTCGTTAAACGTCGATCGTTTTGTCGTTAGGAGCATTAGCGTCACTCGCATGCTTTTTCTTTTTTCTTCTTTGTCCGTTTTTCTTTATTCTCGATTGGATGCGGACAAGCGTTATCGCGAATCGTCGCGGTCACACACACACACACACACGTTGACGTACAACTAATTAATGCAATTTCGTTCTCGTCAGCGTAACGCGATACCCGTTAAAACAGTCATAAAAGAGAGTTAATTGAAAAAATTATTCTACCAAGGACACGTTCCATGCGAAACGGCTACACGTCAACAATTTCTACTTTGTAGGTGTAAATTAGGATTAGACTCTCACGCGCTATTTCTAAATCATTCGTGAAATTCGTGAAATTCGTAAAATTGTTCTCGCGGATCGAATAACGTACTCGCGTTCGATTTTTGGAAAGTAGCTAAAGAGCTCCAAAGGGCCATAGAAAGTGTCGTAGTAGCTTTAACGAATGACGAGTACTCTAAAGTTCTAATGTCTGAGTACCTGGCCTCCCCGAAATTTGCCTCGAGGGTGCGGTTATCGCGTACTCGCTTGGATACAAACCGTTTGAGAGCTTTGTGGGCGCGTTCACGGTGTACCTGTGCCTCTCTCTCTCTCTCTCTCTCTCCTCACCCTCCTTTGTGCGTAGAGAGAACGGGACTATTAGAGGTTTCCGGCTGACTTGGCGCCCTTAACATCGGGAGCGCCGCAACATCCCTCTAAGCTGTTTAAACTTTGCGACATGGTCGAAGGGTCCGCCCTGACGCCACCCTTTCTTCTTCTTCTTCTTCTTCTTCTTCTTCTTCTTCTTGTATCATCCCTCCTCCTCCTCTTTCCTTTGCCTTGCCCTCGAGTCGAACGTTTCGTCTTTACGGGTCGTTAGTAACGCCAACGTAAAGTCGTGCTTAGAAATATCGTTAGGAGCGCGCACGTAAGAGTTCCATTTTCTCGCGGGCCGTACGCACGCGAACTAAATTTTCAACGGACACAGACGGGCGAGCAGTTAATCGTCGATTATTTGCCTCGACTTCCGGTAGAAGGCCGCGAAAGGAACGAACAGAGCAATTTACGAACGTTCGCCGTTGTCGCGCCGATTCTTCAATCTTTCCCGGGAATCGACGAACGTTCGAGTTTTTCTTAGGTGGTAAAATTGAAAACGGTTAGGGAGTATCGTTAAAATTTGCACCTGGAAGAAGAAAATGTTGAGGACGGTCAACGACCGTGTTATCGGGAAAACGATCGTATCGACGAGCGAACCACGTAAGAGAAGCACTCTCACGCTATATCGCTATTGGCTTCGGTGCGTTAGACAAAGACAATCGCGCGCTGGATGTTGAGGACGTTACGTTTAATGTCACGATGGTAAACCGGTACGAACATCCGATGCGGCATCAAACATGCAAATTCGTTGATATAACGTTACACGGATATACCACCTCGGTGCGATCCGTTATCATGACGATCCGTTGAGCGTTAGTACCGACACAGTGTACCTAGTAGTATAGGAGCATGATTAAATTTCCAAGGATATCGACACGACGGGAACACGTAAATCCTCCTTTCCCCCGTGCCCGTTCTCTCTCTCTCTCTCTCTCTCTCTCTCTCCCTCTCTCTTTACGCATCTATCTACGTTGTTACTTACCTACGTGTGTATCCTCGTATCCACGTCCTCGCTTCATCCCTTCCTCTTTCGGCGCTATTCGCGCTCGAGCGACCGAAGCAGCTCGGGCCAGAGGCTTGAAATTAACTATCAGAGGCTCTCTATTCGAGATGCGAAACGTCGTTACACCATCTACGGCATCATCGATAACGCCTCTTCATCCTTCCGAGACTTTGCTTTTCAAAGGGAGAGTGAAAAAAGATAGATAGATAGATAGATAGAGAGAGAGAGAGAGAGAGAGAGAGAGAGAGAGGGGGGGGGGGAGAGAGAGAGAATAAACGCGATAGAAAGATGGATGAAGGATATTAGTCTTATATCGTGTTCTAGGAAAGCGAAGAAAAAGAACGTTTTTTATATTTATTCATCCTTCTGGGATCGTTCGACTCTTACGACGTCTAAAGAGCACGCGTTCGTGTCATCCGTTAATGGACGGTAATCGTAAGATGTGAAACGTAAGGCGATCGAGGATAATTACCGCGAGCAGAGAAAACGAAGCGGTGGGATCCTTCGCGCCGATGGCACAGATCGGATTTGTCACGATTCCTAATGTTGATCGACGCCTTAATAATTTAATAGCCATACGTCCGCCGTGATCGTCCGGGAGAGGATTATTACCGCGGATCCCTCCGCTAGATCGAAAGCACTAAGGAGCTAACAGACTTAGCCGCGGTATCACGTTTCCTCCTTTACTTCGCTTCGGCCTTCCCTCTACGGGAAATATATATCGTGACGGTACCGTCTTACGCTCTCCTTCTCTCTCACTCTCTCTCAAGAGAGAGAGAGATAGAGAGAGAGAGAGAGAGAGAGAGAGAGAGCGAGACGACGATAATTGCCATCAATCCCGCCTCGCTCGGCAAAAATATCATTGGAAAACGTGCGTTCGACTACGCTTCCGAACGTACCACGTTTTCCCTTTCCGTCTCTGCTCGTACGTCTCTTTTTTCGTCGTTTCGCCGTAAACGAACGTATTCCCTTAACTATAGCCATCCTTTTTTCCCCTTCCCCTTTCCGCTCCCTCGAAATCCGCCCATTTCGCGATACAAGGATCGGAGGAAAAGCGAGTAAAACGCGCGTTGCAAACACGGCGAACGTGACTATCGGCTGGCGTTCGTGCAGCCGTGAAATAGTAAATACAAAGCTCTCGTTGAATCGGCGCGCGATTCGCCGCGCGATTCCGGCCCTCCGATCCCCCCTAGAGACTGCTAACGTTCGCTGACACACCGGTATTTCGATAGCCGCGCACGGACACGCCCGTGAAATATACGGACCGCTATAGCCGAGTGTTAACCCGCATTTTCGAGCGTTTGTCGGCACGACGATCGATGACAAGAAATTCAAATTGCACCAGGGACTACGTTTTAGCTTGCGTTCGGCTATTTGGAATTACTTTCGATCCTTGTTTTCCCTGTTTTCGATGTTTAGTATTCCCGTTTCAATTTTTACAGCGGTACACCTATGCCTGTCAAAGATTTTCGATCGTTTCTTTTTCAAATTTTAAAGATATTTAAGCTGCCAGAGTGGAGAGGAATTACACTTTTTTCTTTCTCAAAATTACCTTCTTAACGGGTATATGAAATTTACGATGCGTTCTCGGCGATCGTCATCGACGCTCGCGACGATTAATAATAATTACCGTCCGGACGATATTTGGAGGAACTTTGAAGGATACGGAAGAAATCCATGCTGGCCTCGATAGAAAATATGAGGCACGTTCGATTCCTATCTTTTTCACGGCTCTCTCTCTCTCTCTCTCTTCCTCGTGGCCAAGCGCGCGCTTCGTTCGGTGAACGAAAGCAAGGTGGAGTGAGATGGAAAGAAAAGAGGCGGCCCGCCCCCGGAGACGCAACCCGCAGAGTCGAGACGTGGTCGATGGAGACGAGAAGAAATCAATGCCTCGGCCAGAGTCCGCTTCACCTTCGTCTCTCCTCTCCACTCGCGTTTCCTCTCACTCCGCCCACTCGCTCTTAACCGGTCGTCTCATTTTCCTTCCCCTTCCTCTCCTTTACCTTTGCCTCTTCCACGACTTACTCCACGTATGTCTCTTCGCAGCCCCGATAAAACTTAAAAGATTTCGATTACTCCGTCGCTACGTTTGAAAATATCTACGTGCGTAGTTTGTTTGAAGAAAATTTTTAACGACACCAGTATATAATCAATGGAAAAAAGATTAAATGGTTAAATGGAAAAAGGCGCTACCCATTACGGATGAAACGTGTCCAAACGATAGTATCTTTGGAAAGTTTGCGGATCGTTTGGGAGAAGCGATCAAACTGCCATCTTGGTTTTCCACGTTCGAACAGAGTTATCGGAGGGTGTGGGCGTAGGAAAAGGACGCTTTTGCTCCGTCAGTTCGAAAAGCGATAGGTACACACGGAAAAGGACAAGGCGTTAATAGAGAAAGGAAAAAGAAAAAGGCAGAACAGAGAGAGAGAGAGAGAGAGAGAGAGAGAGAGGGAGGGAGAATTAGCGGAGGAAAGGACCCTCGCAAGATTTCCAGGAGTTTAATATAGTTTTAGGGGCGTCGGCTGGGAGAGAGAGAGAGAGAGAGAGAGAGGGAGGGAGAGGGAGAGAGACAGGACGGGGTTGTAATGGTGTCTTAAACCGCAGTGACTCTCAACCACGACTCCCCTCGTTTCCGCCACCTTTCGGTTCACAGAGAAAAATGAAGAGCAAACAATCTCAACCATGCTACAGTCGAACGTACCAACCGAAAATATGAATGACGTTTGTCATTCGTTCTCGTCGAAAATACCGAACGTATCGCGCTCGGATCGGACTCGAGTTCGAAAGCATAGCGCCGCTTTCGAACGACCAACGACGAGATGCGTACTTAGCTATACGCGTCGAATGCATTTTCGCGTAAATTCGAAAGCGCGAGCACCGAGAGGTAGGTAGGTAGGTAGGTACGTACCCATATAAGAGATCGTAACGCACGGTTCTTGCTTTTTCCAGCGAAGATAAAGACGAAAAGGGCAACCTCGGTGCGAGAGAGCCCCGACGGTTCTTGATTTTTACGAGCGCGTAAATTCCAGAGGGCAACTTCCTTCGTACTCCCTCTCCTATCTCTTATCTCTCTCTCTCTCTCTCTCTCTCTCTCTCCTTCACCTCTTTCTCTCCGCCGTTTCGTACTCGAAATACATAGAATTCTAGGAGACTCGCACCGTGCGCTTCGCTGTGAATTCCACAGCATGGAATTTCAGGCCGCCATTAACTCTGAATCCCCTCGAATCACGATTTGAAAGAGCTCGCGATACTATTGCGAATCCTCGCAAAGTCTCCGACGCCTTTCGATAAAATTACCCGCGTTTGCTCTCAAGGATTTCCAAACGTACACGTTTAAAGGATATTTCTCTCTCTCTCTCTCTCTCTCTCTAATTACGTCGACGAGATCCTCTGTTATATTTTTCTTTCGTCTTTCGAATCTCTATAAATATTCTCTCATTGAAATTTTATAATCGCTGGCGACTATCGGGGATCGACGCGTCGATTTAGGAAAAGGCAGGCGATGTTGTTACTCGGACGATTCTCAATTTTTATGAGATCGTAAATCTACTCCGAAAACTTTTCCCTCCGCGCTCCCTCGAAAACTTCCATTTTCACTTTCTGTCGTTTTATATCCCATTCGAGCCTCGTGGAATTTCATCGAATACTCGATCGTAGTCGACGAATTTCTCGGGGCTCGTTCTACGCCGCTATTGAGAAATCTAGTCCAAGAAAACTTTACCACCGTCCCTCTTTTATCCATCGGTAATTTCGCCAACGAGTTTCTTCAACGAAATATATATTGTTCGTCGTTGAAAAAACTTGTAAATATTTCATATCATAGAAGAAAGAAATGTATTAGTAAAATGAAAAAGAAAAAAGAAATCTATTAGAATTCCGAATTATTCGTGGAGCAATCGGTAGGACGGAAGGCGCAAAAGAACCGAAACGTGTACGGTTTGACTCGTCGAATATAAGATAGACGGGTAACGAATCCGCGAGTACTTTGGACGTTGGAAAGATAGAGGAGAGTCCATTAACATCCCTCGGCTGGTCACTCGGAGCATAGTTCGAATCGTTGCTACTCTGTTGCTTCCCTCTCTTCCGTGAGAGGGTGGGAGCGCGCGCGCACGTGCGCCTCCTCATCCCTCTTTCTTCTTTCCATCGGTCTTTCCTCTCTCTCTCTCTCTCTCTCTCTCTCTCTCTCTCTCTCGCTCTCACCGTCTAGTTCGGCTTATCCCGGTGGTAGTCATGGAAACACAGGGGTCGGAGCCGCCCCTGGCCGCCAATCAGAGCTCGCGGCCAGGAGTAGAGAAACGAGCGATGAGCCTTTCTCGCTTCTACCCCCGCCCTATCTGCCGTCCATCCCTTCTCTCCTCTTCGTCCCTCGCCTCCGGCTTGGCTGAGATTCTCGCTTGGGAGGAAATCTTGACCGGGCGTGCCCTGCATCTCTGATACCACCTCTCCTCTATTTCCTTCTCTCTCTCTCTCTCCCTCCCTCCCTCCCTCGCACCCTCCCTCGCACCCTGACTCTCTACGTCTCTCTCTCTCTCTCTCTCGAACGTCCTTCTTCTTCCACCTTTCTACCCGCTCCGGCCCCCGTCGACGAAAAAATCCTCCAGTCGTCTCGGCATGGCAAGTCCATCCGTGTGTTCGTGGCTTTCCATTGCTTTCGGACCAAGGATCGCTACTTTCGAATTAACCTTTCTGCTTGTTCGGGTAGATAAAGAGAGTGGAGGGGGGAAAGGGGGGAGGGGGAGGGTGAAGGTTGCTTCGGGGGATGGAAAGATTCGTTCGCTCGGAAAAAGAGTTAGATTCACGAGGAAGAAGTAGAGAGAGAGAGAGAGAGAGAGAAAGAAAGAAAAAACTCGCAGACTCAAGGGGATATCGCGTCGAGAAAGGACAAAGTAACAAGGGGAAGGGAATAAAGGAGATATACACGTAATGTCCGATGGGCGATAGTCAATCGACGATAACGTTATAACGTTAATAATATTTCGTTATATACATTGGTAATAACCGTTTTTTGAAACTTTGCCTTAGGTGAAAAGCCGCACAAGTGTCAAGTATGCGGCAAGGCGTTCTCCCAGAGTAGCAATCTGATAACGCACTCGAGGAAACACACGGGATTCAAGCCGTTCGCTTGCGAGCTCTGCGGACGAGCTTTCCAGAGGAAGGTCGATCTGAGGAGGCACCGCGAGACCCAGCACGCCGATCTCGGGACGTCGCATCGGCCGTCTATGGGCGCGATTCCACCTCAAAATTCATTGCCAACCGGAAATCCATCGATAATGCAATGAAGAGCGTAGCCGTTCTAGCGAGATGACTGATTCTCAGCGATTACGGGAAATTACGGAGGACCGACGGGCAGAACGAGAAAGGGTTTGAACGGTCCTCGAGGACGCAAACGATCGACCACGGAGACGACGACCGCCGAACGACTAATAATTGCCGGAAGAGTGCAATCAAAGGGACGGGGATCTCCGAAGGAGGATACGGGAAGAAAAAGTTTTTATCGATTTCGACGTATAACGACGCTTGGTCCGCGACCGCGGCTTTTGTCGACGCGAAAGACGGCCTCTATCGCGCGAGCCGCGTAAGGATTCGTTGGCTAGCGCGATGGGACGATCGTTGAGATAAAAATTAAGATGATCTTTAAGAGTAGAAAAAGGTCCGCGTTACGGAATCGAATCCTTCGCTTCCCTCTCTCGAGGGAATATCAAAGATATTTTATTTCGATCGGCCATTACCTTATCGCGCGATCGATCGTCGATCCTCGATCTTACTTCTCTTCTCGCTTATTCCTTAGATATTCGCCTGGTATCGAATCGAACGATCGGAACGGATCCGATATCGGCCAATGATGAGAGTTTCGACGTTCCTTCGAAATGGTAGTATCGGGTATCGCCGAATGAATGGACTCGAAGGATAAATAAGAAAACGAGAGTGGAAAGAGGAAAGAAAGAAAGAAAGAAAGAAAGAAAGAAAGAAAAGTGTAAAATAACGTTGTTCTTATAAATTATCTGTTGTTTTAATACCTCATGCGAGGTGGGGGTTAAATACACAAGTACGTAGGCGCATTTTAAAGCGTACGTTGCCGTTGCCGCGTTCTTTGTTCGTTCGTCGATTTTTAAAAAGATACTTGTTTAGCGGATGACAGACGAACGCACGCACTTTGCATATCTCTTTCGCGAAGAGGAAACGTCACCCCTACCTCTGGATCGCAACTGTGACCAAACTTGTAAATAACACCGTAGACCGTATCTCTTTTTAGTATAAGCGTTTACTCGTGCGCGTACATACATATGAATGTGGATATAAAATGACTCGAATCTATAAATATAAATAGAGAAGCGCGTCGCTCCGATCTAACCGGAGACGACGATATTTGTCCGCGCTAAACTCATCCTCCTCGACGAGAAAAACTATATTATGTACATTCGATTCTTTCTCCTCCCTCTTATCCTTGTGAAACTTTTTATTGTTGTACCATTGATATCATTATGTAATTATTGTAATTAGAACTCGCTATTAATACTATTAGAATCATTATTATTATTATTATCATCACTATTATTATTATCATTATCACCGTCGTCGTCGTCGTCGTCGTCGTCGTCGTCGTCGTCGTCGTCGTCATATTCATCATCGTCGTCATTATTATTATTATTATTACTATTATTATTATTATTATTATTATTATTATTATTATTATTATTACTTTTATTACTATTATTATTATTATTATAATTATTATTATTTTTATTATTATTAATTATTATTATTACCAATAAAAGCTGTTACCATTTGTAAATTGTTCGTGGGCGATGAACGAACGAGAGCAACGCGACTCGTTTCGGTGTCGAAAGCGTTTCTCCCATTTTGTCTTGGACAATGTTGAAAACGATTAATCGAGATCGTTGAATCTGACGAAGCAAAAGATCACGGTCATTTTGACTAGGTTGTGTAATTCATGGTTAAAGGGCCGATGCCAATTAAGCGGGGTGCTCCCGAGAAGAACCCCTTAACGGTCTCAATATGTTTTCCGTCGAGTTTCCCTAAACTTCTGCATCGGTTCCTCTTTATTTATCTCTCTTCTCGAGCGATCTTCCTCACTCTCCGTTTCTTTCTCTTTCCTTCGTCGGACTCGTAAAAAGCAAGATTCGGCGAGGACGTTTTTGAGGAATGATTTGCTTCGCATGAAGGACGTTTCGAAGTTGGAAATTGAGAGAGCGAGAGAGAGAGAGAGCGAGAGAGAGAGAGAGAGAGGAAAAGGTAGACAAAGGGCGAGAGAAGAAGGAGGGAGAGAGAACATTACGGCACTGACTGCACGACACCATGACGCAGCCACGGGAGCAGATTGGACAGTTATTGCATTCTGGGTAAGATTAATTGATATGGGACTCGGGCCTGCGGGGTGGGACGTATGGGGTTACGCTCGCCGCTTAAACCGTGTCTCAGGCACTGGCTTGGGATGAGAGAGCGGTGATTAACCAATTGCACCGTTGAACGAACTGGAACCGAAAGCCACCCCTCTCCATCTTCCTTTCTACTCTCTCTCTATCTTACCAACCCTCGTCGCTGCTCCCGACGCCGTGCTCTCGCTCTAATAGCCATTGAGTAATGGAGAGGCTCTCATTATTAAATAGCGCAGGATAAATGCGCGCTTGCGTAGCTATGCGCTCGTAGACGCGCGCCCGGCGACGTGATTATCCTCGATATCGCTGTTGGAACGATAGAAGGAATCCTCATTAACCGCCAACACCCATTTCAAGATATCGCCTACTCGACCTATCATCCGATTACGCTTTCGACGGAAAGTTTTTCCTGTCGTTCGGCTGCGATTGCTATCCCAAGTTAGTAGCGACGATACGACGAGATGTTTATCATGCGATTATTAATAATTTCTATATCCATAGAAAGGTAAGCACGATCGTCGAACGAACAAAGTTTATTAAATATTTGGACGTTTCGATTTATCGTAGAAAAATAATGAAATAGTAATATCTACGAAGATATGCTCGTGCGGATCGTCGTTGTTGTCCGATATCGGAATAAGAAATAATGTTCCATAAGGGTATTAACGTCGATACGCCGGTATTTTCAGAGGAGCGTCGTCGATCGATCCAATCTTATTTTCGATAAGCTACAACAATTTTGAGCTCGAGCCGATATTCGAAAGAGAAACGAGCACCAGGGGCGCCATGCTCGTTTCCTTTTCGTCGTCCTATTCGAATCGTCGTTCCTTCGAAACTCTTGCGAATAACTTTGAAAGGATAAGTATTGCATATTCCCGACCGCGAGAGTATACACCTTACGACTATTAAGATATTCACGGCTCCACGGAGGACACCCTACTTTGAAATATGGCCCAACGGGTCAACGTGAGTATACCTCGACGCAGAGAGAGCCCTTCTTCTCCCGTCTTGCCATCTTTTCCTCTCTCTCTCTCTCTCTCTCGCTTCCCCTTTCTTTCTCACTCGTGCACTCCTACCTTTGCATTACGAAAAGCAAGGGGGAAGCGTGGCTTTGGACGACATCGTAGATTCGGCTGCGAGAGAGAGAGAGCGAGAGAAGAGACGGTGTCCGAAGCAACCCTCTTTACCAGCTTCTCGTGGTTTATCCATATTATTTACAGCCTCGTCCTACGCGTTACGCCACAATAACTCGAGCAAGCGGGTCCACGAATGCGACCATGTCGGCAAATTGGTGGAAACTGAGGATGTCGTAACGCGTTCTCGTGGCTCGACGATACGCGTATGTATACAGATACGTATACGTACGTATGCGTACCTATGCCCTTCCGAGGCTGACGTATTAACTGTGCGGCGGTATACGATGCGAACAACGTAAATATGTGCGCTGTAGATAATCTTGCTTTCACCTTGCCACCGACCACGAGATATCTTCGACTCGCGCAAGGTGACTTTTATTTTTCTCTCCGGCATTTTTATTGCCTCTTTATATTCCGTATATACATACGTATTTAGTGGTATAAAATATAAACATAGGTATCCGCCTATCGTTTTCTCGCGATCGCTTTGAAAGGACGGTGGTCAAATCGCGAGTTTCGTATCGGTCGATTATTCTCGAGTCGGCCGTACGATATTCGCGCACGTTAACGCGTTACATTGTAATTTATCTTATACGTTCGCGTTTGCGTTAAAATTAATCAACTTAATTACCCAAAGGCGCCAATGTACCCACTTTATTAAATTTCTCTATCGAAGCGGACAATTGCACTTAAGTTAATTAAACTATTATCTTAAATCGTAGATCGGGATAGATCGGGATAGATCGGGATAGATGAGAGGGATAGATGAGAGGGATAGAGGGGGAGCGACGGAGGAGGAAGGACGTCGTTAGCGCGATGGGTCCTTCGCATAGGCGATTGCCGAAATGCGCGCGAGTAAGCTTCTCTCGGTTGGAGGATCGGGCCGAGGACGAGTTTATCGTGGAAAAGGCATAACGTTGGAGCTACGCGAGTGCGCGCAGGCAAATCTCATTTCCGCGAAGCCGCGCGAGCCCCTTCGTATTACCGGGAGGGGGATTTTCCTGTCACGAGAGTAAGCGGAATGGGCGAGGATTAAAAAATGTCAATTTCCAATTATCGTCAGCGCGATGTTGCGCGGACATACGGGTAATGGAATTTTTGAAAAGGAGATTATATTTTACTCTTTATCCAATTTCCACTTTGGCCGCTACCCGCTTGGCCGTCCGCTTCCCACCTCTCTCGATTTCTCTCGCACATTTACCACCTACCTTGGCTTAAGAGGAAAGACCGAATTTTGTCTTGGTCGAAACGAGGACGCTTCCTCGTAGAATTCGCGAGGACGGACGTTCGTTTAATTAATTGAAAATGAATAACGAGACGCCTCGTAATATTCGAGAGGTTCTCCGGTCGTTACTCTTTTCTTGCGCACATAACGAGGTTGCCATTGTTCTTTCTCTCTCGCTCTCTCTCTCTCTCTCTCTCTCTCTAACTAATCAACTTTCGTAAGATCGAGGCTGCGACAAGCTGACGCGGGAGTTGTCATTTGTCAGTAGGCTTTTCTAATAACGAGCCGAGTCTTGAACGAGTTTAAACAAATAGCTCCTCGGCGCAAGGCACGAAGAATAAAACAAATGGTTGTTACCGCATTCGGGGAAAGAAAGGAAGGAAGAACCGACGGCACGCTTCTGTACGATCAATCAGTCGTCTTTGACCGGACCGACTTAATACACAGAGTCAAGAATCGATCGAATACCGAGTTCGGTCTCTCGAAATATTTCACGATACGTCCTTCGGGATTGGACCTTCGAAATACGTTTCGTCCGATCGTTGCTTTCAACTTCCCTCGTTTCTTTTCCCTTTTTTTTCTTTTCTTTTCTTTTTTTCTTTTACAAAACGCTCACGGCAAATTTTATATGTTTTTATCGTCGATTAAATAACAACGTCTAATTAAAATAAGGAAGAAATGAAAGAAAATAAGGAAGACCCAATAAGTTGGATGATCGTATAAATGCTTTTAAATATCTGGATATGTTAAATATTTAATGGCGATCGGAAAAGTTGAAAGGTGGTTCGACGTAAGGAGGCTAAATCGATCTATTATCGGGGAAAACCGATAAACGGAGAAAGAAACGATCGACGATAATCTAGGAGTAAGTTAACCGTAAATAAGCGAATAGGCGATGACGCCATTCCCCGGAGACGTCGATTCATTACGGATGTTAAATAAATGATAGGGCATCGGTAGACGATCGTTTTGAAAATAGCTATCGGCTAGTCGTGGCCGGATAGTCGTATTCCCAAAGAGCGATTATTCCTCGGTCGACGTCGTAGCCTCTTGGGCGAAATCAACTCCCGAGGATGTGCACGGGGTCACGATGCGCCGCGACGCAATGTATCTCCTTCGCATCTAACATTCATGATCGTGGAACTTTCTTTCGATCTCCACTCGTGCGTCTTAATCGACCAGTTCCGAACGTCAACGGTTCGGCTCGTAGAAATATAACATTTTTATCCTCGTTCCACGCTTACGTCCCCCTTCTTAATTAGCGGGATGAAAAATTCCATTCTCCGGAGTCGATCGCTTCTTTAAAAATCGACTTACGGACAGAGACCAGGAGAGACCAGGAGAGAGAGAGAGAGAGAGAGAGCGTCTCCCGATAATGATATCTTATTTACGTGTCGCGCGCATAATTCGAGAACGGGAGCGTCGTCGATCGTGTGCGGCTCTATCGGCGCGCCTACCTGGACCACGTAGTGTAGTCGTAACTCAGTTTCGAAACGGATCGTCTCCCAGGAATAGTTTATCCGTGCCGTAGGTCGCCTAGCAAAGAGGGTTGGGTTAGGAGGGAAAAGAGATAGGGACTTTAAGGATTCCAGACGCGGCGGTACCGGGCAACTGCATCGGCGGCCTTAAGAAGGGCGTAGCTACGAACGAAACGAACGAGGAAGAGGGAAAGAGAGAGGGGTATAGTCGCACGGATAATCGCATAAGGATAGCTGGCAGAGCCGCGGACGGGTGTATCACCCGTGTTGATCCTTCGATATCTCGCAAAAGGATCGGGGAGATTCGTATCGGCGGCCGCGCCGCGCCGCGCCGCGACGCGACGCGGCATCGGCGTCGTCGGCGTAGATATTCAAACGGGTCTCTCTAACTCGATATAAGCGACGCTCCCAAAGGTATCGCGCTCCTTGCCAGGGCGAGGAACGAGAGAGGAAGGGACGCTCCTCCCCGACCCGACCCGACCCGACCCTATTTCTCTTTAAAAGCGAACATGCCGAGGAATAAAAGTATCTTATTCCACGACGCGCGCCAATTCGATTTGCATCCTTGCCTGAAATACACCCGAGATGTCACCTTCGTTCGATCCTACCGTAACGTCGGATATCCTTCGACGAAGGAGAGCAGCGATATCTCTACGACTACGACTACGACTACGACTACGACTACGATTACGAGTACGCTAAGAAATGATAATCGTTCGCGTTCGCGTTCGCGCGATCTCTCCTATCGCGACATTTGACGCGGATACACGGGGTCATCGATTTCGTATTAATTTTTCGAGGGATACGACGGGCCAGTATTACTCGATATCGCTCGCCTGTCTTTTCCTCGTACGTAAAATATATCATCCATCGATCGTAGAAAGGTCCCGCGGTTGAAATTTTTCTCGACCTTCCGATTATCTCTTTTATCCGCCGTAAGTTTTATCGACGGGACGGAAATAATATTCTAGCGTTTATCCGTTACCACGTTACACACCGAAGCTAACCCCTTTCCACGTGTTGCTTACCGTGGTCGATAAAAGGGATACCTAATTCTAACGTATTCAAGGAAGCTCCGACGTTAGTACGGTAGATTCCTACAGCTAGCGCGACTTTTTTGCTCGGTCTTTTTATTAATGCCGTCAATTCGAACGTAATGATTTATCCAGGGATTTACCTTACCGACGTGGACCGACCGATCCTCTATTATATCCTCGTAGAACGCGCTATCTTTCGTTAAAAATGACAGCCCGGCCGGGCGGGCGACCGCGTAAAACGTGGTCACTTTAAAGAATTATACTACTCCACTGGTCGCGGTAAGTACGACGTATCATCGTTTGGTAGAGAAGGTTTTGGTAGAAATTAGAGGTAAGGATAGAACGTACGATTAAAACGAAAATCGAGCTATACTTTATTATGCTATATTTGAATATTAGCCATATCCAAGAGTACGCCATCGTAGTTTACAGGAAAATGCGTTTTGGTTTTTATTCGTAACCGTGTCGCTATAAAACGATTAAAAGACAGAGAGCTCGATATTTGTCGCCCTTTCGAATTATCTTCGATTAGAAATGCTTTTCACTCGTATAATGGAGGACTCGTGCGTCGATTTCGCTTATACGCTTTCACGGATGAGAAAATGAATGTTGCCGATGACGAGCAACGGTCTCGCGCTAGATCGCGGATCGATCGATCTACGCGACCTTTCTACGCGACAAGGAATCGATGACGTAGCTTCTCGTTCGCGAGTGAAAAGGCAGTAATACGTGTGTGTGTGTGTGTGTGTGTGTGTATATATATGCGCGCGCGCGTGTGTGTATACATATCGAGAAGAAAGGAACGATGAGTATCTAATCGGATATAGCGTATAATTAACGATTGAACGATTTCGAAAAAGCAAAGAGCAAACGTCCCTCGTCTTTGACGGTTCGTTTATTGGAAAGATCGAAATGTCGAAAGCTCTCTATTCTAATTGGATTACGTCGCGGCGATTGCGGATTTAGAAATCGGATGACATCTCGATGAGATCGAATAATTTTGCTTTTGCGCGATATAAAACGACGACTTGGAAGATCGATGGATATACATTACGTATCTACGTACGAGAGCGAACGTAGTCGCAAACGATTAGAAAATTCGCGAAACGCTTGGATAAAGGAAGACGCGTTTAATCGAAATCGAAATCGAAATCGAAATCGAAATCGAAATCGAAATCGAAATCGAAATCGAAATCTAGAAATTGTACGATAATTCGCTGTTGGCAGTCAGCGTACGTCCTATTGCACGATGGGAGAGCATCGAGAAAATCTTTCGTCGAGTGACAACTCGGATAATTCGGCGGTAGTCGTCTCGTTGTTAAAAAAAAAAAAAGTAACGATATACGACAACGTTTTTTCTTTTCTTTTCCGCTCGCTCTCTCTCTCTCTCTCTCTCTCTCTCTCTCTCTCTCTCTCTCTCTCTCTCTCTCTCTCTCTCTCTCTCTCTCTCTCTCTCTCTCTCTCTCTCGTCAAACACAGGAAAAATGATGGATCGTGTTTTACTTTTATATGTACTTTTAACGATGTGTACGTCTACGCTCGTACGCAAGTACGAAATCCTGTAAATGTAGTTGGGAGAAAGGCTTCGGTTTGTAACTCGAGATGTACATAGAAAACTCGATTAGAGCTGCCCAAACTCCACGGTATATCTTGTACGATCGACCCGTACCTACGCGCACGCACGCACATGTATGTATGTATGTACGTGCGTACGTACGTATGTGTATGTATATATATATATATAATATATATATAGATTTATGTATTTATTTATTTATGTATTTATTTATTTATTTATTTATTTATT
Source organism: Dolichovespula sylvestris (assembly GCA_918808275.2). NCBI lineage: Eukaryota > Metazoa > Arthropoda > Insecta > Hymenoptera > Vespidae > Dolichovespula > Dolichovespula sylvestris. Next base: position 9,887,344 of record OU964969.1, on the reverse strand, counting down.
TATTCATTCATTATTTAAGTATTCATTTAATAATCTGTGGCAAGCTTAGCAACAAGGTAGGTACACATAATTCGTAAGCGATTTACCTTACGAACGTCGCACGCATACTACGTGCAAAATCTTGTTTGGCACTAAAATCCTTCTTCTTCGATACGACAACAATTTCAACCGTTAGATTTTCGTTCCGTTATAATCGCTAAATCGGTCATGCCGAAAGCGTCGAGCTGTACCTTACGGCTATCCACTCGGTTATTCCTTTTTCCTCCTTTCCCACTACGCATTCGCTACATTCTCGATCGAATGAACGCATAATTAACGCTCAGGCCTAACTTCGTTTATATTGTAATTACGTCATATATCATTTATCATTACGACCTACGTAATATGAAGACCTTCGTACTCTTCGTTACCCGAAAGAACGCGAAATCCGGGAGTGGCGAGAAACTCCGTACTATGTTGTGTGTGTGTGTGTGTGTGTGCGCATATGTGTGTATGTATTTGGTTTAACTTTGAGAGTACGATTCAACGATACATTTTATTCCGCTAGACTTAAATAATTTTTAGTAATAATATAATGACGATGATAATGATAATAAAACGAGTAGTAAATATAACGTCTATCTATTTATGAACGAGCGCGTATCGATCTAATTTTCTCCGACAGCGTGTAGGTACGTGGATAAACTCGATCGACGCAATCTCGACTTTCGTCCTTAATCTTTTGCTTCTATCGATAGTTCAGGCGTGGTAATTTGCCATTAGCGTCCATTTATTCGTCTTCCTAATCTCCGTTAATCGTCGATCAACGTGCCTCCTTGTTTCGGAATATTTCAAGAGCACACTGCACGCGTGTACCCGATGTGATCATTCGAGAAAGATAATTCGAGCTGACAATAGCGAAGAGAGACGTAGAAATTCGAGAGGACTGTAACTACCGAAAGACGGGTTGCGAGATAACTCGGTTACGATCGAACGACCTTACGAAGGAGGGAAAACGTTACTTTTTCGTTTATTCTTTTACTCGACGAATTGATTCTCCTCGGAAATATATAAGCTCTTCCTCTTTATAAGTTCCCTTTTTAGAAAAGTCGTCGCTTTTCCTCCTTCCTTTTTCTTTTCTCTTTCTTTTTTTTTCTTTTTTTTGTTCTTTTTTTTTTGTTTTTTTTTTTTTTTTCGTTTTCTTTTTTCGTTTTTATAACACCTTGATAAGATCTTTCGCTTATTCTCCTAATCGTCCTTCGGCGTACGATCGGCCCCCCCCCCCCCCCTGTAGGATTAGTTTTCTTTTCGAAGGAAAATCCTCCCGATGAATTTTCGATGCGTGGCAGGCTGAGTTAATAAGAGGATGTTAATAACGATGCGGCTTCTTCTCAGATGCAGCTTTTATCCGTTTGGCCTGCTACTGTATGGAACATGTCAACGGATGCGACATAGCGTGATCGAGCAGTATGGGAGTTCCCGCGGCCAATTCCGTTCTTGCATCGCCGTAATCGTCGTCGCAATCGAAGTAGTTACTCTGAAATTAAATCGAAATAGGGGTTAATAATGAATTCATCGAAGCGAAAAAGAAGAAGAAGAAGAAGAAGAAGAAGACGAAAAAAGAGAAAGGTAAAAGTACAATGAAAGAAAATGAAAGGTGGGAATTAGGTCTTCGAGGCAATAAAGGAGAGTTCGTTACGGTCCAACCACGATCGACACCCTCGATCCGGTCGATAAAACGAACGACGAACGACGAACGACGAAACGAAGAAAAGCGTAGCGCGCGTTGGCATTGTAACGAAAGGCGTAGCGAGCCGCGACTAAAGTAACTCGCTTACATACTTAATTACTGCGCGCAATAACTCTCGTCTAATCGTTTAAAAGAGGCTTTAATAAATCGGAGGCGCGGAGTCGGAGAGATCTATTGTTTCCCCTAAGGTACTCATGTCGTCACCTCGATATCCGGATTCGGCGATTCGTTTAAAATGGCATCGAGAACGAATCGAGGCGAAAAGAAAAAGAGAGCAATTACCTTTCGAACCTATCGACGGCTTTGTTCGAAGGTTCGGCTCTCTTTAACGTCGTATTAGGTGTTAGCGATCGAAGCGTGTACGAGTCGGCTCGCGCAAACGAGGCCAATTACGCGTTGAAGAATCTCCCGGGTTTGGCCGTAATTCCGTACCGAAATCGATTCGTTTCATCGAAATAGTTGGATTTATGGAAGCGCCCAATGAAATTCGATAATAAATAAGGTAAGATGCGTATGGAAAGGATTGGGGTGGAGGGCGGAGGGGGGGGGGGGGGCGGCGGCGGCGGCGGCGATCATGGGACGATACCGATAAAGATTGGACAACGAGAGGAATTACCTGACAATCGATGCATCGGCAACTGTCGGTCAGAGAACAGGTGAGTCCAAGAATTTCTACGGCCTCCTTGTAAAGTTCAGCGCTCGACTTTCGTTGCCTCGGCGGTGATGTAGGGGCGCTGACCGTACCGGTACCCGATGGTCTTCTGCCGCTCTTCAGCCTCGAGGAGGCCTCTCGAGACAAGGAGGAGGTCGACGTCGATCCTTTCGGTCGATTGTTATTATTTAGAAGCGCTCGTCCTGCCGGCGATGCGAACAATTGCAGCATATCCATGTCCTAGGAACGAAGAAAAGAAGTTGGATCGATAAACAAAATACGTCGTCGTTGTCCTCAAGATTTAACGATTCGCGGCGCGCTCTCACCGACTCGATCCTAAAGATTTCGGACTCGTCTCTCGATAATTCTTCCAAAGGAAGAATTCGCGTTCGTTTCTCGACGATTATCCGTCCGAGTTGGGGCAACGTGTGTACGTTATTCGTTAACGTTTTTCGTTAACGAGGCCGTAGCGCGCCTCTCGCTTTGAAACGCTTTGAAACGCTTTGAAACGCTTTACGTAGCGGCCCCGGTCTCGAGGATTTCCTCTTCTTAAGGATTTCCTAACGAAGCTGTGTCGCCGCCTATACCGAGAGAAGAGCTACCGTATCTAGCGATTATTAATTCTGCCCCCCCCCTCCCCCCGTCGATTCTACTACGACGATCGAAAGAAAGGCCCAACGTAAATATAGATTTTTGTTTTTTGTTTTCTTTGCTCGGCCAACCGGGTAGACGTTGGGCGATCGACGGATCGTAATCGAAATTGATCGGTATCCATCCCCGTGGTCGGCGAATATAATATAAAAGAAGCACGGGAGGTACGGTTATTCGAGGGTCGTCGAATGGAGGAAAGGAGATTTACAAATTCAAAGATCGCGGCACGCGTACTCTAAGATTATATATATATATTCATTAATCGCGTATTCATTAATCTCGTATCCAAAATGGTCGAGTTTTTCAAATTACGAGTACCGCGTCATTAAATACTTCGACTGTCCGACTAAATCATCCTTTCCCCCGTACTTTAAGGGGAAGACGGTGTGGTGTGCCGAGCCCTGCCGGCGTTTATGATTGTTAACGTTATCGTAGGAGGAATGCAGAAATCGTCATACCGGAAGAAAATAATTGGAAATGTCCCAGGAGAACCGTGAGTTCGTTCGCTATTCGATTTACTCGGTGGAGAGAAACTGGGGTAATGCGAACCAATGATTACGTCGAGTTGGCACCTACGGGCTCGTCAAGGAGGCCGTCGCTTTTCGAAAATTCGCGCCTCACCTATTTTCAGCCATTTCTATTATGCGTCGCGCTTAACCGTCAGTTATTTCTCTCGTCGAAACTCGTCGAAAGTAGTTGTCCTGGCTCCTGGACGAATGAAACCTTTCGAATCGTCGAAATGCCGCAAAGTTATCGAAAAATATTTCACGGTCCTCGTACGCCTTTCGTATTTCTTCGAAGGAATTCCGGGGGAATATCGTCGAAAGATGCGGCGATAAAATAAAATAAAACAAAACGAATAGAATAGAATAGAATAGAATAGAATAGAATAGAATGGGAGAGCGATAAGAACGGAATCAGAGAAATTATGCGAACACCGGTTCTGAGAAAACTTTGGACGGTGGAATTTCTTTCGTCCCTTGGCCACGCTCGAAATCCGCCGCAACGATTTACCAGGTTCGAGTTATTTGTCCGCGTCGACCGGGATCATGCGCGTTCGTTCGATATTTCGTTCGATGGAGACGGAGAACGCGGAAGATAAAAAAAAAAAAAAAAAAAAAAGAAATGAATAGAGCGGTTCTTCGCGTAGAAGCTTAACGACGACGGTGTGAGCGATTTCCATCGGATGCGATAGCGTGAGAGAAGAACTCGAGTTCGTCGTATCGCTGGGAGAATCTAGATCTCGCCATCCACGAGGCTATACAGATGGATGGATGGATGGATGGATGGATGGATGGATCTGTTATCGATCGTACTCGCTACGTGTCTTATCGGCGGGAAAATCAATGGGAACGTCTCTCTTTTTCTCTCGCGAATGACATCGTACGTACGACGATACGACGTGTGCGTAACGTCGAAGCTCTCGCGACGCCCAACCCAGACGCGACAAATTGAAATTACGTCCGAACCGAATAATTTCCAAGCCACGCGTGCGACCTTCCTTTCCCTTCGCAGGAAGAGATCGCGGGAACCGAGTGAAATAATTTCTATATCAATGAGAACGAACAAGAGCTCGAGATCTCGAATAACTTTTTTTTTCTTTGCGATGGAATCGTTCGCTACCGTTACCGCCGCGTATCGTTACGTTTTTCAACGTTTTCGCGGAACGATTCGTTGGCAACTAAAAGCAATTATCGATCAATTACAGGACGCAAACGTAGACGGGCCATCGCCATCATCCATTTGCCCGTTAACTGCGACTACGTACCCGCTATAACGATGCGACTCGATGTTCCAATTAAAAAGGTGGCCCGCCTACCGGAGACTCATTAGATTAATTAAATTCTACGTTTTTTTAATAGCACGCCAACGAGATTGACGCGTGAAATTTTGGCGAGGATAATGAAATATAAAAGAAAACAAATTCTTTTCGTCGATCTTTGTCGATCACACCGGACAAAAGGACAAATATTTGTTACGTTTGTAAAGGAAGTTACCTTCTCGTTACCTACTCGTTAAAAGCGCATTTAGATTAATTGGCGACTCGTCGGCCGAGCTTAATGCATCCGTGACGTTTTATGCAAATAATCGTTTACGAAATTACGAGGTATCGCGCGATCCTTTCGAGATCGTCAAAAGGTAACTGCTAATTGCCGATAATTGGTAATCGGTGATCAAGTCGTACCGTTAAATGGAGAAGCTAATGCGAAAAGTAATTCGGTCGGCGACGCGGCTATGCCCGGGGCATTAGCCGAGCTAATTTATTAATTATCCGTAAACGATCGTTACAAATATATCTACCACTAGAGACTTTCTATCTCCCTCGAGATCGCACGATGCTCCTTTTCGATCCTTACGAACCTAACCGTAAGACGAGTTAATCCTAGATCGGGAAAGATTATATTTAAGGATTAAAACCGATCGTTTTACCTCGAAGGGATATTACAAAATTCCGAGATTTTGAAGGGACGAGAAACGGCGATAATTAAATACAAGTGTTATCGTACCTTTTAACGGATCCTACCATCCTCCCCCTCTCTATCTTCCGTACAGTGGTACTCTTTCGACGTGTATGCACGGACAATACGCATAGACAACGTGCATACCAGAGACCGTTTAACGGGCGTTTAATAGTGCCTGTTCCAAAACGAGTACAGTTCGTTTCGGTTAATGCAATAACGCGTTAACGTTTCGCGCGTGAAAATCAATCGTACACGTAACATTTCTTCGACGCCAAACACCTGGCCATTTTCCTAATTACGATTAAAACTTGTGACGGTACGATCGATTGCGATCCCGATACTAACTATACGCGATCCGACGGCTACGTCCGAAACACGGAAAGATATCTTTTAGTTAAATTCGATCGTATTCTTCGAGAAGAACCATCGGTCTCGGAGAAACATTTCAGGCAAATACATTTAGAGGAGAAAGAGGATCCGTATGTACACGTGTCCGTATATACGATGTAGTAGGTATCGCGTATACTCACCGGCAAGGACTCCGGAGTGTGGTCCAGCACGTATATGCTGTTTGTGTATCCGTACAACATCGTGTCCAGATCTGAAAAGCAACGAGGAAGGAGAACGTTAAATTGGTTTCAAACGTTCGCACGCGGCATGCTAGAACGCGCCGCACACGTCGTATTTGCCGACGCGGGACTACTCCCTTCTACAAAGCACTGCAATATCCCCTTTATATTTCCATACCATATATGTGTGTATATATATAAGATATATATATATATATACACACACACATATAATAGACGCAGTATTCTAATTTTAGTGTATTCCCGCAAAACGGAGAGGAGCAATTTCCTAATCCGCGTTCACAGGAAATACGGTCGAGAGGCTCGCGCGAGGTTTCCTATAGAATTCGTTAGGACGCTCTTCTCGAATTCTCATAGCCACGAGAATTCTCCAGTTTGTGTATCCTTTCGATCATTTCGTCGCATATCGATATCCGCTCGAAAGTTTCGTCGAGTCGAGATCCGTTCGGACTCGCGCGCCACGTTGGATATTATCGGACCGACGAAAATATATTCTCTCCCGTCCAAACAAAAGTATCGCGATGTCGTTAAAGACGAGAAAAAAAGAAAAAAACGAGAGTAGTATTTTTGAAGTACATGCAAATCGGTCCTCCTTCCTCGAAGGTAAATAAGTCGATTTATAAGAGCATCGAACTACAGTAATCTCCGGGATTAGCCGTAGTTGCGTTCTCGAGAGACTATAATCCCATATACGTGTAGAGTTCGATTTACGAGCGGAAGAGAGGAAAGAGATAGAGATAGAGAGAAGTAGAGGGATGAATAGAGAGACGACCGTTTCGATCCTATACACGAGCCGATTTTTTCGGATAAAATTATTGCGCGATATTCCGTGCGCGGATATCCTTCGAGAGAGGCACTTTGATATCGCTCGTCATATCCATTTTCATGCAAACGGTTTCGCCGGCCCTTCAACGAGATACGCTTGCCTTATCCGAGAAAGTAAGTGTGAAAGAGAGCTCTACGTACGTGTACGCGTACGTTGAAAGGGGGACGAGAGAGAGAGAGAGAGAGAGAGAGAGAGAGAGAAGCCAGCGATATATTCGCGCGGAAATCAATCCGATTGTGAAAGCAGTTTCATCGGCCGACGTTCGGGAGCGATTCCCGCGATCGATTCTCGCGATCGATTCGAAACGTGACAGTCCCTCGTCATCCTGGCTCCGGCGGGAATTTCAATTTTCGTCCTATACGACGAGTTTATCGAGCGACTCGCCCAACGGCAAGTTTTATTGAAAATCCTGCGTGGCGCCGAGGCGCGTCGAAAGACCACACTTATTCGTCCCCATTGAAAATGAGAAAAATAGGCGACCGTTACGTTCGTACAGATAGAGAAGGTAGAACGTAGACGCGAGCGCGATCACGGACCAACCCCGTAATGGAATCAGCTTCGCGATCCCGCCAACGATTTATTTTGCCAACTGGGAATATTTCACGAACGGCGGTGACTTCGTAATCGCCCGGGCGGCTTCGCGAGAAGCGAAATTTTTCATCGCAGTGCGCTTCGTGTTACGGGAGAACAGTTTCCGGACAGTTAATTCCGGTTGCGGCACTCGGACGAGCCGAGCACCCGGCCTACTGCCCCCGGCCTGAAATAACGAATGAATATATCTCGTTGATCGTTTCGCAACGATCGCGACCGTAACGGCACTCAGAAAATAGATCGTAAGATAGCGAGACGTTCTCAGGTGCATCGGGTCGCGCGTCGAATCGCGTCGATTCGGTGCACGGACGTACGGACGAAGAGATGCATCTCGTAAAGAACCGCCGATACCCAAACGCGGAGGATGTAGAACGTTCTGACGCGGCGAGCCACCAATTTTTTTTTTTTTTTTACCGAATATAACCGGTAAATATTTATATGCATGCATATGCATATACGCCGACGTTATAGGCTGCAACGTGAAAACGAACGCATCAGACTTTTATATTCGTACATAAACGTCGAGCAGCGTGGTTCCCGTTTGACTCTCTTTTTTATTATCCTCGAGCGAGGCTGACCGACGCGAGCTTGAATTTTTCATGCATTTTTTTCGTTCGAAAAAACAAAGTAATTTATATTAACGAGCGCGCGTCGTGCTCGTTCGCCCTCATATGGGTAGTTTCGGCGATACGACGCGTCGCCCTCTCCAGAGTTTCTCTTACGCGCCCTCCGTTCGAGGAAACCCTCTAAAAGGGAATATATTTGGATCGTCCAAGATTCGAGAATCTTTGTCTTTGCTCGCGAAAGAGTGGACACGGCCGAAGGACGTTAAACGCGATGGCGATCGAAACGAACGAACAACTATCGTGGAAACTCGGGACGAAGGCAAATAGCTGATAGTGGGTTGAGTTTATGGGGGAGGATTTGGTCGGACAATGCTCGCGCTCGAGATTCGCCGAGACGCGTATACGCGCGAATGAGATCGTAAGCTTTAAATTTAATCCGCCTACGCGTTAATCCTAATCCACTTACGATCGGTCGATTCGACGAACAACGCGGTACTTTCTTTTGAACAACGTGGAGATACAAGCGCCAAAAAATTTATTGAGAATATTCGACGAATCCCCGATACCTCTCTCGTTACCATCTCTCGGGGGATACGATCGATTCCCTTGACGAGCCGATTCGTTTCTATTCGAAACGATCGGTATGCGTGTATAATATATCCGCGCGTAAGTAAAAATGTACGCGCGAGGACGAGCGTGCGGGAGATAGGAGAGAAATAATCATTGGGAGGTTGAAATAGAAAGGAAGAAAAAAGAAGAGAAGAAAAAAAAAGGAAAGAAAAGAGAGAAAGTACGATTAATGGGAGAAATATGATCCTCCGGTTATTTCGAATTGTGTACACACAAAAGCCGCAAAATATTCGATGAGCATTCCGTAAACGCGATCTAGCCATTTAACGCTTTAACGCACGGTTCCTCGCGCTGTCGGCTTCGCAAATTCGCCGACCGATTAATTCCGACGGCAAAGTCTCTCGCGTAACGCGAGATACGTTTCGACCGCCCCGCGGATTCGGCGGCATTAATCTCTTCTTCTCTCCGTCATTAGAGAAACGATATACCAGAACGATGGATGACCACCATTTAAAAGTCTCTCCGATATTTCTCGTTTCTTCGATATCGTTCATTTCGTTCGTTCCTCCGTACACGGTTCGACGTTCGCTGTTATCTCGGGAATAGAATCGAAAGATCGATTTGACGTCTGGACGGACCTACGAGAGTAGGGCCTAGTTCACCCCGCGCGATCGATCCCTAATCCGTAGGACGCGAGCGACGCAATATTCCCGCGATCAAAGGGCAAATACCAAAGAGCGCCCCTATGCAAATGTCACGCTGGCAAACCGTAGACCGATGAACTGCATCGGGGGACGCATAAAGTCGCCCAACCGGCGGTCGGGTTCTGTCCGTTCGTCCGTTCGGTTACGACGTTAATAAATTAAACGAAAAAAGCAAAGGGCAAGAGGGAAGAACGTGGAAGGCACGGTAAGCGTCTTTCACGTTCGACCACCGATTCTATCGTCCTACCACAGAAACGGACCGAACGGGATTAAGCGATTCGTGCTTAGAATCGGGATAGGACAGATAAAGACCCGCGTATATTCTTCCGTTCGAAAATCCACGTTGTTACTCCTCATTATATCTTTTTCTCTATCGAATTATATTCGTGGACGTTCGCCTTTTACAGGACGGTCCGCTTTAAGGGAAAAACCGTACGAGGGAGGTAGGGAGGTGTGGAGCAAAGTTTCGCGGAGCAAGAAAATGATTGGTTTCTCGATCGGATGCGTCTACTCTTTGCGTTTTAGGAGGTATTACGAAGGGAACGAAGGACAGCGTGCGAGGATAAGGAGACGTGACGGTTTCGATAGAGTAACGCGTGTGCGAGCACGCATAGAGGGTACCTCTACGCGAGACACGATCGAAACGGTTTAGAATCGATCGGAGAGAGTCTTGCGATCTCGAGATTTCGCCCGTTTAAGATAAATCTCGTGGCTCGAGAGGAGGTAAGAGAGGAGGGCCCCTATCCATCGGGATAGAGAAAAGTCGAGGATATATATATATATACATATATTTGCGAGGTCCTAGCGGTACGACCATCGTGTATCGACCGAAGAGAAATCTCAAGTTTCTATGGGATACCGAACGGCCGTGACCTAGTAAGAGCCGTGAACCGAAAACGCTAGCCAAAGCTTCTCTCTCTCTCTCTCTCTCTCTCTCTCTCTCTCTCTCGAAGGCGACGGACCGTCGCGCGAGTTATGGCCTTTGACGGTGTGCGAGCGCCGATCTCGTATAAGGAACGAAATCAAGTAAGGTCCTGAAACCGGAATATTTCGGGGGGGGGGGGGGGTGGAGGGAGCTGCGAACCAGCACGCGATTCGAGGAGAGCAAATATACGGAGGGCCACTTGGCTGGCGCTAAATAATTCATAGAGCCCCGCTTCATCCTCTATACGCCATCAGTGCCGCGCCACTAGCCATTCGACCGTTCATCACGGGCTATTGATTGGACTACGCGGACTTGCCCTCTCTTGGTTCGGCACTTCCTGCCTGCCTCGGTACTTTGAACACAGCCGAGCACACGCTACGTAATTATTTCCTACAACCTGAAGGAAAAAGCGTAAAAGCGTAAAAGCGTAAAAGCGTGAAAGCTTAAAAGCGTAAAAGTTGGGCAAACTCGAAGATATAGGATAATCGAATGAACGTTTCATTGAAAATAATTAAAAATTTTTTAACCGGATAGGTCTACTGTCCGGCTGTGCGCGTCCGTAAAAACGATACGACTCGACGTACGTAGTCGAATAGGACTCGTGCGCGCTTACGTAAACTATCTATCGTTTCTTCTTTCTCCTCGCGTCTATTATCCCCGTCTTAATCGAAGGCGCCTTTTTCCGTTCAGTCCTCCATCCATTCGATTCGACGTTTGCACGGAACAAAATGGAACGCTTACTTCGAAGTCGCGAAACTCATCGGAGATAACTAGCTGCGCCCAAAATTGGATAACTTTGTCGTCGCTCGAGGAAGGTGGTAAGATGGACGGATGGTCGGACGAATATCCATTGAAAGAGAGAAGAAGAAGAAGGTGAGAAGAAACCCTTCGAAGAGGCCGTCCTCCCAACGCGAGATTTCCATTTTCGGGACATAAATCAAAATCCGTCATCGATCCGAGCTCGGTGCCGAGGCATCCACGAAACCTATAGCTTTTTTTTACCGCCCTTCTTCCTACGATGGCTCCTCCTTCTTCTCCGGATACGCGCTATTTTTCTTCGTAGGAGAGTAAATAACGAACGTTCGAAATGGGCAGCGATAAGGAGCTCCCGCTTCTAGCGGGGAGAAGGTCGAAGCTCAAGGCATTCGAAAAGTTTTCTTCGGCCTGCTCGGTCGGCCACCGAAGAAACAGGACCGAGATCCAGACGTTTTCCTCTCTCGTGCGCACGCTCGCATTCTCTTCCTCGTTATAACCGGAAACTTTGGCAATTAGCTAAACTCCTTAAAATTTATAAAGCACCGGCCTGATGAACACGAACGGACATAAGTAGAACGTAAAAGAAAAAGTCGAAATTGTTAAGAGGCAGACGCGAGGGTCTTTATATTTATTTTTGAGACGCAGACTCTACCAAAGACACATCCGTCGTCGTTTCTTTAATGAAACGACTGGGTCCTTTCGCGTTATTGGATGTTACGCGTTATCGACGAGGAGAAACGATACGAAGCACGACTATTGCGATAGAGGGAATCAAAACGAACGTTCCCGCTCGTTACTTTCGAATATTATGTTATTAAAGTGCTAATGGGGTTATAAAAGCCGACCGAGGGATCAGAGTTCGCTCGAGAAAATACGGAAGCTTTTTCCAAAGATCGATGAGAAAACTCTAATAGATCGTTTCAGGCGTTCACGTCGCGCGTAGGAAAATTTAAAAGCTATCGTATTTGAGATCGAGGGATATCGATGAAAATTTATTAACGCAATTAAATGGCAACGAGTACCAAAGGAGAGGATCCGTTGCTGTTCTTTCGACGAATAGACCAATTTCGAGAAGAAACCGGATGGCGAACGAGCGAAATACCGAAGCGATAGAAATCGTATAACGTTCGAGACCGATTAGACGGTATCAAAACTTTCCCCTTTCTTTCTTTCTTTCTTTCTTTCTTTCTTTCTTTCTTTCTTTCTTTCTTTCTTTCTTTCTTTCTTTCTTCGTCCATCTTTTTCTCGGAAATAATAATTCTAGTCGTGGAATTCGATGTGAATACGAATAATGGTCAAGTTCATTAAAGTAATACGTTGCAGTTGTTATACCGAATACCGTTTTCATTTGACGTTGCGTTAATCGACGTCCGGATTAATTATCGAAGACCGAAAAGTTTCCATTATCGTTTCGGCATACTTATGTCCTTTTGCATATAAGAATTATATTAATTAAATAACGACGAGATTGTCCAAAAGCGAGTAGCTATATCTCATAGAATGAAACTCGTTTCGTTATCTCGAATCAAAGATCCCTGATAAGTTACTGCTAATTATCTCTCTCTCTCTCTCTCTCTTTCCCTCTTGATTAATCCGATTAAACTGTCTTTCACGTTCGTAACTTTTCGCGTTGATACATAAAAAGAGTGAGAGAGAGAGAGAGAGAGAGAGACGCGAGCCAGCGAACGAGCATCGTAAACGCATTGCTGCAATGGTGCGTCTCGAAAGTCGATAAGCGAAACGAACGTCGTTACCAGTTACAGAAGATAGCTCCTATCAATGCGAAATCATTAGTAGAAATTAATGCGATTTCTATGGGAGCGTGCTTGCGATATACGTATGTACATATCTACTATCGGTTATCGGCAATTTCAATATTTACATACGTATGTACATACGTGGCAACGGTGGGCGACGATTGCCGTTATTACCGCACTGAATACATACAGTTTGCCCTTTGCACGGCGAAGAATGTGAATCGACCGGTACGGGGGGGGGGGGGGCATAGATCGGGTCCACGACGAACGACGCATCGATCATTTCTCCTCGTAAATATAGAAAGTACTTTCTATACTTTTATATACCTATCTCATTTTATAAACTATAAACCATCCGAATAGAATTTTGCGATCGCTGGACGACGAACGACCAAAGGAGAAAGCTCGTAATAGCGGCTCTTCCTCTCTTATTATTTTTCATCGACGGTCAAATATGACGGAGTAAATGCGAGCGATTTCGCGAAGCGAGTCTAGGAAAGTCGCTCGGTGATCGATGCATCGCGCCAATAATTTACCTTTCGATCTTGCGAATGAAAGAGAGAAAGAGGACCAGAGGGAAAGAGGGAAAGAAAAGGAGAATGGAACGACCTCGGAAATGTCTGCGTGGAATAATGGCACCTGTTGTACCATGAAATAACAGTGTTCTTTCTCGCCGATGACGTTTGCTATTGCGGGTTCTTTCGTCGAGACACGGCCAATCGGAAAGGCAAATTACATTTTTCTCTTTTCGCTCTTTTATTCCTTATTCGCTTTGCTGAATTTCTTTACCTCGGAGGAGCTCCATCGGTCGTGGTATTTAACTCTTCTATGTCAAAAGTCGCTGGAAAAGAGCGAAACTATTCGCGCTTATTGGATAGTCGGGGATAGCCACTTTCGATTTCGAGTAGCGCAATAAGCGAGTAGTGCGCGATGATCGAAAAATGCCTCGCGTTTGACTCTCTCTCTCTCTCTCTCTCTCTCTCTCTCTCTCTCTCTCTGCCGGTTAGATTATTCGAACGGGGACCAATAGTAATGGCGTTAAGAGCCGGTCGATAACTTTAGCGGAGGAGCCGGGCAAAAAAAAGCGAGATAGAGAAATTTATCGTCGTCGGCCTATACGGCTCTCTTTGACGTCTTCTCGTCTTATAGTCGCTTCGTTATAACGATCCATCGTCGAAAACTATAATATTAACTTAAAGGAGAACCTTTTAAAGTTAACGACACCGACCTGTAGGCGTACATGGAGTTCTTGCTGCTTCCACGAGATCTTCGCGACTTCCGGGCGGAGCCTCCAGCATCGTCGCACTCCCGAAGAATTTCTTTACGCACAGCAGGCTCAACGCTAGAAAAAAGGAAAATCACGTTACATATCGTATAGACGGATAAATATATATATATATATATATATATATATATATATATATATATATATATATTTCGTGTGTCCTTTTCAACGAGAACGTAGATGGAAGAGTCGATCGTTTCGATCGATTAATTCGATGGAAGCCATTGAAAAACATGGAACCGTTTGGAAAAACATGGTACGGACGGTAGCTATAATTAAAAAAGAAAGACGCGAGAACTCTATTGGCATGTTCGATATAAAGTATACGTACCTAGGTATTTATAAAAGGTCGAGGCTTCTCGATGGGACGTGCGAGAGAGAGGTCAGTTGGAAAACTTTTCTATCCCAACGAATCGAGACAACTAGTCCTTCGATCGTTTACTTCGTTTCCTAGCTTTTCGCACGTGCGGCCAGAGAGTAAGAAGAGCCGGCGGTACGTGCGTTTAAGCGAAATCGATATTTCAAATAGTTTTCGACTCGTTCCGAAAACCCTCGATCGAGATTCCTTCGCATTAAATCTATGTTTAGAGATTCTCGCGCGACTTTCCACCGAATAGCCTAAAAACGCATAGACACGCATAAACCGATATCGAGAAGAAACATTTCGTCGATTTCTATTAGTTTTGACGACGACGGCGACGACCACCCATATCCTTCGAATCGAGTTATCATTAATTAGAAAACGTAGCAAACGTACCTACGTACATGCTCTACCTATACAAGTTTGATAAAACATCGAGCAAAAATGAAGCTACTTTCGATCCTCGTACGTACCTCGTGCATAACTAGGTGTACGTTCCTCGTCGTACATTGCGTAGTCGCTTCAAATTATTATCCTTCACCGGCACCCGTTTCACAGAAATTTTGCCATTAATCTCTTACTCGGTTTCTCTTGGAAATATCAGAATATTTTATGCGAGCTCGAGGGCGTTAACTCGCCATGTAACGAGCTCGGAGAGCAGCGAGAAGCTAGTTTTCAACGGGAGAAGAAAGTTTCGATGAAGCGAATACTCGTCCCCGAACGAGTATCGAGAAACGGTCGAGTTTTCGGACGATGAACCTATCCAGATACGAACTTTGTCTTTCGCGTTATCCAACGTACTCTGGAAATTTCTATCCAAGTAGGCCAGGGAGGGGGTGGGGGTCGGGTGGAGCGGGTTTACGAGACGAACGGAGAAGAACTCGAACAAGGACGAGTCGAGTCCAAGAGTCCTGTCGTTCCTCGTGCTTTGCGACGACCGGTGGTGCATCGCGGTTCTCGCGTAAGCACCGAGAACGACGTGCCAGGATGAAGCGTGTACGCTCGAAAAGCGTTTTAATTAAATTTTCACGACCACGGCCGTACCGAGAACGTTTCGTACACGTAATAATGTAACGTAGGCTCTACTATATATTTTCCTGTTTTCGCGTGCACGACACGTCGCAAGCGAAACCTCTCTCTAGTTACCTATCCATCCATCTTGTGTTTTATCACGCACACGCAGGCAGGAGAGGGAGGGTTTCGAACGTAGCCGAGGGTTCCGAGGCGAGCAGATTTTTGAAATACGCTTGACGCGTCGCAGAGACCGACGTCGAATATCGGAGTAATTCAAAGAGGGGTAGGGCGTCGATGCGACGGCAAATATGATATATTCGATCGCGTACGACGACAAAAGGTTTTTGCTCCGATTTCTAAAGTGTTAAAGAAATAAAAAGAAGGCGATATCGTTTATCGCGATACGATATGTTTTAAATGCAGTTTCTTTGTCGCAAGCTCGCGCGACCGAATCCTTCCGACGAACTTTTTAAACTCCCCCAACCCACTCCTCGTTCCTCTCTTCTTTTCTCTTTTCTATTCTTCGCGCGTAATACCTCTTTGCGTCACGTTCCTCGTGCGTTCGCAGAGAGGCTCGTAGAGAATGGTAGTAGGTACGCGCAAATTCTTTGCCGGAAAAATTGTGAAAAGCTTTTACGATTTTGCAGATTTTACGAGGTCGATCGCTGCGTTTCACTAACTCTCAGCGGTTCGCGTCGCGTCCCACAAAGATCTCTTGCGCTTAGAAAGAGCAAAGAACGGGCATCTACGCTCCGAGCTTTTCGATCGAGCGCGTTTCCTTTCCCCCCCCCTCCTCCTCTTTTTACTCGGAGAAATAGAAAGGAAGATTTTCTCTCGGCTACCGTAGATACACGGGAGAACTACCATTCGCCCTTTGCCAAAGGAACCCTAATGGCTATCCTCGCCCGTCCCCTATCCAGCTTTTAGGATCCTTTGTACGGTGGTAGATCGATTTCACTTGCTTTTTAAACAACCTCCGCCGTTCCTCGCGGCTAATCTCTTTTAACTTCTTCCTCCCTCACTTCTTTCGGCAAAAAGCGAAAGACGAATGAACCTTCCGGAATATCCGAGTCCGAATATCTATTAAACGGAGAGATAAATACTCGTGTATCGCGAAAAAGATTTCAGAGGAATTTCGCGCCTGTCTACGTCTATGGGAAATTTGAAAGGATAACCCGTGATAGATCGTTTAATGATTCGCGTTCGATAGGTTACGGATCAAAGGAAACGTCCGGGCGATATGATCGAAGAGAAGACCACTTTTGCCGAAGCGGTTTCTATCGTTGCGCAAAAGTAAAAAATAGTTGTCGGCTATCCCGTCGATATCTTTGAAGAAACGGCCTTCTTCCGAGATTATGTCTAGGCAATGTTTATCCATGAGAAATAGAATAGGTAGAGGGAGAGAGAGAGAGAGAGAGAGAGAGAGAGAGGGATAGAGCTTCCATAATACTACGTAAGGGATTGTACTTGCAAGAGCAGAAACGATCCTATGGTTTAGGAATTGGTGGTAAAGCAAAACTAGCGAGTAGCTCGTCCCGATGACAAAGATAATATACTTTAGCGAACAACTTTCCGGCATCGAGTCGAAACTAACGAGCGGCTCGATGCTACGTAACGTCGAGTACACGAGTATACCGGGTATAGAGAGAATATCATCGATATGTAAGTTCATCCATCTATTTTCATCCTGCGTCGATTGTCAATTACCCTGGACACGCTCGAGCGCGACCGTAGAGATATTCGTTCGTTCGTTCGTTCGTTCGTTCGTTCGTTCGTTCGTTCGTTCGTTGTAAAGAGAGATGAAAAATAATTGCCGATCGATTATTCAATCGTCGGCTTTTATCTCGCGTGAGATGCGATCCGATGGCTTGGAATCGATTCGGTGGTGGAATAACAAAACGTATAACGTAATCGTAAATAAAACGTGTCGCTCGATTTCGTAGCGGGCTCTCACGAACCTCCGAACCCCCGTATCCGTATCGGTATAACCAGTGGATTAACAAAAATGTCGTATAAAACGTATAGAGACCTTCGAAATGACCAGCTTACCCCGCTTCACGTCTCGCCACGTGTTCGTGATTTCGACGGATCTGCTCTGCCCGTTTGGTGTTCACCCATATAGTCCTCTCACATCCTTTCGCCGTCCGATATACCGCGAGTCTGAAAAAAAATAAGCGACGCCGATCAGTATTATTTATGTCCGCATAAAGATTCGCATATGGAGCGTGCGCGCGAGCGCGCGCGAGAGAGAGAGAGAGAGAGGCAAGTAACCTCGCCCAAAAGCCGAAAGAAATTAAGAGAGACGAGAAAGTCGAGCTTCTGGGGATCTCGTCCGTCCTCCGGCATCCCCGTTGCTCGTTGAGCGACAGCTACCGTCGGAAGGTTCATGCGTTATTCATGAAAATCTTGAGAGAGAGAGAGAGAGACATCGTTCGCTTTTGGTCACGCGTACGACACTGTCGCGCGCTTGCATCCTCGAAGCAAGTAAGTACTCGGACGAGCAATCTGCTCCAAAGCATGCAACGCGCACACACGCGCGACCAATGCGCACGGCTTTGCGGATGCGTTCGATCGGCATACATATATGCATATACACAGCGCGTGTATCTCCCATGGCGCGCGCGCATACGTATATCGTTATATTATACATATAATGCATACGTATATCGTTAACGCGAAAGATAGTCCTTTTGCGGACGAAACGTTTCAAAATCAGGTATTACCGTATTTTTAAATAATTTTCCGATCGATACTCCCTAATGCTTTTACTCGCCAATTTTTTCTTTTATTCCATTTACGATATTCGTTCCTATATCTAATCGTGGTAGACGATATGCGGCGTAGTACTCGTATGTAGATAGATCCTAGCGGCATGCGTCCGAGTAAAACGGAACGTAACTTCCCGTGGACACACAATGGGCGGCCGGCCGTCGAATAAGCCGCGAATTCTCAAGTTCCGTAATCGAGTTTCTATTGTAATCGTGTAAACGCGTCATTTCTATGGCGGGCGTTACGGTTGAATGGCGAACAGCGACGAATAGTCGTTATTTCGCGAAGCGACGCGCGCTATATTCCCCGTTCCTATAGAAACTTTTTTATAAAGTCTCCTTAAAATCATACAGCGTTCGTCGAATTCTAAAGAATTCTTCCTTATCGATTAGGCGTCTCGTAGAAAAGGGAAACGTCAAACAGATTTTGCGTTTTAATTTGTTTTTCTTCGGCCACGATGATTTTTCGACGACTCCCCGCCCCCGCCCCGCCACCCGACTACGTGGACGCGTTTTGGGAGAACTTTGGGAACGAGGCAATTGAAAAAAATATCCTATTCGTCCTTTAGCCCTCCTTTTAGTAGGTTCTATCTCTTCGACGAAATTTCGTGATATAACGCTGGACGCGTCCCGACTAGATATACCGTTATTTTGCGTTACGACGTTCGACTCGGTTTCGTCCTTTATCGTTCTATCGGACTTCCGTAGGACCGACGACGGTACGCGACGAAAGGACGACACGTAAAGTTTCCCATCGGTCGGAAAATTCTCTATCGGAAATATTCTTTCTCGCGGTACGAACGATGGAACGAACGAACGAACGAAACGAATTCGAGATCGCACCATTGACCGCTCCTTCGAAGAATCTCAATGGCGTAGGAAAATTCACGGATAACGTCGGAGAAGCTTAATTGGTCGTAAATCGTAGGGATGAATATCTTTTGTCTCTTAACCTAGCTCCCTGCGTGTCTCCGTTCGGCACGGTTACGAGATAAGGGATGCTCTCGGCGCTTCACACCTTAATCTCCGCCCTTTCGCCTCGCACTACACCGCGCTTTCGACGCTCGATTCCTCCAACGAGTCTTTTATTTCGCGTAAGACTCTTTGGCTCTCGAGCGAGCGAAAGATATATGTTACATAGAGTGTTTTCGTGTGTCTAGATAAGTGCGGAAGATCGGAGTAACGCGAAAAGTTTGCGAAGGAGAAGAGAACGTATCGTCGATTCGATAAGTCGACTTTTCGGAACGTTCCCCTTATCGAATTAATCGACCCATCTCCGTGATTTGCGCCATTGTGAAAGAAAAACGTTTTACGATCGAGACGAGATATAAATCGACGGTGTTAATGCTCGAACGATCGATCGGACGTGGCCGGCCGCGGCGTCTTCGTTCGCGTTTCCTGGATAGTCCGCGAAGAGAATATGCAAGGGACGGTTAGGAAATCTTTCTGGGCGGAGTAACGCGAGAGTAACTTTCCTTTCGAAGACAGTTCCGAACCGAGAGCGGTACACGGTCTGTGCGAGCGTTCGGGCGATAACTGTAATGGAATTCCCATAAGAATTGACCTCCTGCGCGAAAGTCGAACGGAGGTCGGTTGACAGGTCGGTGGATCGAATCCGAAGCGAACACTCCTTACAACGAGTAACGTTGCCGAGGATCGGAAGGACGTTCCAAGGGAGTTGCCCTTTGTTTCGTAAAGAGATAAAAGGCCGATTTTATTAAAACGTTGAGGAATCGTTCGCGCGTCGCGTCTCTAATCAACGTCGACCATTGATCGATTGAACGATCGCGGACTTTATTAGCTCGCCGAAATTGGATGACCATGACCGATGTACGTTTCGTTTCTCGAGTCTCCAGAGTGACGCACAGTCGGCGGATACTAATTACAAGGAAGAGCGACGCTATCTCGCTTATCGCTCCCAGGTGATTAACGGGGCCGGTTCTATCCGATCTCCTACGTTATGCATTAGCATGTATCTACATCACGAGCCGTTTCCCACGTCGCTTCCTCGAATATCCTTATTATCGTATAGGACCGACGACTATTCTCGTTCCCGTTTAAAGGAGAAAATTCTTACTCCATTGGTCTATTCGTCCAAGAGAAAGAATAAATAATAAGAGAAGAAGGAAAGAAATAAAAAAGTAACTTTCGTTTCGTCTCTCGCTTCTTGATTCTTTCGAATTCCTGCATAGGAGTTGACGAGCATTCGAGTTTCAATGCTTTTGAGGAAGGCACGGTACATAGCCAAGTATATGTATCTCCCTACTCGTACACGGGAAAGACGTTGTATCGTGAAAAAAGGACGAGTTGATAATCCAAAGTACGGAGGAGAATATAAAGCAGACGGCACGCTAGAAAGATCTCATATAAACTCCACTCTCCTACGGCGTACACATTTTTCTTCGTCTTACTCTCTTCGTTTTCTTCTTTCCTTCCTTCCTTCCTTCCTTCCAACCACGTTTCAGACATCCGCTAAATCTCCAAGAGTGTACACAAACGGCAATTCGTCTTGAAGGCCTTCTAGAAAAGTTGCATCAACGCTTGAAACTCAAGAGACGATGCAAATTGAATCCTAGGAACGTGGGAATGTACGAACGAGCGAATGTACGAGGAGGATAAAAGGAGGATTGGCTCTTGGGAGGGAGGGAGAGAGAGAGAGAGAGAGAGAGAGAGAGAGAGATCGCGCGAGGACAACTAGAGAGATACGTACGTCGAAATGGAAGTTCGTTGTCCGTACCTATAGGTAGAACCGCTCGGTCCGAGTTTCGATGACCGACGATTAAATTGACGTTGGAAATAAAATTCCGACGCGACTCGTTGCGCGATTAATTAAATCAGGAAATATACGGCCTCGTTTCGCGACCGAGGCATAACCTAGAGTCTTGGGAATTAGAAATCTTTCTCGGAGCATCTCTCCATAGGCGAAAATAGGGCTAACGAAGGGTGCTTGACGAGCGCCGTCGTAACCCTAAAGGGCTCTCGCTCTCTCTCTCTCTCTCTCTCTCTCTCGGAGAGCCTCTTGGAGATAATTCGACAAAGGAAAGGTGCCATCGAAGCTCTTTGCCGGCTGGTGCATCTTGGAGCCAGTAATTAATCACGACAGCCGAACTTGGCGAGGGTCTGTAATAAGAACCGAGGCGATCCAGGCGACGATCAAAGTATAATGTCGAGAAACGGGACATCGGGATTAGTCGGAAGGAGACCGCGCGTCGAAAAACGGAATCTCGGTATATTCGCGTTCGAGTGGATTCGGAATTTATGAAGAGGAGCCGCCGTTCTTTGGTATCTTTGGCGATACCAAAGAATCTTCTCGTCGTACCCACGCGCCGTCTTCTCGTTTTTTTCGTCAGTCCTCGCGCTACGGTGTAGTAGTAACTTTGGACACCTCCTCCTGTATCCTTCGATCGTTATTCGAATTTCGCCTCGTAATTTAGGAAAAGGATCGAGCTTTTTTGGCTCGCACGACGATACTAGGATTTTCTCCGGGCAATCCTCCTTAGTGGCTACGTCGAGATATTCTACTTTGGAGGGACGCGAAATTCTCGAGTAAGCGTCGTCCGTCCTCGATTCGGCCTTGCCCTATGTCGATCCCTTCGTTTAATCGACGACGTTATTTCGTCGAGCTTACCGCAAGTTGGGGGGGGGGGGGATACGTTATCGAGAAACTTATTCGTGGAGTAATAAAGAATCGACTGGAACGAATAACGAGCCATAAAGGAAAAAGGATTTATTTCTATGCGCTCGTACATAATGCAAAGTTTTAACGTCGATAAGAGAAAACTTTTCTCCTCCGTTATTAAACGTAGCGTCGTCGTTGCCCGTTCGGACGTAACGTTCACGCACGCGAGCGACCCAATTAACGTAGCCGCATTCGCCTCGTAATGGCTCGTATTATTTATACCAAGTCGGAACCGCGAGCTTGACGAGATTTACGTTTGGCGTGACCGCGCACCTATAGACTACTATATAATTACGTGTTCCTTTCTAAAAATACTCAAATACATTTATACGCTGCCAGTTATTGCGTCCAACGTTAATCCGTGCTAAGGGAAAAATGTCCATGGCGGGAAACGAACGTTCCGACTCCTCCGTATATTCGCTCGATCGGCTACGTTAATAATTATTGGCCAATTGTGCTTTACGATTCGATAATTTCGACCATAGACACGTTTGTACGTTATAACCGTACATTTTATTTCCTCTCGGCAGACGTCAAATAAAAATAAAATGAAAACGATCGTTGAAACGCCGCGAAATGTATTTGGTTCGAGGCCGAAAGCTTTTGCCCGTATGCATCGGAGCCCTTTATAAAATCGCTCCGATTAACGACGAACGAGGCCGATAAGGGCAACCGGATAAATCGAGTTCGTTTCTTTCTCGGTTTACCTCATTTCGCGCCAGGAATAATCTTTTGCTTTTTTTTTTTTTTTTTTTTTTTTTAAAGGGGACGAAACGATTCGACGAGGTAGGGGATGTAGTAAACGGGACGTGGACACGCGTACTCTCGTTAAACGGGAGCCGCGTTTCGTCCTTTCGACAATTTTTCCTTTTATTTCTTTTCTTTTCTTTTCTTCTCTTTTCTTTTCCTTTCCTTTCCTTTCTTTTCTTTCGCTGGCCCTCTCTCTTCGTCGGGATCGCTCGAAACGATCGGCTCTCCTCCACCCCCCCCCCCCCCGTTCGAAGGGCTCCTAATTTTTCATCGGAGAAAATGAAGCAGCCTTCGAGCGTTCCGAGGTCGAGGCTAATAGGGTCGACGAGTCTTCGAAAAGGGACCTTCTTCCTTGGCCACGATCGTTCGCCTTCTTCTTTTTCTTCTTGCTTTCATAAAGTATCGACTAGTTTTTTTATTTCTTCCTCGATAGCCGAGGACCGATTTTTCTCTCGTCGACGACGTCGATAAAAAAGGGTAGATGATGCGAGTCCGACGATAAAGCCCGATGACTACGTTTCTAACCGGATCGAACGACGTTGCGTGTCGCGCCCCTGCTAGCGAAACTACTTCCTATTGTCTTTCAAATTTTTAAATACGTCCCTTCGTTACCCATTTTTATCGATGTCGGGTGTTAATACGACGTGCCATTGTTATTCGAAGCCCTTTGGGTTCGGCCTTTGAAAATAATAATCGACGAAGATCCTACCGAGTAAGTTCATCGAATAATTTCAAATCCAAGCAGATTTAGCCAGCCATCGCCTTGCACGTTATTTCCCTCGTAAGAAGCTTAAGACTTCTTGCTTGCACACGTGCTCCTTCCTTCCGCCCTACATTTAGGCGCCTATACGGATTTGTAAGAGCACGCACACATCTGGCTACGTGACACACCGACGTAAGGTACGGATTTAGACCGATAGACGCCATTCGCGGTAATGGTAACTCTGATGTATCGACGGATTACGAGATCAGCCGAGCGCCAGCCAGAGTGCTATTTCTCTCTCTCTCTCTCTCTCTCTCTCTGTTCTCGGATGAGCGAGAGAGAAATAAGAACAGTGTCGGCTTTTAACGAAAAGTACGAGCACGCTTTGTCCGTGTACTAGCTACCTTCGGAAAGCTCGACTCGATAGGAAAACCGAGGTATAGAGACGGAGCGAACTTCGAACTATCATTCGCTTTTACTCGGAGGATATTTACTCGTAAACGTAGGGCGAAATGCGCGTCATAAATACACGCGTATGTACTTACCTACGCGTCGTTCGTTTACTTACTTACGAAGGTAACCCTCGTTTTAGCAAGGAATTCTCGAGAAAGCCAAATTACCTGGCTTTTTATTCCGAAGAATATAGGCGAAAAGCGGAGAATAGAAGAGCCGATAAACACGTCGGTTTCAGCGTGGTAGAAGGTACGCGATAATAGGATGCGAGAGGCATCGTATTGTGGCGAACACAATGAACTTCTCGTTTGAACGTTTCCCAGGCGAATGCCTCTGGCAGTTCGTCCTCGAATTAAAAGCGAACGCCTTCGAGCATAAGTATCGTACACGGTACAATGAAATCTTTCAAATTAAAAGCATCTTCTTCGTCTTGGTATATTTCTTTTTTTTTTTTTTCCTTCTACTCTGCAGATAATTGACGTTTGCTCGACGATAACTCCCGACGTTCCTTTCTTCCTTCCTTCCTTCCTTCCTTCCTTCCTTTCTTCCTTCCTGACATCTCCCGTCGTTAGGTTTCGTTGGCTTGTTTTCTCTTTTCATTCCAAAATCTCCATCTTTTCCGAAAGATCCTCGAGATTCCTTCTTCTTTTATCCTTCCTCGTTGACGATTCTTCTAGGACGAGATCCCTTGACGAGGTAACGGGACGTAGGGCGAGTCGCGCGTCGATTTTGTCATCTTAATTCAATCGAAAAGGTTAAGCCGAATAAGTAGAATTTACGCGAAAGGACGAAACCGGCGATGCGAGCGCGAAAGAAATTCGATAAGAGGGATTACCGGGTACCGTAGAGGTAGAAAAGGAATATGTTGGGAAACAATGGAGCCATCCAGCCTGATCACACATTTGGGCTTATATCTTTTAACCATAAACTTACCCCTCGCGTCGAGTTTGCCTTTTACGACCGAATCTGCCGTCTCTTTCTCCAGCGAACCGTGTTGTCGCACGGTCAAATCCCGCTCGCATCCCTCCACCTTACTCGCGAGTAAACGCAAAGGGAATAGGTATAATACGAGATGATAAGACGACGTTGTGTTATATCGCGTTCGAAATATCAAACTATTATCATCGTTCAGTTGTCTCTCTCTCTCTCTCTCTCTCTCTCTCCTCCTCTCTTGCTCGCGTGTAAAGATAAATAAAGCGAGCTCTTGTCAAAGGACATAGAGCGATTCGCAAAACTGGCTCCTCGAGAGCGAGATAGTCTTGCAACGAGAAACGTTCCCTTTGGAAGAGAAAGGAAGGGAAAGCGTGAAAAACATAGAAAAAGTCGACATCGATCGATGAGGCGTCGTCGAGGAGACAAGAATGTCTCTGTCGTGTGATCGAGGCTTTTGATCGACGAGCCCCGCGCGTCGCGATTGTCGTTGTTGAGTAGGCAATGCTCGCAGGTCGTCTCTCTTTGAGTTCGATCCTCTTTCAATCTCTTTCACCGGCCCGTCGGCCGATCTTGCGTTCGCCGCGATTAGCGAGGCAATTACGTTGTTTCACCGAAAGAGGAGATCAATACCGAATGACGAGGTTGGCTCGACGTGCTCGTTACGAACCGTTTCGAATCGTTGATGCTCCATCACCATCGACTCCGTCGTCCCTGCAAATTCGTTTACAACGTCGAGAGAGAAACCCGTCCGCACTCGCTGACATAGCACGCCGTTTCTCTTTCGTTAACACGCTTTTGCTCCCGTCCAAAGGAAACGCGCGCGCCTAAATAACGAACGACGCTGCGAACAAAAGTTACGTATCGTTGGTTTTATCGTCTAAACGGAATCGAGTCGATTACGAATACCCTCCAATTTTTTCATTCAACGCCAGCGAATACACGTACGACGCGTTCGATTCGATGGGACAATGGACGTTTTCAAACGATTACTACGTATTTCGGGATATCGACGAAAATTGCTTTTAATCCTCGCTCACGTATTCTCTGTTCTACGATTCGATATTCTTTCGCGCCTTCGTTATGATCGATATAAGCTTCGATTAAAGTCGCTTTTCCGATATAAAGAGTGCTTTGCGAAAAGACGTCGACGTTGACTTACGAGAAGGTGGGGAAAAAAAAGTAGCGCGGAAATTCGTATCGAAGCACCGAGTAAAAAGACAAAGAAGAAAGCGTGATCGAAGAAACGATTGAAAAGAAAAAGAAAAGTAAATAAATAAAGACGGAAAGAATCGTAATTTGGGTGAAAGCAGGATTATAGCTTTTTTCCTCTCTCTCTCTCTCTCTCTCTCTCTCTCTCTCCACTTGGATGAGTATGTATATTTCATCGAATGCTTAATCATAGGAGAAGGAGGAAAAGGTATAACGAATAGTAATTGCACGGGGGACGCGTAATTCGTATATACGTAGGTCGCATCCGTTGCGCGTTTATCTCTGCGACACGGCATCCCTGATATTCGTTCTTTCCCATCGCTTTGATGGGCGTGGAATCAATTTTCATTGTACCTGATAATCGTTAAACGTTATTACGTCATTTTGATCTATATCGCACGTACCGAAATTTCTGTCTCGAAATAATAGAGTCGATAAATACGAATTTAACGAACCGACGTTCGATGCGCATGCTAATGCGATCTAACGATTTTGTATCAAGTGGATTTGTTTATAAAATCGTTGATTTTTCACTCCGAACGTGGGAGACGACTCTGCGAGGTTATCCGTATTTTGAAGGCAACGAAGAAAAGAGAACCGGAGAATCGTTCGACTCGGTTTCTCTCTTACAGCAGTGCGGCGGCAATCACGGTAGCGGTAGTAGTAGCCATAGTAATAGTAACAAGTACGGGTGTTTCGAGAGAGTTACGAGACAGAGGATAACCGATTTGTAGCGTAGTATCGGTTCGAGCGCATAAATCTCTTACCCAGCCCCTCGTACCCGTACGGTCTCCTCCTTTAAAGCCGTCGCTGGACCGAGATGAAATCTTCCCTGTTTCCTCCCTTAGCGTTATCTCCTATACAAGCGTGCATAACGATAACGCACGCCGTAGACGCAAGACTCGACCCGTACCGTATCTCTCTCTCCTTCTCCCACCCAGTCTTCTTATGATTTATGTTTGCGCATTCGACGTCGCTCATCTCTATGTACGTACAAATAAATAACGTTGACGTTATCGTATATTTTTTGCAATTTCCTTCGTTTCTTCTCTCTTTACGCATAGATACATATACATACACGCGCGCACGCACACGCACACACGCACATATATGCGAACGGAAGTTACATACATATGTGTATATATATATATATATCGCCCGCCTTATGAACGATAGGATCCTGTTTGGCTCTTGGTTAGTTAGCGCGTAAATAATTAGCACCGTTTTAATATACCACAAAAATGATTTTTTTGAAGCGAACTGTAGATGAGAGTGCGTGTTTTTGACAATGATGATAACAAGTGGCGATCGATATATGGTCTGATGTATAATTGTACCAAGTTATAATTCTAGTGTAAAACTTGACTTACTATTTTCAGCTAATTTCTAACTCGGCTGCTCTTTTAGTCCAGTGTTTATTCGCCGACTGACTCTTCGATACTGACTTCCCGGCGCTCTTCTCCAAATACTCGGTAAGTTAGAATAATAGGAGGGGGAAAGGGAAGAACGATATCGATTGGCTGAGTACGGACAAAAACATTCCTCAAAACTGTTTATACTTTCGTTGGTAGTATTTGTCGAAGCGATCGTACGTAACGTTATTGTAAAGAATTTACACTCGAAGGCGTGACCTTACGGAAATAAACAAGTCACATACAACGATTGAGAAATATAAACATCGAGCAAGAGTAGGGCAAAGTCGATGATCGGATTATAATTAATATCTGCTTTTAGTGGCTTTCTTTCTAAAAAAAAAAAAAAAAAAAAAAAATAATCTTGACGATGAAATAGAATATTTAAAAAGAAACGGAAAAACGCTTGTTATTCGACTTTGCTTTCTCGTGCGTCAATATGTGTGTGTGTGTGTGTAGGTATATGTATATGTATATATGCATATTTCCATGGATACAGAGACGGGTACTAGGACGGGTGCGCGGACGAGAATGTACTTACGTATCGGCGTTCCTTCACCGTACGTACGAGTACGTACCGTACATACCGGTCACGTATGATCGATCTTCCCTTTTATGCTCTCTCACACTCTTATACCCGTTCCACATTTAATTTCTCTCTCCCCTGTCGTCGTTTAGCAACACAGGAATATAGCGTGGGTAGTAACGAGGTGTGGCATTAATTATCGTTCGATCATCACCTTATCGATGAGCAAACATCCGAGAGAATATTCATGGAGATGACCTTCTATCACGACTTTTCAATTAATATCAAAGCAAGGATCGACGGGCGGGCGATTCATAAGACGGTTGAAGATTTAGCCGACGTACGAGATGGTGGTCGTAAAGGTATTTCGAAGCACTTGCGTTGAATTTGATCGACATGGATCGGAGAGTGTACATGGATCCTCCTCCTCCGTTATCGCGTCCCTATGTGACTTTTGTTCGTTATAAACGCGGATCGTTTAGACGATTCCGGGGATTGACCCGAGGAATCCGTTATGTTCGATCGGACCGAATTAGTTCCGGTAGGCCTTGGACCAGGGAAAAGAGGTTAACGGTCTCGCCGTGCGACGACCGAATTGTCCGTAGGCGGCTTTACTCTTTGTAGTTTACTCTTTGCGAGCCCTGGTCGAATCTATTCTTTCGCGTGTCGTTCGTTTCCCCCTGGAAAACGCTTGCGCGACCGGAGAACACGTTCGGTTGATCTCGACTAAAGCCAAAGAAAAGATCGATCTACGCGACGTACGAGGAGTTTACGATCGAAGAACGTCGAAATAATTAGATCGGGGACCCGTTGACCCTCGAACCGTTCAATTCGATTCGGTAAACTTTATTCCGCGATCCTTGATAGCGAAGAAAGCACTCGTCGTGTTCGACGAGCGTGTAAGCAGTAATTGGATCGTTTAGGGTGCTCCTACTCGACTCCCGTCGACTCGAACGGACCGCGTAGGCTCTACGAAGGTTTGCTCTTCGAACGCGCACTCGCGTTCTCTACTCGTTTTCGTATCTCGAAAACGAATTCTTCCCGATTCGATATCGAAAGAAAAACTGAAAGCCTTCCGTTAAAACAAAAAAAAAAAAAAAAGAAAAAAAAAATATGCGATAACGGACAACGAAGGAGCGAGCTTGATGAAAATTCTGGATTACCCTCGACTCTTCCTATCGTCGTTCAAACGACGATGCCAGCGAAACGTCGTAAAACGGCCGACCTTGTTGTCGACGATGCAATCGAATTAAGCCGACGTAAGGGAATAAACGTTCCGGCGTAATAGTATCTCTTCGCTACGGCAGAGGGGACACGCACCGATGGCATTAATCGCGATCGATTAGCACGAAAAGGAAGATAACGGATAACGGTCGATAGCCGGCTTTCTCAACGAGCTCGATCGAGTTGGAGAAACTCGCTTGGCGGACGGAGCGAGATATAATACGCGCGCGCGCGTGTGTGTCTGCTGCGTGCGAGAGAGAGAGAGAGAGAGGCGACGCGAAGGGAACTATTATCAAAATTACTCCGTCGAAAGCTTTCCCTCAAAGTTCAGACGCCTCCCTTTAGAGCGCACTTGGTGAAATTGCTCGTCGCGCGAACCAAATCGAGGGCGGCCCCGTGTACAGCCTCCGGCAGCTCTCGTAGCAAGCGTACCTTCTTACTACCGACTCTGTATACCTACGTAGGTACGTATCCACTACGCCGTCTCTACTTACGGGCTCTACCGACGGGTTAAATTCGTCCCGTTTCGGTCGCACGCCCTTTAACTTTCTTCTTCTCGCGTCGGCCCTTCGAGAAAACGATAACGTAGTCGTCGCCATTCGTATTCCATTTTCTACCTGCTCTTAGGCGAAAATTAACGACCGCTACGTGAACCTGTTACTTACGCACGAATTTCCTCTATGGAAGGAGCGAATCGCCCCTTCCCTTTCCTTCTTTCCCAGTGTTGGATGACACCGGTTGCCCCATCGATCGAGTAAAATATACGCGAACAAGGGGAAAGCGCGAGAAGATTTATGAGAGTGCGACGATGAAAATAATTTTAACGACATTGCCGAATACGAGTATTTTACGTCGATAGAGAAAAGAGATTGAGAAAAAGCGATGCGCTTTTTGAGATCGTCTCGCGAGCCATTGAGAATCGGAACATCGCTGTCCTTTCTCCAAGAAAATCTTCTTTAAAAGTCGGGAAAATTTAAATTTCAATGAGGGTTTGACGAAGAGCACGGAGAGTCTCGGGTTAAGAAGTCCCAGGACCGGCGCGGCGAATCCAAAGGAAGCCGAAGAAACGACGGAGTTTCATGGATGATGCGTCGTCGTAAAGCAGCACCACGGTAGTCCCTCGGGACGCCGTTCGGTCTAACCATTGTCCGACCCATAATGCGAGCGCATTTATTCACGAGACCGAGAAGGCCGAGATCTCTTTCCTCGACTTTGTTCGGATCTCTTCGTACGCCTCGAAAATGACTCGATCGACGTTATCGTCGATCCTAGCGAGGGAGAGAGAGAGGGGGGGAGGGAGGGAGGGAGGGAGGGAGAAAGCGAAAGCGACGAGTTCCTTTCGGAAGGAAGAAAGCGCCACTTGTGAAATTTTATCGGGGAAACTCGAAGGCATACCTAGTACCGCTCGTCTCACGAGCCCTTTCCTTTCTATCACGCTTCTCCTTAAAGAAGAAAAAAAGAAAAAAGAAAGAAAGGAACTTTCGATATATCCCACGAGTCATAATATTTCCCAACGAGATCTAAAAGAGATCGAAAGATTCGCAGAACTTCGAAGAACGATCGATCGATCGATCGATGGAAAATCTTAGGGCAGCGGAGTACGCGTGGTCGAACGCGCTCGTCCTTCGCGTCGCTCGCGATAATTATCCCGTAAAAATTCACGATTCCCTCTCTTCGTAGGTTTAAACCGAAGCGACGTCGCGGGCGAATACGCGGGAGATATTTCTAACGATCGTAATCTTCTTAAAGATTTAAAGACCGATCGCGTCCGTACGGAGGCTATAGACGATACGAGCGACGAAAAATATCGAACGGCTCTTATCGCGCGGTAGATACGAAACCGACGATTTTTCAAACGTACCAACGTACCTACGTACTAGTTTGGGTACAGGAGAGTTAGGCGAGTGGGACGAGTCGAAGAAGAAAGTTGGCTCGTCGATTTCGAGGATCGATGTCGAAAGCGACAAGGCAGGGCACGTGTGCATGGGTTTCGGTCTAACCGAGAGAACCCGGCCGTTGGCCGCTTGCCGATCGCGCTTCGACGCTTACTACCTCGTGGCGCGGTGGTTCGCCTCGTTAAGTGGCAGCGGTCAGCCTTGATCGATTTCGCGGTGATACGAGATTAATAGGGATATCGCGCGTCGTACGAGAAAACAGAAAAAGAAAAAAAAAAAAAAAAACAGAATAAAGAAATTAGAAAACTTTCCTCGATATTTTACCATTATCCCTGTCCCGTATCCCAATTCGCACTCGACGTTCGACTCGTTTTACGAGAGAAGGCGCTCGTTTTACTGCGACCGACGTTTTATCGTGACGATTAGTCGTTTGATAGCGCTCGATCGACCCTGTCCACGTATTTTCATCAAATTCGAACGTACGCCCTAAGACTCATCGGCGAGAAAGGAAAAGCCCCGTCGAATAAGTATACGTCGCAATTTCGTCCCAATTTCGCGTCGTACTTCGTCGTATATCGACGATAAAATAATGCGGACGCGATTCCGCGAGTGCCCGAGCGAAAAGGGGCTCGAGGACGGTTATGGATCGCGGGGACGTAAAAGCGTAACGAGAACTGGTTCGTTCGGACGCGGGCACGCACACGCGCGCACGTCCATCGTGCGGACGGGGGATGGTCCAGCGAAACGATTCGCGACGTGCGACGGTTTTATTTAGAGAGTTTACGCGACTATTCGCGACGGTAGTGGTAGTAGCAGTAGTAGCGATAGCGATCCCGATGGAGCGAAGGAGCTAGCGAGCGGTCGATCGGGAGAGCATCGTTCCTCCCTGTCTCTCGTGGTATTCGAAATTGTTAACTACGGGGCAGGCGGCTCTATTGATTCGGTGGCCTCGAGGTGGCATAACGCGGTTCGGCCAATTCACCGATGTCGGTAAGTATGGAATGTCTCGTACGTACCTTTTCGCACGACGTACCGCCGCGTCACGAACGGACGATCCTCGCGAACGAGGATCTTTCAAACTCGTTGCAATTGCGCTCGATCGCGGAACGACAAAGTCGTCGAAGCGCGTACCTTCGCGGATATTCCTTGAGAATATTTTATTCTTTTCGAATACGAATATTATCAACAAATATATATTCTCGCCTCCGACGCTTTCGATATCGCATTAAGATCTTCGATCTATTCTTCGATCGTTTCTCGGCTTTTAATACTCTACGTACGATTACGAAGAATTACTTTTATCGACCCTAAAAATCGATTACTTTTTCGACTCGTTTACTTTGCTTTCTAAAAACGGCGATAAAAAAAAAAATATGGAGAGGATCGTTTAATTTCTCGTGGCTTTTATGAAAGAGGAAAAGAAGAAAAAGCGACGAGTTCAAATATTTTACCGCATTTACACCGTACGACCAGACTTTTACGACCTAATCGTAGTTCAAACAAAGTTTACTTGCTCGATTTTTACGATTCGCTCTCTCTCTCTCTCTCTCCCCCTCCCCCTTTCTCGGTCTGTCTGTCTCTCGAGAAATACGTATGCGTATACAGAAAGCGGAAAAGGAAAATTTCGGGATAAAGGACAGAGGCGAGAGAATTTAGCAATTTCCACGAGAAATACCGTATAACCAACCGGTCGACCGTCGAGAGCGTTCCAATTCCAGAATTGGCAATGAAAACACACCGAACTTGTTCCGGAAAAAAACAACAAGAGTTTTGGTGGATAGTGCCGCAACGCGAGAAACGGTTAAAGCGAAGGAGCGGGAGGGGGGGGGGGGGAGAGGGTCGCTTTTCTCGTATTCCATGTTCGCGCGTGCATCATTTATTCCGTCTACCGTTCTAGGAATGCAGTTGTTTTCGAAAATTGCTTCGGACCATTTTGAGATTGGATTCGATTACGACGGAATCGTCCCTCATGGATGGTAGAGATATGCGCATAGAGGACGAGGATACGTCGCTGCGATTGGACGACGAGTTTCCAACGAACGCATATTATAGATGCATACGTACGTAAAAAGGAAGAAAAATAACTAGGCCCTCGATGAATGGCCTCGATCGATAGAGAGCTCCTTTGTATTACTTACGCTGTTTTCTTCGTTCGCCCATAGGAAAAGGGAGATTTTTTAATATTTTATCGGGACTAGTCTTCTTTGAGATTGCGCTAATATGGTGTGTGAGAGAGAGAGAGAGAGAGAGAGAGAGGGAGAGGAGGGGCTTTGAATCGAAGGAATCCTTTGAAAGCTCGTCCGCGTCGAAGCAACGCGAATATTTTTCTCGAGGTTCGCTCGCAAGAGAAGTTTCGTATGGAAACTCAAACGATTTCGAAGACATTCCGTGTTGCGAGCAAAACTCTGGATCGGACGGGCACTTTGCGGCGCTATCGAAGCCAGAGTCGATTCCTAATCGTCGTACGACGTTTCTTCCCACGATGATCGGTGCTCGGTATCGTCGAACGAAAGAGCGAGAGGACGCCTCGTTTATTTTCTATCGCCGGGACGAAATCCGAACACGCAAGCGAGTCTAACGTAAACGTTTGAAACTTGATCTTACTTCTATAGAATCAGAGACATCTATATCGCGTCATACGCGAGGGAGTACGGCGCGTTTGCAAGTACGTATTTTTCTTGGGATATTTTCTTAACGATCGTTATAGAGCTCGACTACGGTTTTCGACGTTACTCGCTTGCCGCTTCATTGCTTAAAAAGAGGCCAGACGGACCTTCCAAACGAGAGTTCTCTCAACGGAGATCCGCTTAGACTTTTACGACTTTCTAGTTACGCTGCACGCTGAATAAACCTTGGAGGAAAGAAGAATGTGGAAACAAAGAGAGCGTAATCCTCTTCCTTACGTCCTAGTTGTCGCAAAAATTCTCGTCTATTTTTGTGTCTCCCGTATGAAAGACGAGTCGCCGCGAGAAAATGCGAACGCGCCTTGTGATTCGACGACTCGAGTTTATCTTATTTTTATATCGAGCAAACA
This sequence comes from Dolichovespula sylvestris, assembly GCA_918808275.2. Lineage (NCBI taxonomy): Eukaryota > Metazoa > Arthropoda > Insecta > Hymenoptera > Vespidae > Dolichovespula > Dolichovespula sylvestris. The sequence continues at coordinate 9,853,319 of OU964969.1, read as the reverse complement.
TCCAAGGATAAATTTGAGTTACGGAGAAGTGTACATTAATTTGCAACCGACTTCTTCTTGGATCCTTTGACGGTCGAAGCCAAAGACTTTGCGGTGGTCTTCAATTTCGGAAATTGCTCCATCACCGGTTTTGACTTTTTCTCTGGGAAACCTGATTTGACACATTGAACGTTGCATTAGTACGTTGAAATAAAAATTTTCAAGATACGTACAACTCCGACATTTTATCCATATTTTCTAATCGATTCGTAGATTGAATAATTTACGAAGTTTAAATATCTATGATGTAAAACACCGACAATGCGGCTTTCGCTCTAACTCGGCTTGCTTTTTTTCGAAAATATTTTCCAGGGTTGGCTGGCTCACTTTCTTCTAGGTTTTTGCCGCTGCTACTGCCGCCACCACCGCCATCATCGCCACAACCGTGGTAACTATCAATAAGCTGGATAAACAGAAAGAAAGATAGAAAGAGAAGCGCGCGCGAGTGCGGGAAAGAGAGAGAGAGAGAGAGAGAGAGAGAGAGAGAGAGAGAGAGAGAGAGAAGAAAGAGGTACCTCGGAGAAATCCAACTTTCAATAAGCCAGGAAGACCTTATTAGGTACTTCCATCCTGCTCGTAAAGCCATTCAATTTACCGAGAGAGATTTTCACCGGGTGCACGGCTGCTCTGCGGCTAGAAGCTAGGAGATGACGCGAAGGTAGAAAATCGAAGACTGAAAAACGATGAATAGAGTGCCGCCGCCGCGTAAAGGAGTGACCGGATGATGAAGGACGAGAGGAGGAAACGAGAAAAGAAAGACGCGAAATTCGTGCATTTTATCGCGACCCTCGATCGACGCTTTATTTTTCCACGAATAACGGAAAGAAAATATATCGAAATATCGATCGACGACGATTGTCCAAGGGATATTTTGCGATACATAAGCATTGTTTCTCAACGATGGAGAATAAGAGCTTATCGTGAATATTGCAACTGGACGTTACGAGTTATGGATCGGGTTTATCCTACTACTCGTAAGATGACCTATTACGTATAACCGTTAGATATATATATATATATATCTCTGCAAGAACGATCCAACGAATCCGAAGACGAGGAAGCGATCAAGGAGGAATATCTTTTCGTCGAATATTTTCATTGAAAGCGAGTTAATCTAGCGTGACGTATGGACGAAGAGCTTGACGCTCCGACGACGTTATACCTTTCATTAAAATTTTCAGCTGTTCGTCGAGCTTCTTCGTTTCGTTGGTGTAGAGGGGCGATGTCTTTGAGAGCAAATGATCGAATCGGGCAGCTGGATCGTCCGTCGGTCGTTTTATGGTTAAAGCGCACTGCACGCAACCCGACAAAATTTCTTTTTCAACGTCGAATCGCGAGATGGCGGCGTTAATTAATTATGCATCTTCGAGGAGAAACGTTCTGGCAGAACCAGAACCGTACCTTTAGAACGTTCAGATCGGAAAGAACGTCGATCGAGTAGGAGGCCTCGTACCAGTCCGAGATACCCGCTAAATCGTATCCTTCCGATACGTCGAGCAACAAGCTTTTACTTATTCGCGACCAAAAGTGATGCTCGTCGACGACGACATAAATTCTACGTAATAAGGGATAACGGATGAGCGTCGTTGAACGGATAAAAGAAAGAGGTTAGTCGAAGAGAAAACTATTTTCGAAATATATCGACCCGTGTAATCGCTACGTACGTAGGTATCGCGCAATTCTAATAACGGGGCTAGTACTTGAATACCGTGGCTTATGGATCGCGTTCAGAGCGGCTTTCAGTCCAATCGAATCGTATACGGGTACGTATTCTTCCTCGGACAGACGCCAGTAAATGCGAAATCGTTCCCCGGAACGTATCGCTTCTACCTATTTTGGAGAAAAAATGAAACTTGAAGAATAAGCCGGGCTAAAAATAGTCGAACGGTATAACGTGTAATGCGTGTAACCGGGCATCGAATCTTGTTCCATCGATAGCATGGGTTGGCCGCGAACGCGATCGATCCTTGGAGGATCGATGGACGTTGCGAAAATCGTAGCGGACGTAGCTACCGAGAGCGGAATACGAGAAGCCGATGTACGTGCGTACGTACGTATCTCAACGATATGACGTCCGTACTCGAGCGAACGATATATCCCCTACTACTACTAGGTTATCGCGGTAAGACGATCGAAGAAAATCAACAACTCGTGGGAATTAAGACGAATATACACGTTTGAAAAGAGGCCGTAGACGCCCGGAAAATCTTCGTTTTCTAGGACGATCCTTGTGGCATCGATCGTCATGCTGGGATTTCCAACGAGGATCGCTTCGATCTCCAACGGCGAACGTTGCAACGTCATTTTTATGGGGCTAAGGGAGCCTCGACCGAACGATCGATGGATGAGAATAAACGGCGCGGCGTGCATATAATCCACGGAATTTCATCGAATTTTTCGATTGATGCACGGGGTACTGCGTTACTTTGGAATTTTCTTAAAACTCCGCATCTTGCCGAGCGCAGGTCGAAGAAAACTTTCTCCGCCAGAACGGATCGATTCTGATAGAGGACGAGCGAATCGTGTTACGATTCGGATCTGATTTCGCGTCGTTTCTCGAATTATTATCGATAACCGAAAAACAAGGGAAACCAAGTCGCTTCGAGCCAACGCGGTAAAACTTTTTGACAAATTCCACCGCTCCGTTAATCGGTCACCGTCGCTACCAGTACAACGGGTCGTTGGGTACAATTACACGATAAGTGAACCGAGATTTTTCTTTTTTTTTTTTTTTTTTTTGTTTTTCTCTTATTTCTTTTTCGTTCCGTCGCGTGATTTCGATTAATGAAAAGAAAAATCTTTAAGCCGTGACCGCGATCGTACGTACTTCTCCGGGACATCTCTATCTCGGCGCTATCCTCTCAAATAAATCTCCAAATAACGCTTACGAAATTATTCAAATTCGGTTAGCCGAAAAATTAGCTTTCCTCGGAGCATGAAAATCGGTAATGGGGTGTCGGGACGAAACCGTAGAAGGAGAGGAGTCGATTAGTGGGAATTAAATTAATTTCCAAAGAGATTAAAACGTTGCGGTAGTGGATGGACGGGCGTACGAATATTCTACTGGTAAATACGTTCGCCGTTGCGTTGGCATTTATGTAAATATATAGCCGGATACGTGGAATTCGCGTATTACCGAAAATTCTAGCGGCCAAAGTCGAAGGAATAACGAGCCGCATACGACGGGATTCGATTCGTATACGACAGGATTCTACGCGTTCGATTTTGGAATGTCGTGAGTGCGCTTTCGAAGGAAAGAATTATCGGAGACAACGAGACGGGCGAATTACGAACGAAGAGACGGAAGGAGCGTCGATGCCCAACGACGAATATATAACCGAGACTTTCGAATTTTAGGTCGTACCAGTGGAGAAATCTCTCTCTCTCTCTCTCTCTCTCTCTCTCTCTCTCTCTCGATACATGCGTATTCCAAGGGCGTCCTTGCGATTTCGCTCCAACGAACTTCGTCTTTGTAATGGAAATGTCCGTGTAGAGACGTCGCCACTGCACCGATTTCCTAACGCGTCGTACGGGTTACAAGGACTCCCCGCTCTGGACGAGGCAAACACATCCCGTGAGAGATGATCCGAGACAGGTCAATGGAAAGATCTAACGCTTACGTCGAGGGAAATAATGGGATCGCAAAGTTTTCCTTATAAATATACATGCGACGATGACAACGACGCGTGCCCTATGAAAATCTATTCGACGCCACAACTGGAATTTACGGATCCATTCTCCGAGATACGCCACGTTTGCGCGTTTCTAAATGCACGCGCGTTCTATGCAAATATAACGCATATGAGGCATGTGCATCGCATACGTAAAGAGCTTTCCCGTTCGTCCGACCGACCGACCGACGCATCCTACCCTATTATACAAATGCTATATGTATCTCGTACGCGTACTAGTACAACTACACTACAACGTATCCCGAATATGTAACGCGTATTTACAAAAATAAGGGATCTTTATAAATCCTCCTTGTCGAAGGGGAAAATAAGGACGTGCGCTAGATTTCACGAACGAAATAAGCGACGCGTACGTAAGTAAAAGATCGCGCGTAACCAACGCGCGATCCTTCTCAAGGTAGATGCGGATAGATATGGATAGACGGATAAATGCAAATAGAGTAAACTCGTAGATACGCGAAAAAAGATTTTCGTCGGATCCTTCGAAAGGAAAGGAAACGATTCTTCGTCTCCTTTTTCCGCCTCTTCGAATATGCACCTCGATGCGCCTCGATGCGCCTCGATGCGTTTCCAATAACAACTCCGTCGGCCTTGTCACCTCTTATATCTTCTACCTCCGCGTAAACGTGTACGTAGGATTAAACGAAAGAAGAGAAAAAACTATTGGGACAAAATTAAGAAATAGTTTCGTCGCAGCCCTTTACGATTTCTCGTCGAATCGAGGAGATTCCGAACGTCTTATCGCAATCGACGAACCGTATTCGCTCGATCCTCGCACGTACGATCGTCTACTCTTCGCTCTCGTCGTGCATCGAATCTTCGAAAGAGACCGGATATGGAAGGAGGGACGACGACCTTTCTCGTTGGATCCGTAATAGAGCGGCACGCGCGATTCTTCCGCATCTGGATCGAAGCGTTCTTTCCTCCGATCTCCTATGAGAATGAGACGCGGCGATCGATAATACGAACCCTTACCCCTGTATCCTTCCAAGATTATTCGAGCTTTCTATTCGGAATTATGTATCGATTCATACCTTTATAGCTCGGCGTCTATATGTATATATTTGTCTATATATAGATCCGTGAGGAACGGGCAACTCGAACCATATCGTATACTTAATCTTGAACGCGATCGTTCGTTCGATCGGAAATCCGCTTAGAGCACAAACAATGCCGGGGAAGCAGCCCGGATATGAGAGTACATTCGAGCCGATATCGATCGAGACGAAGAGAAATTGGGATATTGGAAGGAACGTTGCCAATAGTATTATGTATTACTAGACGACGCAACGCAACTGTTGCGCGGAAGAGAGAGGGAGAGAGAGAGAGAGAGAGATTAATTTCGCTTGCAAACGGTTCGAATCTTGTTTGTAATTTCTTGGCCCCGCGGATATTAGTACGAAACGAAATTTCCACGACTAAAATTTCACCTCTCGTAATTTCCATAACGCGTGCACGGCGAACAAACATCTATATATGCGCGCGCGCGCGTGGTTGTGTTTGAGAGAATTCGCCGGTCCTGAAAACTTGCGGGAAGGGGCAAGAGAATTGAGACAGAGAGAGAGAGAGAGAGAGAGAGAGAGAGAGAGAGAGAGACGAAACTTTCGGCGATTTCTTGCCCCAAAGGGACGAGCCGACGAGCGCGCCGAGATAAGGTAGATGATCGATATTGTCGCGAGCTTAAATTCTCTTCTTCTTCGAAGGAGGAGGAGGAGGAGGAGGAGGAGGAGGAGGAGGAGGAGAGGAGCAAAGATTAAACGCGTGGTCTCTCCGCTGACTTTGGCAATATTTTCGGATAATAAATCCTCCCGGATACGTACATAACATTTGCTTCTTCCTACCAATAAGATACTTGATTTATCGTCTACGATATTAAAGAGGAAACACGTCGAAACGTCTAACCGGGAAAACGAGAAAATTTAACCATAGTGTATTCGTGTATTCCGATCGACGAAACACGGATTATACGGTTGCGTCTAACGAATTAGCTTACCCCGATGCGATCGTCGTTTCTTGAGAAAAAAAAAAAAAAAAAAAAACAGAAAACTTCTTTTTTTACGCGTTCCTTTAATTTTCCCTCCCGCGATCGGAGCGTCGCGCGCGATTCGAGTTTCGCAGTGTTTTCTACGAACGACAAAAACAACTACTATCAATCTCGAGTCCGTAAACGAGAGTTCGCCAACTGCTAGAGAAACTAGTTTTAAGGTTAAGTGGAATCCAGGGACAGGTACTAGGGTACCTGTATGCTCGACTAACTCGAAATCGCTTTCAATGGCGTTTTCAATGGCCCTTTCAATTTGGCCACGAGGCTAGAAAGAAACAACGTCGATGATATTCTATCGTTATTCGTAATTGCGCGACGCTAACTCTCAACGGAAAGGATATTTATATAAAGTAGTCCGGGATATCGATGTACGCGTTAGTTCGCGACGTTTCTAATAGACTGGGAAACATCAAAATCGATAATAAGTCGAGGATATTTCTGAAAGCTCGAACGACGATATCGCGACGTTAGAAAGTTACGTACAAGATACCACGACGATATTACTACGAATGGGAAAACGCGGAGAGGAGAGAAGTTATTTCCTCCGACGCAAAGTATTTTCTTCGTGCTTGCTTTATGTAACTCCCAACGCGAAATTTCTTACGGTAAGAAATTAATTACATCTGCCTCGAGAGAACTCCTTTAACTAGATTCCTTTAAGTAACGTCCGATCCGTTTACCGTAGAGAAGCTTCCAAATTACATGAAAATAGAAACTCGTATAAGAGAACAAAGTTTTTCGTCGCTTCCGATTCTCTGCTCGGGAGAGGATAAAGCGCACCGACGTGACCGTTAATTCGACGTTTCGATGTTTTTCGAGTCGATTAGTCGAACGTAGAACCGCTTACGAATCGAAACTACCGATGTTTTAAGGATATACGAGTATTTCTCTACCCTCCACCTCCTCTCGGAGAGCAGAAGGTTCCGACGACCTACGCGTTCCGAGTATAACCGCCGAGCGAGCCGCGGTATTCGAGGACCTCGTAAAAGGTAAAAAAACGTTGTTCCGTAAAGGGATATCGTACGTTGATGACATTGCTCGGCATATGAATTATTTAATAGAAATCGTTGCGAAGAATGTCGGCTAAAGATGGTTCCAACTTCCGACGAAAAATTCATCTTAGTGAGAGAACGAAAAGGAGCATCGCGTCTCTTTAAACGCGTTCTCTTTAAATTAGTAAAGAAGGAGGCGATACGAGAAGGTAGTTTTAATATCTAGTCGAGTCGCGGAAGAAGCCACCGAAACGCGGAGGTGAATGGAGAGAAATATGATGTTCCGCTCGATACGACATCGATACGACAGCTTTTCAAAGCGGTTACGTAATTCGGATACGTAGTCGCTATTCGGTCGTTTTGGTCGAAAGAAAACGAAAGAATGGGAAGAGCGGAAAGCGATTTGAAGGATCCAAGGAAAAGAAGTAGGAAAGATAGTCCGTGACAAGTAGGAAAAATTGTCCAGCCACGACGACACGTCCCTCTCGTCCGAGTTAAAAGGACGAGAAAAGAAGGGAGTCTTGCTCCATAGAAAAGTCTATAGGAGATAACGACGAGAGGGATGATTTACGCGCAAACACCATATATCTCTTCCTTCGCGGCTTCACATTTTTCTTTTAGCATTATTCTATCGGTCTCTTTGGAAAAGGACACTGTAACGCCTATAAAAACGAGTTCTTATGCCGTCTCTATACTCGTACATCGATGCACGAAATTGCGCGACAACGTATGCAGACTTGCCTACCACCTTTACGTCGGTGAACTTTTTCCACGAGTCATCCATCTTCTCAAATCGAGGATGAAAAATAAATTTCGATCGGACTAATTCGGAGGGAGGGAGGGAGGGAGGGGGGCGAGAAGAGGAACGTTACTCGCCTCGAATGGGTACGCATAATCTCCGATCGTAGCAACGAGCGCGAATCGATAGGGTCGTTACCCGCGAAGAGGACGACGTTAATACCACGATCGCGCTAAACGAGCGACGTCTCTGGCGCCGAGACGTCGCCGACGCGATCTACGAAACGAACGCGATCGTGGCAACGTCCTTCGGGACGTTTACTCGGGACGCGCGTAACGTGTTTCTCGATTTACGCGTATTGGCATTGTTCGCGTTCTAATTGAATTAACTTGGATATTAATCCGCAAACCGAGTACCTCTATGTGCGCGTCTCGGGCCAACCGGAGAACGACGACGATACTCGCTTGCGTCGGAATAATTGGGACTCGTCCGATCGAACGATATGATAGACGCGACGACGCAATTAAACGCTATGTCATTTAAACGCAACGATATTCGACGAGACGCGACGCGACGTTGGTCTTCGTTCCAATCGGACGTTTAAACGGCACACGATGGATGCGTCCAACGTGTGGTAGGTTGTGCGTTCTAGAGACCATAATTGGAAATCAGATTATACGGAAAAGATGGTAATACTCGCTCGAAGAAAGGTCAGCAGAGCGATCTTCAAATCGTTCGTCGGTCACAGTTCCTCGGCGGAATCGACGATTTCGAGGTTTCCGAGGAGGCGAGCGAGTGTACGTTCGGCGTGTTTGCTTGAAAAGCAAACTTTGAAATGCATCGCGAGACAAGGGAGCGATAAAAACAGGCGCGAGAGCGTTCCAAGAGCGAGCGAGCGAGCGAGCGAGAAGAAAGGTTAAATGCGTGACATACGGTGAGAAAGGGGGAGAAACGAACGGATAACTCGGAAAAGTTTGTCGAGTTCGTTCGAGTGAGCGTCGAAGTACGTCACGGCGCATCGCTTCCGAAACTTTCCTATCGAGTATCCCACGAAGAAGCTCGAAACCGCGATCCTCGGAGATACGAAGGAGATCGTTGCAAGTGGAACGGAGAGTTTAGTCGCGTCTCTCCCTCTCTCTCTCTCTCCTTACCTCCTTCTATCTTTACGTATACTTAGTAATATACGAGTACATTGGCCGTAAGTCCGCGCAAAGTGCGGCAATACTTTTAGAATGTAAAGTGCTCGGAATTGTAGGTGTGTGTGTGTATATATAAGCTTACGTAGGCTTGTCTCTATGTACGTGTGTATGCACGTAACTCTATTGGGATATAATTGAAGAGAGCGCGATCGAAGGAGGTAATCGAAGGTCCTCGATCTCGAAGCTCCAAGTATATAATAAAGAGAAGCTGATGCGACGAGAAGTCTACTCGTTTAACCCACAGAAATTGCTTTCTACGGTGTTCTCTCTCTCTCTCTCTCTCTCATTCTACCGCCTTCGCCTTGTTATCCTTGCGCTTCTCATCTCGAGGCAGCAGATTAGCCGGCTCTTGGAATTTAACCGACGATGACTTAGCGGCGGCGGCGGCGGATATCCTTACCGGTAAAACCATTAGGAGACTCGACGAGGACAAGAGTGCCGTTCGATGACAAACTTTTCGCTTCTTTCCGTTTCGTCTCGTTGCCCGAACGAATGGCGTAAAACGATCGCCTGGACGATCGAGAGAAATAAGAAAAAAAGTATTTCCATAGCTTCGAAATAATTCGAAACGGCGTAACCAACGGCGTTCCTTTAGTCCAACTTGGAAGGAAATGCGTCAGGACTTTGAAATATTATCCAAGGAATCGAGTAGGAGAGCAGAGGAAGAGAAACGCGGATAGAAGGATAGTGCGTATTATGAATAACGCGGTGCACAAAGCACGACGGAAATGTGGACGTCGCCGTAGCGACGTAACCGAGCGCGAAGATACGAATGCAATTTCTCGTCGTTGCCTTCACGTACGCAGCTTCTTCGCTATACAGGAAAAGATAAAAATAAGAAAACTTGGGAGGAAGACGTATATCGTACGATACTCTACACTTTGTAAGTACGAACGCGCCTCTCGATCCATCGTCGCGCGCTCGCGTAGTTGTATCACGATCCGTAGAGAGAGAGAGAGAGAGAGAGAGCGTTTCTAAACCGGTAAAAACCGACGGAATGGATCGATTTTCTACGGTTCCAGTTCTCCGGAATCGGAACAAGGTGCTGCTCGAATAGAAGCAGCAACGTGCTCGTTGGATTCGATCTTTGGTCGACGAGCACACGTTGCTTTTGCATCGGCAAAATCGGATAAGCGTTCGGTAAGACCGCGATCAGGGCGATGATCGAATTCTCGCTTCTAGGAGTCTCGCTTCGTTATACCTCTCGTGGGGACGAGTCAAAGTGATTCCTAATTCAAAGTCGGGAGGGAGATGGGGGCTTGCGGATTCGGAAGTGGCTGACTACCGATTGCAACTGCCTTCGAGATACCGTTCACAGACCGAGAACCAACACGGTAAGATCCCTTTGACGGTAAATCATGAGAAACCAAAGCGTTTGCTTTCGAGGAAAGGAGCGAATCCAATTCCTTCTCCCAACATTCGAATACATCTTATAGATGTAAGCCGCCGTAGTAGAATACGTCGCGTCCTCCGACTCTCGTAATCTCGACGATGATTCGATAATGGGCCCCGCGACTCGGACGACTTGCGCGTACGTCCAATGAGAAAATTAGGCGACGTACGTTACGGAGCTGTCTATTAAATCTTGGCGGAACGACGCGCTTCGGTATACGTAATTACGTCATAACTCACAACGATACGTCCGTTCCGAGAGAAACTACGTTGGTGGTTTCCGCGCGCCCGATGCACCCCTCTCTACGACGCATCTCGCGTACACGCCGTCGTACCTTCGTTGCTCCGCGAGACACGCGACGCGCGAATAATCCAGGCATTATTAATCGCGTTACGTATGCATCCGTAGAATAAAATACGTAGCCGCCTTACTCAGACGCAGCACGTAACGCAGCGTTTAGATTTCTATTACGCTTCGTCCGGATACAACGGCTTCCTGTAAAATCGATAGTCGAGTTTATTTTAGGCGAGACTAAAAATATTCCGTATATGACGCAGACTAAATACTCTCCGCTACGAAATTTCGCTCTTACGGTTTAACGGCGAGTAAAAATCGTACGCGAGAGGAGAGGGAGGGGGGGGGAGAGAAGATGAAAGGATATCGGGGGATTTGGAAAAATGGAATAACTCGAGTTAATCCCGTTCTCTCTCTCTCTCTCTCTCCCTCGTATTTTTGCCCTCTATTCGATACATCCGTCGGAGTTATCTGGCTTCGAGGAGCTTCGCATTTTCGATTCGTCGACGCGAGCTACGAGGACGTCTTAGGAAACAGGACTTTACGTAACTAAACCGAGACACCCGACGGATTTCGTTCGGTCTTATTCTCCTGATCTCGATCGCGGCCGTATATAGAGGTATTCTTGGCACGTTCGGATGGCTGCCGGAGGAAGAAGAGGTTCACGGAATTAGACGGAAAGAGGAAGAACGAGAGAAAGAGAGGGAGAGTGGAGCGGTAAGGGTGGGGACAGCGACTCCTTCTTCGACGGTAGGAATTCGGTCATTCGGCTCGATCCAGATATCTCTGGAGAATGCTTCAAAGTTGGATGAAACCGAATCGAGTGTCCCGAGTAAGAGCTAAGGGTCTCCTCTACCTCTCCCCTATCTCCTCTCTACCTCGGCGGTTTCGCATCCTCTCTTTTTGTCTCTTCTCTTCTCTTCTCTTCTCTTCTCTTCCTCTCCCTCTCCCGGCAATCGACGATTCGTTCTTTGCTCGATACAATAATCCGCGACACTCGAAACTCTATTCTCGAATAGTAAGCATCTGGGGTATTCGCTTCGCTATTCGGGAAATGTTTCAAATTCGAAAGGATTCGCATAGAGGGCGCAATAATTTTATGGGAATCACAAGTTAAAAACGATTCTATCGCGCGTTCGTGTCGAGGGTCGACGATGGAAATAATCGTTGAATAGATCGAACGAATATATTTGGCCAAGCGGATTGATTCCTTCGACTTGCCGAATAATCGCCGCGAAGCATTCTTCCTTTCGAAAGAAATTCGAATGCCTTGTGGGAGGAGAACCGCGAGAGGACCACGTTTCTTAACGATTTTCTGTCGCGCCACGTACGCGGGGCCCTGTGACCTCGCTAATGGCCAAGCGAAAGAGAGAAAGAGCCACGCGACTCTGATATACGAACGCACGAATATACGTATACTTGTCTTTTTTACCTAGGTAGGGTAAGAGAGAGTGCGAGAGAGAGAGAGAGAGAGAGAGAGAGAGGGAACACCGTCAACGAAAGGGGACCAGGGACGATCGATCGCGAGATCTTTGGCACCCGACGCTTGCTCGCTCGAGTTTTCAAAGAGAAAAGGAGTAAAGGAAATTGTTACGCGTCTATTCGCGTCTCGAGGTAGGTACCGATCGTTTCTTCGGGCGACCTTTTAACGCGCGTGGGAGATGAAAACTTATCCGCGTATATCCGACAACTTTCAAGTATTCCAACGAATTCGAGACTCGAGAAAAACCAGGCGACGTGATGTATCGAGAAAAGGGATCCTCTTTTTTACGTTTACTTTCGCGATACGTTACGCGTTGGAGGCGATCGATCCTCCAAGACACGACGACTAGTTTGAACTTTTATGAAAGAAATACGCGTCTACGAGGACACGAATGCGCTCCCTCTTTTCGAATGACCCTTCTACCTTTTACGGAAAGCAAATCGAACGGGAATAATCGATAGGCTCGTAAGACAACCGCCTTTCGCGGTCCCCGCTTATTCTCTGCTTATTCGAAAGAAGAAAAAAAAAAAAAAAAAAGAAAGAAAAAGAATTGATTCGTCGAGCGTCGAGCGAATTTAATTTGGGAAAACATTCGCTAATACGATAGCGATATTAGAACCTCGATCTGCGAGGCTGGTGTGCGCGATGGTGGTGAAAATCGACACGACGATGGAGAATCGCCGCCTTTTAAGCTCCGTCGTGCGGGCTTGATTTTGAAAAACGAGCCGTCGGCAACGAATCGATAAATTCCACGTTGAACGTTCTCCGATGACGCGGGGCCTGCTGTGGTCGTCCGCGTTTGCACTTCATAATTCTCTAGAACGAGTGTCTTTCCTTTCAGCCTCGAGACAGGCGCGATTAACTTTGCGCGTACCTACGTTTTCGTCGTTTATTCGCTCCTCTCGAGACTTACCTTGGTAAGTGGGAAGCAGGAGATATCACGAAAGGAAAGGTGGCACAAAAATAAACTAATTTTCCGGTAGATATTCGCGATAGCGACGAGAAGGCAAAAACGAATCATTCGTATTCTTTGTGCTTTTGTCGCGAAATGTTGTTTGACGAGGACGAGTAAACGAAAAGGCTAAAGAATTTGACCGAGGGAAAATTTAGTCGACGCCGAGACAAAGGTACGACGAAGTGTCGCCTAAGGAAACAATCGGCCGAGTGCTTTTTCCGGTGGCCTCGAACGAGGAAGAAGCTACGGCTCGTAAAACGAAAATCTCCTGACGCCAAAAAGAAAAAAAAAAAAAAAAACTCGAAAGAAGGAGGATCTTCTGGGAACGAAGAAGGAGCGTAACCCCCGGGTTGGGGGCCGGGTGGGGAGAGAATTGATTCCGGCATCGAAAGAAAGCGCTCGTGAAGAAAGGAAAACGGACGATTCCTTCTCGTCGATGAAAGTGATCCGCAGCCGTGGCATGGCCAATAAAGATTTGCAATGGTAACGGAGAACCGCGACGCCGCCTCTACCGACCGCTCGCCGCGGCGGACGCGTTATCTCTATCTTGGAGCATCGAATGGTAGGAAGCTACGAAAAACATGATATTGCATAGAATCGGTCGCATCTCCGATACCGAATATATACCGAATATACACCGATCCTTTCACCGAGTTATCAAGCTTTATTGATGAATCGTATTTACGAATCGCGTCATCCTGCCTGACGTATAGCACCGTAAGAAAAATTGCTCGCACCTATACCTATCCTCAAAGTACCTATAGGTTACCGAGTCAAAAAACGTATCCAATCGTTTCTTATCGTCGGTAATGCTCTACATCGGGATAGATAATTTTTTTTCTTTTATTTTTAACCGAGGGCCGTTAAATTAATTTGCGTTGTTACGAGATATTTCAAATGTTTCGAGCATTATCTCGTTCCGGCTTCCCGAAATATCGACGCATCGCTACGGCTTTTATACCGTAGAGAGCGATAAAAGTTGAAACGCTCCGCGAGTGAGCGAGAACGAATCAAAGCTTTTATATAGGAGAAGCGTGCGTTTCAAAGATGCATTTGCGTATAAATGGAAGATGGTTTTATGGAGTACGGCGACGTTTATCGGTTTACGATGTACGACCAAAATCTCGAGCATAAAAGTGCGCGCTCGAAATAGAAGTTTCGTTTATTTCTTATGGCAGACGGTTACCAACGAGGACTCGTTCGCGAAACCAACCACCCCAAACTCGATTCACCTTCGAGTTCCACCCTCGACCGAACTAACGACATACGTATGTATGTATTATCCTCGCAAGAAATCCAGGATAAAGGATATATATCGCGGTCAAGGTCTCTCTCGTTTGTGCCGAATCATTTTCCGTTTAACCACGACGACTATTAAATACGATAAACGTTCGATTCCGGGCCGTCATCGATATCGAATGTGGTGACGGGGAGGAAAAAGGAAAGACGAGAGCTGGCGGCTCATTTTCATTGCAAAAAAGCGTATATCGACGACGTTCATCGGCGAATATTAAAGTCGAAAGAGGAAGGATAAACCATGCGTGAACGGCTCGACGAGTACGCTTCGAGGGTATAAATTATTTCGACGGGAAATGTTAAAGGGGGTCAAGGGAGAATGAGATTCCATCGAGGAAACGATTCGAAACGCGATCGAATAGGATGAGAGACTCTTACCGGCTCGAAAGGAACGAGATAAAATTGGGGAGCGAAAAGGTAGGCACGGCCACTGAGAAGAGAGTTACTTTCGAGATAGAAAAGACATTACGGGATCTCGCGAGTCCCGGAAAAAAAGTTCTCCGTCATTCGTACCCCGCTACGATGCTACGTTGTGGCGCTCCTCCTCGTCGTCGTCGCGTCGTAACTCGCGGTAAAAGAAAACGGGATGAGGAAAATAAACGTAAAGATGGAAGAAGAAGGCGGAAAACGAAAAGCATGAAACGCGAGAGATGATTTACGAGAGCCAATTCCAACGGGAAGAATATCCGTCCGTGCCGACTTTTCTCTTTGCCATCGTATTGTCCGCACGCGACAATAACCGCAAGAGAGGTAGGGGCTATTGAGAAAGAAAACGGGGGAAAAAAAAAGAAAGAAAAAGAAAATAGAAGTGTCTTATCGTCTCGGTCATTGCTCGGCTCGTAGAACGCGCGTTCTCGTTCGAACTATCGCGTCGCGTCGCGTCGCGTCTCGATGAGATCGCAAGGAGAATACACGTTGACACGTTCGTTCGAGTATCATTACGAGAGTCCTCCTTTCGACGTCGCCGCGTTACACCCTCCCACGTTTTTATTCTATATACGTACGAAGAATTGAGAACGAGAGAGGTAAATTATTGAAATTTTCTGTAAAAGTAGGTAGAAATGTGTCAAAGAAAAGAATAGAGAATAAAAGAATAAAAACGGTTTACACGAGGCCTCCGCTTTTGATTAAAAAATATCAAAGTGCTGTTCGCACATAGGTATCCTCGCTCGGCTACAAAACTGTATCGTACAGTTTAGAATGGACGAAAGAGAAAAATGTTTATTTTCAGAGAAAGCAAGGCGAATCGAAACTGTTAAGGAAAGGCGTATATCTCCAAGGTAAAAACGGTCCGACTAAAGAGAGCAGCGAGTTGGTCAGCAGCGTTGCGTGAGACCTGAAACAACGGCGTAAAGCTTCGGACAACGCGTTTCGAACAAAGCGCAACGCTACGGGCGATGCAGTGGTGTAGAGGCAAAGCATAGCGCAGCCGTCGTCCTGCTAGAAACAGTTGCGAGGCATAGAGAAAGAGAACTACCTCGCTAGCATCCAGCCATCCAGCCATCCAACCAGCCAGCCAGCCAGCGAGCCAGCCCCACGGGCCAACGGAGAAGAGACAGAGAGAGAGAGGGGGGGGGGGAGGGAGAGGGGGGGAGCGTTGCGCGCCTCGGCATTACGGACCGACCTAGAATCGTCTTTTTAAATGGTACAAGCCGTTTTCAGGAAAGCACGTTCGTGCGAACGAACGCGAGTCGGCTATACGATGGCAGAGAAAAGAGCAAAAATACGCGTTTCTTTTAACGACAGCCGGCTAATGTTCTCCGAACGAACATACGCGATTGAAGAGACAAGGAAACAGGATGGAAGGATGCAACTAGGGCAATTATAACGAAAACGCAATTTCCCCGACGATGCACCGAGCTATCCAATTAGGCTCGTCGTCGTTGGGAGATACGACGGCTTTCGTACGTACTTGGACCGAAAGATGGTCGTCGCAAAGTTCTTCGTCGTCGGCGAGGATAAATCTCCAAAGATAGTTTTGATAGGATTCTGTGAAATACGCGATCGAAACGAGATCGAACTAGAGAACGGGTAGTCTACCGGTGATATTATTGCCCTTTCTAATATCGAATAACGGAAATCCTTGCGCACTCGATTTAGAATATTAGATCCGTCCTCGAGAAATCGGATGATCTCCGTCGCGATCAATTAGAGTCGACTTGTATCACGACGAATACTCTCGAGAGGATAGCGCCAGCTCGTACTAGGTTGAAACTCGGAATAGTAGAGAGATTAACCCTTAGCAGGTGCCGGAATTGGATCTACGAGGAACATTGCAACCATCCCCTTAGTCCATTTGCTGCGCCCGACTCGACTCGCGAAGCACTTTGTTGCGTTCTTGACATTTGGGGAAACTCGAGCCAGCCGCGCTCTCAGGCGCGCCAGCTATCCCGTGAATATGCTACGTTCGAGCACGTTTATAACGGATTAATCATCCGGGAGAGATTACTTTACCGACCTTCCTCGTGTCGCGATCGACGAAGCGAAAAGGGGAGAAAGAGGAGAGGATCCTTTCGAAACGGCGAAAAGGACGATGATACGCTAAAATGGATTCTAATCGTTCTCGCTCATCGCGACCGTAGAGACATTTCGAATCGTTATTCTACCATTAGGCTTCTGAATAATTCACGCACACTCACCGCCTTATATAGTTATGAACTACGACGAGTACTACGAGAGTCGCGAAGAGGGAATTCTGCCGGAGGATCTCGAGGCGCCTCGCGTCGACGATGCAACGAAATGATTATGCGAGACAAGGAGAAAGGAAAGGGAGGGAGGGAGGAGGGGAGTAGTGGAGGAGAAGAGATACCGTTCTTTCACGTTAGGTTTCACACGGTCGTTATGAAGCTACGTTAAAGGAATCGCTTCGCCGTGAGGGTCGATAATGAAAACGAATAAAAGAGAAAAGTGCCGTACAAGATTTTTCTTAATTTTTCAAAGGACCGCGAATCGATTCTCGCCTCTCGTATCCCATACGACGTCGTACGTACGTACGTTCGTTCGTTCGTTCGTACCGATCCCTTTTCCTATACTTCCCTTTCGTACGAATCTCGGAGAGACTCCTTCGTCGAAATAATAATAATACTCGACAGATTTTCCTCTCTTCTTCCTTGGATAGCGACGCCCGTTATATCCCGAATATCCGTAGAAAGTTACGATCGACCGACGGTAATATACTCTCTCTCTCTCTCGTAATATCTCTCGTATAAATCTCTTATCTTCGAAATAATCGAAAATCCGACGATTTTTTTCGATCGCGGCGGATCTCCGATCGTCGGTTACCTAAAGGATCCAAGCCAATATGAAAATAATTAGCCAGATCCCGGCTCTTCCAGCGGTCTTTCCGAAAAGAGAACGTACGAAACGAAGCTTCTCTACGAAGCGTAAGGCAAGAAAGAGGCAAGCGTTGCAAAAGTCTATTTATATATAACCGATACTCGAGCGATGTGTGTACCGCCGCTGGATACACGTATCTGGAAAAGGGTCTCTGGTACTTTTATCACAAGTTAGAAAATACGTAACGTTAGCGACGTCTCGCGCGACGTACCATAGACGAACTTTGACAAAGTTATCGAGAGAAAATTCTTTTCGTTTACGATAGGTGGTATCGCGAGATGCGCCGTCGAGATGCATAATAGGTATGGTCAAATTTGAAAGCGTTTGAAACGTTTCTTCGTCGTTCGACCCTTTAAATCTTATCGACCTTTTATTCGGAGTTGTTCTTTTTCTTTTTTGTTTTTGTTCTTTTACGCGAAGAAAGGCGAGTGTCTCTTTCGAACACGCCCCTTGATTATGATAATTAACGAAATTAAAGGTTATACGCGCGTAAAGGTGAATCCGCATCCACGGATTACCCCGCCAAGGCAAATCCAACGGGTTTTACGGTGCCACTTTCTCTCTGTATAAAAGAAAAGTCCTTCGCGACGAGTCTCGTGGAATTACGTAATTTACGAGAGAGCCTCTAATTTGCGAAGCCTTCAAAGAATACTTGAAACTTTTCTAGTTAATGCCACGGAAAACTTGTCGTTCGAGTGGAATATATCTACCTGCCTGCCTGCCTGCCTGCCTGCCTGCCTGCCTGCCTACCTACCTACCGCCTCGCGAAAAGACGCGCCAAACCTTTTTTCCGTCGAGTTCGTAGCTCTCCGAAAGAACGTCGAATTAAGTGGAAATAGAAAAGGAAAGAAATAAATAAAATGAAGGGCGCGCCGTGGCCGATCGAAGGTACCAATTGCGTAAGGGAAGGGAAATAATGAAAGGAAAGAAAAAGAAAGGAACTTAAGAGCTTCGAGGCCAGGACCGAACGAAGAAATCGCAGCGACGACTACGGTTCAACGTACCTGAGATTATATTCCGAGCGTGTGTCATATTTTACGTTGTCGAGCGTAACGACGATTCGGGCGCATAAGCGAGGCCGACTAGAAAGGCATTTTCTGGCAAAAGGTCACCGAAGGCGTTCTTCGCAGTCCGCGTACACGTTTTCGCAAGAGTATGGCTTAATTACCTCGAGCTTACCACGAGCATACAGTGGTTTCTGTCGCGAACCGTCCCTGAGGTTTATCGCGGAAGACCGCCTGGCAAAAGAGAGCTTTCGGAGTGGTCGAGATTAAATGGCCGGCCACCACCTGGATCGCGAAGGAAGAAAAATGAGAGAGGAAAATTACTGTAAACTTTCTCAAAAATCTCCTCTCTCTCTCTCTCTCTCTCTCTCTCTCTTTCTGCCCACCTTTCTCATCTCTTTATAACGTAGAGTAAAGAAAAATATATCCGGGTAATAGGTGAAATATTGTTAAGTAAATGGGTCTAAGGAGAAACGGACCAGTTAAATTAAAGATAAAATAAATTTGCTCGCTTAATTCTATATGGTACGCTTGTACAAAGTTCCCTTGGAACTTTTCAAACTCGGAAAAGTCTACGTTAAGTGGCTATAAACGTTTGTTCCATATGGTAAACGCGCGAGCAGAATATCTTTCGGTTAGTCGTGCCTATTCTCTCTCTATTCTCGTTTTCCGTTCGTTAACGGGGAGAACCTTGTCCGACGTTACAAGGAACATTGAAAAATCTATTGTCTACGTAGAGGCGCGGCCGATAAGACGGTTACACCGGATCGAAGTAAAACAAACGCGGACGGGGTATACCGTCGATTCGTTCCTCGTTTTCACGAGAGATACCTATACCGGAAGTTTCAAGTTATTCGCTATCGATGACACGTTCTTTGTGCCGCGGCTCGATGGAAATTCGTTGAACCCCGACGCGGAAACGGGGACGCTCGATTCGATCGTTAATAAACTCGTATGTTTATAGATACGCGCTCGCAACGAAGCAATTCTCTCTATTACTCTTCTTCCAGTCTACGCATCGGAAAACTTACGAATTACGTATCGCGAAGGAGTGAACTATTTGGGACGGTAACGAGATGCCGGCCCCGGAATGTCGGTTTCGATAAGAGAACAGGATTCTTCAAAGAGTTTATTTCGACGAGGGAAAATGAAAATAAGCCAAAGTAAAGAATGTGCGAGCGTGGAAGCCGAGGGATCTCGAAAGGCGAACGGCAGGAACGGCATTTCGAGTCGGTTTAAGGGGAAGAAGGCTCTCGAGTCGGATCTTTGCTCTGCGATCAAGATTCGAGGCGGATAGGTACTACGATTACTCTTGATTTTCGCGTTCGAGTCGCTCGTTAAACGAATTATCTGCCCTCCTGTCCTGCTCGGCCGCGTCGATAAAAAGAAATTTCGTTCCAGTTTCTCCTTCGCCTCCCGCGTCCCTCGGTAGAGATTAATAATAATAATAATAATAATAATAATAATAATAATAATAATAATAATAATACGACGACGACGGTTACGTCGCGTAAGTCTAAAAAAAGGCAACGGTTACGAGCCAAAGAAGTCGATCGATCGGCGCGTTTGTCGGCTAACGAGTACGCGATTCAGGGGAAACGACGACGTCTATGCGCCGTTATCGAGCGGTCATCGGTTGTTCGTTAATTACGATAACAATATAAAATTTCGATTAATTTGCAGAAAATTTGCGTCGGACGAATTTTCGAATCGTACATTTGCATATTCATAAAGGATTAAGCGATCCTGTAATTTCCGAAAAATATGATTCGTAAGGGATCTCTCCGCGGTCGGTCGCGTTAAAACGATTCCCAGTTACATCCTAAAAAATTTTAACTGACGAGGTGGATCGATAAAAAAAAAAAAAAAAGAAAACTTCTCTGTGAGAATGATCGACCGAACACGACGGAAGAGAGATTTGTTTGGAGTTTGCCGTTGGTAAATCTTGCTTTACGTTCGTCTCCTTTGGCGACCATAGGAAATACGAAGGACGTGCGCCGGCGGACCGTGAATCGGTGCGCCGCGTTCGTCGCCAACGTCGGGCACAGAGAGAGAGACAAAATGAAATTTCACTCGGACGATGAATGTCCGCCGCAAAACTGCGAGCGTACGATCCATAGGAGCCAATTTGCATGGAGGATTTAATTGAAAAATGTGACAGCCGCCCGAGATTAAGCCACGCTCTAGGGGGTGAAGGACAACGCCGACGGCCGCTATCGCAATTAGTGCGAACGAACGATTTATGTGACGCTGACCCGATGGGAAAAGAATGTGCGCGAGTGTGCGTGTATGCGCGCTCGCTCGCTCGCGCGCGCGTGCGTGCGTGCGGCGGCGGCGACGGCGGCGGCGGCGGCGGCGGCGGCAGCTGCATCGGTACGGAAGGCGCTATCTAACGTACACGCGCACCTTCGAAATCCACCCATTGTCTCGTTTATAACCTTCGACGTTAAGGCGAAAGTTTTCTAGAAAATAGGTTCAATGGTCGCAATTCGTAATCCGATAGAGGGACAAAGGTAACTTTACGTCGAAGGGGCTCGTCTCTAATGGACCCTCGACGAATGGATCCTTCGGTGCTTTAACGCGGAAATATCAATCGAACGTGATCGGAGAGAAGGCGCGAGAATATTTATAAATTACGAACGATTCCCGAACGAAAGTTATCGACTATACCAGGGATCGAGTAAATTTCGACGTCTCCCTATCTCTCATCTCGGAAGGAAATAAACGGTGAAGCGGCACGAGTATTTTACGAAGAATCCAAAGAATCTGACATCGCAGTCGAAAACGTTCTCGGAAGAATTTAATATCGGTAAATATTTAACGCGTCTCTCTCTCTCTCTCTCTCTCTCTCTCTCTCTCTCTCTCTCTCTCTCTCTCTCTCATCTTTCAGGTAAAGGCGAGTAGGCACGATTGATCGGCCTG
This sequence comes from Dolichovespula sylvestris, assembly GCA_918808275.2. NCBI lineage: Eukaryota > Metazoa > Arthropoda > Insecta > Hymenoptera > Vespidae > Dolichovespula > Dolichovespula sylvestris. The sequence goes on along the minus strand of OU964969.1, from coordinate 9,831,931 downwards.
TACCTTGACCTCCGCTCCGATCATGTGGAACAACTCGGCGAGTAATTGATTTTCCGTTAATACACATATACCCTACACACGATTATAAACGAGCGAGCCGTCAAAGTTAATTTTAAAGCAAGAGACTGAAAAAAATGCCCCGCTCTCGCGACGCGACGCATCGCCATAGGAGAAAATTTCCGTTGGTTATATACGCGAACGAGGATCCATCGTCCGTCTCAAACCTATTATATATCGTCAATCCGTCCAAGTATGGATATTGTAAATTGTAATAGAATCGATAACGTCGGTTCGCGACTCGACGAAACCCGAAACGACGAAGAAAAGAAAAGAAAAGAAAAGAAAAGAAAAGAAAAGAAAAGAAGAGAAAGGAAAAGAAAAGAAAAAGAAAATAAATATAAAAAAAAATAGAGGAATCGAAGAAGCCAACCGAAGAGAGATAGACGAAGAAAGACAGAGAAAGTGCCGGTAAAGTCGGCTTTATAAATTCCTAGGGTGTTTTAATCCCTTCCGTAAGCCGTCCGATAGCGGCAGTGCTTTCACTAAATTAAAGGATTTTCGACTAGTCTTACTCGTTCTATATTCTATATTCCATGGGTACGACACCGATCGGTGCGGACTAAAAAATGTCCATGTTAAATATAATACGATCGGTATCTAGGATATTAGTTACCTAACGCGCGTAATGCCCGATATGACGAATTTAGTCGGCTTAAAAGAACTTTTTTAATGCGCGTCCCCGACGACGTCGTGGTTAAAGCTCGACGCGTGGACACACGCTCGACTCGGCGCTAACTTAATCCTCGATCGTTCAGGAAGTGAACCTTCTCCGTCGACGAAGGAAGGACAACCGGGCTTAAGCCGGATAAATCTTCGAACGAGCACGACCTAATTTCGGAATCGCGATGTCGACTCGACGCGATCGACCTTCACTCGCGAAGGCAATGGCATTACGAGGAATTTTATCCGATATTGTAACTATCGCTCCCGGAGCGGAGCTTCTCTCCTAAACGGTAACGGTAAATAATTCTTATTAATCGTATCTACGACAAGTCGAAAGTCAGGCGTCTTCCGATCGAATCTGTAGACGGTGTCGGAAAACAGGGAGAAACAACGGCGGTCCTTCGTCGGAGAGACATAAACCGGGGAAATAGAGGAGATATAGAGAGCCGAGCCCGCTTCCGAGAGCGGGCAATTTTGATAAGAAACGATTCCGAATGATTTTCCTAACCGGCTATCCACTCCCTGTCTCCTAAGAGATATCTTACCGTTCCTTTTTCTCTTTGCCTTTCTCTCCCCCTATTCTGTCGCTTTTAGGGTATCCAATGGACTTGTATGAGACGGTAAAAAGAGCAAAAGATGATTCCCCCTTTGAAGGCGAAGAAAAGCGAAAGATAGAAAGAAGTATGGAAGGAGCTGGCACGCGCGCACGCTCTCGAGCCTGGGGGAGGGTGGGTGGGTGGGTGGGTGGGGGTGGGGAGAGAAACGGCACTTCGCTACGTCTTCTCCGAGGGTAGCACTTCTCGCTAAAAGGGAGTAAATACACGCCCCCGTGCTTGCTCGAGCGAGAGCTCGCAGCACGATCCACTCACTTGGCGAAATTGCGCGCGACTTTGTGTGTGCGCGCGTGCACGACAGCACGCGACGACTATTCCGCTCGGTCGAAGAAAAGAGAAACCTGAGATCCTCGAGGAGAGAGTAGACGAGTAAAAAAAATCCTAGTACGACGTACCGTCCGTGGAGAATCTTTTTCCTGAGAAAGATCGGACGGAGAAAAGAAATGAGAGAAGACGGCTCCTCGACGACGACGACGACGACGACGAGCTTTTTCTATTAATTACTCTTCGCTCTGTTATTCCGTCGTGACGTTCGGATCAGCGATGCGATATTCTTTTATCCTCTCTCTCTCTCTCTCTCTCTCCCTCCCTCCCTCCCTCCCTTTCGTTCGTTCCTCTTACGGTGCTTTAATTAGCGCTCTTTAATTACGGTCACGACGAATACACGCTCGCGTCCGACCCATCCCACTTTGCTTTTTTTCTTTTAGCTCGCTCGCTCCTAGCCCATAATATTGTTACCCGCGCGACTCTACCGCAGCCGTTTCAAGTTCGTGAAATTCGCCCGAGTCGATCCTTCCTTCCGACGAGTACCTTTCGACGCAAGTAAACTTTTGCGGACGAGCGACGAGACGAAAGGACAAAGTACGAGAGATATTCCGCCCATCGTATATCGATTAGAAAGATCCTTGCTGCATAGTACGAAGCCTCGATCGTGATCGTTCGTAAACGACGTCTTTTGAATTTTTCATGAAAACGTAATACGTAATCGTACGTTTTATGCGTACGTTTCGTAAGGCAGGAAAGGGATAGTAAATGGAGCGAATTATAGAACGTAGGAAACAGCGTAAAACTGTATTCTCGAAGATCCACGGTATAATAGGAAAGCTCGTAGGACTCGTGACGAGGGAGATAGAAAAATATAGAGCGTCGTAACGGCGAAGAGAAAAGGAGGAGGGTAAGAGGGAGAGAGACGATAAAGAAGGAAGAGGCAAAATAAAGAAGATGGTCCCAAGAGAAAAGGCTTTAAACATCGCCTACCTCATTTAGGAGAAGCGAGTTGATGAAACGTACGTAGGTGAGATCGAGGCGCGTCTATCGGGCGCAAAAACAGAATCCACACGTATACGTAGGTACGTGGGATATATCAGCCTGTTAGCTGCATTTAAAAGGTACTCATCGCATAGATTTAGAAGCCCGTCTCTTTTCCGTATCAAGCTCGTCGCTCGAGTGGAGTCACTCGGCTGCCATTCGATTTCTGTTTCGCAGTTAACTACCGCAAAAAAAAAAAGCTATTTTACGCGTTTCTCGATCTCCAAAAGGATTATATTTACGAGAGGCCAACGTATGTAGATCAAAAATACCTTATTCGATGTTTGTTCGACTTAAAAATAACGTTCGTTCGTTCGTTCGTTCGTTCGTTCGTTCGTTCGGCAACGACCGTTTAAACGAAATAATCTAAACGTCGTGCTTAAATATGCTCGATCGACGAGGAAAGCTTTCGTTACGAGGAGAGAGGGATAATAATATATACGCAATAATAATGCGTATATAGTTAAAGAAAAGAATATTCTTATAAAATGTTAAGGACGTTCGTATCGAATGAGAGCAGCGTTCGTAACTATTTCTACGAGCTACCTCGAACGATCCGCTTTCTTGGCACGTACACCTTACGTATTATACTTATCCTTACGTATCCACCGAATTACAGGATTCGCGATTACCGGCAACGACGAGAGCAACGACCGCGTCAACGAGAAGAAGCTTTTTACGTTTTTCAACTTTTCCCTGTGATCCGATTAAAGTCTTGCGTAAGGAAGAAAGTTGCGCGCGATTTTAACGTTTGATCCAAGTCGCCTTAAACGTACCGTAAAAAAACGATTTAATGTCGTGGAAGGAACGATCGACGGTTCGTTTAAGAATCTTTGTTAAAAAGTTTCCCCTTTACCTCGTTCGAGCAAAGTTTAGAGCTTAAAGGTGGACGAGAGGGTTAAATGTTTCTCTTTCGTCGTTACACAAACATATTAATATTTGTAGGAATAAAAGAATGAAAAAGCGTCGAGAACGAACCGAACGAGCCAAATTGGCAAAAGACGTGGTGGCGGTGGCGGTGGCGGCCGCGACTGCGAGCGTCGACTTCAAATAGAGCGGAAAGGCGCTCTCCACCGTTTCACGAGCAATTTCATTTCCAGTGGAAAATTTATGCAAATCTCTCGCGCCAGAGAAGCAGCCCGAACGACTCTGCGACGAATTTGCGACGAATTTGCGACGATTATCCGATTTCTGTTTTGCGCCGCTCGAGAAAACCGATGAGGCGCGTACGAAGCCAAACTGGAAAAGGCTCGATCGAGATAGTATTCCGATCGATTGCGATTAAAATCCTTACTTCGCTATAGACAAACTATTATTATATAACCGCATTAACGGAATAAGCTATTATTTTATTTGCCTCGTTCGTCGAAACGGATATAACTTTTATTCGAGTTACCTTCGTCCTCCGCTAATCTCCATTTTCTCGAAAGTCGGCCGCCGCCGCCGCCGCCACCGCCGCTTCGTCGGTCACTCCGATTATTTTGAATTATTTTGCCTCGAACGTGTTTGGATATTATCGACGTTTTAACGAATCTTTGTCGTCTTCGTTAGTCTCGACCAAAGTTGGTTAACGGTTATCCAACGAAGGTTACTCGATCGAATAGACCGTGGCCCTTTTTCATCCACGTTACGTTTCTGGTCGCATCGTTCGCAACGTTTTCGACATCGAACGAAAAAATGGAAACGCGCGCGCGCGCGCGCGCGCGCGCGCGTGTATAGACGGATAGATGAATGAACGGATAGTGTGTGAAAGAGAGGGAGAGAGAGAGAGAGAGCAAAGTGGATCGCATTCGCATAACGCAATGACCAACGACGACGGCCCTCTCGTAGAAATTTGATTTCGCATAGAACGATATAACGATTTTAACTAACATAAGTGGAACTTTTTTTGGATCTTCAACTACCTCGCTCTCACCGATAAATGCATTTCCGCGTAGCCCCGTTTCGATCGCTTTTCCCAACAAATTGTAATCGTCGAGCGAAGCGTAACGTTCGAAAAAAGAGGGGAAAAAAAAAGAGTTGTGATAGGTTCGGCACAAAAAACGTGTTACATCGAAGGATATTCTCGAGTGTGCATTAACGTTACTAACGGCGTAGATATTTTAATAAAGTAAAACTAACGATCGCGTTTACCGAGATGAAAAACACGTAGGCAAACGGCGCACGTTAATCGTAATTCGAAGGGAGCGTCAACGCGCTTTTAACCGGTTCATGTAAAAGAATCGCACTGTTTTCGCTAAAAACATTGGAAGGAGAGAAAAGTATCTCGAATTCGTCCGGACTGTGATACGATTGATAGTCAAGGATGTATCCCGGTCGAGTTAGTTTTAAATATTTATGCGGAAACTCGCTGCTTTTGCATTATGCACGAGTGGCGCGTGTAATACGGCTACGTAGAGGTACCTATGTATGCGCGTACAAGGTATATACCTAAAACACGCACGAAAGAGAAGAGGAGAGGGCCGAGCGTGGAATATGACAGTAATATTCGAGAGAAGTCGGAGAGGAGTCGTCGACGACAGTGTCAACTTCCCTCTCGAGTTAATTATTCCGACGGATACCGCCACCTCTCTTCTCGTTCATACTCTCGCTCTTTCGGTCTTGCTCCCGATCTCGTAAACGACCTTACAAAGTACCAGTCGGTAGCCGATGAATGAGGAAAAATATAGGACGAACTCGATGTACTTACTTAATAGTCCCACCTCTAGGCGCGCCCCGACGAAAACATAAACATTGCGCGTTAGCTCGATAAGCGAGAGCGAAGTAAGGATAAAAAGGCATTGTACCTTTGTGTGCCCGAGAAAGATCGACCGAGAGGAACTGAAGAGAAAGTACTAGAAAAGCAATCGTATCTGCCTTATATTCGGAGAAGCGTTGAAAAATATATGGGAGCGATGAGAAACTCTCGTTGCTTCAAAACAAAACAAAAACAAAACAAAGCAAAACGAAACAAAAAGGAAAACAAGAGAGAAGAAAAAAGCAAAGGAAAAAAAAAAAAAGGAGAGAAAGGAAAAGAGAAAAGTAAGCCAAGCGGAATACCTTCCCTCGTAGTTTTTCTCCCGCGTATTACGCGATCCCATTCTTTCCTATGAAAATGAGAAGAAACATTTTTGAAATAGAAACCGCATAGAAATGATACCGACGTTAAAAAGAAAAAGATAGGAGCGAGCGCGAGGCGCATTGAAAAAGTACTGATTAGATCTTTTTCGTTTTTTATCGTGAAAATAAGAACGAAAGGATGAGAAAGAAGAAAGGGGTTCGTTTCACAATTATGCGCCTGAAATATGATTAATCGAGAAGTAGAAAGAATAGAAGGGACGTTCCTATCGGCACGACCCTTTGAGTCTTCGATGAATATTAAGTGGAAAGAATCTTTGCTCCGGTTCGAGACCAATTTTGAAAGAGCTTATAGAGTTATTACCGACGAATATTACCTCCTACCTCTGTCGCGTCTGATCTAATTAGTTAGTTAGAAACGAGCCAATTCGAAAAATCAATTATGCTCGTGCGTTCGTATATTAGAGCGAAGCTTATTTTCGCTCGGGATTTCAATGATTTCAAACTCATTGTTAGGGCCGAAATGAACGAGCCGCGAGACGTACGTTCGGCGAGTATCGATTATACCTCTGTCAAAAGAATATAAGCTCGAAGGTACGAGCGACGACTGACGGCGCTGGAACGAATATTACGATTCGGATAAACCGTGCTCCCATCTATTCTCGCAACGTCCGAAACCTTCTCCGAGGTGTTTCTCTACGCGACGAGACGATCCTTTTAAAAAGAGCAGCTCGTTTCGGTCCTCCTCCGATCTCCTTGGCGCGTATCCTCCGCATCTTTGATATTCTCCTCGTCGAGAGATTTGCCTGAAAACTTTTCTTTTTTTTGTTTTTTTTTTTTTTTGTTTTTTAACGTACAAACATATCAAAGTACAATGCTCTTTTCCCCGACGGAAAAGAACGAGAACGTCTTGCGTTTTGACCGGGCATGACAGGTTCGACGAATATCTAGAAATAAATATTTCTAAGGAAATTTCAGATGACAAGAGCAAAGACCTTTGAGCCTTCTCTGCTCGTACATGCAAAGCACGCCAGTCGATGATTCTTCGTCTCGGAGAAAACTCGGCTAAAGGACAAAGATCTTTGAGAGAGAGAGAGAGAGAGAGAGAGAGGACAAATCACAAAGATCGTCGGGTATTCCGTGAACCTTGATAGTCTACCGAACGACATCCATTACTCACAGAGCTTTGCCGATCGAGCGTCCTCTCCGTTGCGACGCGACGCGACGCGACGCGACGCGACGCAACGCTTCCGAACGTCTTCTTTGGGATAACTTTCCGAGTCGTCCTTTTGCCGAAAGAAAAGTATTTCCCTTTCTCCTCCTCCTCCTCCTCCTCCTCCTCCTCTTCCTCTTCGAAGATACATGTATTTTGCACGCGATATAATCATTTCGTTTAATCGTCTAGTTGGCGTAAACAACGACAAAGGGTAAATGAGTTTTATCGCCGTTTACTTTCAATCAAAAACCAATCGAATTAATCGCAATTTTACAAAATTCGAACTTGGCAGGCATGTCGATCGAAGAAGAAGAAGAAGAAGAAGAAGAAGAAGAATAAGATCTAAGGAATCGTTTTCCAAGGATCGGACGAGAGCTTAGTTCGTTGGAACGTTTAGCAACGGGCATGCCACTCTACGCCAGCCCGTTTTTTAAACTATCCCTGTAGCCGAACGATCGACGTATCGTGAATTACATCTTCTCGAGTATATCGAGAATATCGATCGGTTCTCCCGTACGCGTCCGGAAAGTGCAAGAGAAAAAGGGAAATACGAGAGAATAGCGAGCTCGTCTTCTTAAACCTACGTTTTCTCTCTAAACCTACGAGACGACCTTATTAAAGTCATTCTCTTTCTCTCCCCCCCTTAGACTAGGATATACGCAGGTACAAACACGCGCGTTTGTTCACACGCCTTTACTCGCTTTGATACAAACGACGCGCAATTATTGTTTACATTTTTTAACTATAGGTCGCAAAGTCGGATGCAACGGAGAAGCGGAGAAAAACAATTGGCACTCCGCTCGTTCAAAGTCGATAGATACGACGCAATCGTTTCGTTTTCACCGGACATAAAGATAAAGTAGACGATCTTAACGTTTCTATACGTAGATGTATTTAACGGTAGGTGAAACGTGATAAATATATAACAACGTTCGAAGCGAAGGAACAATGAGATGGGACGTGTATTTTCGTCATCGGTACTGGCTTCGTCGTACGAACCGAGTAAACGAATACGTATTTGATTTACCTGGCTTATCAAATTCCGGAAATGTCTGTTTTTTTAATACGTTTACCTACGTACCTCGATTATCGCTTAGTGGATATATGTTTCTCGACCTCGGTACTTTAATGACGACGACGACGACGACGACGACGACGACGACGACGACGACGACGACGATGGGGTTTTGAAACGAAGACACAACGAGGACGATCAAGACTCGGTCCTCGAGGCTCGGAAAGATTATCTTTTCTTTCTTCTCCGTGTGCTTGTGCTATCTCAGCCAACGAGAATGACGGTCGTAAAGGAAGATTTACGAATAAACAGGAAACAACGAGTCTCACCGTCCGAGGACTCGCGGCCGACTGAGGTCCGCCTCGAACGTCACCGTGGGTGTAGCTGTACTCACCCTCCCATTCGCTCTCTCTCTCTCTCCTTCTCTCTAAAACACTTGCGCGCGTCCTCTCACCCCGTATCTCGCTCGCTCGCTCGCTCTCTCTCTCTTACGTACGCGACCGCACGGTCTTCCATCTCTGTCGCTCGTCTCCTTCCTCTCCCCACCAGTAGTTCTCGGCATTGGAACATCGACGCCATCTGATTCGCGGAACGAGTACGCGTGTACTAACGAGTGCGAGAGAAACGGCAAACAGGGATCGTATCGGTGCGACAAAGGCGCGCTACCTCGAGGCGCTTCGGAGTTGGTGAAGAGAGAGGGTGAACGAGTGGTAGAGAAAAGAGAGAAGATGCGTTCGCGCGAGAAAGAAAAGAGGCAATTTATTGGATTCTGCTGGAAAAAGCAGCGATCACGTACGTGTCCGGAGAAAACTTTGGTTGGATTTCGACGAGATACTTGGATCGCCAGCGACTATCTTATATCCCGAGAGTGTAGGGAGAGAGAAAGAGTCGCGAGTCGGGTGTCGATCCTTTTTTTCGGATCGACCGATCGCTCCACGAGAATCCTCTCGATCCGATCGCACTGATCGTAGATACATTTCACTCGTAATCGTTGAAAAAAGGTTCTTCGAGTCGGAGTATTTCATTAGATCCAATTTCATTGATGTCGCACAATCCTGCCATCGGGAAATTACCGGCTATGTCGTCGTGTCGGGGATTAACCGAGAATACCCGTTTGCCTTTCTGCAAATCGATCTCTCGACATACGGCCGACTGAATTCTACTCCTACGGAGCAGACAATAAAGAAGAGCCATCGCGCGTCCCCTTGTAAACGATTGTTCGTATTAAACTCTGAAACGTATTGGACCTACGGCCTCGCAGAGAACTCAATTACTCCTTCGAGAAATAACTCGACGAGTCCTGGCGGTACGAGCGTTTTGGTAGACCATATTCTCGCGTCGCCCCCCCCCCCCCTCCCAGTCCCCCACCTCCCTCCCTCCCTCCCTCCCTCTACCTATTCATCGACGTGCGTCGTAGATACAGTCTATCCTCTCATAAGATCCGCGGAAAAGAAAATTAAAATCCCAAAGGAAAGCGTATCGTCGCTTTAAAGGACGTCAAAACGTAATAGCGTCAAAATAATATCGACGGGTCGATGATACGCACGGACCGACCGATCGAATAAATATGTTAGATAGTTTCGTTGGAAAATCGGCGCTTTGTATCCAAGTTAACGACCGACGAGGAATCCGCCTAGAAGATATTTCAGCTCCTCTTTGGAATAAACTCGACTCGCCGATGACACGGATGATATTCCCTGTCGGCCGACTTGCTCGACTTCATCCACCGAGAGTTTCTACTAGCGAGAAAGCTCTCGGCATACCCGACACCAAATTCGTCACGTCGCGTCTCTATCCCGCGAATGTTTCAACGAAAAAGTAATATAACGAACGTAACGAATCATTTTCTACGGTAGAAATTTCCCTTCCCAAAGGAACGCGACATCGACGAGTTATAAAAAGGAATAGAAACTTCGTTACGCACTGCCGCAAAACAAAAGTGCCGTATAAAAGTAATTATATCGAAAATTGTATGAATCGGTAAAAGCTCGAAAGATTCGATAATAATATAGAATAAACGTTCGTAAGAGCTGTGCGACGAGGCGTCCGGCGGTTTTAACGAATTTCTCTTCGATCGGCGATGCGTCTACGCTTAATGGGTACGGCTCGTCGAAATAACGAGCTCTCCAAACGAGAATAAATTTATGCGTAGACCGGTTGAAATGCTTTCGTTCGACGGAGAAAATGGAAGAAAAACAACAACAACAAAAAAAAAAAAAAAAAAAAAAAAGAAAGAAAAGAAAAAAATACGATCGACGGTGGTTCGCACGAGTCCGGAGAAATTTAATGAGAAATATTGAAAAACGGAATAAGGGCAAAGTTGGGTCATTCGTCGCACCTCGAGCAACGTCCATTAATGGAAAATATCCATTGTTACGGCGATCGGAAAAAAAGACCCATTTGTTTTTTGATATATCGATAATTCGAAATAAAATAATCGATCGTAACCGATGAATGTTTACGTACGACGAGAGTACGTAGTAAGAAACCGAGGCGCGTCGCGAGCCTTCCTTTCTTTCCTTTCGTACCTCTAGATCGACGATTCGGAGAAGACGTTTTCATGGAAAGTTTTCACGGAGAGAGCGTCGAGGAGAGGGAAAGGTATTATGCGAGACTCGTAAAGCCACACCGACGTCTCAGGACTTTCGACGAAAGCGGCAACGGCGACGAGGAGAAGCGACTCGCGACTCGAATGTTGGAGGAGCAACGCCGCGTCGTTCGGCCCTTGGCTCGTGTAACCCGTTGGTACCTACCTAGAGACTAGGATACCAGAGAACCTAGGAACGTTCTCTATATCGAACGCCATAACTTCCGGGCTAAGTCGGCTGCCGAGCACGTTGCTCGTGATTTACCCTCGTGGCCTTGGGAGGACGTTCCGTCTCTCCCTCTTTATTTCTCGCTGACGCTACGAAAGAGACTTTGGGCGAATTTCCGGGTAAACTTTGGGGTGCGGAGCCGAAAACAAGATCTGGCGCCTCGCAGTCGCGCCGAGAGTCTGCCAGCCGACTTGGCGATCCGTAAAAATTTCATTCGTCGCTGCTCGAATTTCCTTGGAATTTTTCCTATTCTTGGATGATGCGATGACAAATGGAATATATTCTTGCCAAGAGGAGAGGCGGGGATAGAGAGAGAGAGAGAGAGAGAAAGTGAATGAGAAAGTAATAGAGCTCGATCGTTAAACCGATAATTAACAAAGCCAAAAATTCGTCGGGCCACGAGCTCGCTCGACTCGTTCGTACCTTCTATTACGGACACCTACTACATCGTGCACGCGGAGGGTCTCGCGCGAAAGCGCGTGCACCGATGCGAAACGTCGATCGAATCGAGACTCGGCAGCATTTCGCCATTTATCCGATGTGACTCGCAATCAGCATCGAACCTTAAACGCGAGAGCACGACTCTCGAGAGTTGAATCTGAGAGAGAGAGGGAGAGAGAGAGAGAAAACAATTTATAAGGCAAACGCTTAAAGCCTCGTTAACTCGGAAAGTTCGACGTACGAATATTGCGAGAGAAAATAAACAGAGAGCGAGAGCGAGAGAGAGAGAGAGAGAGAGAAAGGAGGTTGAGCGAAAGGAGGGTAAAGGGTTGGCGGGCATGTTATAGTATTTAACAGGGTGACTAGCTCGGTTCAAAAATAGATCGCGGCAGTATCTCGCGAGGACGGTGTCACTGTCCTCGTCATTTATTCAATGTACTCCGCTTCGCGATCCTCCCTTGGTCCACTCCGCGTGACATCGCACCGACCGTTAAAGGTCTTAAACGACCACGACCACGCTGAATTTCTAACGTGGAGAGCGCGCCCTTAAAAGCGGGAAGGCTAGAAGAGAGAGAGAGAGAAAGAGAGAGAGAGGGGGGGGCTGTTTGCGTTTCGATGAGATAGAGAATCCGAAAGTGAATGCGACGCGAGTAGGCGAAAAGCGACGTTTTCGGTTCGACCGGTAGTAGTAGGTTAACGTCGATCTATCGAATTATTTGAAAAATCCTTTTACGGTCAAAGGATCTGTCTCGACGATAGGCGCGATGACATTAATTCGTCTGCAATTAAAAGGGATTCGAAGCGTATGAAAGGAGAAAGGAGGAGCATTGGCTTTCCGGACGAGCGCTCGCACGTCAACGTTACGTACGAAAACAAAAGCTACCGAATCGATGGAACAATGGCGCGTAATGAAACGGTTTTTCCAAAGGTACGATGAGCCGGCTACTCGTAACCGGAGAACGGTTCTCTCTACCTGTTTTCGTCCACCTCGCTTCTTTACCCTCGAAATAGGCTCATCAGCAGTTATTATTCGTTTAAACCCGTCCAACCCGTTGGCGACTCCTCGTTAAGGATCGAAATCTCGTTATTTCGCTCTGACCTCGCCTCTGCCGGTGATTAGCCCGCCCTTTGTAACGCCTCTCTGATCGGTTGTCCGAGCGAGCTCACTCGACGACGCGCGAATAGAACCGGACGGAGATTATTACCCCCTTAACGCGGCTGATTTATCTTCGCGTAAAGTCTCGGCAAAGTTTATATTATCTCCTAACAAATCGCGCTTCCATCGTAAAGAAAGACTCGAAAGGTCGGCGATAAATCGCGCGGTAAGAAATATCACTTTTACTCGGTCGGGCGAATGCCAGCGAGCGAGTCCGAATTCGGGTAAATTATTCGAGAGGCTCGAATCGAGGAATCTTCTTATTTTCGAGGGAAACGAAATTCGAAATGATCCTTAGCGCGAGGGATCGGCTAAGAGAAACGTTAAACCGTCGCCCAACGGACCTATTTGTTCCGAGAAGGGGGAGGAGGAGGAGGAGGAAGGAGCGTTACAAGTCCGTCGAGCGAAATTTTATTCCCCCGAGAGATTCGAGATGGAAGGAGAAAGGGGAAGAAGTGGCTATAGGAAGGAACGATACGAGAGAAGAAGCGTTTCCGCAATTCCGAGGCGCGGGTTAGCGCGAAGGAAAAATAAAAGGAAAATAAAGGAAAATAAAGAATGGACGATCGAGGAAGGGAGAAAAAGAGACGTCTCTCGATGAAACGGTGGAGGTACCTCTCGTAGGGTATAAACGAAACGGAGTTTTAGCTGGCGTATCAAACACATGGCGGACACGGAACATATAGCGGTTGGATTCGTAGGCGAGAAGAGGAGAAGACGAATCCCCGGTACGGTAGCCACGGCACGTCCGGAAATGGAGGGAATCGGACGGCGCGACGTCGTAATTTCCGGTACGCCCTCAAAGGGAAAACGGAAGGGTGCTAGCGGAAAGAAACGAGAACAAATCTCGGATAATTCCGGCGGTACTCGTTCCCTGGCATGCCGAGCTCTAACAATTTTCTTCGATTCTTTCCTTTCCATTCTTATTTCTCTTCTTGGAGTCGATGCTAAAAGGGATTCGTGCCTTCCGAACGATCGTTCCTCTCGGAACAAACACCCCGATCGAAATAATCGCTGTCAAAAAGTAGATGAAATTACTTCTTCGAGTTTTAACAAAGAGAGACAGACAGAGAGAGAGAGAGAGAGAGAGAGAGAGAGGGGGGGCGGGGCGGTGGGAGGGGTGAAAAGCACGAAGGAGATATCGTGCCACGCGGAAGATTAGAAAAGTTTCTCGATATCGAGAGAGTTTCCCTTTGTCGAGAAATTAAATATCCGGACTTTCCTTCGAGTTTCGCTATGAACCCTTTCGATACGAGATCTTTTTCCAAATATAAATAAATCGCATAAACCGTGTGTCGTTCGTAGTTCGTTACGTTCGCACTGACGTAACGTAACGTAGCTCCTACGTTAAATATAAAGAAGGGGGAAGGAAAAAGGATAAAGAAGAAATTAGAGAAAAGAATCGAGGGCGAGAAAACCCTCGGGTAGTACCTATACCCTCTCACCCTGTCCCTATTTTTCATCGTCCGGTACAACCGTCCGACTACGAGGCACCCCGATTCACCCTCTTTCGTTCTCTCATTTACGTGAGAGAAAAACAGGACGCACGATGAAAGCTTTGAAAGCTTTCTCGGGGCCGCGCGCACGTTAACTCGCGCACTCTGGTTCGTTCCTACTTTCGGCGCATCATTATTGTACCACCGAGCTTATTAAGCGCGTCTCTCTTAGGTTTATCTCTTTCTCTCCGTGTCGAGCAATGAATTTAGACGAGAGAATACCGAGGATCGCGATGATGAAAAGCACGTTGGCCGAGACGTCGCCGTCGATCTTTCTCTTTCGAATCGAATCGAATCGAAGAGAAGAGAAGAGAAGAGAACGAAAGTGCGAGGTACGCGACGTTAGATAGAAATTCGAACGTGGAAACTCAATTTGGAGTAAGGCCGAAGGAAAGAGGAACGGTCGAAAGGGGGATTGAAAAGCGCCAAGAGACCGCGAATAGAAGTGCGATGATTTCGACGATCGCACCTTTAAACTCTTCCGAAATAGAAGGGATAACGGAGAAGTTCTCGATAGGAGAAGATTTTTTTAATTTCACTCGCACGAGTAATATCCAAGGAATAAAATATCGCAGAGTTTCGATAAAAAAAAAAAAGAAAGGAAAAAAAAAAAGAAAGAAAGAAAAACAACTCGTTGAAACGTGGAAAGGTGTCAACGAAATTCTCGTCGTATCTCGTGCGAGTTGATCGATTCGAGAAAAAATAAAAAACGACGCTGGAAAGGTCGAAAAGCAATTAAAAGCGTTCGGAAAAGAGCGTTCTCTTTCCGTCCTTCTCCGTCCAACTTTTTAGCCGCGCCACGGAGCTTTAAAAGCCTCGAGTTCGGTAAAGTTTCGCGATCGTTAAAGGAAGAATTTAATTAACGTAACGAAATAAAATAATAAGCGAGAGATATAGGGACGTTCCTTTGGCGTTAAGGGCGAACGATACTTTCCCATTGGCTTTCTTCCTATTCTTACCCTCGAAAACCTCGAGTTATCCCCGCTTTTGCGAAAAGCGTACGAGATCTCTTCCTTTCTTCTCGATCGTCGAAGCGATTCGTCTGCCGCGATCGATCCGAATTAAAACGAAACGCGATGGTATTTCGAATCTGGATTCGTTGTCTCGCGGTACTTTCATCCGGCGAAAGGTCGCAGCTTTGTTACGACCACGGAACGTTTCTCTCGCGCTCCCCCGAACTTTCCTTTTAATCACTCCGTCGGGACAATCACGAAATAACACCGAGCGATGATACTTTCGAAATTGCGCCCGACCCTCGTCGCCTCGCGACTTCGATCTCGTTCGCGTCTCCATGCGGTGTGTCCTATAACTAACCGTTCCAGAATCCTTTAAAGTTTCTTCTCTTTTCTCCGACGTTTCCATCGTGAACGTTGGACCGAATTTAGCGTACGACAAAAAGGTACAGTCTTAGGACCGTATACGTTCGATCGGACACTAGCTCTTTCTCTCTATTTATCCTCTGGCTCTATCCGATTCGTCGCTTTCTACGAGTCATATTCGCGAGGATATTTCGGTAGTCGCGTGAACTGGTAAAAAGGCGAAAGAGGAGAGGAATGACGGGTATCGTATTTTACGCTTTCGGCCAAGAGACTCTTCTACGTCTAGACGAAACGCGAAAGCCTCTCTCTCCTCTAGTTTCCTCCAATTCGTATCGTATAAACACGGACCCCGACGAAAGTAAGAAAGCAAAGAACATTTCCCGGTGTTGCGCTTTGTCGTAAGCGATCCCGCTCGAAATTCTCCGACTCTATCTCGCTCGCCCCGTGTCTGGCTAAATTTTCAAAAAGAGTATTTCCCCGATGCAAGCCCGACCACGTCATTCGTCGCGAGAATAACGCCGTTGCATTTGGCGAACACTGGCGTTCCACTTTTTCGTATTTTCATCGCACGAATCGTAGAAGCGTTCGCCAACCTTTTCCCATTTGCCTTGGAAAAGAAAGCGGGGTGAAAGGGGAGAGGTGTGCTCGTACGTGTACGGGCCGAGTCGTTATTTTAACATGTTCCTTTTTCCATCCGCTGACCGTACACGCGCCTCCTCGTAACGCGAGAGAGTGATTAAAAGTACGCGTGGCAAAGTTGGTCGAATGCGAGAGCTAAGTCGAGCAGCTTCAGGCGATCTTTTTCAAGGTATAAGAAAAGCAAAAGAGTACGTCTATTCGGGGGAGGTGGGGGCGGGAGGGGGAGTGCGTTCGAGGTTCGTTAACTCGCGTACCCCCTCCCCCTCCCCCCCGGCGCATCTTTTAGAGGAGAAAACGTTGAGAAATTTCGTTGCGATTTATTACATCTATCTTCTCTCCCCGAGGAACTTTACCGAGTAAGAGAAGAGAGGGCGCGCGCATAAAGAGAAATGAGCTTTTTTACACGCGGCGGCACGCTCCACCACGGAGATTTACGAGTTTTGCCGATCGAAACCGATAACGCTTCTAATTTTTTTCTTTTTTTTTCCCCCGTCCAACGGGATATCGAACGTTATCGAATTAAGAGAAAATTATGAACGAGTCCCCGATATAACGGATATGATGGTAGTTTCGAGTGTCTTGGAACGAAGCAAGTCGAGATGTTTTCTTTTTCTCTTTATTCCCGTTCGAGACGATTGATCGCAGCAAGTGAAACGACAACGCCCTAAAATCGAAACGCTCTCGTGTCAGACCGACCGACCAGTGAGAAAAGTTTTTCGTAAATGTATTTCTACGTGTTTGCGTCCGATCGATCCGTAGCTGTACAACGGTACGAACGATCGCGCATATTAAACCCTTGAAAAAAACATGGTGTCGTTTACAATATATAGTTAACCTACAACTACGGTGTACTCGACTTAAAAAATATAAGTCGAAAGGAAACGGTAGATTTACGGAAGAAGAAGAGGAAAGAATGGATCGAAAGGGAACGCAAAGTTATGTAAAATAACGATCGACGATCCATCGTGGATGAAGAAATTTTTACATATTTCCTTTTAGATACGCTTCCTTGATCTTCATTCGAAGGATCTTGCCTGATGGATTTTTGGGTATGTCTCGGACGAACGAAACGCCACCTGGAACATGATACTCGCGTAAGAAATTAGAGAGAGGGAGAGAGTGGGACAGGACGTACCATTGAGTTGCTTGTACTCGGAAACCTTCCCCTTAATGAAATTCTTGATTTCCTCCTCGCTAATCTTCCTGTCCTTTTTCAAGACGACGAAAGCCCTCGGTAATTCTCCGGATCTGGCGTCAGAAATACCGATTACCGCGGATTCCTCTACGTCGGGATGCGTTCTCAAAAGCGACTCCAATTCGGCCGGTGGGACCTAAAAGGGTAACGAGATGGAATGTTACAAATCGTTGGGAAAAAAAGAAAACTTGAATCTTGAGACTAATCGAGATGTACCTGAAAACCTTTCACCTTGATCAGCTCCTTTAACCTATCGGTAATGAAAAAATCTAAATCGTCGTCGAAGTAAGCTATATCGCCGGTTTTCAACCAACCATCCTCGGTCAACGTTTCCTTGGTTGCTCTCGGATTGTCGTAGTAACCTTTCATGACGTGAGGTCCTCTGATCCACAATTCGCCGTTCCTATTGGGCTCGCAAATGTCCAACTTCGTTAGGGGATCGACCAACCTCGCGTCGCAACCGCAAATATTCTTTCCTATGCTCGCGTACTTCGAGCCCGTCTTTTCTACAAAGGCCACGGGCGCGCACTCCGTTAATCCATAACCTGGCAATATAAATCTTTTAGAAATTGTCGGCGACGGAGAATACGTAATTTGTACGATAAACGTACGTAACGTATGTACGCCCATCGGGCAAATCACCTTGGGAGAATTTAAAACGACTATTGCGTAATCGAAACTTGTCGTAAAACCTGTCAACGTCATCCTTCGAAAGCGGTGCTGCTCCGCTGAAAGCAGTTCGTACGTTCGAGAGATGTTCTCTTTTGGCTAACGGCGAAACTGACAGAAACAATATTATCGGCGGTACGCAAAACAATATCGATGGCTAAAAGCATAAAAGAATTTAAGCCTTTGTGATATCGTCTATCATCGATGGGAGAGATATTTGTTGGTTCGATATACGACCTACGTAACGTTTCAAAATATCAATGTCGATTGAAAATATTTTACCTTTTGCTTGAGGAAAACGTCGAGGAACGTTTCCGGTTGGAATTTCGGAAGCGTAACGATCTTCGCTCCGGCCACGAGGCTAGGCAGCAGGGCCCCGTTCATGCCAAAAATGTGAAAGAAGGGTAGAAATATCGGTATGACGTCTTGACTTTCGTCTACATATATATATATATATATATATAAAAATAAAGAAAGAGAAAAAATAAAAAGGAAGAAATAACAATGGCGTTTTCGAACGGAAAGCGAATACGTCGATTTTCGTATTATACGTGGGAATGAAATTCTTCATTGCTTTACCCGACGCCTTTCGAATCCACATATCCTGATCGATGACGGCATTCACCATTTCCATGTTCGATACTAGATTGGCGTGCGTTAGCATAACTCCTTTCGGCAGACCCGTCGTGCCACTTGAAAAAGGTAAAATCGCGATGTCCTTCGTGGAACGGTTCGAGGCTTTCAACACCGGTAAATTCTTCCCGCGCGTAATCAAGTCCTAAAAATTAATTCGATTGAGTTATCCGACTTTAGTCTCGCATTACTACCCGTTTCGGGTAAATTATTAAGTAAGAATTGTGAATAATTCGGATCGCGTTTCGTCCGTCGAATTGAATTCCTTAAAGATACCTCGAAAGGTATCGTTCCGTCCGTCATCGAACCCGTCGTTCCGTCCTCTATAACGATAACGGACGATCCCAACCTGTGTCTCGCCGCCGCTCTCTCTACCACCGGTAAGATCTCTTTCGCTGTGACGATACCTTTCGCACCGGACAGCTCCAATTGCTTCGTAATTTCCTCTACGAGCGCGTGAAAAAGAAAAAGGAAAAATATTATTAAACGCGTTTATTCTCCTTACCTACGTTCGATCGTTTTAACGCATACTTACCGAGCGTATAATACGGATTGATGGTCGTAACGACGAGGCCCGCCTCCAAAATGCCGAGAAAAGCTAAAGCCCATTCCGGCAAATTGGGAGCGATCAAGGCAATTATATCACCTTCCGTGAACTTCAAGTTCCTCAGACTCCTTCCGATGTAGTTCGTAGCGTCCCTCGCTTCCCCGTACGTATATTTCCTACCTGTTATACCGCATTCCTGAAAATCATTATCGAGAATCAAAACTCCCGTCTACTTTTTCCATTAAAGAAACTCAAACCGACGTAGCAGGTCTGAGCAGGAGAGACTTACCAAGGCGATTAGCTTGGAAAATTCGTTAACGTTGCGCCAAACGTATTCCGGTATTTTAGAATCCGGATAAGTAACATTCCCGTAAGGCGAAGGAATGATTACCTCTTGGTTTTCACCTCGAATAAATTTTTCTTCCGAACGGCCAAAGACGCTCCTCGCCCCTGAACGTTGTATCTTACTCGTTCCATCGTTTAACAGCGTCCGTTCGAATTTCTCGATGCCACGGGAAAGTTGCCTCAACGACTTCATATTTTCGATAAGACTCTCGTCGTTGAGAAGGAATCACCTGTCGAAGGAATAAAACGAATCGTCGTAAGATATATATATATACACCACGTACGCGTATTAACGCGAGCGTCGACGGCTCTGTTATTAATCTATATTTTCATCGTTCGATAAAAAAATCTATCGGAAGAAAGAAATTAAAAAAAAGTTAGAAAAATGCAAAAGGCGTGTCTCGAGAGGGAGCGGAAATGTTAAATGACTCGTTGAGCCGGTCTACGAGTTGTTGCGAGTCACACCGTAATTAATATAACGTAAATCGACAAGGAGGAAGGCCTGCTACCTTAAAGGATTTCTCGCTACTGGACGACACCACTCGCCATCCTTTTCGCCTAAACCGTTTCATTTGCGGAAGAAGTAATATCGGTAATCGAAATAAGACAAACGAGAAAATAATGGGGGGCAAAGTACAAAGACCATTTCTTATCGCGTTCGTGTCGCAAGGCGATATTTTATTTCAGATCGTATCTCTTATCTTCCAAGTCGAAAGGAGAATCAATCAAAATATTATTTACATATTTCCGATCTACGTATCGAATGTTTTTCAAACGCGCACGGAACGACATCCAACTGGAGCGCCCTTTATTTCCCATTTTTTCGAGATGACGATGCCAAAGACCGCGCATCCGACCGATCTCGCGAAGCGTTCTCGTTCGTAACTAAAAATTTCCTGACGAATGAATGCTCGAAACGTAGAGAGAAAGAGAGGGGGAGAGAGAGAAAGAGGGGAGGGTAAACACATGCGTATGCAATGTTCCGTAAATCGACCTTCGCTTCTTCGCCAGCACCGTGTATAAACCTTCGATAAACTTGTTTCACGCAGTTCGGATAAATGCCGTAGGACTTTTGTTTTAGAAAAGAGAGACGTTTACGAAGAAGGAGTATGGTATACCTTTCTTTCTTCCTCTCGACGATAACTCAAATTTCTCTCTCTCTCTCTCTCTCTCTCTCTCTCTCTCTCTCTCTCTCTAATCCGTGAGACACGATTTCGAAAGTCGGGCGAACGCGGTTGCTCGATCTCCGACTCCGTTCTCGCGAGATCGTTTTCCCTGATAGACTGCGGGATTCTCCGGCAAACAATTTAATATTATTCTACCATTACAACTGCGACGTAACGATAATAGATACAGATTACATAGTCGTACACATCTTTTCTCCCCCACCATCGAGCTCCTAGCGATCGACGCGTCGTTACCGGCAACGCTATCGCTGAGAATGGCCACGAAATAAAAGTGGCTTTTGTAATCGTTCGTACCGTTTGGGCCCGCTTATCGACACGGATCTGCGTTATTTCTTTTCTCGTCGTAATCGCGCTATATCTTAGTCGCGAAATAACCGTACTTCTTTTAAAGACGTATTTTACGAGAGTAAAAATGGTGCTGATTTTTATGAAAGGAAAATCGCATCATCCGGTGCTATCGAAGATGCGATTTTAATCGGTTTTATCGAACGACGCAAGACGATACGCGTATAGAAAATTACTTTGACTAGGATCGATTCTTCTTATGCTTACGTTAGAGAATGTAAGAGAAACTTTGAACGATCGTAAATAGTTAGATCAACGTCCCGTACTATAGAGTTAGTCGTAACGTTCGTTCTAAGCGTTTCGTATGAACATGTACGAACCTTGAGCGATAAATATATGCAAATTGAATTTACCGTACTCGTATCTTTACTTGTACATTTATCATCGACCTAGCACGTTCGCGATAAGAAAGGCAACTTTTAATAAATATTTCTCGTAATATATCTTTCGTACTATATTTTACTCGTAATAAATATTTCCGAACATTGTCCGAAAATATTATCTGGTCGGATATTGTCGGCAACGTTATAATTACGCGTCCGTTATGAATTTTCGTCCGAGCGTACGGTAATCGATTATCGCCAAAAGCGATCGACCACGTAAGTGTGCTAATGTTATTAATTTTTATCGGACCTATTCGTCCATATTCGTATCTTTTATATCGATACGATCGCCTATCGTTTAGCGTACCAACGCTAACGAGTACGGACAATTAACGCGCCTTTCGGCCGATTTATTTCATAACGGAGAGGATATGTAAGCGTTACATAAGTTGGAAATAACAAAGAGGACATTTCTCGCTCGTACATAAATTTGAATCCAACGATTTCGTGGACTGCGTTTACACGCGCGTCGTCTACCGTCACGGATGATTTTCGATGCGCGCCGACGCCGACGACGGCGCCGACATCGACGCCGACGCCGACATCGACGCCGACGCGATACGTCGAATCAGAGCCGTATCGTTCGTTTTGAGACTCGTGAAAATCCATCCACGAATCGAATCCAACGGAACCTCGGGTGTCCTTCGGGTGAACTTTGCCAGAGAGAAAGAGAGAGAGAGAGAGAGAGAGAGAGAGAGAGAGAGAGAGAGAGAGAGAGAGAGAGAGAAAAGGTCTCGTCCCCGTGATGTTGATCTTGCACGAGAGATTAAGTAATGTCGTTGGGATATATGACGCAAGAAAAGGGCGCGAACGAAGGAAAGAAAAGAAAAGATAAGAAATGAAAGAGAAAAGTAAAGAGCGTAAGAGTATGGTAATTATCGACCGATAAGAAAAATACCTCTATTTTCTGAGAAAAAAAAAGAATGGCCGTATCGTTCTTGAACTTTAATTCTATTGCGCGATTCGTCGGTTATCGGGACGGGGCGTGTAAAAATCTAAGTGTCGGACTAAGGATCGGCGATGCGATTGATTGCAAGGAGAAACGAAGATGATAAAAGTGATTCGAAGAAGAAAGAGTAACGGGTCCATCGACGAACGGTGACGTCCCTGGTAGAAAAGGGGCGAGAAAGGGGGGCGAGCACGACGCCATGTCGACGTTCACCCTCTAGTTCGTTCTCGTTGCAGCCCTCGTCTAAAAGCCGGACTCGAGTCGGAAAAAAAATACTTGGCGAAGAATATAAGGAGAGGTCGAATAAATTGGCAGAAGGAAGAAAAAGAAGAAATCCCGAAGCTAGTTTTACTCCACTAGTAGAAATAACTGGCGAAATAACTCTTGCACGAAGCATTGGGCTATGAATGAAGACCCAACCCTTTCATCTCGAGGTAATTAACTCTCTCGTATTTCGCGATAAAGCTATCCGTCGATAATATCCGTTAGCTCGCTCCGGCGGCCGGTTTCGTCGCTATGGCGCGGAAACCCACACTTTGTTTCTTCTATCTCGAGAGTCACCGGATACGATCATTTCTAATAAAATCTGACTCGGAGTATACCACGAAAATATCGAATATCGCGGAAAAAGTCTAATTTTACGGAAAGACCTTGTCGTCTTCGTCCGTCTCGTCGTCGAGCGACCGAGAACGCAAAAAACGGTATCCTTGCGTTATCTTTATGCCTTAAGAGATATAACTAAAACTCGAAAAATCGAGCGGATCGTCGAATACGACGATGCATAAATACCCAAGTAAGTACAGTACGTATTACGCGTTTCATTGATTCCTTTTTTCACTTCCATTCGACGTTCGAGTTCGTACAGTCGCGTTTCTGGGGAAAAAAAAAAAAAAAAAAAAAAAAAAGACATGTTTCTTTCGGCGCCGTTTACTCTCTCATCGAGAATACAGTACGAACGTTTATACGACAGATATAACGCTTTGTCGTCATCGATAAAAGAGAGTCAACGACGGACTCGTATTTTTTTTTTTTTTTTTTTTTCAGGTTTTGGCAGTTTTGCTATTGTCAGTTATACCCTGGCCAGGTCCGAGTGTCTTTAAGATATCATGCCCCCGCGATCGTGCCTCGGTGGTGAGGAGGATAGTTCACAAGGTAAGAAACACTTTGAGCGAGTACGCCAAGGGACAAAGTTTTAAGCATCGTCGGAGCATTTCAGAGATGGATGCCCATCCTAAAGAAGTATCAAGTGGAGTTACCCTTGGAGTGTCCCTTTCACGAAAGTCGAGACATCTTTCGACCTCAGCAACGGGCAAAGCATCAGCACAGACCGTCGCAATGGACCTGCGGCCTTTGCGGCAAGTCTTTTTACGCCGAGAAACATCTCGACGCGCACTTCGATAACAGACATAGAAGTAACGTTAATACGGTGAGTCATCGGTCGTTTACATCGATAACCCTTATATATATTTATTTCAGCTTGATACGAAAATAAGAATCTTTTTATCTACGAACGAAACGTGCCCGTGGACTTTTGGCATTTTTATACTCGCGATATTATCCGAAAAGCCAAAGTTCGCGTTACGTCCCCGAGTCATCCGTTCTACGACGAAAAGTATCGAGGTATAGGTCGATGGTATACCTATACGTGGAAGAGATACGACAAAGATATTGCTAAATGCTTCACGATCGATATCTCGCGTCCGTCTAAATAGAGAAACGTTTTATCTTTTAACGCGTCACTTTCGCTTTTTCATTAAAAAAGCCTATTTTACCGGACGCGCTTCGTCATAAGGGTAAGCACCGAGGGATACGTGTGACTGATAACCGATAAAAAAGGAAACTCGAACGCACCGAGAGACGGGAGGAGGAGGCGGAGGAGGAGGAGGAGGAGGAGGAGGAGGAGGAGGAGGAGGAGGAGGGAAAGAGCACCTATCGACGACGTCCTATCGGTCGTTAATGACCGCGAATCTACGTCAGACTAGTTTCGAAAATAGCTCGCTCAAGGCGAGATATCGATGAATAAGGTAAAATTGAATTACGATCGGCGCTAAAATGATCGATATGTCCTTGTTCTCGGTCCTGAATGAAAGGCGGAGGACGCCGTGTGCCTTGCCGACTACTGCGATATTATGAGATGCGACGTCTTGGGAAATCGTGACTTTGAAAGCTCGATGGACGACGAGGACGACGACGGCGGTCATCTCAACACCGACATACAGGTACACGAGATTTGTTTCGATAGAAATCCTATCGAGTCGACTAAGACCCGACGAATCCTCGAACTAAGAGAGTTAATGCGATCCGATTGCGTAAAGGTGTGGAAGGAGAATACGGAACAGCGCAGTACGTCGGTCGTGCCGTGTTCTCGAGACCTAACAAGGACTTATCGTCCTTCCTCTTCATCTTCCACGGACAAATCGTGCGCGCTCGCGACCACGAAGAACGATCTACAGCGTTCGTACTGTCGACGAGCCGACGCGGACGTCCTTAAAAATCATCGGCTCGCCGATTCCTCCTCTTATCGTCGCAAAGAAATCGCTGGTCCTGAGAACAACAGCGATGCTTGCGACAATGACGACGAGGACGACGAGGACGACGACGACGACGACGACGACGAGGACGACGAGGATGCCGAGGATGAGGAGGAGGACGAGGAGGAAGAAAAGGAGGGCGACGGCGGCGGTGGCGATGGCGGTGGCGGTGCCGGTGGCGGTGGCGGTGGCGGTGGCGGTGGCGACGGCGACGACGGCGGCGACGACGACGACGACGACGACGACGACGACGACCTCGACAACGACGACGACGACGACGACGACGACGACGAGGAGAGTCTGGTAGAAGCCGCCCTACCTGCCGTCGATAAAAGGCAAAGACGCAGAAGAATACATCTTAGGAAACTCAAGTCCAACTGCAAGCCAGAGGAACTTCAAAAGCTCAAGTTACAATGTGAAGTTAGCTTTTTCTCTTCGTTTCTTTCTTTATGGCCGACCAATCGCGCTTCTCCTTCGCGATGTTACTTGGAAACGCAAAAATGATCCCAAGAAGGATAACACCCTTCGGAACGAAAGTATTACATGTTTAACGATAAAGTCGCGTTAGACTTGATCGGGCATCGAACTCGTTAACCTCGATGCACGTTATCCCGCTCGTTTTCTCTCCGCTTTAGCAATTTATAGAATACTTTTTTTATTTCCCATGAAACCTCGACGCTACCCACTCTCGTACGTATAGTTACGGATAGTACGGAATGAGAAATTCGTTAATTCGTTAATTCTATATATATATATTATATTTATCCCTGTTCGTACTTGCTCGATTCGCAACGTACGTACTACGATCCGTACCGTAATAGACATATTTTCTCAAAATAATGAAAAACAATGTAGCGCTTGATACCTGAAAGAAAATTCTATTATTTACAAGCTTTTTGTTTCGACAGATACTCGTCCGCGATTGTATCGCAGGACTTCTCGCAAATCTATCGGTTCGAGAATTCCAAGAAATCGAAGGTATGCGTGACCACGCGTGGGTAATCCGTTTGACTCTATAAAATAAGATATATCGAACGTACGTCGATAAAAAAGAAAAAGAAAAAATAGGTTTATCCGTGAAAATTTGTTTGCACGTCAGGTGAACTGAACCGGGCCATTTGTTGGTATCTGAGTTGCGACAGATACTGGGAGGATACCAAACGGCAACAACGTCAGACATCTTGGTATCTGCTCGCTACGTTTATGGCTCTTTTCTGTACCTCGATTTATGCCTGCTATTACGTCATTTGGGTTCTATTCAAGTACGTATAGTACGTTAGTTAACCGATGCTGGATAAAAACATCGTTTCTCGACGTTATCGTCGGTGATAGAAACTAATGATTTTATTCGGTTCCCCGATACTGGCGTAGATCCAAGATCGAGCGTAGGACACAGATTTAACTTTCTCGTTGTACCTTGCAGTACCGCGGACGAAGAGAGGTTCGACCATACCGGAACTTTAGGTTACAACGATGGAAGTTTTACGGGTGCTTCGTCGTTCCACGATCAGAGCGGTCGCGGCGAGGGTAGATCGGTGGATAGACGGAAAATGGAAGGTGGAGACGATAATCTGAGATCTACTAACGAGGAAATGCCGGATCACTACATTTACGTCGCATATCCACCGGAACTTAAACGTCGTCTATTGGAAAGGTATCTCTTTGTACCATTATACGGTCCTTGCACTTTGATCGCGTACGTGCGTATGTACGAATCGATCGATGCGATGCTAGCGAGTGCTTCTTTTCGTAGCTGCTACAACAGGACTACCAGACTATGAGACCGAAACGAAAGAGGGCGATCGTTTCGAATTCATTTTGAACAGGACTGCGTTGCGAACGAGGGCACTCTTTTCTCTCTCTCTCTCTCTCTCTCTCTCTCTCTCTCCCTCTCTCCCTCTCCCTCTCTCTCTCGCCCTCCGTCTGTCTTCGTGTTTCTTATACCAAATCTACTCGAATAAATCGCAACGTACGAGAGGAATCTTCCATCGTAGAAACGACGAAAAGAGTTTGAGCAAGACCGGCTTTAAAATCTTTCGTATCGCAATCGAACCTAAAACATGTTTTATTCGTCGGAGAGAAAAAAAGAAAAGGAAAAGAAAAACAGAATAAAAAAAAGGAGAAGGCACTATGGTACTCTTAAAAAAATGCAATTTTGTATAAAGTAGGAGTATCGGACTAGATGAACTAACGGACCAAGTAGGAGACCCTATACGAGTTTCTCCGAGTCTAGAACCAGTATGTCATCTTTATGGAACCATCCGAGTCACGCTGAGTGTCCATAACGCTCGATTGCCGAACGAGCCGGCGAACGCTCGCACCGCTCGGTCGTTGTTGTTCCTCTAAAATACTTTGCGACATCGCTTGTGTCGATGTGGTTTGAGCTATTGGAAGTTCGGGTACCTCGTGCATCTCGACGGTTTCTCTTTCGGACAGGTCCTCGTAGGAAGCCGCCGCCGACGAAGGTCTAAGGATAAAAAGAATAATTCATTTGGACGAATATAAAAGAAGATAATAATTTGGTGAGAAAATAATCGGGCGAAGCCTACTTGGTAGGTATGCATCGAATACAATCGGCACATGTCCAATCCTTCCCAAAGAGTTCCCCCTCCTCCACCGTTTGCGGGAGTCGATGGTGTAGAGTCTCCGGTAACCGTAAACCCGAAAGACCGCCGATCACCGAGACGCAGCCCAAGATAACCAAAGGCAACACTAGATTCTCCTTACCCTGTAAATCGAAGCATATTCTGTAATAAAGAACACTGTCTCGACTCGTTTCTCTCTCTCTCTCTCTCTCTCTCTCTCATTTCCATTCGTTATCTCGTTCGGTTCTCGTTACGTACTAAGCGCGTAAAGTCGCCTACGACGAAAGGAATTGTATATTTAAATGTAACTTACCAAATACGTAATGAACGGTATGATGATCAGACCAAGACCGCTTATGTAAGCGGAAAAGCCAATCGCAACGCCGCGCAACTGCGTAGGGTAAAGTTCACCGGCGAAGGGATATATTATCAAAAACGAGGCCGATATCGCGGATTTCGAAAGGAGAAACAGGATTAACGTGGCTACTACGGCGTCTGTAAAAGGGAACAAAGGAGATAAATGTTTGCCTCGAGTAGTTTCCATCGATCGATGTGAATCGGTACTACCTGAAGAGAGTAGAACCGTGGCTATGCAGGAGACACCGGCGACGACCATGCAGAGGCACAACGGCCACCTGCGACCCCACCTATCCATGACTATCCAACAAGCCATGTAACTGGGTATTTCGGCCAACGAAGAGAAAAGAAAGCTGAGATGTTCTTCGCTACCGAGGGCAGGCCCGTAATAAGACAATCCAACGTATACCATGTTATTGGCAAACCTGCGAAGATCGATTCGTCGATCGAACGAAAGGAAATAAAAAAAAATATATATATATGTGTGTGTGTGTGTGTGTGTGTGTGTGTGTGTGTGAAAAACGAACGTATCCGGTCGTAACCGAATAGAATGACGCGTTAGAGAAAATATCGTGTAAGATATATAAACTATGGCGCACCAATTTAACGTGATAAGGCAGGTCTTTAAACGCATGTTTGGCGTTTTAAAGAGAGACAAGACGCCTGGTCCGCTCCGTAGTCTTTCCTCTTCGCTCTTCGATCTCGACATCGTCATACGCTGGCGTAGCTTCTGCGTGAACGAAGCTGGCAGTTCCTTTCCATTGACGCGTGCCAATTTTTCGAGGATATCGTTCGCTTCTACCAAACGACCCTTCGCCAATAGCCATCGAGGGGATTCCGGAAGGAACCTACGAAATTCTTTTCTTTTTCTTTTATCCTTTTCGCAACCGTTTCCGCAAAAATGACGTGCCCGGTAACGATAGATCGGGACAACGATCGGCATACGTTTCGCTTACCACCAGTAAGTGAAATATAGTAGAAAGGGCGCGCTCGTCGTAATCGCGAGGGTCCTCCAATCTCTTATCAAGTACGTAACGCCCGCCAGCATGCACAGGCCCATCGTGTAGAAGCTGCACGTCATTACTGTCACGAACGATCGATAATTAGGACCGACCAACTCCAATGCTATAAAAGGAAAGATTTTCGTAATACGTATTTTTTATTCGATCTTACGCGCGACCGATACTTACGCGCTATATTACTTACATATGATAAAGGGTATTTGATAGATAGCGGGTATAGTCAAACCGACTACCATTCGCGTAGCTGCCCACGTCCAAAAGCTGTTGGATATAGACGTGAGAAAACCACCGGTGATCAAAGTCGCCAAACACGCGAAGAATGACAGTCTACGACCGATTCTGTAAATATAGAATATCGTTGAAGGAAACGATAATGGATTTAATCGCGACGAATGGAGGATTTAGGAAGGAATTTGACGCGATAATAATCTTATGCGTCTCGTTTCGAGCCTTAAGACGGAGGGGAACGGTATAACGACGTTCGGTTAAACTCATACCTCGGCTGGAAGATAATAGGAGAAGAAAATTTCGGACGTTCGAGAATAAACAACAGATACCTTATTCCTCGTTGAGAAGCAAAAGCTCCGGTAAAATTCGCTCGAAACGAAATACTCGGTAAGATTAAAACCGTAATTACCTGTCGTTCAAAGTACCAAAAAGATAAACTCCTATAGGTCCACCGGTATTAAGCGCGACCAGACCGATCGTCGGATAAATAGCACGTTCGCAAACGAGATCAAACTGTAAAACGCATATAGAATCCTTTTAATCCGAACGTCGATAGTCGGACGATAACGTGGGCGTTTTTACGTACGTCGATGACTATGGATGACGTGACCTCCGAAGTCTCGTATTCCCAACCGTGATCGCAGGGTACGATGGACCACGAGGAGTTCGTCCTCGAGCTGGACGCATTCTCCGTCGTCCAGTCGACGTCGTACCGCGTGCATTGGCTGTACGTCTCGTTGTCGTCCTGCCGTGAGAATGACGTTTCAATACCTTCCCGGACATAAATCTGCCCGTCGTATCTTCGTACTCGAACTACGAGTACGTGGTTACGAGCTACTATCGTCGTCGTCGTCGTCGTCGTCGTCGTCGTCGTCGTCGTCGTCATCGTCTACTTATTTCTAATCTTTAGCGTTACGTCATAATACTGCGACTCGGACTGGATCGAAACGATAAAGCCATGTCGAATAAATTTTGTTACGTGCTACGGGTTCAGCCTACTGTGGATGCGGTTAGGCCTACGCGCGTTTGGGCACGAGGTTCGAGGCGAGAGAGCCGATTTCAAGCGAAAGGAATAATATCGTTTCGACTATAGGGCACCTGACTGGTAGGAATGGCGAGTCTCCTTCTCCGGGAAACGTCCATATTTTCCAGTCCGGGTACTTTGCACCAATGCGCCGGTGTGTCCGCCATAAACAGTTGATTAAAGGCGCAAAAACCGCAAGGCAAGCACGCCGGTAGGCATACGAGCCAGAGCAGCTGCTTCTGATAACGGCCGAATTCACCGACGATCGGCAACAGATCGTCGAGATCGAATCCCTCCTATGACATCAAGGACGCTCTACTTTTAATCGTTAAGTATACCTTCCAATTCGATTCTACGAACGAATACGTCTCCTAACTCGTTCTTGACGATTGAGAACAAATTACGCGTGACCATCGAGAGAGAGAGAGAGAGAGAGAGAGAGAGAGAGAGAGAGAGAGAGAGAGAGAGAGAGAGACGAAATAAATGAAAATAAAGAGATTTCTCAAAGGTGAAGATACGTCGGTAATTTACTTACTTCGTCGTTGCTTTTTTTCGTCCTTTCATCGATGTTGTTGGCATCCTGCCGCTGGTAATCATCGGCTTGCTGCATTTTCGCAAACTTTGGATTAGTTCGCGTTACCAAAAGCTCGGCGATACCTTAGAACGGAGTCACGTGAGATGTATTAGCCCCCTCCCGAGGAAGAAGATTCGAAGGAGATGTCAGGTGTTGCATCTTGCTCTTTTTCCTCTCCAACCTTGCAACCGCAAACGACGATGCACTCGGCTTCGCCTACACCGTTTTCTGCTTGGACACGGAACCAAAACGTCAATCTACCGATTTTTTTTTGACTTCTCTCTCTCTCTCTCTCGCTCTCTCGCTCTCTCGCTCTCTCGCTCTCGCTCTTACTTTCTTACTCTCATCTATCCTCTCATTCTCTTCCTTCCATACAAACAAGCACTTTCTCAATCTCTCTTACTCTTTTCTCGATTTTTCTCAAACAGCTTCGACCGTACGAAAAGTGATAAAAGTTTGGGGGGAGCGATGCAAGGTGACTGAAATATTTCGACTACACCGTTCGTCGTTCTAGCAAGAAAGTACTTCAAAAGTAGGTACACACACAATTTCAAATATTTTTCCAATGGTTGTGTATTCTAACGTTTATCGATACTACCTGATGATGTGGATGTGAAGAAAAAAATTGTTGAGTGTATTAGGATGACTTACCAAAAGAGATCGTTTGTCCGAAATGTAGCACGTAACATTCACGCAATTTTCTTCGGCGTAAATATTGTAAGGAAAATTCAAACGAAATTGAAATGATCGAGAAACGATCTCGTCGATTTGACGACAGCTCGAACGGACGAAACGATAGTCGGTCGTCGAATCTCGAGCGATCGGTTCTCCTTCGAATGATTTTAATCGAACGAACGAGAGAATGGGACAGCAAAGTCGTTCTTGTGCAGCGCGCGTACGAAAGGTAGTGAGAAAACCTGGCAAGTGCATCGGAACGATGGGAAACGATACGTGTAGCATGCCCTTCTAATTCAATTGGGTTAAGGGTATTTAGAGGAGATTAGGAACACTGCTGACATACGCTATGTAGCTGCCCCTATTCACCGTTCGACGTTTTGAAGTCGCGCGCTCTCTTCCCCCCCCCCCACCCTCAATCTTTCACGAGAAAGATTTTTACGATTATTTTCTTATATATGTACGATTGATTCTAAAAGGTGACAAAGAGCCAAATAAAAAAGAAAAAAAAAAAAAAAGAAAAAAAAATATGAATTTGATGTAAAAGTCAATGCGTTTTAAAAAAGAAAGAATAACCCTTGGTAATAATGATGAGCACCACCGTCGTTCGTGTGTACGTGTATTTCGAATGAAATTTTATTTCCGGACAAATCTCTGCGTCGGAGGAAAAAAGAATCATGCAAAGACGTGGAAGCAATTTGCATTCCATTGATCGTGAAATTTTCTCTCTTTTCTTTTTTTCTTTTCTTCTTTCTTGTTTCGATTAAAGAGTACAATAGATTTACGTAAACGCTTTCTTTTTTTTGCTTCCTATTTCTTTTTTCTTCGTTCTGTTCGTGTAAGTGTCGTAAGGATAATAAATCGAGGTGGTGAATTAGCTGTTGTTATGACTTGGAATTATATGGCACTGTCGCTTGGCGATTCGTATAATCCGTTCTTACACTCGATGGTACAATCGGTCACATTAACGTTTACGCGCGATGATATGCCACTGTTTTGTTTAATACGATTGCGCAACGATAATACATTCCGTAGAAAAAAAAAAAAAAATCTTTGCCAAGCTTTATTCACTCCAACGACGGTCGATGTGCGCGCGCCCGACCCGTTTTTTTCGCCGCAAGAACGACGAGGTATATCGTTAATGTGACCGATCATACGCGTTAGGCACACTTTCCCCAACAATTGTTCACAATCATCATCATCATCATCCATCAGCAGTATCATCCATCAGCAGCATCATCACCCATCAGCAGCATCATCACACCAGCAGCATCATCATCATCATCATCATCATCATCATCATCGATCTCACACAAATAAGCTATGTAGCCGAAGTCGCATAATCGTTATCAAGTGTAAACCTTCACAAGCACAGACTTCACGAATCACACGACTGTCACAACAAACTCATAAAAGAAATAAAAGATATAACTCACATCATACGGACATGCCACACCCTCTCCCATAGAAACTTTTTTTTTCATATTCCTTTGCTTCTCTTCTTCGTACTACTTTTGTTAGACTGCTCGGTATAAAATTCTTGGGAAAGAGTAAAAAGAAAAAAAAAGAAAAAGAAAAAAAAGAACAAAAACAAAAAAAAAGGATTCTCTTTCCTTCGGCCAGTAAAATCTCCAATAAACGTATAAAATTAAATTGGTTCTTTTTCTTCCTCCCTTAGTCTCGCGTAAACGCATGAACGCTTTCTCTCTTTGATCGCATTTTCTCCCTCTCTCTCTCTCTCTCTCCCTCTCTCTCTCTCTCTCTCTCTCTCTCTCTCCCTCTCTCTCTATTTCTTGCATTCTCTCTTCAAGCACACCTCAATATTTCATCCTAATATCATTATCGATGCGTTTGCCGCTCTATAAGAGAAACTCGACGACTTAACGCGTTATTCTTATAAATAATCTCCATATTTCGTAACCGAGTGTCATATGAGCAAAATTCACTTATGTTTGATTATTGGATTTTCTTCGATAGATACGAGTATTTTGAAAGAATCAAAATTCTCGAATCGTCTCGAAAAGGATTCGTCGTTTTGACAATATAGAATAAAAAATAGAAGAGTAGGCCATAATGGTTGTGTCTTTGTCACATTGTAAATGCCAATTTTTATTAATCATATTCCTCCTGAGCGGATCTCGACAGAAATTTGTATATCGATCGAGATCCAACAAAAATTTGGAGAGGGTGAGCAAAAATGGTGGCAGGCCAAACGGACTCCATTCATCGATTTCATTTATTATACTTCAGCCCACGTTTATCATCATCGCTCATGAATTTTCACATTCGCAATTATAATCTTAATCCGATCATCGATCGGCATCATCACTATCAAAACATCACTCTTCATTCTCTGTTGCATCGCATAAAACATCCATTCACGCATTTCTCCTTTCGTTTATTTTTGGAATTTTTATTTTTATTTTTATTTTTTTTTTTTTTGTATCTTCGCGATTTTCATTTTTCCATCCTCCGACGATCGATACGGAAATGGTGGAGAACAAATTATGGACGAAAAAATATCAAGGAAAAGGTTAGAGCGAACCATTTCCGTACGAGGTCGATAATTTCTTTTTTCTTCTTTTTTT
Organism: Dolichovespula sylvestris; assembly: GCA_918808275.2. Classification (NCBI taxonomy): domain Eukaryota; kingdom Metazoa; phylum Arthropoda; class Insecta; order Hymenoptera; family Vespidae; genus Dolichovespula; species Dolichovespula sylvestris. The sequence goes on along the minus strand of OU964969.1, from coordinate 9,798,294 downwards.
CTTTTTTTCTTTTTTTTTTTTTTTTTTTTTTATCTTTTTGGACATATTGGGCTCGTGTTTCGTACGTAAAATGATATCGTGGCGAATGGTGAAGTGGTAACTATGGCGTCTCAAGATTCTTCTTAACATTATTTTTTAATAGTTGTCTCTCTAAAGGTGTCAAATATAATGTGATGTAATTAATGTCGACGCATTCTCGGTTCTTTTCTATATAAAACGGTAATAAAAAGACGAAAGAAAGTTGATAATCAAGAAATCGCTATTTTGCGTACAGTTTCCCGTACTTATCTCGCAACGATAGAAAATGTATATTTCATTTACTCTTTAACTCCTCTCTTCTCCCATAGGAATTTTCGTATTTTTGTTTACAACTCACGACGATCTTCGACGTCGCGGTTCACGGCGAATCACGAGCCAACTATCTCCTTTTCTTTATTTTTTTTTTTCTTTCGCTCATCTCTCGTTCGTTCATCGCTCAAGATACGCACCACAACTCGACGCATAAACGTACCCACTTTCTCTCTCTCTCTCTCTCTTACTCTATCTTTCGCTCTCTCTTTCTCTCTAACTTTCGTTCTCTCTCTCTCTCTCTCTCTCTCTCTCTCTCTCTCTCTCTCTCTCACTCTCTCTCTCTCTCTCTATCTCTCTCTCTCTGTAACACCCTCGTCAATCGTTTACTTCATTAGCGCACATCATCACTGATACAGCGTAATGCACACGCTTTCTTTTATATATTTACACGCTCTCACTTACGTACCCTATGAAAGCATCGCACGCACTCTAAGAGTCTCGACGATGAAAGGCTAACAACAACTAATAGTCGACAAGACATTTTTAGCGTACAAGTTTACGCGAAAGCACGGTTCCTTTAGCCTTTCTTCTTCGCCTTATTTTTCTTCTCTTTGTCATCGTCATCGTCATCGTCATCGTCATCGTCATCGTCATCGTCATCGACATCGTCGCACACGCCTCTTCGTTTCGTTCGACCTTACGAAAGGCAAAAAAGAGTATAATCGGTAACAACGTTCGGTAAAAAAGAAACCCAACGAAAGAAAAAAAGTAAGGAACAAAATTTCTTCTCGGAACCGTGCTCCCCTTCAGGATCAAAAAACATCGAACCCTCGCATAAGAGAGTCTCTCCAAAAGAATCACAGTCGCGGTTTAGATTTGTATTTTTATTTACTTTTTTACGTTCCCCCATCCATCTTTCTTTTTGTTTTGCAACTCGATCTTACGACGCACAACCGACCCTTAAGATTCTCGGTCATCTCTTCCGATCGTTTACGACGACAGATGTATGTATTTGTATTTTCGATATCCCTTTTCCCGCGTTTGGTCCTTTTTTTATATTTCGTATTTTCATCCTCTCCCTCTCTCTTACCTCTCCCTTTAACTCTCGCGTTTCGACGCAACACGGAAAAAGCAGATCGCCTCGAGGACATGGAAACACAACAGCTTCGAGCTCCGGTGGACGCGCATCTTTCGGTTCGCGAACGCGATAACACCATTTTCTACATATTTCTCTTCTTTCTTTTTTTTAACGTTTCGCTTAGTCCTTCAAACAATGGAAATATACGGGCATGTAACGTTTCAAATTTGACTCTCTGCGATCGCAACAAATCGAAAGGTACGCGCATTATTACGGATGTTAATTATAAAAAATATATGTATATCATTATATATCTCCTATGATATATGAAAAAAATATTTGACTTTAGATATATAAAAAATATAGTGTATATGAATTTTCTTCTTTCGGATCTGAGCAGAACTATTTTTGACGCGTGCACGTGAAGAAAGAGAGCGCGTCCACCGGCGAGGCGATAACGAGAACACGATAATCGGCGGTTAATGTCGAAAAGGGACCGCGCTCTACGCGTGTACTTGGCCGTTTCTCTTTGTATATATCTGTATGTATACGCGTATATAAGTCTCTCGCTTTGCGGTTTACGTACGATAACGGCACGATACGGAACGACGACAACCCGTTCTAGGCCCCTGACGATTCTTTCCTTTTTCGTCATTTTTTCTTTTTTTCTTTCCTTTCTTTTTTTTTTGTCTTTTTGTTTTTTCTTTTTTTTTTTTCTTTTTTTTTTTAAACAAATCGTCTGGACCTGAAAGCACGACTTTTGATAACGAATCGGAAGAATGCGCAAGCGATCGAGTTTGTTTTGCTAAAAACGCGAAAAGACCCACGACGTCTATCTGCCCTCACCATCGTGCCTTTCTCTCTCTCTCTCTCTCTCTCTCTCTCTCTCTCTCTCTCTCTCTCTCTCTCTCTCTCTCTCTCTCTCTCTCTCTCTCTCTATTTTTCATACACCACTTCTTACTCACTTTCTCACTTACTCTCCTTTCCAAAAGTCTCTCTTCCATTCAACTCTCTCACATTGTCACGTTTTCTCTCATATTCCCTAGACACACTTCTCTCTCTTTCTCTCTCTCTCTCTCTCTCTTTATCTCTCATTCTCACTCTACCTCACTGATACGTGGAATGTTCAAGAAAAAACAATGCTCGCGTTTCGGAGTGATCAGAGTACTAAACGTAATTTTTGGAAAATTTTAATTCGAACAAATTTCCTCTTTCGTTCGTTTTCGATTCTGATCGTCACCGAAGAATCTAAGAATATTTTTTCTTTTATTTTCTTGTTTTTTTTTTTTTGTAGATTATCTTTTGCTTTTCTTGAAAAAATTAAAGCGTGATATGTCTAACGTGTACTACTACTACGCAGCGTACGAAGCAGACTTACAAAAAAAAAAAAAAAATCACAAGAGCGAATAAAGTAGAATATATGAAAAAAGAGGAAAGGTTTTCCACCGGCAATAGTATTTGGAATGCATGGCACAACCACAGTCGCGTATCAAATGTTGATTTTATCGCGCGTTAATTTGGCCCTTATTCTTTTCTCTTTTGGCATTTAAATTTTTGTCTTTCTTTTTTATTTTCTTATTTTTTTTTTTTTTTTTTTGAGCGTCCTACCACTGCGCTCGAATCTTCTCTGATCGCGCGAAAATACATTTGCCGAAGAGAAAAAAAAGGGGAGGAAAAAGATTCGACGAGTTTTCCAAGGAAGAAATAAGTTCTAACGAGGGGGGGGGGGAGGGAGGGTGGGTGGGAAAGGATAATACACGTTAGAGTTCCGATCTGACTCGCGAAACTCGTTTGGTATTTGAAATATCCCAGTTGGATAAAGTCACCATCTCTAGAAATCAAGATTCCAATTTCGTTGAAATAATCGATCGAGATATTTCGATGCGGAATCGAATCGCTATTTTCAACGTAGACTCGCTTTTATTTCGTCGAAAGGATTACACATTTTCGAGGTAAGGACACTGGGCTATGTCAATTACCCTCTACGCATTTACACGATCATAATACTAAATCGAACGAGTACTCTCCACTTTCGTTGCGAGCCACGAATCCAGGAAGACGATATTTATTGTAGCAGTAGTGATAATAGTTATTGGTGTTGGTTGTTCGCGAATCGCATAAACGGCAAAGGCAAACGTTGCAAAGATATGTCTCGCGTTTTCAAAGGAAAAGGAAAAGGAAAAGAAAAAGAAAAGAAAAAAAAAAATTCCAAAAATCTCGTTAGGAAATAAACGGTAGTAAGTAATAAGAGAATAGATTCGATGGCAGTGGAAAATGTAGCCCCTTCTCTTTTCAATCGTTTTACATATACGATAAGTAAAAACCGATGCGAATCGGCGATTGATCGTACTATGATCGCATAAAAACTCGTTCTATTTGTCTCTCTCTAAATTACTACGTATGTCAGAAGCGGAGATGGAGTGCGGTCGTCTTTTTCTCCCGGTTCAGGCTAGGCGAGGTCTTCGATACAACTAAATCACTTGTTGCCAGCAAAATATTAATTTTTAATGAATCAATAGCAACAGACATTCGCATACGGGGGGTGGTGGGGGGTCGGGGTAGGAAATGAACATACACATCGTCGTACAACGGATCATTGGATTCGCGCGCAAAACGATCGGATCAGGGGTTACCAGCTTGTCGAATCTTCTTGTATATTTGTTTCTTTGTTTAACTCAGTCTCTCGTTCTCTCTTCGTCACACTCGCTCTCGTTCAAACTTGCTGATAAATTCACTCCTTGTATCACATGGTCTCACAGCAAAGTTTTCAGACATACTAAAATAACAAGTACACGCCTCGCATCCTGAGCATTAACTCATACTCGCGTGAGTCGCGATACGATTCTTACCGTGGGACTTTAATCAAGAATCCACAGGAGTAAGGGGTATAGTGTAACGTCGTGCGACGTGCGTAAACAAGGATACACATAATTCGACTAAAATTCTCACAGCCTCTCGCACTGTCGCTCTCATACTTACTTTCTCATCTCTCTTTCACACACACTCATACCTCACATATTCCATTTCATGTATTTTCTCTCATTTTCTCTCATTTTCTCTCTCTCTCTCTCTCTCTCTCTCTCTCTCTCTCTCTCTCTCGCTCGCTCGCGCGCACGCTTTCAGTTCGCTCGTGTCTCATCACGCACAACATCACGCACTCTCTTTCACCGCCCACTAACATCGTCCATCGAAGTCGCCCTCTCTCTCTCTCTCTCTCTCTCTCTCTCTCTCGCGCGCGCGCGCTCTCTCGCTCTCTCACTCTCTCTCTCTCTCTCTCTCTCTCTCTCTCTCTCTCTCTCTCTCTCTCTCTCTCTCTCTCTTTCTCTCTCGGATTCAACTTCACACGGAGCTCTCAATCACGCGGATAGAAGCCGCATACTCGATTTTCAGGCATACTTGCATCACGGGAACATCTCAGCAGGCCTCGGCCCTGGCGCACTCATTTTGGCATCATCCACTTGCACTCGCATTTTTTAATCATCTATTGTCGGTATCCGGCAGACAGGTATTTGTCTCTGTCGAGCATATGGGCTGTGTTCGACCCTGTATACCCTCGCCGGTACCCTCGCATACCGTTGCCAGACAGGGACACGTGCAGACTCATCACCCCATCCTCATCGCTTCGGAACTCACGCACATCCATCAACTCGCATCCGCAACATCCAATCTTGTTGTCTTTGTATTGTTTGATAGCGTTCTAGTCAAATCAAATTGCACGACAGTACAACCGTGGGCTGATCTGTAAACAACAAAAGCGAGCCAAATATCAGTGGACCGTCGCCCGCGAAAAGTAGGAAAGACTCTTTTTTTTTTTTTTTTTTTTTTTTTTTTTTTTTTTTTTTTTCCATATATCGAGTATCTCTCTCACTTTAATTGTTTATTCAACGCGACGTACCTAAGCGCGATCGTGCGCGAGTTTAGAAGAAAAAGTAGAAAGCACGTGGATGCTCTAATCTTGCCTTGAATGACCCTTTGTCTCTTCCTCCCCACCCATAACTCCCCTTACCCACCCACCCTTTCACACACACACACAGGCTCGAACATATTCCCTCTTTTCTCACACATATTCTTTCTCTCCCACTTTCGTGCGAAAAAAGATGGCACGGAATGCATACGAGGAAGAGCTGAAAGGGCAAAAGAAAAAAAAAAAAGAAGAAGAAGAAGAAGAAGAAGAAAAGAAAAGATAAAGAGAAAAATGAAAAAAAAAATGAAATAAAATAAAAAAAAAAAAAAAAGAACAAGAAAAGACGATTCGAAGACAGTTCGCTCACGCAACGCACACGCACACGAGGACGCATACACGACGCCGCACATGCAAAACACGAAGAAAACGCACGCGACAGAGAACGGGGACGCACACACGCACGCATGCACGCACGCACGCACGCACGCACGCACGCACGCACACCGTACACACTTTTTAACGATAGAGGGGAACGTTGCGCGCGATCGTAAAGCTATCATGCTCGTAGAGACGTAACAAATGAGAGGAATACTCACCAACTGGACGTAGTGTTGTTAGCAGGACCCTTAGCCTTTCGAATCTCCTTAAAGGCCCAAGTGGCCAATGTCTTCGTTTTGCCGTTACGCGATTTCTTGCCCTTCATTATTAACTCGTTGAGCGGCACGGTGTCGACCATCGGCAATAATTTGGCCCCAAATACGCTGACGAGATCGCCGATGAGGCCAAGCGCGGCCGATATGTTACCGTCGGAATGCTCCCGATCTTGTGCGATCAAGGTAATAAATTGAATGATGTACGGCACGTGCGGTTCTACCAAAGCTATTTCCTCCGGGCACGTATTGCTCGTCGATTCACCACGGAAACCCTGCACTATTCCCGTATAAGCCTCCAATACGCCCTCGCGTAATTCGTTGAGATAATCGACCATGTCGTAATCGGATCTATCGACGTTCGCCTGCGAGGCCTGTACCAACGTTTGCAAGACAACGTCTAGATACTTTTTGAATTCTATACCGATGCTAAGGGCGATGTCGCCAAAGACCGAAAATATTTGAGGCTTTACCGAACGATGTACCGTGTTGTTTCCTAAATTCTCCAAAAGAAGGGTCATTATCTCGTCGCAATAAGGAATGATCTTGCTCTTAAGAGCACGACAGATATCACCTGTAAGGCCTACAGCGACGCAACATACTTGATACTCGGCGTGATTTTTCAGGCCGAGACATAGGTAAGGCTTAAATACGTCCATGTATTTCAAAAAGCGCTCTCCCAAAACTTCGACCAAAGTCGAGACGGCCATCAGTGCGTCCTCCTGGACGCCACCGGATTTGCAAGAATTCGAATTGAACATCGACAATAGGGCGGTCATGATGACGTCGGATATCTGAGGCGCGTCCTCCGGCGTAACCTTACGCAATACGGATTGCAGGGTGGCGCATAGCAACGATTGGAGATCGTTGTACTGGGCCCGATCCGAATGGCTCTGTATATGCGTTTCCATTTGCAATACCTGTTGCAATCTTTCCAAAATGACCATCGTCGTTTTTTGCACGGTGACGTAACAATCGCGAGGAGAGTTCTTGACCATCTCCATCAGAGCTTCGTACGCCGCGGACCTCAAGTTCGCTTGAGCGCCGTCCGGTCTGTCTGTAGTCTCCAATAATCTCTGAATAATGAAATCGAAGTATTGGGACATACAGTAAGTCTCTGGCTGTTGCTCGTCCTCGCAGGCCGAGTCGTAACTCGCTTGGGCAAGGCCCGTGAACGCCCAGCATACGTTCGCGGCGACGCGAGGTTCCGCCTTCAGTCCGTTCACCAACGATTCCAATAAAGGTTTCAAATACGTTTCGTTAATGGCGGCTTCTGGAATGATTTCGCAAATACGTCCGAACGTCCATGCCGCGGTGTCCCTTACGACGACGCTACTGTCGTACATCAATTCGATAAGCGTTTGCATCGCCTGTTCGACCAGCGGCTTCAAAGTGGTAGGCTCTACGCCACCTAGGATGGATCCGAATGCCATTACCGCTGCGTCTCGATATCTCCAATCGTGACTCTTAATATTATCCTTTACGAACGGAAGAACGAACGGAACTATAGCTTCTTCGCAACAGGTCGAGAGTAGCATCAAGCATACACCGGCGGCTTTCGAAGGATTCCAATCGTCCTCGTCATCGAATTCTTCTTGTTTCGTTAATTTTTTCATAAGTACCGGTACTAAAAATTGTAAAGCACCTTTCGCGTAGTGCCTTGAAACTTTTAACGGTGGTCGACCAACTTCAGAAGCATCTCCTTCTTCCAATGCTAAATCAACTTCTTCGTCCGACACATTGGACCAAAATTCAATTCCCTGCAGTGCAACCTCGTCGATGTCCGACTTCATAGCCTCCAGAGTAATCTGCGCGAGATGCGAGAGTTTTGCCAAACTTTCATCGATAAGAATACGTACGATGATATCGAAGAAGCATTACTTACGGGAAACAATGCCGGTGCCATGTAAAGTTCCATATACTGATAATACAAAGACATAATTTTGACGAGGCATTGTAAAGCCGCTACTTTAACTTGCGTGTTTGACGATTGCGTCGCTTCGCACACTACTTCCATAATAAAGTTCCTCTCGGACTGTAAATATGACGGTACCAGAAAAAGCATGTATATATATATATATATATTATATGTGCATATGCAACGTGCATGCGTGCATTACTCATACAAATATATATATATACTTATATATATATGTATGTATGTATTATGTATGTATGTATGTATGTATGTATGTATGTATGTATGTATGTATGTATGTATGTATGTATGTATGTATGTATGTATGTATGTATGTATGTATGTATGTATATATATATACACACACACACACACACAGACGTACTTGTGTCAAACGTAATCGTAAAAGACGATAGTCGATAAAAATAGTTAGACAGATGACAAAAGTTTTCAAAGTTAGACGATTAATAAATAAATACAGACCTCGATTTCAAAGTTCCCTTTGGTAAATTCTAAGGAATTATAGAGGGCGCTCGTAGCTGCGAGTCGTACGTGATTGGACGTACTGGAACCTTTCATGCCATGAATAATCGCTGTGAGAATTTGGTTAGACTGCGATACCAACACTTCGCTTTCTATTTCTTGACAAATGTAACCGATAGTCTCTAAAGTAGCTTCTTTCATCATTTCCGTACTATTAGGATTAACCACATTGTTTACTAGTAGAGGAATTAAATTGCTCCATTGACCGACCGGCAATTCGGCAACAGCGACGTAAGCTACGCATTGCGCCGCGGAGCTGGGCCTATTATTTTCAGTTCCTAATGCTCCCAAGATCTACAACAAGGATTATTCTTTCTTATAAATTACGCACTAAAATGCCAACTATTAGGACGCGCTTGAAAACGAATACTCGTCGTCTAGTATAAGTTACGATAAAAAATATAAAATTAAGTATAAGAAGCTAATTCGTAGACCCTTTTTCTTTCCTTTCCTTTCCTTTCCGTTTCTTTTTTTTGTTCCCTTTTTTTCTTTCGCAAAGAAAAAGAGAATGATAAATCTTATCGTACATTTTTCTTTATGTATTCCCTCGTCTCGGCAGGGATAGCCAACCAACGTTGCTGGTACTGATACTTTAGCGTCTGATCCTTGGAGGTAAGTTGATTTTTCAATTGTAGCCCGGCTGCCATACGAGCCACCGGACTGGCCGTCGCAGTGACCAATACTCCGCTGAGCCGTTGAACGAACTCGTGCTAAAACACGGAATAAAAAGTTCGATCAATCTGATTTCTTGGAGTCATCGTTACGGACAGCAGTCGAATCAACGCAGATACTAACAAAATTGGATTGTGCCGCCTGTTCCAAAAAATTTTCCGCCGCTTCCAGTTCATTTTTGTCTGAAAATACATTACGAACGATTAATATCGACGGGAAAGATCGAAAGCGGTATCGCCAAGGTCAAAGGTATGTGTAACTAATCGAAACATAATAGGTTAGTCATAGGCGATAGGTTCGTAGGAGACGATAAAAGGAAAAGATGACCAAAGTAGCAGGACGATATAGAGGAGAAAACGAATAACTGCCGGACGAGACAATAGTTTTCCGGTCGCCGAACAAAGCCCATAGCAACAGCCAAGTCGAGCATAATCGGTGACGTTATTGGATGGGCGAGAAAATCAGGAGGGAAGTATCGTCGATCGGCCCGTAAAAAGGTGATCTCGTTCGTACCAAACGATTCGTAGATTCGATCGAGCGTTGGGATCGCGCGTTGCGCTAATTCACCGGACGTTTCGAACGAAGGGACGCGCACGCGGTCGCATCCGACTCGTGCGGTAAAATAGCGCGACACGAGCGAACAGGGGGAGAAAATGTAGTCGCCTGCGAGCAACGAATTTGGATAAAAACGAAAGGGGGGAGGAAAAGGTTAAGAGGACGATCGGGCTCGATAGAAAATATATCGCTTAAACGTAGAGCGCGCACCCTTCGGGTAAAAGCTTCTCGAGGACGGTTAAAAATGATCTCTCTTTTCCGAGCGGATTGACTCACCTGAGGAGACCGTCCTCTCGAGGACCTGGATCAATTGTACCGTCGTCGGATCCATCTGCATGGCTTTTAGCAACTTCCGCTCGACCCTCTCGTCAGGATATATATATATATATATATATATATATATATATATATATATGTATGTATATATATATATATATATTATACGCGACAGCGACACGAGACTCTTTACGATATCGTCCTAACGCGAGACGTTTTCCGTTCGCAACCGGCGGATACCCACATGTAGTCACTACCGAATCAACTGCCCCAACGACGTCTCCCCTCCTCTTCTGCTCCCTTTGCCTTCGCGTTCTCTCTCTCTCTCTCTCTCTCTCTCTCTCTCTCTCTCTCGTTTGCTCTCGCTTTTCCCCTCGACGTGCGGCGTAGTGATATCCCACGAGCCTCCTCGCTCTTTCTATCGTCGTAACTAATGGTAAAAGAGCTCGCGGCTAAGAACGAGGAGCGTTCGACGCTAAGAGACCGTCGATTTCTTTGGCACGATGGATCGTAGAAAAAACGTGACGAAGCTATCCTCCCCTCTCGGCCTTCTTTCTTGCTCGCGCGATCGTCGGCTTCCACTGGTCTACCGAGTGAGGACTATTTTCTGCGCGTCTCGACCCGTCCCGCCCGAAGACGCATGCGCCTTGCAGGAAAACAGCGACCTCTTCGACGCCAGCGCTACCAGTGGCGCCGCTGCCAGCTGCTGCCAATCGCCGCTGCTGCTGATGCTGCTGCTGCTGCTGCTGCTGCTGCCACCGACGAGAAAATTACGACCGTTTGCACCGACCGATCTTCCCTCGCGTTTGCGTTTGAATCTTTCAACCGTTTTCCCATGACGAACGCCATTGGCTTCTCGAGGCCGACGGGACAATATGGCCTCGAGAACCTTGATCTTTCGAGAACTTTACGGAAGAAACGTCAAAATGGACGTGCCATGCCATCTCTTTTCTAGGCAATCGTCGAATTTGTTCGGCGATCGACGATAAATCGAATGTTAGGTAAGTACGCGGGTCGTCGTAGTCGTACACGAGAATAGCTATCGCTTCTATATAAATCTCGTAGAGAGCGAAAACAAGATTCGGGACGATTTCTACGACGGAGGAAGCGCATCGTTTGGGGGCAATCTTGTCTCGTAAAAGGGACGAGCGTCTCGTCTCTCCGGCGAGGCTGCGATAAAAAGGCGGAGATACGTCTCTCTCTCTCTCTCTCTCTCTCTCTCTCTCTCTCTCTCTCTCTCTCTCTCTCTATCCGAGCGATCTCGCACGACGTAGAAAGAACGTCGGAAATGAGTACTCGAACAAAGAGGGCAGTGGTTCTCGAACGGAACGTCTCTTTCCTCGGTCGATGTTACAGAGCTCTGCGAACGGCACTCGGATCGATAGGAAACAGCTCCCTGGGAACGAATTTCAGCGACGTTCTTGCGTAACCGACGAACTAACAATAAATTCGAATCTTCTCGATATGCAAACGGTTATGTAAATTCGTAAAACGTAAATCTCGATCCGTTTCTAGAGGGAGAGAGAGAACCGGATTCGTACGAAGATCCTAGAGAGAGAGAGAGAGAGAGAGAGAGAGAGAGAGACGGGCAGGTGCGTTCCTAGGGCGTGCAGCACCGTGATTCGTAATAAAGGATGTCGTTGTAGCGAGAGCGAGAGCGACCCTTCGACGAAGGGGACTCGCGCGTATCGACCATACGATCCGGGAACAAAGAAGGAAAGAATAGATCCAAAACAGGAATTCGGGGGCTAGGGAAAAAGAGGAGGAAAAGCGCGTCGATCGTTTTAGTTGATTTAATGAAACGATATACAGAATACATTCGCTCTCGTAATGCATCGCAGCGCGTGCATTGCGCGTGCCTTACCATCTATATCACATGTCAATTTTTTTTATTTATAAAATATAATCGTTATCATTTTTATTCTCACGTTCTTGCCTTTTAACCGCTTCTCCGTCATATATATCGAAAGCGTATATAGATACATATATCTAAACGTACGTGCGTGCGTGTGCGTGCGCGGGCGCATCCACGCGCGTACTCTTCCTTTTTTTTCTCTCTCCTTTGCGTACGCGACATACCTATATACATATATTTATTTATACGTATATACTATACGTATATGATACGCGTACACGGGAACACGTATTTATACGCGTATATCGTGGACTTATATGCACGCGTATGGACACGCTCGGTACCGAATAAACACGAATCAGGCCGCGAAACGTCTTTGTGAATGTGCACGCGCGTGATTAATCTTTCGTATAATATCTTACAACGATGCGTCTTCCGTATAGTACTTCTTTTTTTCTCTTTATTTCTTTTCTTTTTTTTTTCTTCGTATGTAAAGCCGAATCTACTACGTACGCTTCGAACGAAAGGATGAACGAAAGGATGACGATCGTCTTTATATTTCTCTCGTCCACGTGGGACTTTCTTTCTTTCTTTCTTTTTTTTTTTTTTTCTTTTCTTCTTCCTCGTTCAAACTAGTTCCGGCTAATTCGTCCGTCGTCCGTTCGTTGCCAAAAGACGAGCGCTCGATCTCGCGCGACTTCGTCGAGCGTCGTCTCGAATCACTTACGTTCAACGTCGTGGATCCTCGTGATCGATTTGGCTTTGCCAAAAGATTACGCGGGCGCGTCTTACGATACAAATTTATACTTTCGGTATAACACCTAGAACTTGCGATGCGGTGCTCTCTTTGCTTTATTATTGTGCAATTAGGAGAACGCGATAACTAGATAGTCGCGCTTTATTCTTTATCTTTTTCCTTTTATTTTTATTTGTTCTTTTTGTCTTTTTCTTTTGCACGCGAAAGGAGAACATGAAGGCTCGTATACGGCAGAGTGGATCGATCGACGTGAAAATATCGGCGCGTAAACGAGAGGATTTTGATAATACTTCGTAGATTCTTTGGCGATTCCTCGACGTCTATCGAATCGTTAGGAGAAAATATAGGACGGAGCGAAGATCGCGAGACGTCTATTTGGCAGAGTCTCGTCTTGTTTGTCTCGTAACGTTTGTCAAGGGGGAAAGGAAAGGAAACGTTGAATGATCTCGAAGATAGATGCGCACGTGACCGACGCGAAAGATGACTCGTCGCGTCCTCGTCCTCGTTCTCGTCCTCGTCCTCGTCGTCGTCGTCGTCGTCGTCGTCGTCGTCGTCGTCGTCGTCGTCGTTGGCGTCGTCGTCGATCGAGAAATAATTTTATTAACAAAAAAACTCAAAGAGTGAAAAATTATTTGTTGATCGAACATTTATTGCATACACTGATAAAACGGGGGAAAAGGGGATTGTACACGAAACGGATCTGATCGTTAAGTTGCTTTTTTCTTTCTTTTTTTTTTTTTTTTTGTTTCTTTCTTTTTTGCATTACACCAATAGACGAATAGTAAATAAGTAACAGCCATAATTTTTGTTCTAAGAAAAAGAAAAGACGATCTCGTTATTAATTCGAATATTTCGACGTTCGAACGATCCGACCTTGCCTTTCCTCGTCTACCACGTTTTATCTTTTCCATACGCGTCTCTTCCGCTTCGTCTTCGACGCGATTTCCTTCCCTTGACCCACGAATATCTTCGACGACCGAATTGCGTATCACGGCACTTTTGTAAAAAATAATTACCTCGCGTTCACCGCCGTCGATGTCCAGAGAGAGTTTCTCTCGCTAAGGGATTTGAGCGTTCGAATTTATCTACCTCTTATCTTCCTTAAGAAGACGCGAGAACAACGCGGTTCACTCCGAGAGCATCGAATTAGACGAAACTTGTTCCATCGGGAAATTCTCTGTGGACACGACGCGAAACGCACTTTTGCTAGGAGATAGCTTCGATCGAACGAGTCTATCCGTCCCTCCGCGTTAACTTTAATTATCGCTCGAAGAGAACACGTCGATATCGTACCTTCTCGGTGTTCCCTTTGAACCTTTTTTTTTTTACCTTGCATTCTTACCGGGCCTTTTTTATTATAATATTTCCAACATTTTCCACTCGTAATCATTCTCAAAACGTAAATTACTCTCACGCACTCGTTCGCTCGCGTATATTGCATTTATCTATATTGCAAACCTGAAACCCTTTCGTACGAGTGTCGTGTTTTACACATCAAGAATTATACGCGGACGATGGTTGGTACTTGTTTTTGTTTTTTTTTTCATCGATTAAAGACAATACTAAACCAAACGTAAAAAAGATGTGTGTGTATGTGTGTGTGTGTGTGTATACTTTGTTTTCGAGGAACGATCGTATAGAGAGAAAGGAGAAAGGGATGAAGAGAGAGAGAGAGAGAGAGAGAGAGAGAGAGAGAGAGGGTTGCGGATAATAATCAAAGAGGGAAAAATAGATAGAAAAAGATAAAAATATTCGTCCGAGGATACGTCGAGGATACGAAAGTTATGTGTCTCGAATCCTCGAAGCGTTCCCGACGAACGCTCGGAGGAGAAAAAGCGTCAAATATTTTGCGAATACACGCGGCTTTGTAACGACGTATACACACGCAGTTAATATATATCTACTATTGTGCAAGTAATACACGTATTTAATACGTTCGCTTTTCGTTTCGCTCACGCGTGGCTCTTCTTCCTCTATCTCTTCGTTTTGTGCCTTCGTTTAATTCGCGATAGTTTGCAAGCCGGTTACTTTGTTTTCTTCGCGACGGAATACCATGCGTCGAAGAGAGAGAGAGAGAGAGAGAGAGAGAGAGAGAGAGAGAGAGAAAACGACGACGTTGTACGTACACGTTTGATCCCAAAAATGAACGAATCTTTCCATATTTTTATCGCAAAAAAACTTCTGTTTCTTTTTCTTATGAATTTCCAGTCGTCCAGTATGCGAGGCCACTATTTTTTTTTTCTTTTCTAAGATAGCCAATGTCATCTTCATCGGCGTCGTCGTTCTCCTCGAAGAGCCATCCAAAGCGCGTCGTCTAGCGACGAACTAACGGTTTTAGGGAATAGTGGTAACGATAACACAAATTGACGACAAAGGTATCGATGGTAACAATGATCGTGATAGTAATAATAACGCCATAAACTAGTAGCACTAGTAATAAGTAGCAATGGGTAGTAATAATAGTAATAGATCTGATAGTAATAGTAGTAGTAGCAGTAGTAATATTAAGTAGTAAATGGTGTTGGGGGTGGTGGTAGTGATGGTGGTGCTGGTGGTAGCAGTAGTCGTAGTAAGTAGTAGTAGTAGTAGTAGTAGTAGTAGTAGTAGTAAATTCTAGTAGTAATAATAGTAGTAATAGCAGCAGCTGTGGCGCGATATACGTATATATAAATAGGACTTTTTACGTTAGTTTGATTAAAATTAAACGTCATAACGTAATAGGTAACTTTATGCCGAATCCGTCTCGCGAGGCGCACTCCCGCGAGTTCCATCTTTCTTAATTACTTTTTCCGCTACTTGCCAAGACGGATTCGTGGTTTCGCCTTAACTCTCTAAAATCACATAAACGCAAGAGTAATGGTAAAGAATGGGGGTGGCCGACGACGGTCGACCGCACGTTTCGGCACTCGCATGCGATAAACGATGCTCGATCATCGTTGCGCCGGTGTGCACCGAATATCTCGAACGTTCTCTCTCTCTCTCTCTCTCTCTCTCTCTCTCTCTCTCGCTCTCGCTCTCGCTCTCGCTTTCCTTTTTTCTCACGGCAATAGGGCGAGATAAAACGCGTACACGATAGATTAAATAAATTTCATTTTAGGTGAGATCTTTCGCCACACGAAGAACGTTCAAGGTGGTACCGTACCCCCCCCCCCCCCCTCCATTAAGAGTTCGCGCGCGCGTGGCACTTAATTCATATGGACAGATACCACGCGCTTACTTCGTTTTTCGTATAGGAAAAAATATATATTTCGAGATCAAAAAGTCTGCAACGAGGCATCGCTGTTTCATGCGAGTGCAGCCGTAGCCGCGTTCTAAACGTCTATCGTAAAAAGGACGAAGGAGAGAACCCGTGTGCGCGTATAGATGCGTGCCTCTCTCGCACTTTCTCATCGTCTTTTTATTTTTCTTTTTCTCTCGTTAGCGTCGTTCGCAAGCGGACAAATTTAATCGCTCACGTTCGCTCCTCCGTCGACGTTCTGATATGTTCCAAGTCGCCAATGCGTTTTCTTCGACGAATATTGCGTGAGCTATGGCCAAAATGTAAATAACGTATTTTTCTCCCTTTTTTGTCCTTGACTTCCTTCTCTCGTTTTCTTTTTCTTTTTTTTTTTTTTTTGGCGTATTTTCATCAGCTCGTTTGGCGCCACGACAAATCGGCGGCGAAGAATCGACGAAGTATAAACTATATCGGTGTATCGATCGGCGAAGCGGCGGACAACACGGCGACGTAATTCGTATAAAGTAGGTAGAAAAGTGATAAAAATTCTATACACATATTTTTTTAAGTAGATATAACTTTCCTCGTTCTTCGCGCGAAGCGAACTCGTTCGCTTTCTCTCTTTAAAACTCGATCTAAAATCTAAGATAAGAACGATAGCAAAAGGTATACGAAAAAAATTTCACCGGTATCGCGTGGTCCACTCGCTCAAAGGGCTTTCGATTGCTCACCGATTTTCCGATCGTCGAACGCTCCCTTTCGTTTGCTACCATTCGACGGCACGGACAGGTAACGTTATGATAGTGATAATAGTAGTAAATGATAGTAATTATAGTAACAGTGATAATAATAATAATAATAATAATATTAATAATATTAATAATAATAATAATAATAATAATAATAATATTAATAATAATAATAATAATAATAATAATAATAATAATAATAATAATAATAGTTATGTAGTAATAGCAATAGTAATAGCAATAGTGGTAATAGTAGTAACGCACACGGAGCTTCAGGCACGCACATTGGGGTACTTTCCCTTAAAAGATAACTCCGATCGCGTAGATTCACGCCTATCCTTTCTCTCCAGTCTCTCTTTCTCTCTCTCTCTCTCTCTCTCTCTCTCTCTCTCTCTCTCTCTCTCACTCACTCACTCACTCACTCACTCACTCACTCACTCACTCTCTCTCTCTCCCACTCGCTCGTAAATTCACGCATAGTCACGCACACGCAAAATTGTACATGGGATAAGTACAATCGCATACGTACGAATATTCTAGTGTATAATATATTAAATTCATTCTCGGGAGTTGCATTCGTAACATCGAGAAGGAGAAAAGAAGGGACCATATATATCCGTTCAGCTGCTCCTCGGTGAACTCGTTCGAAAGGACAAAGACACTTACGAACACTCGGGCGCGCGTAAAGACGCAAGAAGAAAGAGAGAACGAAAGCCAGGCTATTGATTAAAAATAAAGATCGAAAGGATGGAATTACGCAACCGCACGTAGGATCTCGCGACGATCGTCTAACGAGATTATAGATCTCAGCCTTAGGCTTCGTTTATAGCGGTTTGATCGTGGCGTGGATGGTAGTGGTGGTGTGTGACGACGGTGGTGGTTGGTGGTGTAACGGAGGAGGAAACGATTAGAAGGGTAGACTACCGACGAACATCGTTTCGATCAGCGGCGGTGCCGGGACGAGATCCTCCAGCTTCAGGTAAAAGATCCTTTGGAGGCCCTGAACCGAGAGACTCCTCAATTCCGGCAGCTTACCGAGAAGACGCGACAAGTAATGGGTTTTCCTCTGGGCCTCGGCGTCGTAGGTCACGTGGTCGCGCAACGACGAGATTATCTTCATTTGCAGTTGCTCCATGCGATGCGGCTCCTTAAGGCCGTACCTCTCTGAAAATGAAAATTCGAAGGGATCCGTCGTAAGTGGGGAAAGGTTATAGTCCTACGTAGAATCCGAAACAAGGGACGGAGCCATTTCGTGCGGGTGCGGGTGCGGGTGCGGGTGGGGGGCTGGGTTCTCGACGTACGTCGACACATCGCGTGCCGCGCGCCGAGTCGAACGTTAACAACCGATCCTCCGGTTACCGGATCGATAAATAATTGATCGGCTTATCTCTACGTCGAGTCGAGAATAACCAATGACAGCCGGATAGAGAAAGGAGAAGAGTCAAAGACGAACGGACTCTACTCACCGGTGATCAGGGTAAGAGCGCAAAGACAGGCGAACGCGCTAATGTCCACGTCCAAGCCGTGAAGAGACTTGCAAAACTCGAGAATGCTGTGCAGCCAGTCGCCGAAGCTACGTTGACACTGTTCGAGCGCTAGGACGACTCCGTTGCAGAACGTCAACTTCGTATCCTCCGGTTTCGTGCGGTAAGCCAACCTAAGGACGAATAGTTCCAGGCTGGCCGATTGGAACAACAGTTCCTGCGAGAAAATGGAAAGAGAAACTATTGCGATGCCCTAATGCTCGACGGTACGATTTTAATCGGGGATGACGCGCGTCGATATGGGGAAACTCGTAGACGAGACTCCTACGAGCTCGACTTAATAATCGTCGAAACGAGCCGGACAAGTCTCGCGATGGCTCGTCGGGAATGACCTTTTAGAAAATGTACGAGCTTATCGATCTCCGTCGTCGTCGTCTTCGAGCACGAGTACGATGCACGCGTAATCGAGGACGATCGCGCGCGCGCGCGCGCGCGCTCTCTCTCACCTGATCCTCTCGTGCCAGATCCGTAAACCCAGGTATTTTGTCGGCAAAATTTCTAATCACGTCGATCGAGGTGGTTAACAGGCTGTAGAATTGTTGAATTTTTTCAGCCTCGGTGACGGACAAATCTCCGGGTCTCGATTGTCTGTACTGCGAGTAATCGAGATTCATTCGATCCGGCGTCGTGTCCAAATGAGCTCGAACCAAAGCCGTGATCAATGATACCGGCGGACTCGGTGGCGATTCCTGCGGTGATTTCGGCTTCGAAGGCAATCTTCCGCGACGGCCCTTCAACGAGTCCGTCCTAACGACCTGTCGAACGACTACGCTTAGTACCATCTCACGGAGGGGTCCGTGAAGGAGGAGGAGGAGGAGGAGGAGGAGGAGGAGATCGACTTACTTCTTTAACCATGCCGACCATGAGACACTTTTGGAAGCGACAGAATTGGCAACGATTTCGGCGACGCTTGTCGACCGGGCAAGCTTTTTCGGCGAGGCAAACGTATTTGGAACCCTTTTGAACCGTCCTCTTGAAGAAACCTTTGCAACCCTCGCAGGTACGCACGCCGTAGTGCTGACACGCTGCCGTGTCACCGCAAACGGCGCACAACTGGCTCGGGCTTGGCGGTGCACGTTCACCGGTAGTGCCGCTTCCGGATGACGGTGAACTGACCGAACTCCCGGTACTCGCTGTGCTCGCGGTGCTGGCTATGCTAGCGATGCTCGCGTTACCACACCCCCCTCGTGCCTTGGGAGACTCGTTGCTGCCACTGCTGTCGATGTTAATCGAAACGGCTCGATAACCTTTCTTACTTATTACTATTTCAAGTATATTAAACAATGTGTGTGCGTGTGCGTGTGCGTGTGTGTGTGTGTGTATACACGCACGCACGCACGCGCGCACACATATGTACATGTATATACAAATAGACGTTCGAGGATCGTTCGCTTTTGTCGGAATAATTACCTTGCCGACTCCGACCTTTGAGTCGGTAAAGATGCTCTTCGCGAACGTGGAGGACCGACGACGATGTTTTCGATATTTGGACAAATGTCAGTTGGAGGGACCGGTACCGATACGGTGGAACCCGCGGTGATGGTAGGTGCTTGACCGTATACCATAGGTACGGTCACTGCCACTCCGTAAGGTGAATCTTGTCGATGACTCGACGGCGACGGCATCGCCGCGGTCGGCGTTGGCGCTGATTCCGTTGAAAAGTAGCCTTGATGGTGATGATGATGTGGTTGAGGTTGAGGCTGTTGTTGTTGTTGTTGTTGTTGTTGTTGTTGTTGTTGTTGTTGTTGTTGTTGTTGTTGATGATGCTGGGGATGATGATGGTGGTGTTGAGGCTGCTGATGAGGTTGCTGTTGGTTGTGGTGTTCGTGATAGGAGACAGCCGGTGTAAACTCGGTGGAATAGTGAGCAGGGCCACAGGAATATACCGAATTTTCGTAACAGTCGTCGTCCATCTTGATGCCGAGACCCTGGAGTTCCTGTCTGGTATATCGTTGCACCGTATAGGTCTCTTGGAAGCTCGGCAACGGCGTGGGACTATAATAGAGTATCGTTCTATTTTGGGGACCGCTTGGACCACTTATTTTTTTGGGTCTTGGAGACGATTCGATTAAATATACATCACGCACACACGGAGAGAGAGAGAGAGAGAGAGAGAGAGAGAGAGAGAGAGAGAGAGAGAGAGAGAGAGAGAAGATCGTAGATTCAAAAAATAATACCTCAGCGAATCCGCTTGAATTTCTTCGGGAAGGGGTGGTGGCGGAGGAGGAGGTTGCGCCGTTTGATGATGAACGCTTTGTTGCGATTGAGTCGGCTCATCGCTCGTCGGTACACCCTGCGGATTGCCCAGCTGTAATTCTGGAAATGGATCCAGCTCCTCCGGCAGACTTCCGGCATCCGCGGAATCCGTATAGGGAGCGCTCAACAAATCCGCGAAACTGCTGCATCCAAATGGGCTCTGAAATAGAAACAGGTTCACGTGCGATCTAATTATTCGAACGTTTCGACGAAGAGAAACGAGTCTAAAATCGATCCGAGGGCCTTCAATTTCGCTATCTTTGCTGAAAAGTATCGCGCTCGTCTAAACGCAAAGTCGTTCCAGCGATAGGTCCAAGTTACCAACTGCAACTTTCGTCGAAGCGCGATTACACTTTGCCGAGACATCGATATAAGCGATCGAGGTGCGCAGCTAGAATGTTTCGAGAGACCGAGCAGTATCGCGTGTTGCCTAGAACCTGGCGTTCGATAGAGTCGATCAACCTTTCTTCTTTCGAAGCCGAGTTAATAAAACAAGAAGCAGCCATTCTCTTATCCGCGCATTTAAAGATTATTTTCATAAGCATCCACGATGTACTCGACTGAGAGTAATATTAAGAAAAAAGCGATCGATTACAAATTCCTCTTCGGTTCAACTATGACCATTTCCGAGACGCATTGTTTTCATTGTTTGCTTTCTTAAAAAGTATTTCTGTTCGCGGTATTTCGAAAATAAAAGGAACGATTGAAATAGATAAAGAAAGGCAAACTATAGAGGCTTAGATCGGAGGTTGCGATAAAAGTATGAAGAATTGGAATATTCAATTCGAGTCGACTGTTCCGCTTCTCGTTGACATTTTGCTCATCGCTCCCTTGAGAGAGGGAGTGGAGGGAGAGAGAGAGAGAGAGAGGGGGGGGGAGGGTACCGCAAAACCTGCGCGCGTCCTTCGCAGTAGAGCCTTCTAAAGGGCTCCTCGACGCTAAAGACGACGTTCGCCCGCTTATTTCGAGCGAGTTACTTCTTCGACTCGCGATCGTTCATCGAGTTAATTGCGCGTAAAAACCTTTCCATAAGGAAAAAAGAAAGGAAGAAGGAAACGAGTAGGATAACGTAGGTGAGTCCGAATGCAGATTACGATAGTGGGTTGGAATGCAGACGGAACGCGATGCTAACCAGTCGGGGATCGAGACGTTGAAAACGCGAGGTGGATGATCCTGATCCCGGTTCTTGAACCGTTATGTACGAGCGCATAAGATATAGCAAAGTTCGTTTTATCTCTTCTAAAAATATAACCGTTTTAAGGAACAAATCGAAAAGAGAAAATTAATGACAAAGATAGCGCTCGGAGAATGTTTCATTATTCCAAACGGATTATTCTATCGGATCGATATCTATTCATATATTGCATTCGATTTCAGGAGAACGTCAAAGTTGGATCGACGAAAGATAGACTTTCGAATGAATAGTAATTAACCCACCTGTGTTTGCAGCAGAAGCATACTTGAGGCTACTGTGAAGGCCGTCGTGGTCGTAGTGATAGAGGAGTGATTTGTGCAGCCGAGAACCGGAACGGTAGCTGTTGTCTGTCGTTGTTGCTGTCGCTGCCGATGCGACTGCTGCTGCTGCTGCTGCTGTTGCTGTTGCTGTTGCTGTTGCTGTTGCTCTATCTCGTTTCGAGTAACGGCTACCGCACGTTGGCTACCGTTGCTGTTGTCGCTGTCGCCGTTCGGCGAGTGCAACTGCCCTGCAATGCGAAAATACAAAAAATCCTTTAAATATTTCCTATCTCGCTCTCCCTTTCATTCGTTAACGGAAACTCCCCCGTTTTTCGTCAAAGACAAAATCAATCGATTTGATGCTCCTACGCGTTTTTCATCGTACGACATTGAAACGAATCGAACGATGGAAAAATGGGTCACGCGCATTGTACACCTGGCGTGTTGGTGGAAAAAGAGGAAAATAGACGGTCGCATTGATGCGACGTTCAACGTCGGAGAAAAAAGTTTCTAAAGTTTAATTTCAAACGCGATATCGATGTCGGATGTTCAGCGAGAGACACGCGTTCCATTATCGTGCCGTACCGTTCATTGGTTTCGATCTTTTCGTTTTTCGTATCTCGTCTAGACGCATATACATAACACACGCACACACACACACACACACACATATATATATATATGTATGTATGTATGGGACGATGGTACGTATGTATTATATATATATATATATATATATACATTGTTCGAGAGAAGGAAACGCTCTACTCGAAAACGAATCGTGTATGCGGGTAGGTACGTACAATATCTTCGATACGGTGACTGACCGTCGTCCATGACGATCATTTCTGCCCAGGAGGAACCAAAAACGAGTTGAAAAAACGTTTGAACGTTCGCTAAGGATAGGAGCGGGCCGTTGGAATTGTAGAAAATAAAAAATATTTCGAAGAGGAGAGCGAACCGCTAGCGAATGCTGCCGGCCCTGGTGCTGGCCTCGCGACCAACCGTACAACCGAATTTCAAGAACCACTTTCACTGCTCTCGGGTTCCTCCTAATTTTCGTTCCTCCACCGAAAATCTCTTCCTGTCGCGCGTCCAAGGACACGAGCGCGATATCAGGACAGGACGTTCTTCTCTTCGTCGACTGAGGCCTTCGACGGCGACGCCTCTTCCTATATAGGGTCGCATCGGCACCCCCAGGGAGACATGAAATCGTTGGCATTTAAAATACTACCACCCCGTTCTATAGACGCAACCCGGTAAAGGCCCCATCGTGATTATTATTGCGCGATATTATCTCGAGGGATGGTCGACGGTTCTACCTACTTATCGTGTTTCCATTTTTCTCATAACTTTTCAACTTTTCTTAGATCTTTCGATCGTTTTAAATAATATAAGACGAAAATATGTCTCTAGTAACCGTGTTTCTCGAGTATTTGCACGTCCGAAAAATGTGTTTAACGGTGTTTAATAATAATATCAAGCGTTATAACTCCGTAATCGGATACGACGACAGCCGGACGGAATCTCCCTCCCCGAAGCCTAGCCCCGTAGCCCATCGAGATAGACGATAACGATACCCGTCAGCCCCTTGACTTTTCCATTGGTAAAACACTTTGAAACGCTCTCGAGCTAAATAGCGAGAGAACTCACCGTGGAGGACATCAATTTAAAAAAAAAAAAAAAAAAAGTGGGGGGACGTTGAAATCGTCGGGACGATTAGGGTCGATACTGTCACGGTTATTGCAAATTAAAAGAACGTCGACGAGGGAGGTAGGACCGATCGTAATTTATCTCGACACCACGTCCCTCCCCTAAACTTATAGAATCCCATTATTACGCGTCTCGTTAACGGATCCGTTAGAGACGGATAGTTTTCCTGGTCTATTCGAGGAATCATCGTTCGCCTTACGGTTAACCAAGAGTCGAGGATATTTCATTCGGTTCGGACTGCGTGTCTATCGATCGAAACGTAGGTAGGCAAGGGAGGAGAGAGAGAGAGAGAGAGAGAGAGAGAGAGAGAGGTGCGTAATATCGCGACGGCGGTACGCAAGCAAGCAAGTAAGTAAGTAAGTAAGTAAGTAAGTAAATAAGTAAGTAAAGTGCTCGTGCGTTCCCCACCTACGTAGGAGAACGTTTGGTCGGCTGCACCTGAACAGGTTGCACGTGCAAGAGGAAAGAACGTGGCGGCTGTCCTCCGAGCCCGCTCGGTTCGGTTCGGCTCGGCACGGCTCGGCTCTTTCTCGGGCGACGTAGGCAGGGTAAAGGAAGAGGAGGAGGACAGGGTAGGGTGTCGAGCGGCAAGAGAAAGAGTAGGGTTTGCCGAACAGCGTGTGCCAAGTGGATTACCGCGGTCCACGCGTCCCTCCCACGAACCACGCCTCTCCACGTGCCGCGGCACGATTGCCACCGTCGTCGTCGTCGTCGTCGTCGTCGTCGCCGTCGTCGTCGTCGTCGTCGTCGTCGTCGTCGTCGTCGTCGCCGTCGTCGTCGCGTACACCCGGCTCCTCTTCTACCCATCGGCCCTATCTACGTCCGTATAGTCGGCACCCTTTAGCTAGAGGTTTCGCGCGCTTCTCCTTAACGTCCGAGTTAATTCCTTAGAAAGGTACGAGATGTACTACTACTGTCCCGATGAAAGGAAAGTACAGTCGCGCGCATCGTGACGATCGACGTGTCGATATTAACTGTCGTAAGTAAAACCAACTATATTAGTCGACGTTTCGTTCGATATGGCTCGTAAAATCGAACGTTAGCGAAGGCGAAGGAACGTTTTCTCTAAAAATAGTCGCGTCTAACGACGCACGATCGAGAGAGCGTGTGGCCTTTGATTTCGCGGCGTAGGACGTAAAGCGTGCCTTTTAACGAGCGATTCTTCGGTCGGCCGATACTCCTTTCTTCTAGCCAGAAGGCGGTATAAACATCGAAGAGGCGAGAGATAAATTCCAACGAGTTATGCGCGTTTCTCTCTCTCTCTCTCTCTCTCTCTCTCTCTCTCTCTCGGTCGCGGAGCTTTTCCACTTTTCAACAAAGCCAACAGAAGGTTGCGAGAAAGCAAGAGACGATTGGAAGAAAACGCTTAGCGTTCGCGGTCGGGCCGTCTCGTATGCAGGCACACCTAAGCGAGGCGCGCGCTCCTACCTGCGTGAGAGAAAGTGGGACCCGATCTCGGTGCGTTGTCCCCGCAAGACGACGCGTGATCGCGTGCGAGTACAAGCTCGACGACGACGACGACGCGTGTCTTCGATCGAAGCTCTCGTCGTCTCGGCCTGGAGAACTCGACTCGACTCGGTCTCGACTCGGCCTCGACTTCTCGCCCACACGCGAGAAACGGTTTCCGGAACGGGCTTCGTACGCTCCAGAGACTCCGGGCGAACGATCATAATTAACCCTTTCACTGCTAAGTAAGAGATATTCCTGAAATCTTCTCGCTATCTATCCTTTTCTCTCTCTCTCTCTCTCTCTCTCTCTCTCTCTCTCTCGTTCCTTTTCGGTCATCCGCTAACGAGTTCGGAGTCTCTCCAATTATCCCTATCGACGTTGAATTATTTTCTTACGCGAATTATCGGACGTACCTCCCGATACGAAGGAACACCTTCGGTGATTCGAGCTCGCGCTCGCTGTTACTCTCCTTCGTTATTTATGCGTCCGTGTATCGTCCCGTCGATGCCGTTGCCATTCGTAACTTTCCTTCGAGACATTACCGAGCTGGAATAGATAGCGAGCATCGAATAAAAATTCTCTCGATTAAACGAGGAGGAGAAGAAGAAGGCGTCGCCGTTCGTTATCCCAATGAAAAGGATATTATTTTGAAAGTCGCCGATTTCGCGTCCCACCGATTTAAAAAGCCGTATTGATATACGAGCGGCATTCGCGGCGCAACGGGCTGCTTTCACTTTAATTAAATTTTGTCCAAGATTAATGTTATCGTAGCTCGTGTCAATGGCCGGTGGACACGTTTTCGGGAGATTCACACGACGTATCGAGGCGTCTTCGAAAAGAAGAAAAGAAAAAGAAAAAAAAAAAAAAAACAGACGGAGAGAAAAAGAAACATATCTGTTTTCGTTAAAAAATCTCCGAGTGTATGCAGAACGCTTTTAACCATTCGTCATATTTCTTCCTACGATACGAGATATTGCTCGAGGCGAAATTTCTAGGGTATCGAAAACGATCCTGCATCCTGAAATAATATTCGTCGAACGATCCATCGAATAACCGATAACGCGCATTATTCTATTCGCATTTACGCGACGTCTTCGTCAAGTTCATCAAGTTCTCTAACGATCGCGGAAATGCTTCTTACAGATGAATAAAAGATAAATATTATAGTAGCACGCGCGTCGCGCTTTCCTACGGTGTTGGGAATGAATCGTGACGGCGAGTACGATAATCGCCGATTTCTCTCTCCCTTTCTCTCTCTCTCTCTCTCTCTCTCTCTCTCTCTCTCTCTCTCGTACAGTTAAATAGATATCGGCGAGTACGATATACACGTGTATCTAAGTGGAATTAAGGAAGGCGCGAGCGGACAAAGTTCCGTTAAAGCGATTGTTCCCACGGCGGAAAGGACGATCTAAGAAAGCGATCCTGGTGTTGCCGTTCCAAGAGTGAAAGAGAGGCAAACATAGAAAGTGGGAGGGAGAGGGAGAGGGAGAGGGAGAGAGAGAGAGAAATGAAGAGAAAGAAGGAAAAGAGAAGGAGCAGCACGAGTCGTGGCGCCCGATAATGTTCGCGCACGTTTCCAAAGCTTTTATAGGTCTCTCTGTGTGTATGTACGCATTCTACGTATATGTGTGTGCAGGCTTTCCAGCTGCGAGCGAGCAAAGAGGCAAATCGCTGTGGGTGAATGCAGCCAAGTTGCTACGACGGATTAGAGTGCGATGCATACTGTCGGAGGAGGTGAAAGAAGAGAGCCGCCGCATCGGTGATAGCGAGAGGACGAAGTGGCGGAGGAGGTGGAGGAGGATACGGAGAGGCGCTTGCGACACGCAGGCAGGCCTGATGGGTAGGTAGGTAGGTAGGTAGGTAGGTAGGTAGGTAGGTAGGTAGGTTGGTTTGTCGGTTGGTACCTATATCGCCCCCTGACCCCGAACAACTACCGTGAGACCGACTTAGCTCCGGCCTGGATCACTCTCCTTTGCACTCTCCACCACCTCCGCGACGAACAAGTGGAAGGGTATGTATGACACGGGAGAAGGGAAAAATCTCACGGAATGGGTGCAGCGAGATCCAATCGTTTTTGTTTTTTTTTTACTTTCGCCCTCCAACTTATTTCCATCCTTTAAGACGATTAATTAGATCATTGGAGATAACGAATATAAGTACATGCACAGCTACGAAACGACCTTCGAGCTTTCCATTTGCATTATTTTTACCGTTTACCCCGCGACCCTTTTCTTCGCGGAAAGATCCAAGATCTACGATGAATTACTGTTTTCTCGCGCGATTCGAATTTATATGCGTCTTGCTCCAACTCGAGTCGCCTTATCTTTTACAAGACTCTTCGATCGACCTGCGAGAAGTGTTTGCGAGAGAGAGAGAGAACGAGTAAGGAGATCGTGATGTAATTTCTGTACGTGCACCGAATAACAATGGAAACTTTTGGGACGCGTTAATCGATAAGTCGTCAATAAGTGGGAAAGAAAAATTAAATAAAATTATGCAACGCGAGCGTCAACCGGTGGCGAGATGTTAGAAAAGAGAGTTATGTATGTGCGTTTATGCGCCTGTATCCACGTATATTTTTACAGATCTAATGGCTTCCCGATATCCCGATTGCCGATCCTGTAATAAGAGAAAGTGCGGTATATATGTGTGTGTGTGTGTGTGTATATATATATATATATATATGTATATACATATATCTGTGTAGACATAATGCCGCATTACGCGCTCGACGTAATTAAATAATCGACGTCGCGCATTTCCTGCGGACGGACGCCAACGTCGAAGATGAACGAAGCGATGCCTCGCGTCCGTCGATCAAGGATTCCGAGAGTATCGAAAAGAAAAAAGAGGCTTATCGAAGTTTGGAGGCTTTCGAGAATAAAGAGAAACTTATGTCGAGCTATCGAAAACGACGCGAAGGCGATAACCATCGGAAAGGGGCCGTGCATCAAGGCGAAAGTCTAGCCGTAAATCTTACGAAGGAAATCCTCTCTCGGTCGTACTCGCTGGTAGAGGCCGTCTCGGGAGATCTTTACTACTCGACGACGACGCGATCGTTGCCGTTGCCGAGATTCGGACGTTCTCGAACGACGATAAATTATCGATCAACCATAAAGAGGAAAATAAGCGTGTTGGACGAGCATGCCGGTTATAAATCATACGAAAAGTTTTCAAGTAAGAACGAGAGACAAAGAGAGAGAGAGAGAGAGAGAGAGAGAGACAACGAAGGATCTCTCTCTCTCTCTCTCTCTCTCTCTCTCTCCCTCCATTTGTCTGTAAGAGCGATACTTGTTTCGTCTTCTCCAACGCGTTGAACGCTTGAATTCCTAAGCTGAAAGACTAGGCAAATAGAAATCTCCGGAGCGAGGTACTACCGGTGCAATTATATTCCTGGTAACATTGTCTTGCGAAATTCGCAATTTCGTCATCGAGTAGGCGAACCAGAGGACGCGATGGGCATAAGAGACGTTAACGGAGTAGAAAAGAAAGAGGAGAGAGAGAGAGAGAGAGAGAGAGAGAGAGAGAGAGAGAGAGAGAGAGAGGGAGAAAGGAGGGATCTCCATCAATATTTTTAGAAACTGTAAGAAGAATACGATTGAAGAAACGAAGAAGCAAGATGGCTGTGTCGAGGTCGGCTCCACCCACGCTTCGATCTTCGCATGCGTGTTCCACGGACGAGTATCGATTGCTCGGTCCCTTTTTAAGAAGGTCGGAGAGAAGGACCGAACCGAAGGAACGGGGCTAGGATAAACGACGTCGCGCTTCGACGGGCGTCGAGCTCACCGGCCGATCTGCCCTTTTCTCACGGCTTTTACCGTATCACAAAGAAATCTTATTTCGGTCTGCTCGCCGAAAGGCGGACAAATTTTATAAAAAGAAAAGAAAAGAAAAGAAAAGAAAAGAAAAGAAAAGAAAAAGAAAGAAAAGAAACAGCAAGAACGAGGCAAAGGATTGGAACGGAGCGCGTGGAAGGTGCGAGACGCGAAAGCGATTCCCCTGTCGTTGTATCCTAGAGGCCGTGTAAGCGTTTACGCGTATACTCCTCGTTCCTCCTTAATTCGCGTTTTACGAGTCTCTCGCTAACACGCGCATACGGGTGAACGTAGAAAGTCCACGCACATAAATCTGAGAGATCGCCGGTCAACTTTTACAAGATGAACACGTAAGATCCCCGGCAATTATTCGTACTCGAATCTAGCAAAAAGAGCAAGAAGGAAGCGGAGGAACGACGAAGAAGCCAAAGAGAACGTATCCGAGAGAACTTTTGCCACGCGAGAGAAGGGGAGGAGGAGGGGGGGGGGGAGGAGGAGGAGGAGGAGAAGAGGAGAAAAAGAAGAAAGGAAAAAAGAAAAAAAAAGAAAGAAAGAAAAAGGAACGAACGCGAAGACGAGGCAGGACGCATCCTGCGAAACGCGTCGGATAGTTATGCAAGAGGCCACGTTTGGCGCGTCCGCAACACGGGCAGGTTCGACCGGTCTTAAATGCAATCGTCCTGCCGGACAACTTTGCTACGAAAACTAGTTAGGTTTGGGCGTAGAAACGACGCGACGGCTCGTTTAACGACCAATCGGTATATATCTGGCTCCTTCGATTTCCTTGCGAATATCAATTAGTAATGCAAATTCTGCAAACTCTTTCGATCGTTTTACGAAAGAAGCCCTCGTCGTTTCGAACGTACTCGCGTGTAAAAAAAAAAAAAAAAAAAAGAAGAAGAAGAAAAGAAAAATTGACGAAAAATGGTATATGGTCGTTCGTTCCGAGGGATCGTAAAATAAAAGCAATTGTTCTCGCGCCTTCGGTCGTACCTCTCAACCGGACACGCTACGAGGAGATACCGAATCGCCGTAACGAGAAGATCATTAGGTAGGTAGGGTCTCTAGCGGAGGAGGAGGAGGAGTCCTATAGTCGGAACGATGTAACTCGAGGTCGAATTTTATAATCGGTACGTTCGAACGAATTCGCCCGAGTAAACGTCGATGCTGTATCCGTTGATCCTCGCGTCGTATCGTCGACCATGAGATATAGCGGTAGAAAGGACGATCGGTGACTACTTTCATCGAAACCGTACGCGAGCCATGGCGGATCTCTAATCGAGCGATGACGGCGCACGGGAGAGATTCGAAGGTGGAACGATGACTCGATCCGCCTCGCTTCGTCTTATCCGTGCTCGCGAGTGAAATTAGCTTGCAAGGATCGAAAGAAACCTATGACAGGTGTTGAACGTAAAGAAACTGACTAACTTCAAGATCCGCGGGTCCATACGGAACGGCGAACTGGCCGCACCGCACCGCACCGCACCGCGCCGCACCGCACCGCACCGCGCGGTAACTCGATATTAATGCAAGAGCATTAACAATGTCCGGTTACGCTTTGGAATGTCTCGGCGATTACTCATGGCACGTGCAGGCGTTTATCTCGGCGTCGATCGTGTACCTCTCCCGCGAAAGTTCCGAACCGTAAATCGCACCATCGATTACGTCGCGTCGTATAGGTCCCCGCGCAAGGAGCGTGGGCCTCTAACGCGCCGTCACTCGGCCGCGACGGAGCGTCATTTCGACGACGACTCGCTTAGATTTACGTTAATCGTATCTTCCTTAACGAACGATTTACGAAACGTTTTTCGAAAAAGAGCCACACTCTCGGGAGTTCCCTCGGTCCCTCGGACGAGTTTATTCGGTCACGAGAAAATGGAAATTTATCGTGGCTAATGCCACGAAATTTATCGTACGTATCTTTCGCGCGAGTCGTCGTCGATCCCATCGTTAATTCAAATATAAAGTCCTATAAGCGCCTTTTAGGATAGGTAAGAAAGGCCTTTATTTATCCGGCGTTCCCACGTTTATCCTACATTTATCCGAAGGTAACGACGAGTATTGTAGTTTCAAGGCAAGTAGTAATAGCAAATAGTCCCCGTGTGTCGAAAGAGAAAAAAAGGCCTAGTAGCGCGAGAGATTTTTCTCCGGGTTTGAGATTTCTCTTTGATCGATACGGAAGATACCGGAACGCTGACGACGACGGCTCGAGTCATCTGCCTTTCGTTCGGTTGCCTTGAAAAAAAGTGGAGAAGGTCGCGGCGCGTTTTAAGGACAAAAGGTAGAAAGAGAGAAAGAGCCATCGGCGCGTATAATCGTTTTCTCGGCTCGATCTGATATCGCCGTTACGCTCCTGCCTTTTTTTCATTCGCGTCGGATCTTGGATGAGCGCAAGCAGGCTCGTGACATCAACGGTGCGCGCGTCAGCCGACGTTGCGCTGCTCGCCGTTAAAAGATTCCCATCGAATCGTCGGATCGATAAGGACTCGCGGTATGCGAGTCTACGATCGCATCAAATAATCGGCTCGCTCCTTTGCGATCTCGAAAAATTGTCTCCGAAAGAAGAACTACGTCCGACGTAAGAAAGGAAGATAAAATTAAAATAACTCGGTACTTGGCTTATTCCAAGATCGCGTATACCGACACGATTTAATAAACGACTTATCGACCATCTTAACGAATCTTGCGGAATCCTCGAGCGATTGGTATCTCCTTTCGCGGTAGGCAACCGAGTATAAGCGAATACGACCGAGAGTAAAAAATGAAAGACGAATCGCGCGTCTAGCACCTTGCAGTCAGCTGGTGCGTCGTGTCCAGAGCCGTTGGCACGTTGGTTAACTTCTCGACGCGTTAGAGGAGAAAGGAAAGGATCTGTATGGGGTCACCGCATACGTGCGAACGGATGATCGCCGATTAATAAGGTCGGTTAGGGTTCGAATCTATGCACGAGCGAGTAGGAAATGGGGTCGAACGAACAATTCCACCATCGCGACGTACCCTCTCTCGAAGTCGAAAGATCCTTTCTATGACCGAGCCGACGAATCGCATTTATTCCGAGAGACGATATATTTTCCGTGCCGGAAAGAAAAGGAATCCGTGTAGATTAGCGGTAGCGCGCGACGGAAGAACGCGTTGGCAAATAAAGTGGACGCTAATACAGCGTGAAAGTTAGCGCCGCTAATAGAGACCGTTTCGATCTTTGTAAAGCCACGTAGAAGCTTCGTCGGAGTCGAGTTTTCTTCTTTTCTTTTTTTTTTTTTTGTCCATAACCATGAGATCTAAGGAGGCGATCGTCTCTTTCGGATTTTAATGAGATTTCAAAGAGTCGCGAAGGGACGTTCGAGGTAGCGGTCCTTTGGCGCTCGAAATATTCTATAAATATATATATTCGAAATATTTTATCTCGTAAAAAAATCCTGTCCGGATAATGTATCGTTTACGGAGGCGAGGATAACAAGGGCGAAGAGAAGTAGCGCGGACGGTGCCGTTATAATAGATTCGTCAAATCTAAGTTACGAGCAAGTTTCGGTCGGGAAGCACTCGCATATAATCAATCTTTCAGTCGCGTAGCGTCTATTTTGGCCATTACTTTTCGTTCGGCGCGCGGGATCGACGTTTTCGTCGTCGTTAAAAAATCCACGATACTCGTATATAGAATAATCTGGCGCGCTTCTCCCTTTAATCCCTATCTTAACGTCTGCCCGTCGCGAAGAAGTTGAGAATAAAATGATGATATCGCGTCGGTCAGAAAGGCGATAAGAGATATCGTCGGCTGTCGAGAATTTCGAACGAAACATTCATCAAGTTTTACCAGCTATCGTTGACGCTCGAGCGAATCTTTGAAAATTTAATCCACGGACGTGCGGCCGAATCTCGGTCGATCGATCGAATCCCGAGGAACGTCGAAGGATCGGACGTACGACCATATACGCGATATTCAAATGTTTCTGGAAACCGCGAGTGCGAGCGCGCATTGCGAAACTAATCCTGACACTGAACGCAACAACGATCAACGGCAACGATCAACGGCAACGATCAACGGCAACGGCAACGGCAACGGCAACGGCAACGGCAACGGCACGGCCAGGGAAATAGACTTTCACGAAACCGCAAATGGACGGAGGGGGATAGTCGTCGGATAAGGTCGTAGCAAGCGATAACGCGCCGATGTACGATCGTCCAAATAAGAAACACGCAATGGCGCGGCGGAGGTGGAATTATCTGGCTTGCGTCCGTAAACTTTCACGGACGGAACCCAGCAGACGCATCGGGCACAACGAGTCGTACGTCTAAAAAGCCCGCGCGAGCGAGCGTATCTTCGTCGAGATATATTTCGTAAGACGGGTAGCGTCGATCGCGCACGCTCGATTAAGCGATCACCGCTCGATTAGACGTTTCGCTTTTTGTCGAGTTCGATCCCGACCGTTTGGCCTATTCCTCTATTCGCGATGCACCCTATACCATCGCGGATTAAACGAGCCGTCCAAAGATTTATTCCCTTGTAATTTCATTATAAAACGATCTACGCCATATCGGTCTGCCGCTTATAAAAACCTTGTATTTATCCTGCCTCGAATGAGACCGGACTCTTAATAGTCTCGGTTGCATCGAGGATGACTCGATGGTCGACTCGGCGGGACATGTCTTGCGTCCGTAACGAGATTCCGATGGATCGTTTTTTTTCTCTTTTCTTTTTCTTTTTTCTTTTTTTTTTTCTTTTTTTTTTTTTTGGTAGGAGCGTACAGATGCGTACGAATTTCGATCGGAATCGAGGAGTTTAGAAATCTCGTTATCGATAATCTATATCGAAAAGAGAGGGGATAGCCGTAGAAACGTCGGAGATTCCGGTCGGCGTAACGATTTCGCGATGGAAATCGTCGAGTAGGCGGTAGGACGTAATCGCAGGAATATCGTAATAGGTACCTTAATCCCATCTAGCTTTCTATACCGCCCGCGGCGGGTTTACTCGGGCGCGCGAGCTCGCCTGCCGTATGGCGAGCGAATCGCTTCGCCGTGCCGCGAACGCGCAACGGAGGCGCGTTCGAAGGGCCGCCCGGCCGAACACGTATCCCACCCGCCACCCGCCGTCCATTTATCTCCGTCGCGCTCGCTTTGTCCTCATACCTTCCCCGTCACGGTACCCCGCCGCTCTTTCTCTTTTCACCTTT
This sequence comes from Dolichovespula sylvestris, assembly GCA_918808275.2. NCBI lineage: Eukaryota > Metazoa > Arthropoda > Insecta > Hymenoptera > Vespidae > Dolichovespula > Dolichovespula sylvestris. Next base: position 9,764,429 of record OU964969.1, on the reverse strand, counting down.
CCCCTCTTCTCTCCCTGGCCTCTCCGTTTACACGCATGCGCCTTTGCTCCTTTCCCGCGCGAGTAAGTATCATCCGCGCTTTCTTTCGCATAATCCCCGACGATGATTCGGCAAGGAGTAAAATCTCCGATCTTCCTCCTCGCGTCCTACGTGCCTTTCCGAGCTCATACTCGAATAGGATGTAATCCGATAGTAAAATCGGACGTTTAAATCTCTAAATCGTTTTAATCTCTCACGGCGAGGAGTACCGGAAATGTATCGAAAAAAAAAAACAATATATATATATATATATATATATATATATATATTTTGGGCTAGATCGGTAGGAGAGGAGGGATTCATAGGAGGCTCATAAATCCGCCAAACTACTTTCGCCGTTTAAACAACTTTCTAACTCTTTCGAGGCCTCTTGAGACGGCTAGCGATAGCCGTGGAGCGCGCGTTAAAAGCGCGAGAAAAGTTTTCTGCGAGACTTTTCGAAAGATGAAAAAGGGAGTGAAAGAAAGAGTCCTCCTCCTCCTCCTCCTCCTCCTCCTCGAAAGAAGGATTTCGACGAAGAAAAGAGCCGCGAAACGAGGTGGTGGCGGTGCGCCGATGCCCGTGGGCGAGACGGCGAGAGCGAGAGCGAGAGCGAGAGCGAGGTAACGAGATATTAAACGTACCTGCAACCTCTCGAACGTGTTTGCTCACGTAACCCGTATTAATGATACGTTAAATCGCCACGAGGGAGTAATTACAGAGGGCGCCGATAGCGTGCAAGAAGGTAAACGGCGTATACGTGTACGCTCGTACGTACGTACGTACGTACGTACGTACGTACGTACGCGCGGAATACAAAAATCCTTTCCTCCTTGCGCGGCGAGGGGAGGAGAGGAACGAGGGGCCGACCGTGCTCGAGTACGGCGAAGGCTAAGAAAAGGCTGTTAAAGAAAAGAGTCCTCGACGAGAGCAACTTGGTCCGTACGGGATCTCTACCGTTGCTCTCGAGTTTAACACAATGAGACAATGAGAAGGTAGTTCGCTTAGGGGTTCTCCTACGTTTTCTGTAACGATAATTAGCATAAGTCTCCGAGACAATCGGTCCAAAGAATTTCTCGCGTCGTTCTATCCGAGGCAATCAGGGTGGACCGAGATAAAACAACGTTCTTTTGCGTTGGCGGGCAAATCGCACTCGCGACTGTTATTATTACGCAAAGAGGAGCGAGGCACGTGTTCGGTAACGGTAGCGCGAGATATTGCGCGCGTACGAACCGTGACGCCGCCGACATTTCGACCATCGGCCGTCGCCTCTCGGTTATCGCCGATCGTCTCCTCCCGTCCACGATAGACCGCGCGAGATAGCCTTCGGTCGGTAAAAAGGCTCGAAAGGGAGAGTCAACGTCTTAAATCTATCGCGATAAATACCTCAATTCCGTTCCACCATATGTCGAATTTCGTGCTCTAGGCGATGGGAGTAGAGAGACCCTGGATTATACGTAGACCCCGTCCGCTCTTCGTTACTTTACTCCGGACGTTAGTACGCCAAGAGTTCGGCGATAAACGTTGTGCGCAACGGAACGCGATAGATAGATAGATAGATAGATAGATAGATCGGCGGTCGTTCGTTCGTTTCCCCTCTTCGAAGTATCTTCTTCGAAAGGAAGGAAGACTCCGCGAGTCGAGTGCGAGGCGCGAGCGCACGGGCGCGCTGAAATTCTAATCGAGTCGCCGCGAGAAGTCAATGGAGCGCGGTGGGTAAGTCGAAACCGGTTACGATCCACGTAATTGCTCGCGTGTAAATTTAGACGGGGCGCGAGAACGAGGCGAGAACGATACTACGGCCGGCAGGAACCGCCGTACGTTCTCCAAGTACAGAGCCAGAGCGCCCGCTCTCGCGCCAGGTCCTGCGCAACAAAAAAAAAAAAAAAAAACCCTCGGTTTCGAGGGACTCGCGCGGACGAAGGCGTTACTCTTAGAGATTGCCGGGATAAGCGACAACACCCTCGTTATCTCCTTGGAAAATTATTCGGCTTTGGTATTGAAAATTTAACAAGAGGAGGAATACGTAATACTTTCTCAACTACGATAAGCGCCGCTTACCGATAATCGAATCCAACACGGAAATAATCATCAGTCGAACGTCTTTTTTCGCTCGGAGGACGAATGACGTAGGAACCAAGTTGGCCCGTCGCAAAGTTCGATCAGTGCGAAGCTCCTGTAAAATTTAAATCGAACGTTCCTCCCTACTAACCAATTTGTCTAAGATCGTCGTTCCATTAGCCGGCTTAAAATAAATCCCATTTACGATCATCGCAAATATAGATTTCTATCCTTACGAGGGAGCCTGGTACGTGCAAAGTCGAGTGACCCCCTTTACGAAGTGGAAACTGCGTGACCGAGGCTTCGTTTTCTCGACTTGTCGCATGATAAATTTCAGATCGATTTATGCAACGACACGGTAACGAAGCGTATCGATGGGCTCGTTAATCATCGTCCAAGCACCTACGGAGGATCCGATCGTAATCGTTCCACGAATCGTTACGTCTCTCGAAAGTTCGTACCTCGAGCTCTCGTCCGAGAGATTGCAGGATCGCAGTAGCTCCTGGCCGTCCTTGGACGAGGTTGCGCGCGTGAAACTCTCTACGCTACGAAAATCGATGTCGAAGTTAGTAGGCCGTACTACGTCGAGCGAGGGGCGAGAGAGAGAGAGAGAGAGAGAGAGAGAGAGAGAGAGAGAGAGAGAGAGAGAGGAGCATGGTAAAACGGGTGAAGGTGAAGGGCGAAGGTGATAGGGAGTGATACGAATGTTCGGTAATCGGCAACGCGGATCGTCCTTGAACGTCGTCGTCGTCGTCGTCGAAAAAAATCGATATACCGGAGAAGCTCGCGAAGACGATATCTCGCATCGAACTCATTCGAATTTGCCGATGATTCTCATCCTCCGGAATGATTCGCGCGCGCGCGCGAGAGAGAGAGAGAGAGAGATTTCACACAGAGGCGCTATCCAAGTTCGACGATCTTGGTCGGTTCTCGTTCCGACGCGCGAGCGAGACCTTCGAATCTCTTATCGTACTCGACCACGAGGACGTGCGTGTACAAAAAACGGGACGCGTTTCTATCTTCCATTAATCGACTTTTCGTTCGGCCCACGAGCAACGTTGGTATTTCCCTGTCGTCAGGGATGTCCCGTTATCGATAACGTTAAACGCGATAACGTGTGCGGGACGCTTAAAGGAAAGTCGGAGAACCGCTTTCGGGAGCGATCTCGTATCGATTTCGATTTCTCCTTGAAATTTCTCTACGGGCGTGCTGCTGCGCGCGCGCGCCTTCTTAGAACGGGAGAAAAGAAGACAAGAAGAGAGAGAGAGAGAGAGAGAGAGAGAGATACGTTCGGTATAGGAGTCCGTGCGTGAGCGTGTTCCGAGGCGACAGCGCGCACAGCAGATAGGATCTCTCTGGTTGGTATGCGCCAGAGCGACCGATACGCGACACCCATACCGCGCGAGCAAACGAGCTGCAGGTTCCGTGACCCCGAAACCACGGATACGCTCTTGAGATATGCCACGAGGAAAACCTCTTAAGAGTCGCAAGCGAGATCGTCATTCTTCCGTTAATACGCCGGAGGAAAGGAGCGACGAACAGACCGCGGATATATCGATCGTCTGCCGGAAGCAAAGAGTTTAGATCGCTTCTTGTTACTCGATTACGTCCACCGCGTTTTCTATGTCGCTCGATCTCGATCGCGGTGGTTCGAAACGCGTGCTCCTTTCGACGAAGCTTCGGCGATGTTACGGCGACGAGCGGCGTCGTTATTACCGAAACGTATCGGACGGGAGGCCGTACGATAAAAAAAAAAATCAGCTGCACTTTAACGTTTCCATTCGCATAATCTCACGCGGAAGACTATGTCATTATACGCGCGTTCCTCGAGCATTTCGTTTTATCGCGTACTTCGATCTAGACTCATATAGAGAGACGTAAAGTTTATGATCGAAAGTGGTCGGTCCGCCGTCAACGAAAGTGGGTGTCGAGAGTTTCAAAGACACCGATATTTCGCAATACAGCGATCATCTTTGGGAGATTTTTTCGAGGAGGCGTTCGAATTTTTAATCGATCTTGGGAACGAGGAAACGAGAGGACTGATGCCTATAAAAAAAAAGAAAGAATTTGACAAACCTTCTCGCGTCCAAGCTCGGAAATCGGCTTATGCTCGTCGATGCGTGACGTCGCCGGTAGTACCGAGGGAGGACAAAAAATGCCTCGAGTAGACAGGTTTTCAATGTTAATATCGAGTCGAAGTAACGCTAGATTAGAAAACTTTCTCGTCCTGTCTATTAAACGCGGCGACGTGGACATGGAACGCGCGCGCGAGTCGTTTTTCCTCTAGAGTAGCGCGCGCGCGCGCGCGAGCGCGAAAGAGAGAGAGAGAGAGAGAGAGAGAGAGAGAGAGGAAGAAATAAAGTAAAATAATTTCCGACATTCGAATGCAAATTACGTATGATACGCGGTAGCAGGCTCACACGTGTTTGGACGTCGCATTTACGATACTTCGTATGTGCTACCGCGTTTCGCGAATATAATGATTCGATAAATTTCATCTCTCATCTTTCCTTTCGCGGATCGTGCTTATCGATTTTGAAAGATCTTAAAAAAAAAAGAAAAAAAAAAGAAAAAAAAAAGAAACAAAAAAGAAAAGAAAGCAAAAAAAAGAAATAAAAGAGAAGGGGAAGCGCGGTCTTTTGTCGTTTCGAGAAATTCGCGTGCACATCTCCAGCGGAATAATACGCGAGGAAGGATAAGGGAAGAGAGAGAGAGAGTGAGAGAGGACTCGTTCGTACACGCACGGCGTAGCGTGCAACGAGCAAGCGGCTGATTTAGTCGCATAGATCGAGCTCCGCATACCAAACGACTGTGACCGACTACGAGTGGATCGAGACACCGTTGGGCCTCAAGGCCGTCGGGCTCGTAAAGCCAATTCGTGCCTCTCCCTCGTGCTCGACCGACCAAACAAGCCTTATTTTCGAGAGAATCTAGAGAGAGAGAGAGAGAGAGAGAGAGAGAGAGAGAGAGAGAGAGAGAGCGTACTCCGCACGCTCTTTCGTTGCAATTCGCCAAGATGGCACGTCGAGGCGAGCCATCGCGCTAAAAATCCATTACTCGCGAATTAACGACCGACGAAACGTCTCCCAGATTTTAGCGCGCCGATTCTACGCAAATTATCGATAGCTACGCGTAAATCCGACAACTTCGCGTTGTATCTTATTTTCGTGCCAGAAGCGCGAACGATAGGAGAAGCGTTCATAGGAACGAAGGAATGTAGCGTCCTTAATGTAACCCTGCTCCAATTCGATTTCGCTTTTACGAATACGCTCTGGGATATTACTTTTAAATCGAGTCCGTGGAATAGCTAAATAAGTAGGAGAGTTTGCGTTCTGGCGAGAGGCCAGGAGACGGTAGACGCGTCGAATTCTTTGGATCTCGATGTTTACCTCTCGACCGGCTACGAGCCGTCGTCCCCGTCGACGTTTCTCGTACGAACGTACCTATACGCGAGACGCAAACGGGATCTATCGCAAAGATTTTTACCGACGAGGGCAAAGATCAAAGGTATAAAGAACGATAGAAAATCGTACGTTTAATTGATATACCGCAAACTTTCACGGTAATTCTTATTCGCGAGACACCGCAAGCGTTTCACTAAAAGAAAAGAAAAGAAAAGAAAAGAAAAAGAAAGAAAAGAAAAAAAGAACCTCGTGTCCGTCCATCGAGTAGACTATCTAGTAAATATCTAGGTATAGTTATTTAAAGATAGATAGAAAGAAAATCGCGCGTGCGCGACCGATAAATCGGTCGCTGTAAAACCGAGTACGATTCTACGAAAGCTATCTGATCGCGAACGCTCGCGGCCGCCAACGAGCAACGCCGACTACGAACGAGTAGTAGTAGACGCGAAAGCGCGTGGGTGTGCGCGAAAAGGGGGAAAAAAAAAAAAAAAAGAAAAGAAAAAGAAAAGCAAAGAAAAAAGAAAGTAATGGATGACGGAAAATCTGATAAAGAGTCGAACGTCGCGGGGAGACTCGTGCGAAAGTAATTAACCCGATGGTCCGCGCTAATCGTTCCTTTAAAGCGCCGTTCGGTGGCCACGAACTCTCGATCCTCGATCGAGATAATATACCGCGAGTCACTTTCTTTCCATATAGAAGCGTGCGAGCGTGAAAATCACGCCCATTCATTCGTATCGCGTAAGGATTCGTTAGCGGATTACTCGCGATTCCAATTCCGCGTCTTCGAAGGTCCAACGGCTTCGGCCTTCGAGAAACGGGCTTCGATCGATCGTTCCTATCATCGCGCGAAATATCAAAAGCATTCCGACGTTTCTCCCCGAAACCCTCTCTCTCTCTCTCTCTCTCTCTCTCTCGACGCGTTCATCCAAACTCGTCCGATCCGACGAAACGAACTCAAGGACTGGATCGTCGCGAAAGTCGTTTACGAGTTAAATTCGTCGACGGCGATGGTAGAAAATTAATGAAATTTTAGACGGAGTAGTATGATGGAGAGGAAGAGGAAATAAGAAAAGCGAAAGAAAAGTCCGTAGAACGGAGTCCGGAGGTTTCGGATTCCACCTGTTAAAAGGAACGCTCGATATCCGTAGGAGCTATCCCCTTTAAACGGCGGCCTTGTCCGCCCCCGTCCCGTCTAACGCATACACACGGATCCCACACCAAGAGAGCGACTCGACGAGCACACCCTTCCCGCGCTCTGGGTCGTCAACATACGTCCGGTCGATCGGTCGTTCGGTCGTTCGGCCGGTCGGCCGGTCGGTCGGTCGGTCTACCTCACACCCCGCTCTCCCCGGGCCAGTATCTACCTGGGCGCCTACGCGCGCGACTTCGCGCGCCCCTCCCCGCTTCCCCCAGCAACAATGACGTCATACTGCGACGTCGTAGATGACGTCACCGTTCCGTGCCGCAGTTCCGTTCATCGATCACGCGCGCGCACCTAATCCACCCTCTCTACCTCGCGATCCGTGAGGCTTCAGGGCCGGCGAAAGAGGCACCCTCTCGATCTATCCTCGATTCAATGACGTTCGCACGTGCGGAAAACACCTGCTGCCTACGCATTTCCTAGCTTTTTACGCGTTCCGGGGCAGGACGGTGTTCCTCTCAATGAAACGCGCGAAAAGATAGAACGCCTCCGTAGGTACCAAGGGTCGCATACCAAGCGGAAGAATCGTTTCAAAGCGATGCCTTTGGAGTAGCGTGGGACGACGATAGATAGAGACCGAAGGAACGCTACTACGTTCTTTAATCCTTGGAGCGTGTTACGAGGCGCAATCGTTGCGCCGTTACGCCGACACTTTGCTCGCTCGCTCGCTCGCTCGAGCGAGCGAAAATTGATCTTGATGAGAACAGAGAGAGAGAGAGAGAGAGAGAGAGAGAGAGAGGAGACCGTCGATTTTTTTTTATTTTTCCTTTGTTTTTGTTTTTCTTTCTTTTCTTTTCTTTTCTTTCGATACTCTTCAACCTGTACGACGAGCTCGTACGTATTTATTAGGGATCTAACCACCGACCGAGCGATTAATCCTTTGGGATTACGACGAGCGTCGCCTCGGTCTAAAAATCGCTCCTCGTTGGTACCGTCGAATGACGTTTCGCGACGAGACGCGATCGGGTAAGAGTCGAAATTTCGATAAAGGCGAATATAGAGGAAGAATCGACGGATCGTTCCCAGACCGATCGCGGCATACGGAGGATTATCATATTTTCTCTCGCCACGCTCGTCGTACGCACGACGATTGTGAAAATAAAACGAATTGAAATGTCTTTGTACGAGTTCGTTAAGCCTACCGGATTATTGCGTTTAATCGATACGAAGCGACTTACGTACATACGTGTACTTACGTCCGATAGACTCCCTCGCCGCGCTGCCAGTACAAAAATAATTTCTGCTTGTGCGCGCGCGAAAAGGATTTAAATGCTTCTCGCTCTGGCGAGGAGCAATCGCTTAATTTTGTTGCTTCTTTCGTCATTCTAGCGCGTTGCATAACGAGCATTTCCGCGCCGGTCATTCACCAATACGTTTTGCTGCTTCTGTTTCGTCACTTTGGTTACGAGGCGGTGCAAAAAACTTTTGCAAAGAAGCAAGCACGCGCACAATGCATCCTGCGAGCCGCGCGACTCTCTCTCTCTCTCTCTCTCTCTCTCTCTCTCTCTTATCGCTTTTAGCTCAGCCTCTTGCATTTCTGTAGGATGACATCGCTCGAAATAACTTATTTTCGTGATTAGGTGCAAAAGTAATTACCGATTGGTATGTAAATCGCGAAAGAGGCGGCGATTTAACGAAAAGAAAATCTTGCCGATTTTTCCGAGCAGCGATCGCGAGTAGGAAAATTTCATAGCTGGCGGTCATTCACCAAATACCACGACGGCACTGGAGTATTTACGTTTGAGTAGGAAACACGCGCACGATGCATCGTCATCGCTTTGCTTTGGCACGAGTAACGATAATGTCTTTTTCCTTTCTTTCTTTCCCTCTTTCTCCTTTATCCGTCTGTCTAGGTCTCTTTGCTTTATACTACCGTCTTCCTGCGTGCCCGTTAAATTTAGCCCACTGCCACGCCGACTATTACGCGAGCGAGTTGTTAGCGGCGTAACTTTATCGCCTTCTCTCTCTCTCTCTCTCTCTCTCTCTCTCTCTCTCTCTCTTCCGTTCTACGGCTCGTTCCTATTCTCGCCTTACGAAAGCCAACGGCGTAACGGTACTTCCGCGAAATAGAGAGTCGAAACGAAATTGCAAGCGCCAGGAGCTTGGCTCAAGGTCGACGCTGAAACCGCGAAATTCATTACGACGAACGACGTCGTCGTCGTCGTCGTCGTCGTCGTCGTCGTCGTAGACGTACGAGTCGTACCGTACCTTGCTTTATCCGATTTATCGACTTGTCCGACGACGATACGATAGAATACGATCTCGTCGAAGAATGCGAAAGGTAATTTTTGTCGAGTTTGCGAGTCCGGTAGCAACGACGAGTCCGCTCAAACAGACGTATGTAGACATAAGAGGAAAAAGTTTCGCAAGGCGCGTTACCACACTCGCGGAAGCTGCGGAACGGTGAAACGTATCGTTAAACATTCTTAGAGAAGCCGCTACGCGTCTGGGTTATGCGAGAAACTGCGCAAGAGAATTTTATCGACGTTGTGTCAAAAAGAGAAAGAAGAAAAAAAAAATGATAAAGGCGATGGTCTTGCAAATGAGTAACTGTAACTGCTACGAGAGATCCACGAATAAAACGTTTCTATAGATAAAAGTCACGCGAGAGAAATTGCGCGGAAGATCTAAAGGAAATATTGCGCGCAACGTTGGTGACGATTAATAGTAAGCCAATAACGAAAGCAAAAGGTGGAAGAGAAAGAGGAAGCGAGAATCGAGGAGGACGAGATCGGGAGCGCAAACGCCATCACCGATGGCGACGACGGTACATGACGCCGAAAATAGCGTCGTCCTTGGCGGCAGCCGTGACGTCGTAATGCCGTCGGTCGGTCGATGACGGACGGGGGCGGCGTTGTGACGTCAACGTTAATGCCTTCGTCGGTGGCGGTGTAGCGAGCGAGCGAGCGAGCGAGCGAACCGTCGCCGCCGCGACGCCACCGACGCACCGAGCTTGCGCTCCGTTTTTCCCCGAGCTTGCGCTCGATCCAACGGCCCCCTCTACTATCTATCTATCTCTCTCTCTCTCTCTCTCTCTCTCTCTCTCTCTCTCTCTCTCTCTCTCGCTCGCTCGCTCTTTTCCTAGACTCGGACTTTGAATGAAACGGCTCGGAGCGAAACCGTCGATCCTTCCGTTGTCCGATATTTTCTTTCTGTTTCCTTCGACTCTCTCTCTCTCTCTCTCTCTCTCTCTCTCATCCACGAGAAGGGCACGGAGCTGTTTTAAAAGGGTATTTGTTCGAATAAAAATAAATACGTCCGTTCGTACGACGATACTGTTGTTTTTAAAGCGTAAGACGAACGTTCTTCGCGCAGAACGATACCGCGTCGCCAAGGAATCGACGTTTTCGTCAAAACTCGCGCGGAATACGTTTTCGCGGTGAAATCTATTTCAGGTAAAAGAAGGCCGTGCGTCACTCGCGAGTCGCGTTACACATTTTTATCCGCTACGTAAGAATAAATCAGGCGCGAAAGCGAAGCCACGCGAGCGTCCCTTGCGCGTTACGCGTTTTCCTGTATAGAGATCCTTCGTTTCTCACGCAACGAATCAGTCAGTACGTTAATTTTCCTCTCACCTATGTGTATATATCTGTGCCGGCGAAAAGCCCGCTAATCTCTTTAGCACGTTTTCTTCGTAAATCGAGGGGTAACGAGGAGGTATGTAGGTAGGTATTCGTTAATCGCGAGTTAATACGAAGGTTAAAAATAATAATCGGACGTTGCTATCGATCGCATCTGTGGGGAGTGCGAGGGTTAAAAGCGAGCAAAACGACGGAAAAAGGAGTTTTTAATAATGGCATTGTGCTCGTGACACCTCCTCTCGTTCGTCTACCGACCCTTTCGCTTCGATAGCACGCGCGAGTCGAGCGCGCGGCCGACGAATACCGGTATACGCACGTAAAAGTTTACATTTTTAAGTCGTACCCTTCTACGGGGTACTCTTTTCAGATTTGTACCTTTATCCATTCCATAATTATATCGCGATCCGTACGTACGACCTTACGATTCTTCGAGGCTAACAGTCTCGATTCGCGTACTCGATCTTTATCATCGATCGGCTACCGACCCTCTCGATAATCGCTGCGACGTATCAACTCCGATACATCGAGTTCTAATTATAAACTCGTTACAGCATAGATAAATACAACCTCTTTGAAATTTCTAAATGGTATCAAAGTATCCAGCTTGTTCCTTGCACGAGCTAATCGATAAATCGATCGAGAAAAATTTCACCGCCGTAGTCACGATAGCAACTTGTCGTAAATCGCTCCGAAAGACTACACATATGTCCCATGCCAGGGTGAGAGTCCCGCTACGTCCGCGTTTCATATTTAACGAACGAGTAGTCCCTCCGATGGAACGGTATTCGCGTAAGACCAGTCCCTTTCGCTCCTCTCTCTCTCTCTCTCTCCCCCCCCCCCCCTTCTCAGTTACGTTGCGTCACCCGCGTCTCGCATTTTCCTCTCTTTTCCTCGTTGGTAAAGCGAGCGAGGATCGCGTGTTCTCCCGAAAAGAGGACTCCCCCCTCCCTCCCCTCCTCCAGGCATTCGTTGCCGCAAAAACCGCAAGTTCGTCGACGAGTCGTCCGTCGTGTTATCGGCGCGTTTCACGAGCAGAGCCAGACTTTTGCGGTCGAAAGAATTTCATTGATGGCAGGCGAATGAATGATGCCGTCGCTATCGGCTTTCGTTTCCGCGTTACACTCGCGATAATTATCGTCGCGTTCCTTTTTATCCTTGCCCAAGGACGATCGATATAGAAAAACTCTAAATGGACGGAAAAGAGAAATCTCGTGTTGTATGTAACTCGTGGATAAGCGATCTTTGCCGTGAGAAAAAAAATCGATAGACGCGGATAGCCGGATGGCTATTATCGGAATGACGAAATTGCTTATCGGACGTTGAAGCCGACGTCCGAGTATCGGAAGGATGATTCATGCTCCCGGCCCCGGCCCCGCCCCCGATTGACGTCCTGACGTTTTCGACCGATCTGTTCTCCTTTTTGTTTTTCCTTTCGGAATAGCGCGTGAACCGACGACGATGTATCGTCGTTAACTTCGAACGGTTCCATGCACTGGCATGGCCATTATAGAACAACGACGCCAAGGAGAATACGCGAAAAGCGTAAGAGCACGCGATCTCCTTCCTTCTCGATCGATCCTCTCTCTCTCTCTCTCTCTCGCTCTTTCTACCTCGTCGAACTTTCTCCTCTTCTCTTTTGTGGCCTAGCCAGGCAGCCGCGGATCGCCCGCCTCGCACGTATATTTAGTTTGGCCAGCGAGACAATGCAATTGGCCTCTAGGAAGCGCGAATCGTTTCTTCTCTACTCTTTTCGGTGGCACTTTGTAACGCGTAAACGCGCTCCTACGAACTTTCTTCGCTCTAACTGGTAACGCTGGATTATCGATTAAAATGATATTTTCCGGAAAAAGAGTTGCGCGATAATTAGGAAAATTTGGGCGGATCGGAAATAGGCCAGATAATTCTTATCGAGGCTGTTGGTCGGCGTCTAAGAATGAGAGAGAAAGGAGAAAGGACGGACAGTCGTTACACTCTTCCTTGTGGCATACGTAAGCACGCGCACACATCTGATAAAGATATTTAATTTATGTACATAGACCGTGTCCGCTTATGGAGTTAGCCTTGACAAGTCAAGGGGCGAAGGATTCGGGGCGAGTAACTGCATCGTTTAGAGAGCTACTCACTCCCGGATGCAGAATGGTCTTCTGATCGAGACCGTTGCGTACGGTAAATCCGTCCTGTTAACCTTCGATATGACGGATGGAAATACCTTTGTCGAAAAGTATCTCCGATCGTTTCGCGATGATATCTAATCGGACGAATTCTATGCTTCGTCTCGAACGAAGTAGTCGAGTGCTATGTGAAATCGGACGAGGGCTGCGTAAAGAGATGCGTCGCGCCGTAACAACGTCCGACTTTGACCACTTACGCGTTGAACGACTCGACGCTTTGCGCGTTGCTCGTCGTCGGAGCAACGATAAGTAAGTAAGCGAGAACCGGGATTCGTATTTATTCGACGTAAAACGAAGATATAAGACGTGATATTAGACTTGGCGGGACAATGGAAGAAACAACGAACGATCGACGAGAATGATATTTCTCGAAAGCATGTCGAAGTAATTAATCCGCGCGTACATACGAGGTCGAAGCGATCGGCGTAAGCCTTTCTTTCTCTCTCTCTCTCTCTCTCTCTCGGATCAAGATATCGTAATATCTTAGCGATCGTCCAGCCCACGCGGTTGGAAGACAAAACGAGAAAAGAGAAACGAGAGGGAAAGAGAGAGAGAGAGAGAGAGCCTCGATCTATCGAGTATCGATGTGGCAGCGCCTACTTAACGGTGCTATGGTAAAAGCACGAGTACGTTTAATGCACGGAAGTCATAAGCGCTGATTTACCATTGTCACGGCCGTTACTCTCTCGTCGAGGAAAAGGACAATCGTTTGGTTCGCGATTCGACATCGCTGGTGGCTCGCGACAATAATGCGGCAGAACCGGTGACCGCACCTGCACTCGCTGTAAGTAGTTATATTTGTAGTTTGTACTCTCTTCTTTCCTGCGGTCTCGTGCAGGCCAAGTATGTACGCGGAAAAGAAACGTCGCGCGCTCGGCCCACTGCCAGACTATATTTACCTTAACGTGCCGGTTACACCTGTAAAGACTAAACTTTCAACGTCGTCGTCGTCGCCGCCGTCGTCGTCGTCGTCGCCGTCGCGCGTATAGAAGACGACTCGTACGAAAAATGCTTCCTCGAGACACTCGAGACGCGGAAGCTGCGAGAGATCGATCGATTTTTATGCCATTTTGTCACCTATAATCGGATTCCCTTTCGTATACGATAGGATGCTACGGAAACGAGATTCCATTCTTCCGCGCGGCACGCGAACAAATCGTAACTCGAGAAATATCGTTTCAGAATGTAATAAACGAGCGGTAGCGTAACATACTCGTGATAAATCGAAGCTATCGAAAATGTCACGAGTGAAGTTGAGCGGAATTATGCGAGAACGCACGTGTATACCTATTAAAAGTCGTCGAAATTCTGACCATTTTTGAAAGAGGCTGCGCGCTTTGTAATTTATTCGAGCGTTCCTTCCGTTACGCGCAGAGACATCTCGTCCTTGCCAAATAAAGTTAGATACGCGTAACACCGAAGAAAGGCGGAAATAAATCTTACCCGTCTCGCCGTTCAACGAGGAACAAAATAAATCGTTAACATTTTTAAATGTTACCCTTTAGCGTAAACTTAATCGTAAAATATTACGCTCGTGATCGCGTTACCTTTTCGACGGACGTTTCGTCGAAAGGACCCTTCTCTAAGTAATAAAAGAAAAGCCTAAGGAAAGGAACGGAATGAGAGAGAGAGAGAGAGAGAGAGAGAGAGGCGTTGCGAATAAAAGGAAAGCTCGAAGAGCGCACGGTTCGTACACGGCCATCGAATCCTTCGATCGATCGTCCGATCCTTCGTTTCTTCGTCGGAGGACGATCGATGAGTTAAACGCTATTACCATCACCATCACCAGCCGTCACCACCACCATAAGCGTAATCACCTGCGGCAACCATCACAGCGACCATAGAAAATTGAATCTTTTTTTTTTATTTTTTATTTTTTATTTAGTCGATAAGCTATATCTCTCTTTGTTCGCGCTGGTTGCTGAAGACTTACACTTGTTCCAATGATCGTGGCGTTGGTGCGCGTGATGCTGTTCGAGGTTGCGATGATGGTCGTGATTGTTGTTGGTGTCCGCCGCGATGGTGACCTGTTGATGGTAAGGTACGCTCGTCGGCAAATGGATCGTCGTCGTGGCCGTGGTGGTGGTCGTCGTCGTCGATCGTTCACGCTGCTCGCTTTCGATGCGATCGTGATCGACGACGACGTGGTGGCGGCCTATAGTAGGCGCGGGACGTTGTTGAATCGTCGTTGTCGGTCCCCCACCGGCAGTTCCTTCGGTTACTGCATCCTCGGTTACGGTACGCATCGCGCGTGCGATCGCACCTCTTTCACCGATTCACCGATCGAATTCACCGGGGCCTCATCGATATCATCTATTCGTCCACGATATCTATTCGTTTCGGCCTCATCCCGATCGCGCACGTTTGCACGCGCGTGCTTAGCTGCGCGTGCCGAGAAGCACGTGCGACCACGAGACGTGCGAGATCCTGTTCGATTATTACGAAACACCCGCACGAACTCGACCGAGGAGGAACAGGAGGAGGAAGTTTGCCGTACTTCCTCGAAAACTCGACAAAACTCGAGAAAGTAAGTCGGAGGAAAAAAAAAAAGAGAAAAGCGAAAAGTCTAACGTAGGGTTCGCTAAAACTTTTCTCGTGGCAAAGATCGCGCGGCTAGACGTCCCTTAAAGCGACGAGCATGCGCGTCGTCGTTCACGCTCGGGGATGAAGGGCAAAAAGTGGCTAAACGATGAACGGGACGACAGGTAATAGTGTCGTACTCGTGCACAAATTGAATTTAACAAAAGATTTGTCTTTCGTTCTCTCTCTCTCTCTCTCTCTCTCTTTCTCTCTCTGTGTGTGTGTGTTATTTCGCTTTACGAAGGGTAAAGACCGAACGACGAAAGGGAGGAAAACACACGGATAATGGGCGCGCGCACGCACGCACACGATGAAACCATTGAAACGCGCCAAGAAAAACACACAAAAAATCCTGTCTTTGGTTTCGTTAAAATTCAAATGGAATATACGGAGGGATAGCGTCTTTGGTTTTTCTTTCGAAATCGAAACGGGGTGTGTCAAGGGGTACGAGAGCAAAGGCTCTTTTAACTACCACCGACCTGCGTGCGTCGTCGTAGCGCAAGATGAATCCTTCCAGACGATGTCGTTGGAGGTCAGCGCTCCACCGAGGAGCCCGAAGATCTCGGACCTGGGCACTCGCATGCAGCCACCCTTGAGTCCTCGCTTTTTATCGTTCCTCTCTCACAACGGACGACATTGTCACGCTCGTTTTATTATATTTCTCTATCCTCTTTGATATTTTATTCCTCTTCTCGATCTTCTTATTTCTCTTAATTTTCTTTCTCTATCGATCGTTTTGGCAAGAACAAGGATAAACGTTTCCCGCGATCTCGTGGTACACGATCGATATTATCACCATCGATGATCAATGTCACGTTCCTACGGGGAAAAACGAAAGCACGTTCCCGTTTCCTTATTTCTTCGAAGAAATCCTTACTCGTTAAGGAATAGTACGCGCGTATGTCGTATGCAGAGCAAGGAGAACGGCCGCACCGGTGCGCGTTTTCGAACGAGAGAAGAAAGAATGGTACACTCGCACGGCTGGCCGGCAGGCGCGTAACTGAGTCCGGATCGCGCGCGTTCCGCCGCTATATTAAAAGCGTAGCGCGTGTAGAGCGACGGCGGTGACGGTAGCGGAGGTGGTGCTGGTAGTGGTGGTGGTGGTGGTGGTGGTGGTGGTGGTGCTGCTGCTGTTGCTGGTGGCGGTGGCGGTGGCGGTAGCGGTGGCGGTGGTGGTGCTGTTGGTACGCTTTTGCCGTTATTGCCGCGATGGTGGTGGAAACAAGTACGGCACACTACGACGACGACAAAGACGACGAGGAGAACGCAAAGGTGGTAGTGACGAGGGTAGTGGGGGTGTCGGAGAACGGCGCTAACGGTGACGTCACTCTTCTCTCGCGGACGTCATAACCCGGGGCACACGCGGCCAACGGATCGATGGACCTGGCCTGGCGAGCGGGAGTCCTCATTGGCCCACGCGGACGATGATGCCGTTACGGTGACGTCAGCACGCCACCCACCGCCCGCAACCCCTCGCGTCGCGACCTAGTGCCGGCACGCGGCCCACCGACCGACCGACCGACCGACCGACCGACCGACCGACCGAGCCAGAGAAAGAAAGAGAGAGAGAGAGAGAGAGAGAGAGAGAGAGAGAGAGAGAGATGGTCCTATCTCTTCCTCCCCCTTTCTCCCTCTCTACCTCTCTCTCTCTCTCTCTCACATACACACTCCTCCTCCTCCGCTCGCTTTGAGAATATTCTGGTCCTCTTCGACGTCCACTGGCGCGGGCATTTTCTTACCGACCACGGCTTTTGAATTATCGATGAAGCGATTATAAAGAGGCTATCGAAAGCCGCTTCTCCCCTTCTCCCCTCGTCGCCTCTTGCCTCTTCTCGCCCACCGAACTTTCGCACGTGATACACGTCTATCGACCCTTACGACGATTCATAATAAGGCGTGAACCTTTTTTCTCTCTCAATTACGCGTACCAGAATTTTATTGGTAATACTTTGAGCGTGAAATAAATGGAGCGCTTCCATGCGTAGTATATACACACACGCGCGCGCGCGTGTGTGTGTGTGTGTGTGTGTGTGTTGGATGGAAAAAATGTATTTTGTACGAAAATTCGAAAATAAACGTCTCTAGAATAAAATGTCTCTTTTATCCCGATTTACTCGAAGCAATGACGACGTTCTAACGCTTCCTCGAGCAACGTAACGTCGATCGATCTTCCTGTTTGCGAGCGTAAAGCGGATTTATGCCGGCCGCATTGGCTACGCTAGCGATGCCTCGAAAAACCGGAAACTGTCGTTTGTGCGTGGGAAGCCATCGTCATGATAAAGGACAATAAAAAAGAGACAGAGACGGAGAAAAAGAGAGAGAGAGAGAGAGAGAGAGAGAGAGAGAAAAGTTTCCGAGCGAATCGCGGGGGTGTCTGTACCACCGCCGATGCAACCTTCATTCATGCATCGGCCGACCTAAAGGCAATGCCGCGGGCCACCCCCTCTTTGGAAGCACGATGCACGCGTGGCAGAGAGGAGGAGGCGTAAGCGACCGCTCGACACGTTGCCCTAGTTTAAGCGACTCGTTCGGAGAGCTTGACGAAGATGGAGAGATCGTGAGAGAAAGAGAGAGAAAGACTTTATTATGTCTGCGACGGTATTTACCAATCTAGTCTTCGAGTTATGTATTTAATGAAATTTAATAAAGGTAAATGTGAGATGCAATTGGAAATTAGGAAACTGCGAATGAAGAATCGATCATAGAACGAATCAAATGATATAAATTAGAGAGTAAAAAAAGAAAAGAAAAAATAAAACGAGAATGGTCGAGATCCGTGAAACCGAGAGCGAGCGACCGTGTAGGAGAAGGCCGACGCGAATCTTTCCTCTCTCTCTCTCTCTCTCTCTCTCTGTCTCTCTCTCTCTCTCTTCGCAAACTTCTGTTTCTTCTTCTTCTTCCGGTATAACGACGAAGATCGTTGGGAGAGGAGGAACGGAGGTCGAGCTGGCCGTCGGCTCTTTCCCCTACCACCGCGAACAGGTCCGCGGCCAGACGTTGTGCAAATGCGGTCCGGTTGCCGAGGCAGAAGAGTTCGCGCCGATTAAAAAGTGGTTTGCCTCGGGTCGTTCCACTGACACAGTAGTGAAAACGAAAGAGAGGGGGAAGAAGCTAAAGACCGAGGCCCTAGGAGAACTCGTGCTTTATGGAACGCAGCCGCGGCCGTGCGTGAGAGATCGGAGAATTTTCATTGGATTCTTCTCTGACTCGCGCGACACCTTTTCTTTTCTCTTTCCGATTTTCGTTTTTACGCCGACCGCTTAGAAAATTTACGCCGATTAAAACATTTTCAAGGGTCAACGGGAAGTCGATTATACGACGAGTTTTATAATACTCTAACTAATCGATAGGCGATACCGTTATGAATATAGTGAGGATGAACTTATAACGACGAAAGGTCGTGAACGTACTTATTAACGTCGGTGAATTAATTAATCGATAGAAGGAAAAATGGACTTTAAAGACGAACGTAGTTATCTACCGTGAATCTGGAATGATCAATCACTGGCCTTTCGTTGATATGCCGGCCATGAAATCACGGGAGCATGATCGATGTGTGCGACGATTTTTAAAGAGAGCGCATACTCCGTGCGATCTCAAAGTTCCTTCCTAATATATATATACATACATATATATATACACACACACACACACAAAATATTATATACATGTATATACATACATATGTATATATATATATCTTTTTATCGTGAAAATATCGCTCAAAGTTGCGCGGCACGTGCAGGGTTAGACTACGCAGGGTCGAAGACGGAAGGTGGCTCGTCGAGTTAACGGGATCGTTAGTCCAAGGCAATTTCGACGATCGAAAGAAGATCATTGTAGAAAGCGCGAAGCAAAATCGAAGCGAGCAAAGGACCGAGATAGAAAAGGAAGCCGATCTCGGTGGATCGACGTTCGAACGAACGAAAGGAAGGAAGGAAGGAAGAAAGAAAGAAGCTTGGATCGATTCGTTGGAGGACGCCGTCGACGACGTTCCGCGACGAGTTTTTGAAGGTGAACGCGCGTCTGCGATCGTAAATTTCAATCGTCGACTCCTCCTCCCCCCCCCCCCTCCTCTCCCATCCCCCGGCCTGAATGTCGTTCTTCGCGCGAATGAAAAAGAATATTTCCAAGAGTGCAAAGTGGTAAATAGGGTTAAAGAGAGAGGCGAGATAGAAAAGTAGAATCGAAAGGAATGACGATCGAAGCGATCGCTTATATTTTCTTTACTTTTCTTCTCTCGCTAATCCCCTAGACGCCGCGCACGATGGCAAACGAAATTGAACGTGATTCAAATTAAGAATTTCAAATCTCCGGCATAAATCGCGTCGCGTTGTATATGCAAATAGAAATAATATATCAATCGCGTGCACTATATTACACGCCTATAGTACCTCTCGGACCTATGAAAATCGATTAGAAATCGATGTAGCTCGTTTGCCGGCTGATGTACCCGCTCTGGTATATCCGTGATAATGTATATCAAGTGGCGACGTGTAACACGGTTTCCGCGAGTGGCGTGATACAATGAAATTCAGTACCGAATACTCGGTACGCGATTGTATCGAGCAGTCGAGTCGAGTCGAGTCGACTAGGCAGGTATTATCGTCGATTAAAGAAGGACGCTACGTAGGAATCTTACTCAGGCAAAAGATATTTTCGATCGTCGCGATCCTCGTTCACGGATGGATCATCGATTTCGGTTATACTTGGTCGATGCGGCTCGTCTTCGGATTACTCGAGGCGTGACGCAATCGCCTAGGAGTGCATTAAAATAATTAAACCTCGCCGATCCCACAGTGTCTAACAACTTTGGATTAGCATACCTCGCGTAATAAAAAGTACGAAAGTGTTAAGCGCGCGACTAATGGACGCCCCGAGAGAAGAAGAACGGAAGAAGAAATAAGTAAATTTGATTTGAGACGAGGCCGCGACAAGATCCTCTATATCAAAAGGCACGCCCTGGAAGGGGCGCGATCGTTACGAAAGGAAGGAACTCAAATTCACGAAGAAAAAAGGAAAGATGCGAATAAACGTGGAAGGATAAAGAGAAGCACGAAAGGAAAGCGTCTAAATGGATGAAGGAGGAGATGGAGGAGGAGGAGGAGGAGGAGGAGGAGGAGGAAGAACCGGTTATCGGCACGAGTTCTCTCGTAGCCAGGAAGAATCGGCGAGGGTGAGAGGCTGTGCAGCTGTTATTACGCAATCGTGCAAGGCGCAAGTACGTTGAGTTATAAGACGAAAGGCGACTGTCGCGGTGTAACGCGCGTACGTCGCACCGTCCTATCTATCTATATACCTACCTACCTACCTACCTACCTACCTACCTATACGCACGCACGTACGCACGCACGCACGCACGCACGCACACATATATATGTATGTATACATATCTATAGGTTTATAGACTATTTATAGATGGGCACGTACACCTTTCGTGTCGTTACGGATCGCGCACGCGAGATACCGAGTCGAACTACTAGCCGGGGCCGAATTAGCGAATGTGGTACGAGCCAGCGATTCGACTACTAAAAATCTTGTAAATCTCGAGGAAATGTTTCGAGCGGTACCGCGTTGGGACAAAGCGTAAACATACGACCTGGGAAAGAGTCTCCTCGCGCGGAATGTGCGACAAGGTACGGTTAATTAATTTATCGCACGAACGGTACGAGAGAATCGAGGGAAGAGACGGAGATAACGATGTAAGCGCGTACACGTACGAGCGGTGGCTCCTGCGTGTGTAACTATTTTTAAGGAAAGTAAGAGAGTTGAGAAAGAGAAAGAGAGAGAGAGAGAGAGAGAGAGAGAGGAACGAATAACGGTTTACTCGTAGATAACAGCGCGCGCGCGCGTTTCCGATGCAGGTAAAAATAACAAAAGTTATAGCACGGTTGGTACAGCGGCCGACTCGTATTCGAGATTATCGAGGTACTACGCGTTCCTAAATTAAGTACAAGTCGCGTGACACGGCGCGAAAAATCCTCGCTCGCTTTCCCGAACGAGTAATTTCACGATAGCGAAGAGAGCGTACGTAATTTTCTTTTCTTTTTTCTCGTTCGAGAGAAAGATAGATAGATAGATAGAGGGAGAGAGAGAGAGAGAGAGAGAGAGAGAGAGAGAATTCGTTATAGCGCGACGATATCGATTAAAACGCGTCAAGTAGTGCGTGGGAGGTGTTGGTAAAACGAATACAGATGGGATAGAGAGAGAGAGAGAGAGAGAGAGAGAGAGAGAGACGCGCACACACGCAAGAGTTTATAGAGTGCATGCGCGGGAGTCGCTTGGAAGGAAATGTAAGCGGCTGCTTACGGAGAGAAGCGTTTCGCGAAATGGAAACCAGGTAACTGCCGACGTCGTGAGGTTTCGATTTCAAAGATTAGCCGCTCGCTCTGTGGGAAACTTCCTCCGTTACTACGGAAAGATCAGCTTCCTTGGTCGCTCTCGAAACGGTCCCTCAAAATGTTCGAGAATATATACCCCCACTGGATACTTTCGAACATCGAGGAAGAGGACGTCGTTTCTCTTCTTTCGGCTACGTACGATCGTAAACACGTCGGAGTCTCTCTCGATCGCTTCCGGTGAAAATTACGAACGAGGCACGATCTTGAAAATCGAGTTTGAAGATGCGCGTCGAAGCGCGCTCTCTCTCTCTCTCTCTGTCTCTCTCATTAAAAATCTCTATGCGCATTTACGACGGAATATCGTAATGTACACGTATGTACACGTGTGCGTGTGCGTGCGTAAATTTAAAGTAACGTTCGATAATAATCGGCGTAGATAAAAAGGACGAAGAAAGCGGAGCCGGTCGGTAATTTTTCGGGCTCGCTCGATTCGTCGCGGCCTCGTCTCTCCGTGGTCCACACAGGCAGCGCATCCGGCGGCGGCGTTGAGCTGAGCGGAGAGGAGCGTCGACTCGCATCTTCTCCCGCTTCGCCGTGGCTCTCCGTCCTTCTCTCTCGGCGTAGATCGGAGAACGATAGGCGATTAGCGCCGCGTGTGAAAGGGAAAGCGAGCGGTCGGCTTCACGGAGGAGGACGATCGACCCCGGCGCTCGAAACGACTCTCTCCTTCGTACGTAACGTCTATTCGTCCTCTCCTCTCCCCTCCACATCCCGATACTTCTCCTTCTTCCTTTTCTTTACGGTTTATTCGCTCTTCCGTTCTTTTTCTATCTTTTTTCATTTCTTTCTCGTTCGATAAACGACCTCTATATCCTCTTTTAACGTTTCTTTCTTTAACGCAATTTTTTAATTTAACCGTTAGCTCGATTCGAAAGTATTCGTCGATTCTAGCGCTTCCAAAGTACGTCGTACGTTCGTCGCTTATCGAGATCTACAAGCGTTTACAAGATTGCTCTAATTAAGAGAAAAGTAGATACAAGATCCGCTAGAATCTTATCTCGGGAAATAGAGGCGCACGAGTCGGATCGGTCGAGCGAGGGATTCTCGTATGGTATACGAAGACGCGCGGTTGCGTTATGCGTAGTAGAAGAAACGAAGAAAGAAATTCGTGCGAGCGCAAAGCGAGCATCTCTCGCTCTCTCTCTCTCTCTTTCTCGAAACGCGCGCGAGACAAGTCGCAAGGATGAGAAAGAGAGAGAGAGAGAGAGAGAGAGAGAGAGAGAAAGCACGAGTTTCGCGCGTACATGCACGTCGACGCGTGTTTCCGCGTTGCTATGCTAATGAGAGAGCGTCGAGAATCGGCAAAGATCGTTCCGCTTATCCTTGGGCCATCTTCCCCTCTTCGTCTTGGCCGCACAAAGACGATTTTGACACTTTTAATTTCACGAACGAAACGAAAGAGAAAATCGCGATGAATCTCGAGACTAGTAAATATGCCAGAGAGAAGCCTCGCGATCGAGCTCGCGAACTCCGATCCCTTCGTAATTTTATTACGTCTGCTTATCTTTTTTCCCCATTCTGCCATCCTATGGGATAACGATGATACAACACGTCTTGTTTTTCGTGACAAACAAAAATCACCGATTTAAATCGTTAAGTAGGCAAAACGTACGATCGGAGAATCTGTATACCACGGACAATTATCGTTAGAAATAACGATCCTTCCGTTCGATGAAATATCGAGGGAAACGCGTTGCTCCGAAGAAAACTGTTTGTTATCAAGTGTCTGTCTATGGCAGCGATATCGGTAAACCTTTGTGAAAAAAGAAAGTATTTTCAAACGTTAAAGTAATATCTACTCGATAAAAAAAAAAAAGAAACGAAGTAACCGACGATGTATCCAAATGTGTCGATACGTCAACTTTTCTATAGAAACGTGTAATAATGAAAGAAAAAAATATATATATATATTATATTCTCTCTATAAAAATATGAAATCTAATCCGATACTAGCTAGGTAGTCCGGTAATCACAACGATAAGTGCCAAAAATAAACTCGCTTTTAAATGCGTTCGTACGATTCTCAAAATTCGAATCCCCCGTTCCACGATAGTAAAGCGATCCCAAAGTATCGAACTTGACGATCTTTGATCCAAGGTTGCTCGATCGTAAGCGTACCGCCGTAATATACGCGGAGGACATTTTTAATTATAATTATTCGATTATCCCTCTATGGCTGAAGAAAAGAGAAACAAAAAAAAAAAAAATAAAGACATCGACGTATCTCGATAGCTCGTTTAAAAGTTATTGCAAATTTCGATCTGTAAGGTTATCGTGGAGGAAGACGAAAGACGATGAATTTCGTGTCGTCGAATTTTCTAATCGACCTCCGTCCAAACAGAGATTCAGCGAGAATCGTCTGTCCGCGAAACGCTTTTAGCATCTCGGCCGACAACATACATGGTCACGATTATTCCGCGACGCGGTGGAGAATCGACGTTCGAGTCGTGGGGTCACACGCGGGGTCGTCGTTGAGTTCCATCCCGATGAACCTCCCCTCTCCGGCGCTGGGTCTCTCGAGCCGACTCTTATTTCTCTCGTGGAGGAATAAGAGGTGGATGGGGGAGGGGGGAGGGGGGAGGGGGGGGAGGAGGCCTCCCACCCTCGCGAGAGAGTCGATATACGAGCCGTAAACGGGCCAACGTCGTCCTCTCGATCTGCACAAAGTCGTTAACGAGACGACTCTCGTTATCTTTAGCGCGGTATATATACGTGTTTGTTGCCTAGCTAGACGGCCGGTTATAAGCCGGCGAATAGACAACTACGAAAGGAGAGGTATTCCGAGAAGAAAGAGGAGAATCTCTTTTCGCGCGAGCGTGCCTGACTCGTCCAAGAGATACACAGGCACTTTCTCTCTCTCGTAGTTTTTCGGTTAGACTTGCTTTTCCGCTCGGGCTTAGCATAAAGATGGGTAGTGTAGTCGACGATGTTTATCGGATAACAGGGATCGTCTTTGATCTCGCGTACATCGGATCGTAAGGATAGCTCGCTAAACGTCCATTCGATTTCCCTCTTGATCGTTCGTACATGTATAATAGGTATCGTATCGTATTACGTCGTACCATCTAGCGCTACCAAATCGATTGGAGGAAGAACGCTATACGGATTACGAGGATAGGTTGCGCGTTTGGTAGTATCGCACGGCAATACGTTATTTCGGAAGATGCCGTTTCGAATCCGCGTTACGCCATTGCGTGTACTTTCGTTGATTTATCGCTCCTTTGAAATAACCGCTGGTGCATTCTGTCGCCCGAGACGTGACCATTACTAGCGACAATCGCGGAAGAGGAGGGGAGAAACGGATAGCGCGCATGGGAAGAGGCGATTCCCTGCTTCGTCCGGTTTCTCCGCGACGAGAACGCTTCTTTTCGCGAGAGAAATATAGAGAGAAAGAGGTAAAGAAGAGAAGAAAAAAAAGTTAGAAGAAAAGGATAGAAGAGACGACTAGGCGATGAAGAAAATCGACGCGGTAGATCGCGGTAGATCGCGGTAGATCGCGGTAGATCGCGGATGTCGGTGCGCACGTAATACGGTGGATTTCATCGTCTCTTTGACGGATGACTAATGCTGAATGTTGCCGCGGTGGCAGCAACATAGTAACGGCAATCGCCGACGACAGGAGTTAGCCGAGAAAGCCCGGCGAGTAGCGCTCGAAGGTAGTTAACAACCGTGCTGCTTGGCCTTGGTCGAGAATGGTTAACGGGTTGAAAACTTTTCTAGATACCCTATCTCTTTTCCTAGTACCTACTACTCACCTCGCGCGCTTGATGTATGGAGCATTTCATTGACTACCTGGACTTTGTCTCTCATCCTAACGCGTTTCCATTAATCCTACTTACTTTCGTTCCACGGCTCGTGGACGTCGTCTTTTACTATCCATCGTATTTTCTTGATTTCGAGAGATCGATCGAAACGGCAAAGCTTTCGAGCGGTGCCTCGTCGATCGCGGATTTTCCTATTACGGATCGTGGAACCGAGATTCGTGATCGATGTAAACGACTCGCATCGATTTGCCGTACGATCTGTACACGTCTCTCCTCTATGTATGCGTTTGTCTTCGAGTTTCCTCATCTACGTGTATACCTGTACGTACCATCCTCTCTCTTTCTCATCTCGCTTTCCGTTTCTGCATACTTTCTCGACGATTCTTCGATTATACATTTACCTCCCGCGTCTTAGCGTACGATCAACGAGGACGTTGACGGCGGCAGCGGCGAAGGCGGCGGCGGCAGCGACGACTACGACGACGACGACGACGACGACGACGACGACGACGAAGACGACGACGAAGACGACGACGAAGACGATGACCGGAAGAAAGAAATTCAAGGCAAAGCGTTTATTATAAATTCGTCTCGTTACCGTTCGCTCGCACACGAATAGAGCTTCTCAATGTCAACTTGTGAAACTAGCCGAGCACACATCGCTCATTTACATAATTACTCTTTCTACTTGTGCAACTTATGTTTCTTACGCATTTCTTTTTCTTTTTTCTGTATTTTTCTTTTTTTTCTTTTCTTCTTTTTTTTTTTTACCTATAGAAGGAAGGACAAACACATAGATTAGTTACATAAAAAGAAAGAAATAGGAAAAGTATTCTTTTCTCCTGCAGAAACCACGCAAGAAAGTTTAGTTTATCATCGATTCGTGGTCTCTCGATCGTAACGCGTTCTACAATCGGCTTTTCTCCGTTGGCACGAATGACATTGTACTGTCTGGGTTACGTCGATCGTATTGAGTACCCAAGACGGATATGCTCGAATGCGTTTCGCAACGTAGATTAAGCGTTAATATTTAAAACTTTGTAGATTCGAACCGTACAACGGACCAAACGAAATAGAAATAGAAATTTCGCAACCGAGACGCTTTTGCTCGATTTGCCCCGGATATAAAGCGGAGTTCGAAACGTTAACATCGCGAATAGTTTACGCTTGAACGTTGCCTTAAGTACGTAGAATACTCAGCTACATTAAGTAATATTACTTAGCGTTCATCCCCATTACCTTACATGAAGTAATCGTAAAGGATTCTTACGTTCCGACTTCTGATCGTGCCGCCGCGGAGACAAGCGGTAATTACGCGTTTACGAGGACGCACGAGGTATATACGTGTATCTATCTACCTACCTACCTACCTACCTACCTACCTACTACTTTCGCCTCTCTAATTACGACGGAGGATAATCTTTGGTCGTTAGATTTGAATTTAACAGGACAAACAGGAAATTCATAGACGTTCGATTCATCGATCGTTAACGTTGCTTCGACCGTAACTCCGTTAGACCGCGCAAAAATTGTCTAATTAATGTTCGCATTCAGAATCGAACGAGCCGATCCATACGTTTCGTTTTCTTTATCGAGCTAAGACCGTTACACCTTTCTAAGGATCTTCGAAGAACCTTATACCCTCTTTTAAGATAGAAATAATTAGGAGAATTGTCTACCCTATATTCTGCTAACGTTTTGGAAAGAAAGTCGAGAACGTAGGTGTCGCTCTTATCTGTCGTCGTAAGAATGCGTCGCGCGCTTATCGATATATAGGAGAACCCCCGTATATATCGATGTCTTCTCCTTTTCTCCGGAATTAGGTATCCTCTCGGCGAGAGGTCTTTGCCGACCTCGCGCGGCACTCGGCGAGCATCGCGTATAGGTCGTTTCACCTGTCACCCAAGCGCAGAAACGAAAGAGAGAGGACGAGATGGCTCCGGGCGAAAAAGGAAAGGACGACGAGCCTCCGACGGACACCTCCGCGCGGACGCGCCACCGGAATCGTTCTCGGACAAGAACGTTTCTTTCTAATTCCTGACCGAGTCCGCTCTGCTCTCTTCGTCCACCGCCACCTCCTCCTCCTCCTCCTCCGCCCTCTTCGTCGAAAGACGATTTGCACGCGCAACGCGAAAAAGGCAAATAATGACTCGGAATCTGCGCGTGCCGTAGCTTTTTATTTCTTTCCAAAATACACGGGTCCGTTCCATCTCTCATACATAAAACATACGGCAAAGATTCGAATGACGATAATTAAAATAGTCTGTAAAGGGTAATAAATAAGAGTGCGACGTATGTTAATTGGACGCGAGAGAAGGACTTTTTCCGCACAACAGTCGTTCGCTCGTTCGCTTCGAGAAACGTTCGAGGGGGGAAAAAAAAAAAAAAAAAAAAGAAAAAATAAACGAGACGATTAATCCAAATCGTAAAGGACCTCCTGCTGCCGTATCAACATTTTCCCTTTATCCTTTCGATTATATACTTTTGTCGAAACAAACGTAATTTCGTTAAATTCTCCGACCACGGTTACTTCTTCGCAAGGGTGTAAACTCTTGCCGATGGAAGGATATATAAAGAGCCGAGAGTGCGAGAAAGAACGAATTCATTAAAGAGCCTCACACATTTCGGGAGGTGTGTTGTATACTTGCGTGCCTTCCTCTCTCTCTCTCTCTCTCTCTCTCTCTCTCTCCCACTCGCTTGTATTCTCTCATACGAAACCACGATTTACAGTTATTCGATAATACGAGAAAAGGCCTATCCCTCCGGTATTTCGAGGTAGCGTGTACGCAACGTGCCTTGCGTGGGACCTGGGTGGAAGATCGAGCCTGATTAATGGCGCTTAGAGGAAGAGACGGGGGAAGAGAGAGCACGAGGCGGCACGAGCCCGAGCATACGTGGAAGAAAGGGACCTCTTCGCGAGAGTCGTCGCACCCCTCGCGTGGCCCGAGTCTACGCGGTATGCGTATTGTATGGTAATATCGTCCGTGTACCTACTCCAATATTTATTCCCCGTCGTTATAACGCGCTTTTACTCCATCCGACACCATCCATCTTCTCCGTCGCGTTTCACGCGCTTCTTATACTCCGCCACGTTCTTCTTATATTTCTTTTTCTTTTTTTCTTTTTGTTTCCAAACCACTAACATGCGTAACACGATTTCCTTTCGGTATACGTTCGCAATTGATACGACCTTATTTTTTCGACCCGTCGTCGTCAAATTATATTCTTTCGTCGACGAAAAAATTTGGAAAATGATGGAGTACGTCATGGAAAAAAGTTGCGATTCTTGCCACGGTGCGTCGAGACATTAGATCCTGTTTGCTCGTCTTTATAATATCGCCTAAGCAGCTTCGGTCTCCCGGCTAAGCGAGAAAGAGAGAATGGCGACACGCAAGGAGAGGAGAGAGGCGAGATCGAGGTAGAAGCGAGAGAGAGAGAATAAGAGGAGAAGCGATCAAGCGAACGAAGAACGGATGGAAAGAGTCTCTCTCTCTCTCTCTCTCTCTCACTCTCTCTCGCTAGCGAGATACAACTCGCGAGAGTCTCGAGAATAGGAGGTGAAGGGCCAGGAGGGGAGTGGGTGAGCCGACCTCTGACCTCGCGGCAACCGTGCCGTGCCGACACAGCGCGCGCGAGGACCGCCGGCATAAACTAGCGTGCTGCGAGCAAAGCCAAGACTCGCCCGCCTTTCACTTCGAGATGGAGAAAGAGAGAGAGAGGGGGGGGGAGGGAAAGAGAGAGAGAGAGAGAGAGAGAGAGAGAGAGAAGACGAAGGCGAGCGCATAGACGGCACTCTAGCCGTGGGGAGTGCCTCGCGCTATTATCATATTATAAGCGATTCGTCGTCCTCCGTCGACTCGCACGAAAAGTGGGAGATACGAAACTATCGGGAAAATTCAAACCAATTA
The DNA here is from genome assembly GCA_918808275.2 of Dolichovespula sylvestris. Lineage (NCBI taxonomy): Eukaryota > Metazoa > Arthropoda > Insecta > Hymenoptera > Vespidae > Dolichovespula > Dolichovespula sylvestris. The sequence goes on along the minus strand of OU964969.1, from coordinate 9,735,340 downwards.
TCGACGTTTTTCTAAGAGAAATTTTGAAGAAAAATCAAGTTCAAAGTCTCTGCTACTCGGATCCTTAGAGTTTCCTTTTCTATTTTCTCTCGGGATCGAGTGGATGCGATATCGAGGCGCGAAGCTCGATGCACCGACCGTCGAGGTCGGTATTTAGCATCTTCGGTGCTCTTCTCGGCGAGGACGCGGACAGTCGCGACGATAGTAACGATCACGAAGTGGTTAGAGTATCGCGCGATATCGAACGCCTCTCGAGCCTCTCGATCTAAACGCAAGCGGAAAACGAGAGAAAGAAAGATGGAGAGAAATAGATAGAGAGAAAGGGAGAAGACGGCGAATCTAGCCGGTGAGAGTGCACGGCCGTAACGTACGGTACGGTACGTTACGGTCGTGCCGGCATGCCCGTAGGTCGACCCGTAACGCGACGTGTAATTATCATCTCCCAAGGGCCTATCCCACGCTATCCGAGTTAAGTGGGACACCACCGATTGCTGCGTGAGCGATCGGAGAGAAGAGTAGGGGATGCTGCCGACCGGGGTGATTCTCCTCGAGAAAAAAATATAAAGAAAAAAAGAAAAAAAAAAAAAAACGAAAACGAAACGAACGGAAAGAGGAAGAGAAACGAGGGTGGAAGGCAAGACGAGATTCAATTTTGTCAACGTTCGATTTTCTCAACGTTCGTGCCCTCGAAACGCCGTGAAAAGAATCGATCGTCTAAAATCAAGTGTACATAATTGAGATCTTAATGAGAAATCAATCTCGCGGAGGGTCGCTTTTCTCGCTGTCAGCGAGCGTCTCTCAATGAACCCGACGACCATCGCTTGAATGATTAAACGATTCCTGTCTGAGCGGCAAAGCTCCGATCGCTTATAGAGCCTGCTCGCTCGCCTTCGAACTCGCCTTCGAACCAATCGACGAGGTTCGATCGCGAGTGTGTGCTTCGTTTTCCGTCCCCGATCGTTATGTTATTATTATTTGAAAGACCGACCAGCCCGCTCGTCCTCGTCGTACATCTAATCCTCCTATCGTTATACGATCGATCGCGCTTCCATTTGTCGAAAGTCTAACGAAGACCAACGACTCGACTTTTTCCAACGCGTTCGATCGCCCAAACAAATACGAATAAATAAATATATATATATATATATATATATATATATATGTAATCAACGTTAACAAATAATAAACGATAAGTCCACATTGAAATTGATCGCTAATAGGTAACAAACCGGTGATTTTTACGAGCAAGCGAAACGCGGATAAAGGATTGCCATTGGAATCGTCGAACGGTCCGCATTCGCTGGAGAAATAACGGTCCTGTCTCAATAGCATTGTAAAGACGTTAAATTCGTTCGTTGGATCTTTTTAAATCTCGTACGAACGTACGGTCGAAAGTAGTTCCCGATGCAGACTTTAAATGCTTCGACGCATAAGCGCGTCAACGATACACTTGACCGTACCTCGGTCAAAGACGCACACACACACACACACACACAGACAGAGGAAATCGATTGGATATACCCACGCGTATCAATGATTATTGACTTTGAAGTTTCCGTATTGCCGTAACGTTATCCGTACGACTCTATTCGGATTACTATTACGTTATTTCATTGAACAAGGTCACGCATATTCTGGCACTCGTAACAACGCCCACCGACATTCCCTCGTCTCGCTAAAATGTAATAGGACAAAGTCTAAAGGACTTTGATCCTCCTCCGAGATTCGTCCTTTCTCCGAATCGCGTTACTTCGCTCGATTCAAATTATCTCGTATTACGTAGCCTACGAGTTTACGAAATAGATTTAATTTTAACGCTGATTACGCGAATCGAGTAGAAAATAGCGTTACACGATCGCCTTTCGAAGAAGCCTTGCCGTTTCGCTTGACACGAACATCGTGCCTAATTACAAGAACGGCAGTTCGGTGGGATTGTTAAAGAACAGTGATACGTTCGGAATCCCAGGTGGGAAGCTTCGAGCACGCTCGTGCACGACGTTGGTGGCCGCCACCCGGAATAAAGGACTGCACAGAGACGTTGGATTTCCTTGCACTAGATTCGTTTCATTCGAGATAAACGATCGAAGCCAGTTTGACGATGGTAAATCGATCGATCGATCGATCGTTCGATCGTTCTATGCCGCCGCCGCCGCCGCCGCCGCCGCCGAGACTCGCGCCTTCCCCAAAAATTCATACTCCTTTCTAGCCGTTTACGAGCGCACGTCCGACCCTTAAAATGGACGTCACGTGAATCAAGATCTCTAATGTGTCTAATGAAATAGCAACAAGGACTTTCGCGAAACGCGCGCTTAAGAAGCCATAAGTTAACATTGAGAATATATGATTGACTTATACTACTTGCCGTTTCAACAACGGACGCAGATGGATTTACAAGAGATTTCAAAGCTATTTTCAAACGATTTAAAAGCGATTTCACCGACATCCTTGCTAATTTTATCGTATTTTAAAAACACGAGTAAAGTGGCAATTAAGTTTCAATATCTAATTTACACGTGGAACGTACGGGAACAAAAATGAGTAAAGTGGTAACATGGTCGAACAAAAGAGAACATGTTTTCTCCCTCACTATCTTTTCCTCTCCACTGTACGTGCTGTGTGTGCGTGCTTGCGCGCGCGCGCGCGCGTGTGTGTGTGTGTGTGTGTGACAGACACGAAGCTTTATCGAACGCTCCTAACATCTGCGCTATCCGCAAATTGGAAATACGTTGAGAGAGAGAGAGAGAGAGAGAGAGAGAAAGCGAATGAACGAGAGAGGGTATTGCTCGGGTGACGTCATTCAAGGTAACCAGATTAGAACTCGTCCGATAGCGTCGGTCGACGTAGGATCGACTAAAAATCTCTCCTCGATGACGTTTTCGGGATTTTCGTACGTAAAAATGTTTCAATTCGATCAATTCTCTTACGATAACAACGACCGGTCTTAATTCACCTTGTATCACCGAGTCGTGTCTATAATTAACGAGGATGTATTTCGGGGTATATGGGATAATAAAGTTGTATCCGTGTTTTTTCGTTGTACATGTAAAAGTCAATAAGAAGAAAAAAAAAAAAAAAAGAAAAGAGAACTTGACGCGCGAGCATGTTTATCGGACATCTTACACAACGCTAAAATTACGCCGTTCGCGTAATTTCTCGATCGTTTGGCGCAAGACACCATTATTTATCCCGGCGTGTCGCGAAAAATGCCTGCAAGCTGTGGCATTTAAGCGGCATCGGCCGCGCGATTCCGCCGCGTTTCTTCGCACCGTAACGAAGAAGCGGCAAAAGCGAGGCGAGAAAACCCAAGGATCCGCCAGATACCTCTCTCTCTCTCTCTCTCTCTCTCTCTCTCTCTCTCTCTCTCTCCTGTCTTTCTCTTGGATAGACGCAACGGGCTGCCGACTCTAAGCTAGGAACGCACCTTTCTCTCTCGCTCAAGGAAATAGAGTATCGGAGCATCCCGTGAAGCCCGCTACACTGAAAGAAAGAGGAATAGAGAGAGAGAGAGAGAGAGAGAGAGAGAGAGAGAGAGAGAGAGACGAGGTCGAGCGTGTGCACGCGGTGCGCCGCACCGAAGGCAACTCGCGTCCTTTTTCTCGCAGCGCGCACGAAAGTAGAGAGACAATAGGTACGTGGGCGCAGCATCGCGAACCCTAACCTTAGGTGATCCCATATTCCGTTCTCCCGTTGAACGTTCTATTCCATCCTTCTCCCCCTCACCGTTGAGCCCTCGTGCACTCTTCGTTTCTCTCCGCGACTCTCTCGCGTGTCAGGTCGGAGCCTCGCATTCGCTTCACCTGCACCTCTTCTCAGTTATTTCTTCTCTCTTCTTTATCTTTGCTACTCTCCGAGAGGTAGTAGTACCGCTCGAGTCGAGAATCAAGCGTTCGCTTGCGAAATCCCACAAGTTCTGCGGCCGACGAGAACTCAAAGTGCCTCCGAGTCGAGTGGCTCCGTCGAGAGGACCGTCGTATCGGGGCCACCGATCACCTGGCCCTCGGAAAAGCTTATCCGCCTACTGCCTGCCAGCCTGCCTGCCTGCCTGCCTGCCTGCCTAGCTGACTGCCTGCCGACCGACGAACGAGGAGAGAGAGAGAGAGAGAGAGAGAGAGAGAGAGAGAGAGAGAGAGAGCGGGTGAGAGACCTACGACTCCGTTTGAGAATCCTTCTTCGTGCCGTTCTCAGGAAAGCCGTGCCACCCAAGGAAAGTCCGTGACAACGCCTTCTTTTAGCTAAACAAAGATCGATGGCGCATCGATTCCGTTTCGACGATCGACTTTCCTACTACCTATCCTTTAATTATACCAAGCTTTCGAATTCGAAGCGTAACCGACGAACTTTCAGGACTACCTACGCTCGCAATCTCCTCGAATCTGAGGAAAGTTGGAAAAGTGGAGGGTGAGACCGATCGATGATTCGATCGCGGATACGTTCCATAGCCGCGAACTGTAATTGTGCTAAAGGTAACGATCAGTTTTCTTTCCGCGTGGAATGTTGCGGAGAAGGTGCATTCTAAGCGCACCCACCGCCTTAACCGAGTGCGCGGGAAAGAGAAAGAAAGAAGGAAAAAAGAAAGAAAGAAAGAAAGAAAGAAAGAAAGAAAGGAAGAAAGAAAGAATGACAGAGAGAGAGAGAGAGAGATAGAGAGAGAGAGAAATCTCCATACGAACGAGAAGGAAACTTAATATATATATACAGATATAGAAAGCTGTAGAGACGAAGAAGCATAATCGATAGTGGTGGTGGTGGTGGTGGTGGTGGTGAGATTGCCATTGCGCTCGCAGAAGAAGGAACGAGCGTGATCGCGATAAAGAAACAATCGAACTCGGTCCCGCCCACGAGACCGCCAACATTCAATTGTGTCTTCTCCTTCTCTTTCTTACTCCCATTTTTCTTTATCCTTCTCCTTCTCTCTTTCCCGATCTATCCATCCATCTAATCGTTCTTTCCTTTCGCGCTCGGTGCTTCGAAGCGCGTCGAATAAGACGCTAACGGTATATAAACCCTTGCGAATCGAATCAAGGAGATATTCTCCTTCTACTCCATCGAAAGAGGAGAAGAAGAAAAAGAAGGGAAGGGAAGCGATGGACAACAATTCGCGCTTCAAGGTCACGCAATGGAAAAGGAGAGAGAAAGAGAAAAAGAGAAAGATACAACGTGACTTGGTCGAAAAGGAGGAGGAGGAGGAGGAGGAGGAGGAGGAGGAGGAGGATTCGAACGAGAAAGGACGATCACCCGGATCATCCTTCGAACTCTACGAACTCTCTCTCTTGAGAGAGGTGAATCGGCCGGATTACGCAAGCGGAGTAATTGAATATCGGTAGAGACATTGTTGTCATACCGCGAGTACCGTTCCACCTTGCTTTACAATGAAACGTAATAATAAAGGGGAGTGGCCTAGGAAAGATTCTGATTTCATTATTACACCATGCAGAACCGATGTAGAACGAATTATCATAGTCATCGGACGAAATCCGTTGACGCGGCAGAAAATATCCTTAACGTCAGGATTCTGTCGAGACGATGATCTTTCGCAAGTCGTTCGACCGCAACGGCGACGAACGGAGGAACGAAAGAATATTCGCTCGTACGCGAGCTGTTTAGAGCTCATTAGCCGGCTATTAGATAGAGGAGAAGAAAGAGGAGGATGAAAAATAAAAAGAAGAAGAGGTGGTGGTGGTGGTGGTGGTGGTAGTATCGGTGTCGGTATACTACCGATCGAGCAATGGCGGTACCATTTATGGGAGAAAAACGCATTCACCCCGAGCCGTCGTCCTCGTCGTCATTATCATCATTCTCCTCCTCCTCCTACTCCTCTTCTTGTTCTTCTTCTCTCTCTCTCTCTCTCTCTCTCTCTCTCTCTCTCTCTCTCTCGGTCCAACGTCCCAGGCCTTCCGCAGCTCGCGAAGAAGGCGGACTTTCGAAATCGAGCGGTCGCTCGTGTTCGATTCGTGCCGTTCGCTCGCTCGGAGCATCGGCGTTTTCCGCGGCACCGTGCAAAGGTCATACCAGGAACGGGCCGCCGCGCGTCACATGTACACGTTAAGAAAAGAGAGATGCGAGTACTTATGTACGTTCGTTCTCCGCTAAGTCGGGAAAAGAAGAGAGTCGAGTCGGCAAAGAGAAGGACTCCTATACGAGGAGCCTAGGATAGGACGTGTATTCGCGCACGCTCGCTAAGGGAGGTCAACCGAGAGGTAACCGGCAACGACCGCCGAGCCCCGTTCGCCGAGATATGCACCTCCTCGCGTCCCTCTTTGCTCTTCGATTAATCTTCTCTATTGCGAGTCTCTCCAGGACTCGAGTTTATTATTACCGTTCCGAGGCATCTTCCCGTTAAACTTCTACCGTACAAAATGCATCTTTATGGATTTAGGGAGGAACAAAAATGTAACGTTTTAAGGAACGTCCTAACGTAAGCGCGCGAAGATGCTCGTCGAGCGTGCGAAAACCGAAGAGGAAAATGACACTCTTCGCTTTCACTTCGCCAGAGGAAGAAACCGGTTTTTCCTTAATAATAACGAAGAATTTTACTCGTTCTTCGTACAATATTCTCTGCGAGTTAATCCCGACTCGTTAGAATTTTTTGCAAACTTTTGCGATAAATGCAGAAATAATCCAACGACTCTTGAGTATGATGATCATCCGAGTGGCAGAGAGGACGAAAAGACTCTCGAAAAGAGAAGATCAGATTACACCTGTACGCCACGGTGCAACGCTCAAAGTACTTGGGCAAAATAAAAGAGAGGTAACAATCGACTCGGCCATTCGCAACATCCTGAACGACTCGTGATTCCTCTTTCTCTCTCTCTCTCTCTCTCTCTCTCTCTCTCTCTCTCTCTCTCGCCTCGCGCGTGGTTAACCCTCTCCACGAGGCTCGATCGCGCCGCCTGCCTGCCTGGCGAGGCGCGATAGCTTCTCGAAAAAAAAAAAAAAACAAAAAGAAAAGAAGAAAAAAAAAGAAAAGAAAGAGAAAGAAACAGCTGCGCGATATCTCGATGCAATCATCTCGCTCGTTGAAACGACGATGAATCTGCATTATTCGAAGAACGGCACGTGGTATGGCGGTACGTCGAGGCGCAAGGGACGCCGCGATACGAGGAGATACGCGGAGGAACTTGGCGTCTTTCCTCAACGTGGCATCGTTTCTACTACTATCCGCTTTGCAACCCCCCGCTGAGATCGAACGTCTTTTTCGATATCGATTATTGCGCCGATCGCACGTTCTCGATACGTACGGGGGGCACCTAGGATCGGCACTCTTTTCTATAGAACGCGTCTTACGGAGCGCGTGGGAACGCCTTCCAGATACGACTCGGCGCTTTTCTTCGTTCATTCCCACGTATCGTGGACCATGGACGAACGGACGCGGATGGACATGGTCGTTCGAAAAGGATAATACTCGCGAACTTGGCAAATACTTTCGAACGTCTCAAAGAAGGAAAAAAAAAAAAGGGTCCGAATACGCGATCTTATACGGCGAAAAAGTGATGGGGATTGCGTACGCGAGAATACGCCCGAACGAATATCCTAGAAAATAACAAGGGCTATTGGTAAAAGAGCGATTTCGTTCAAAGTGAAAAGCCTACCGTGTAACGCTAGACGGATCTCGATCCCAACGCGAGCCGCATGCACGTTACAATGTGGAGCGACCCGGAATCGATTTCATAGAGAATTACTTGCCGTCGGTGGGTACGTACCTTCCCTAGAGAGAAAGAGAACATACCTGACCGTCCGCGATTTTTGAAGAACGACCGAAGATTCGATTTGAGTGACGCAATGCCTCCGGCTGAATCTCCTTAAGTGCGAAATTTGCTGCACCCGCGATCGCTCGATCGCTCGATCGTTGCTTTCACGCGCGAGATCGAAGAAATCGCCTACCTCGCGCCCTCGCCACCCATTACTTTGGAACTCCGTAGATATCCGTTACGCAAGTTCATCCGATCTGTCTACGATCCAGGGAGCGAGAAATTTGGAAGCGTGCTCTTGCACAACGGTTTCTCCCCCAGAAAGTAGACAACTAAGTGATTAATCACAGAGATATATATATGTATATATATATATATATATATATATATATATATAGAGAGAGAGAGAGAGAGAGAAAAAGCATAGAGAGGAGTCGGGTATATTTACGCTTCGCGATACTTTTTTATTGCTCTTTCTTTCGACGGAAAAGGAGGAGAAAAGAATATAAAAGAAAAGAAAGGAGAAGAAAATAAAAGGAAAGAAAAAACACTCGAGAGTCGATTTCGCAGAAAAAAAAAAAAGTGTCACACTATCGTGGACGATGGTCGATCGATCGTGATCGAACTCAAAGAGCTTCCTCGCACGTCCGACACCGTGCACGTTCTTCCGATCGAACGAACATCGACAGCGTGGGTAGATACGGTGACATAATATTTCTAAAGGATGGAGGTACGAAGATATTTTGACGCGTTGTGTTCCTTTGACGCGCACTTCCTCGTTTATGTAATACGATTACGCTTTAAAAGCTAAAGGCTTAGAGTACCGAAAGGATCGATTCTCTTTCTTCTTCCACGTTAGTTCGGCACTTGGTTAGTTCTCCAAGAAGGAAACAAATTGCGTGAGCTTTTTCAGCTGATCCTCCGTCAGGCATATCTCGTTGGTGAAGTTGCTTTGTTCCTTGTCGATTTTAACCGGCTGGACCATCGTCCCGTCAACGCTCCAGCCCCTTTCCATCGCCGCCTGTTGAGCCTCCTCCAATGCAAGACCCGTCATCGATGCGAGCACCGTCAAACCTAACGACGAGTAAGCCTTGGATATCAGCGTCATCGCTTGCTCGCGAACGCTATCTGAAAGGATCGTCTATGATGAGTCTACGACGTCATTCGAATCCTTTATCTTTATCTTTGAGAAAATTAATCGGTTCGGATTTACGTCGAATCGAAATGAATCGGAATAAATGTGGATATATATATATATATATATATATATATATATATATATCGCGCGCGTATACATATATATGTATCCACATATTATGTGTGTGTGTGTGTGTATGTATATATATATATATATATATATATATATATATATATATATGCACACACACATACGTATATAATAGATACATTGCTCGGTGAATATTTGCTTTCGTAATGAGCGCGATTCTCGCTAAAAGGTTTCCAAGACAATAATGAAAGTTATCGAGTTCGTAGAAGGTAGGGTGCGCGTCGATACCTCCGATAGCTAACGATACCTTTCAGAGCAGTCATGATCCCGGAAACGTCCTCGCTCCAATCCGCGTTGAGAGCTACGTGCACCGCGGGCCAGTCCCGTTGCCACATGTGCTTCCCTACCGCCCATATTCGGCCCAATTCCGAATTAGCATCCTTCAGATTCGACGGTATTCGCTTCCACAAGCACTTTGCGTTGCATCTACGATCAGTTCATATTTTTTTCTTCTTCCCTTATCATCGTCTCCAACTGTTTTTGCGTATTATTGGAAAGCTTGCCACGTGCATCGATCTTACATAATTATATATTTGTTCGAACTTGCAAAAGCATTGATTTACGAAAGGTTTCGTTGTAACTCAACGTGGAATATCGAAATGTTATCGATCGCACTAAACAAATCACGATAGACGCATGCATTTATCTTATTGAGGTAAAAAGGTAGACTCCGCTCCGGTTTTCTTAACGATCATGCCAAATTGAATTGAAAGTTAATGTAAGATAAAATCATAGCGTCTGGAGAACAGTGCTTTGACCATAAAATCGTCCGATCAAATTAGCCAAGACTAATAGCATTCTCCGGCTACCGAGCGCGACTACGTGAATGCGATAATTGCCGATATAAGAACGGAGAATGCAATTAAAGTGAAAATAAGAGATACCGCTCTTAGTTAAACGTATGCCGATCAAAGGCGTTTTCTGCATTTTCGAAATATATTTTCCGATCGAAGTATCTCTCTCTCTCTCTCTTTCTCTCTCTCTTTCTCTCTCTCTCTCTCTCTCTCTCTCTCTCTCTCTCTCTCTCTCTCTCTCTCTCTCTCTATGGACGCTAAATTAGTCCAGAATCGTATACTAGATTGCGATACAATTACACGGAATCAAAGTTTAATCGGTAGAGTTCTACGACCGATATTCCACGTTTGACATTAAGTGTTATCTCGACGCTATCGCGATTAATAAATAATAGTTACAATACTTGGTGCCATCGACGGACAAGTGCGATTAAAAAAGAAAAAAGAAAAGAAAAAAAAAGAGAGGAAAAGAAAAAAGCTATGACGAGGCTCGACGATGAAATGGAAATACGATCGCTTTTTTCTAATGATACAATCGTTGAAAAAAGTTGGAAATGTAGCAGAGTCGAATAGAACTAAAAGATGCATAGATAAAAATAAATTGCTTGGATCTTTCATTCTTTGTACATTAGCACGCGTAAAGTTCGATAACGATTTGATAAATAATTTAATATACTTACAAATCATTCTGATAAAGATACATAGCCAACAGTTGAGCATAAGTTTGCGCAGACGCCACTCCGGCTGGTGCCTGAAAATAAAATCGTATGAATCGGTTAGAAGACCCGAGCTACGCATTGTCTTACGGTTTCTCAAACGTTACATTAGTGATAGAAGAGGAAGATTTGGTAATTATGAAAAAAGAAATATTCGACTATGCCTGAGCGTAGAAAAAGTTTCAATGATTAATGGAATTATAACGATACTCGTATGGAAGATTTGAATGTAAACATATTATTATTCACAACTTTCTACGTGGAACAATAGCGTTTGATAAATTAGAAACAATATACCTATTAATAAATTGGACACACAATTGCGCTAACCTCTAATTCGGCTTTCTCCAATTCGAGAAGGAATTTGCCAACTTCGTTTAGCACCATGACGAAGCTTCGTTATTTTCTTAGAGAAAAAAACGACTCGTCGAATAAAATACGAAGGAATCTATGAAACATCGAAATCAATTAACGTCAAAGAAAAATCTTTAACAGCCTGAGCTGCCAAAGACTTACAACGGATCACAAAGAAATACATAACCGTTCTAGAGGGCGACACCGTACGACGTTTCGACTCGCGCGTTCGATTCAACGTATCGATTCCCATCGATAGCAAATGTCCAGGATAAAAGGCTCCTATCGAGATATCGGTCCATATATCGACGATTACAATTAACAATATATTTATGAGATAAGAGACGATAATTATTCTTATAATATAATTAAATCTATCTTACGAAACATTGTGTCATTCCGAAATCAATAAGAAATAAACTACTATTTAAAACTGGTCGGTCATTCGATATGCTAATAGTTGCGTCATCTTCCATTTTGAGATACCAAGAACACGATCAATCTCACTACTCTTCAAAATAATATTATATATGTTGTAGATAGGCGCGTATGCATCGTGAGCGTTCTCAAGTTTTATTCACTTTTTAACGAAATTATGTTGTAATATTTGTTATTTTGAACAAATAAATAATTTAGATTCCCCGAGGTGTACCGTGTTCTTCTTGTATATACCATGACTGTACACCCGTGACTTGTCCCGCCGGTAAAAATTTAAATTAATCGACGACGACAACGATCGACTACTCGTAAGACAAAAACAATGTGACATAGGCGCTGCCTTTGTATTTGCATAACGATTATATATGTAAATTTCGAATGGAATATCATTTCCATAGATTATACGAAAGAAAATTTTATCCTAATTATTGTTATAGGAATCGAATCGTTTGTCTGCGATAGCGATAGTTCATGGTCCATCGTCTACTATTTTTACTGTCGCGCCAACGTAGATATTCTTCATCTTCTAGAGTCGGATTCGAAGTGCGTGTGGTCGGAGGCGGGTTTTAAAATAAAATATAATTCGCGTTACCGTTCCACTAAAAGTTCATTTTATATATAATAATATGATCCCCGATTGCTGATGTTTTCGGTTTCTGTTAAGGCGATTTTACATGGGACATGGCTACCGTCAAAGTAACGGAGCAAAAAGTCATTCTTTGTGGTGAATATGGTGTTGGGAAAACGTCTATTTTCAGGCGATTCGCGAACAATTCCTTCGTGGCAAGTAACGATCGAAAATCGACGCTTGGTCTCGATAATATCGACAAAGAATACATAGTCGACGACAGACGAATACGCGTAAGTACTCCAAACGATCTCTCGTCCTTTACTATGCGATTTTAATTATGATTACAATTCATACAATATCTGAATATTTTCCAATCGAATCTTCTATGTATAATGCAACGGGTAATTCAAGTACTTCAATTTTAAAATGACATTAACATCGCATTAAAGCTCAATGTAGCAGATTTCACCATCCTCGGTTTACGATTGAATGGAATGAACGATTGAGTTTGCATATACATGCACCTGATGCGTAGGTAGCTCGTAGGTGGAGATTAATCGTAGGAACGTTTCCGTACATTTTTTATGCTGTCGTTTCGTGCTCTGTGAAATATAGATCGTGCGTTTTCTTAAAAAAAAAAAAAAAAAAAAAAAATTAACTTTTTTATTTCTCGATAGGGGTATTAGAGCCCGTTGAAACGTAAATTAAAATTTACTGAAATATAATTGGCGCAAAAGTTTACTTGCTTATTGCTTTACAGTTACAATTATGGGATACCGGAGGTATGGAGAGAGTAGCGTCCGTAACATCGAGTTACTACAAGTTTGCCGAAGCAGCTATTCTGGTATTTGCTCTAGATAACTCGACGTCTTTTCATCTTTTATCTCAACATCTATTAGATATAGTTACGTACGCGGAAAATGCAAAGATATTTCTTTGCGGTAATAAAAGTGACTTAGAAGGGGTCACTCCGCAAGTTACGGATGCGGAAATGGAACAATTTTGGTAGGTTCGTTAAAAAAAATATATATACATTTCTCTTAATTTCTATAATATAACACATATGATCACTTTAGCGAGCAATGTCATAACTTAATCTCTGGTACTTACAAAACGTCTTGTAAAACTGGAGAAGGAATACACGAAATGTTTGAGGACATTGCGCAACATCTAGTTGAAGCTAATCGTTCCCGAATGGAACTTCACGAAATGGACAAGGATCGTTTTAAAATTTCCTATATCGACGAAGCTACCGATCCATCGTGTTTATGTTAAATATAAAATAAGAAACAACGAACGAACTTTTACAGTTTCTTTTTTTTTTTTTTTTTTTAAACAAAGGAATTGAATTATATTTCGCGTCACGTGTATATGACAAGAGGGACGGTTTTTCAAAATACGGAGAGCAAGTATTTGGTAACACTGACGGAGAAATTTTATATACATAAAAATTTAAGAATAATATTAAGGTCATTGCCAGTGACGATTTTTAAATTAAAATTTTATTGTACCTCGAGAATAATTTTAATTAACCAAGCTTTAATTCTATTATAACTTACTCTCTACGCTTAATTCTGCTTATCGATATACGAGCCTTCCAACTAACACGCTGACAAAAAAAAAACTAATGCTGAGTCCATTTGATAGTTGTTAAATCGATTCCATCTTGGACCATCTCCCACAAAGGACTGTAAAGAAACAAATTTTGTGACTCACGCAATCTCGATTTTTTATCTGGATGCAACATAATTCTATTGTTAAAAATGCGTTTGACGATGAATCCATCCAGCAATTAAGGATATTACGTTCATGTATCGCAATTCGAAATTGCTTATAATAAACGATGTAAATTATTAATCATGCTTTTACATTAAATAAAGATTTATACTATGATCAACTAAGTTGTACCTCATATCGCGAAGCTTCTTAACTTCTTGAATCGTATGTTTTGCAGTATATTCGATTTCCTCCAGTGTAGTGAACCGGCCAATACCGAATCTGCCCAAGTTGAAATACAAAAGTACATTATATACGTGTATACATAGATACAATACGCACACTCACGCACACAAAGAGACATATATATGCTCGTATATTGTTTTATATATTATACTTGCCTAATGCTAGAATGTGCCAGATCTTCCGATGCTCCAATTGCTCTTAACACGTAACTAGGTTCTAAACTTGCACTTGTGCACGCAGAACCACTACTTAAGGCTATCTCTTTCAATGCCATCAGTAATGATTCTCCTTCTACGCATGCGAATGACAAATTAACGCATCCAGGATACCAAGCAACCGAGTCCCCATTGCGTATAACTTGCGGTAAATTAGACATAATTTTTTCGATCAAGACATTTGAAAGATTCGTAATATATCTATGATCATACTGCAAACGAATAATTTATATAAGTAATTGAAAACTCTATGAATAGCTAAATAAAAAGACGAGGCATACCTCCATTTCTGACCGTGCCAAGTCACAAGCAGCACCAAGCCCAACAGCCAAAGGAGCTGGAACAGTTCCGCTTCTCATACCTCGTTCCTGTCCACCTCCGCTTTGTATCGCTTCAATACGAACACGTGGCCTTCGTCTTACATAGAGTGCCCCAATGCCTAAGCAAACGATGTTATGTCATAAATACGAAGTAATTTAAAGGCTTGCAATAGTTCATAGCGATACACACACACACACACACACACACACACACCTTTGGGTCCATATATTTTGTGACCACTAATAGACATGAGATCGATGTTCATCGCATTAACATCAAGCGGTATCTTTCCAACGGCTTGAGCCGCATCGGTATGAAAAAAAACCTTCTTCTTCCTGTCGAAAAAACGATGATTAATATATGTATATAAAATAAAAATATTTTATTTCTCAATATATAATTATATGTGTACGTATTTGCCTGCAAATAGCACCGATCTCTTCGATAGGTTGTCTAACGCCAATTTCATTATTAACCGTCATTATAGAAACGAGCGATGTAACCGGCGTAATAGTAGCTTCTAATTGATCGATATCGATAAGTCCATTTGATTTAACCGGTAGATATGTCACGTCAAACCCTTCCGCCTCCAAGGCTCTACACGAATCTAACACACATTTGTGCTCCTAAATGTATATATACCGATTTCAATAGAATGACTTAATCTTTTACTAAAATTTTATATACTTACGGTTTGCGTCGTTATAACATGATTTTTTCTTGATTTATAAAACCTCGCTACGCCCTTCACAGCGATGTTATTGCATTCCGTTGCACCGGACGTAAAAATGATCTCCTTTTTATCGGCACCTATCAGATCTGCCACTTGCTGGCGTATAGGAAAAAAAATCATTTAAAATATTCGATATAAAACTTTACTTCGATGTTAATGCATATCCTATCGTACTAACTTTACGAGCATGTTCTATAGCAGCTTCCGTTTCCCATCCGTACATATGGGTTCTAGAATGTGGATTTCCATAATAAGAAGTAAAATATAACATCATCTTATCCAATACCCGTGGGTCCTAAATATTAATCGTACTATTACTTTATAACCTACTACGTTATACTTATCGATTAAAGATATTATTGCACCGTAAGTATAAGATTGTGCAATATCATATTATAATCCATACCATCGGTGTTGTAGCTTGAGCATCTAAATAAAGCGATCTACCTTCCAAGGGTCCTCTCTTATATTCATCGGTGATAGGAGCTGCATAATTATAAAACCGCAATAATAAAATGTTAATCGGACTTCGGCAACTATAACCGATAAAATATAACCACAAACAAAACGTACATTCATATTCGGCGATTTCTGAAAATTGTTGACTAAACCTATGTAAAGAGCGGCAATCTTTAACTTGCCGTAACGTTATCATTAAGCTTCTTGTCGGCCGAAACATAATGAAAATATTAATATTATAAAGAATTACTGATCGTGCCTGTGAATTCGACTATTCCACATGTCCTTAGCCTTAATAATTTCTGTCATTCGGTGCGGTATCGCCTAAGAGCGCCATCTACCTTCGATCGGTTGAACGTCTTATTCAAATTTTTCGTCAGTGTCATTATCGACGACGTTATTTAACGATTACCTACGAAAATAAAAATAATTTTTTATTATTATTATTATTACAAATGAAATATAATTCAAAGAAAATTTCTACGAGGTTATTTTATAGGATGGATCGATGGTGTCGATTCAGTCACAAAGAATACACGTGCCGAAGGCGCGTCAAAGAGATACATATATCCGTTACGTTCGTCATCAACGCGTTTATTCATTATTATATCTATTAATAACTTGGATTAGTTTTACGTCATTGCAGTTGCAAGCCCCCGCCGCCGCCTCTTCCAGAGAGGAACACAATAAACACGAATTCAATGACAAAGGTCAGATAATCCTTTAAAGTATGCGAACATTTCGTTTATCGCACCCCTTCCCTTCTCCAATCGTCTTTGCATAACTTTTAGGTGAATTTGACCGTAACGCTTAATGAGACGATAATGAAATAAAAACTTACCGTGTCCGAGAACGACGAAAAATTGAGGTTGAAAATATCAAGGATAAAGTCGACACCGAAGAAGATCGATAAACGTTTCGATCACTTTCTCCCGGCGTTCGCGAGTTGGTCTTATAATCGAGGCCTTCTGCTACATTTTCTCAAGACATGACGTTGATAAATAATCGGAAGATGAGCGGGCAAGTAAGTACGTGCGACGGGTAAATAAGCCTTCGTCGTGCAAGATTGTGCGAGCGTATTTTGAACGCGTACGCTCGGATAAGGGTTGGATTATTTAAAGTGAAAGGAGCGCCGAACAAATGGTCGACTCAAGCGAGTAACGTCGTAACCTGCAACAAACGCAAATACGAGGAGGAAAGGTAGCGAAAGACGGTACGCCTTACTGATCGTAACGACGCTCTCGATCATGCCGCCGATAACGCTAAACGCGGCTTTTAGGGAAGATTGCAAAGATCGGTTGATGGGCGTCTACACGAAGGTCTGTGGCAACGATCGCCTCAAAAGAGGCATCGAAAAATTTGATTTAAAAAAGACGGACCGTAAGAAATTGGAGCTGGCCGAATTTATCGGTAAGTAAAATAAGATCTTACTTTTAACTTTCTACTTTGTTCCGTTCCTTTTCTTCTTTCAGATTTTTCCCTAGAGCGAGAGAAAAAAATCTACGTCCTTCGATAAGCACGAGAAGAGAGATATCTCGGAGAAAATAACAAATCCAGAGCGAGAAGATATTGTGGGTGTTAATTCCGGTTCTAAACGAGACGATTTTTATAACCAACAACGGTATTATCGATCGAAATCTCTTCCGTCTGCTTCCGTACGGTCTAAGGACGTTGCGGTAAGTAACCATAAGATGAAAAGTAATTTTCAAGTAGGATGAATCTATTACTCAATTTATACGCGACGATGACTAATAATATAGTCCGAGGTGTTTATTTTACTTAATCGTTAAGGTCAATAACGCGAGATTATCTAGCGCTAAATAATAACAATTTGTACGTACAAGGAAATTATAATTCTATGTAAATAAGATGAAATGTGTGTAAAAATATTAAAAAATATAATACGAAGGAAAAAGTGAATTTTGCATCGACGCGAGTTTCAATGCATGCGCTTACATACGTTAGATTCTCGTTTCAAATCGTTTCTCGCTCGACTTCTCCCTTTCCGTTTCCATCTATAAAGAAAGAGAATAAGAAAGAAAAATAACAAAGTCGAGATTGTCCTATATCTTATTTGTCAGACGGAAAACGACGATGTGATATTTGAGATGACCGTCGAAGAACTGTACGAGCTTTATAACGATTTTAACGACCGATCGCCCAGAAGAGATCGCTTTTACGCGAGCCGAGCGCAAGATAATATAATGCGAGACTTTGCTAAGACTTGCCGTTACCGAGGATAATATTTGCGATAACAAGAATGTTGACGTCCTGTGTTTTTGAAAAGAATGGACAAATATATTCCAAAGTTTTTCTCAATCAGAAAAATAAAATTTTACTTAATTTTCAAACTATCGATACCTTCGCATATCCCTATGATCTTAATATAACATTTGCATATAACGTTACAGCAAGATATAGTAATTATTTAATTATGCGAATACTTTCGGATCTTTCAAGAAGTCGCTACGACTAATATATTTTCAGCGGCGGAAGAACGAATGCCGATAATTAAATGTCGCGTCGTCTTGCAGAACCGTAAAACGCGTACCCACCAATAAAAGTACTAGTTGGAAGTGCTTGAAAGCTATATATCTCTTGTTAAGTAGTTCCTAAGAAATATTTTACCGAGAAGTTTGGTTCTTGGAGCAAAATATATTTGGATCCTACGGCGCTTTAAGTGTCATTTCAATTTAAAACGAGACGTCCGAAGTGGTATCGTATATTATATTTTCTAATTATACATATGCAAGATGGCCGTGCGAACGTATTATCGCGAGTATCGAGAATAAGAAAGGTATAATAGCTTTATTCTAATAGATTATTCCTTCTTAAATTATGATAGAAACATGATAACGTTGAAATAATCCGATATACGATATAGAAAAAGCCGAGCATAGATATATATCGATGTCAACGTTATCTTTGGTTTCGAGTTTCTATAAGGACGATAAGTGCCAAAGAATGCAGCGAACGCGAAAAGGGAGATCTCTCTGTATGGTCAGCGATGCGTTAAGACGTCTTTGTGAAGGACTGACGGTGGAAAGGGGAGAGAAAGGTAACGGCTAAATAGAAAACGGTGAACGGATCTATATATAAATATTTATTAATCGTTAATCATACGACCCAATTGCCAGCGAAATTCCAATAAATAAAGGACTAAATCAATGAATTAATATCGATCCCTAATAGATAGTCAGAAGTATTTTTCAATTGATTGTCCGATCGAAAGTTATTTCATTTTGATCATTCTCGCGCGCAGATGAATCGTACCAACGATTTGCTTCTAACCACGTCCGATAGTCCGAGGTGCGTATTTTACTTAATCGTTAAGGTTAATAACACGAATATCTAGCGCTAAACAATAATTGATATTTAATACTAGTGAGATCATCAGTCGGTAAGAGAATTAATGTCATCGGCAACTCGAAAGCGAAGCTGCCCGTTGCACTTGACATGCCTATAAAAATATTTTACATTAATAAAATCTTTATTAAGTCTTCCTCTGTGAGATCACGTGATTAATCTCAAATTCAATCTTTAGAACGAAAGAAAAAAAAAGAAAAGAAAAGAAAAGAAAAAAAAAAGAAACAATAATAGATATACATTAACGGATTGAATGAATCACAAATTTTCTCACGTTACGTTAATCATTACTGTCTTTAGGAAGTCGTACTCGAGAAGCAAAGCTCTTGATTCTTCTTCCCTCGTTACTGGCGATCCACAAAATTTCATATCTTCCAATTTTGCGTATTTCAAACTTATTCCCTAACTCGCCATTCTTCTATCGACTTTGTAAGTCTTCACACGCAAGAAAAAAAAAAAAAAAAAAAAAAAAAAGATTCGTCGAATCATCCTCTTCCCGTAAATTACGAAGAAAATCACAAAATGGACGACAAAGTTGATAACGTCGATTATAAAACGACGACCAACCAGCACCCTTTTGTGGGACTAGATTCCTTAATATATCGAAATAACGTGGCTTATCTCTCTCTCTCTCTCTCTCTCACGCACACACACACACACGCACGCACGCACGCACGCACGCACGCACAAACACTCAGCGTGCAATTGGAGCTATCATCGTCCTTCGATTACTTGAAAATATATCTACTTAAAATATGTACGAAAAAGTTCGGAGCATCTACGATCGTCGTTGATCCTTTCAATGGTCGCTGTAGTAGTTTTGTCTTGTAGAAAAAGAGATACAAGCCCGTTCTATCTCCAATCTCCATCTCGCGAAAGATCACGAAGCCGAAGACGTAGAAGATGAGTTTCTGCGAACTTTGCTAACGAGGCAGTCGAGAATCGTCGACGTTTTCGACGACGCTTTTATTCGAATATGCTCGCGAGTATCACGATTCGCTATTTCTCTCCTTCGCGAAGGTATCGAAGAAAAATTCTTTTTCTTTTTTCCTCTTAATAGCATTCGCCATGTCCGTACTTTCGACCGTTCTTCGCCCGACAATCCTTGCCTTTTCTTGCACGATGATCACTCGGCGATAACGGTTTCTCTTCTTTCGACGGCGATTGTATTTTCGCAAAAGAGTCGGGTAAGTTCACTATTCTGATGGACTCCTCCCTGTAAGAGGAAAAAAACAAAATGATAAGTAATAGTTCGTTCGACAGATCGTTATCAACGCGTTCGTATCGAGAAAATAGTCGAAGCAAACAAAGGACTCGCGCGTGTTCACGATCGTAACCTAAACGCTTATGTAAGAAGAAAGATCGATTAAGATTTTTGGAGAAACGAGTCTCACGAGCGTATAAATCACGTCGCGTGGAAAGAAGGGAAGGGAAGGGAAGGGAAGGGAAGGGAAGGGAAAGAGAAAAAAAAAAGCGAAAAAGATGAAACGAAGAAGCGGAGATAGCGAATTGTTCTAGCACTTCGGACTAATCTTGCTACTAAAGGCCAGTTCGTATAACCATGAACTTTAATAAAAGTAACATGGATTATCTTTGAAGCGGTGATAAGAAGGTTGGTAACTATGCTCTCTCGTTCGGTCGTTCGGTCGTTCGGTCGTTCGGTCGCTCGCTCGCTCGCTCGCTCGTTCACACGCTGTTCCGGTTTCTTACTCCCGGCGCCGATTTGTGTACAATTAACGATGCTCGATGTAAACCATCTATTATCTTGTTCGGATGTAAAGTCCAGAAGAATAAAGAAAGAGAAAGAGAATTGGTACTTTCGGTCCAAGAACAACGAAACGATAACCATAGTTATCGATGTGTTTTGCTTTCAAAGTAACACGTACGAATAGAATAAGTAAATACGGTATTTTACGATCGATCGGGCACGACTGGGAGGGATCAAATTATAAGATTAATCGTCGAGAGACAAGGAGAACGATCACGACGTCCGCGTGTGAAGGCTGATCGAAAGAGTCAAAGGTTATTGCAATTACTAGGTTGACCTTTTGATTCCTTCGTACAGTCAATCGTTGTCAATAGAAACGGTATAAAAGTCTTTGCACCGATGGCGTGCTGTGAAGCACCTATTATCGTGGAAAGATATCGTGGTAGTTAATATGGTAGAAAATAAGTCACATAATATGAGAATCAGCGTGACGATTACGGTAATAGGATCTGTGGAATCTCGAGCGAGCGATGTCAAGGAACTCGAACCGGCTGAAAATATACGCGTAGAATTATAATATATATATATATATATATATATATATATATATATATATATATATCTTTCTCTCGTTAAAAATAAAACGATTCTTTATGGAAGAAGAAATGATATCTTTGAACTGGTCTACGCGAGATAGCTTTGAACGAATTGAAGACAATCTCTTTGAGAAAAAGAAGTCTCTTTACGCTAGAAGGAATGAAAACGGACGGAGCCTGGTGCAGCGAGAAAGGACGAGAGATAACGAGAAAACGAGAAAAGGAGAGAGAGAGGGAGAGGGAGAGGGAGAGGAGAGAGAGAGGGAGAGAGAGAGGGAGGGAGGGGGAGAGAGAGAGAGAGAGAGAGAGAGAGAGAGAGAGAGATGAAATAAAAACCAGAAGAGAAACTAACATCCACTCACATGACGTCGCGGGAACCTCCCCGTTTCTCCTCGGACGATGGCTTGCAGTACTGCTCGAGTTGTCCGTAGCTGCAGGAATGATAACAACATTCTTCGACGAGTCCAGGGCCGGTAGAACCGCGTTGATCGTCTTCGTTGCTGTACGAGAAAGGTTCGTTGTATCCTCGGTCGCTGCACACCAGGAACAACGCGTCGCTGAGCCTTTTCGAGCACAACCTCAGTGTTCTCAAATGAGATCTTCTGTAAGGCGCGCAATCCATCGTCCCGAGGATATTAAAAAGGATAAAGATCGTCAGGACGATCGTTGCCATGCCGAATCCTTTGATTCCCGTTGTCGAACAATGTCTTTTCGACGTCATCTTGTCTTTTCTCTTTTATTTTTACTTCGGTAAATTCAACGAAAAGAAACGACGATATCGACCGAAGAAATTTGTTATCGCAATATAAAAGGATGGCTATATCACTTTTACTTATAGAGTTTTAGATTTTGCTTAAATAATCTTCCCGTACTCGTGAGGAGAACGAAGGAAGGAAGGACGAATTTGACTTCGGTACTCGTAAATTATCTTGCTCTTCGTCTACTTTCTTATTCGTGTAAAAGATAAAAGACGTGGACCAACGTGAGACCGAGAAAGTCGTCCCTTTGAAAGAGCTCCGTTGCTACCGAGTCTCTCGGTGTCACTGGTACCGGTTCGTCTCGCCACGCGGTTCTTGTTCCAGATTTTACGGACCCCGAGAGAGAGAGAGAGAGAGAGAGAGAGAGAGAGAGAGAGAGAGAGAGAGAGAGAGCAGCGAGAGAGGGGGTAAACAAGGAGAGCATGCCTGTTGGCGGACAGACGCGTGCAAACCGATCGCAGAAATGGAGGGAAGGGGTTAACGCTGACAGAGAGGACTCGTCGGCATTTTCTTATTGTTTTCTTTGACCGCCTATGTCGAAAAGAAGTCGCCCTGGGGATGCTTTTGCATCCTCGCGACGTCGTAACAATCTTTTATGTTTTACGAACTGAATCGCTCGCCAGTACCAACGATTATTTTCTTTCAAATAAATCACCGACCTAGTATATTCCTGCTTTTCAATTGCCATTTCTATTTAATATCTCGATCCCTTGCTTTAACCAATAATTCATTTTCGAAGGATTATAAATCTACCGTTCTCGCATATTGATGAAAACAACATAGAAATGTGGTAAATACAGAAAATAAAACTAAGATAATTCGTAGTCGTTGACCGATTGTCTTAATTTTCCAAAGCGTTTATAAATAACTTGGCGTGTTTGTCTTCCTTGAGAGCGCAGACGCGGAATCGCTTAAAATTGTTTTATTTTTTGTTTTGTTTTGTAATTTAATAAAACCCGTACGCGTCGTACGTACATATCGTAACAATTACTCGAAACAAAGTACGAAGTAATCGATATTCCATTACGCGCATAATAAATGATCGTACTTGAGAGCGCAGCACGCGAGATAAGAAGATCTCTCTCTCTCTCTCTCTCTCTCTCTCTCTCTCTCTCTCTCTCTCTCTCTCCGTCTCTCTCTCGCGATGTAATATAATTGAAGGATCGATCGGCGATGCGCGAAAGAAAACGTGAAGCACCGAGCGCGCGAGTTTACAAGAAACACGCCGATAGGATCATCCCGAGTGATCTTCGATGTCTATCGACCACCGGAAACAAAGGATGCTTTGTGTTATCGGGATCCATTAATTAATCATAATGCCTGTTTTGTCTCGGTGCGATAAATTTTCCGTACTTTTCACCAGATAGCGGAGGGAAAGAGAGATAGAAAGAGAAACGCTCGTTCGACCTCCTACCCTCGTTTCTTTCCGGCGATTGTACCAGTTCCGATATCTCGAATCGAAAAAAAAATTGCGTTCGACTCCCTCGTCTATTCATAGAAACCATCGACGGGTGCGAACTGTAAACAAGCTCGAGTTTGTGGATTTTTCGCCATCACCTAGTTAACTTTCGTTAAGATCATTCCGAAATTCTCCGTCCTTTTCCTTGCTCAGATTTATCCTCCGCACACACGCTTTCCCTTTGATAAATACGAGAATTCTCTGCTGCCAACGATCCAATGAAAACGAACTATAATGTGAATAAATCCGTAGGATCAACGAGACGTAACGATCTCACCAATTATCCAGTTATGAACATTTACAATTCAAATAAAGCCTTGCGTTTCGTATCTGGTCGGCTTAAACGATTTCCGCGAAGCATACCTGTTAAATAGGACGATTGTGCGCTAGGATTATGCGTTTCAAGCATCGATCGAAAGGAAGAAAGATAATTTTCTTAATCTCGCCAAGAGAAGCGCGTTAACTGCTTCATCCGAATATAAAATTCTACTTATCGCTCGATCCTCGAACAAAAGGCACTCCCTCGATCGTTATGGAATTATACGTTCGATCGAGCGGATTTTCTTTTTGTTCGCGTTTCTCGCCTAACACAAGACTAGAGATCCACCATCTCCTTTACCGCGAGATTCTTTTATGACGACCGGTGTGGAGTCATGCTAAAGTGTAGGCCAACTCGAACACCAAGTTTTATTGTTGTCACCGTAAAGTAACGTACTATTGAGATAAAAGCTTCGTGTACACGTCTTCTCGCGATCTATTAATAGATGTAATTGCGACTACCGTGCAGTGAAACTGTACTCGGTTAGGTTTACTTTTATTATGTCACGTGTACGAGCACGATATCGTAGTTGCGAAAAGCTGTCCACTCGCACTGCCTTTTTCTTCTTCTTTCGTTCGTCCGTTCGTTCGATTGAGAGAGAGAGAGAGAGAGAGAGAGAGAGAGAGAAATCGAAAGATGAAGAAGAAAAGGAAGAAAGGGGAACGACACCAAGGACGTACAATGTCCCACGTGTTTCACGCGATGCACTCTCGTGGCTGACTAATCGCCCATGATTGTCGAATATATACATCTTCTTCTTCTTCTCTTTAACCCCACCGTACTTGACTTCTTCTACTATATTAACGAGGAAGACATTCTTCTTCTTTTTCTCTTTTAAGAGGAAAGAATTAGATTGGCTCGTATGTGGGAGGAGAGGTCCTTTACTTTTCTCTTTTCTTTCTTCCTCATTTAAAAAAAAAAAAAACAAAAAAAGAAAAAAAAAAGACAAACGTTACGCTGATTCTTCGATTCAGAAGCTACCGTCGAAAATCCTACGGTTAGTTAATTAGTTGGAAAAATATTCTCTGCTTTATCGGGATCGTTTTATAAAGACCTTTGGCACCGATTTACTGGCACGGAAGTTACTTTCCTTTCCTTTCCTTTCCTTTCCTTTCGTTTTAAATGATCCCGTGGCAGTGACCGCGTAATTGCCAACCCGAGAAACACGGATCGTACTTTGCACCCGAAGAAGAAACGATTTTATTTTTAGCAAGGAGCATCGATCATCGAGACAAAAGAGAAATCGGAGGAACGTAGGATGAGCAAATAGTCAAATTTATGTTTCGACGATAAGCTTAGATTTCGCGTTTTCGCGAGATCAACGAAAATAAGTTCTTTGTATTTTCATTCGGTATCCGTCAATCATTCTCCCTATCGGCTGTTTTCCTCATCGATCGAGAGATCTTTTTTTTTTGGGAAGGGGGGAAGGCATCGACGAGCGTACGAATAGAACGACTAGAAAAGAGAAACTCGGTCGTGCAGCTGGTGGTAGAGACTGATAGAGTAAAGTATAAGTTAGCGAATATATCATCCGATACGTATGCATGTAAAACCGATTTCTGCAAATATCACGTGAATGATTGTCATTTGCACTTTGAAATAGGCACTACACTCTCGCAGGGGGGCATAAGCTCGCGGCATACTTATCGCATATTTACGAGCGATATACTATATTCTTCGCGTATCGTCATATTCTTCTTCTTCTTCTTCTTCTTCTTCTTCTTCTTCTTCTCTTCTTCTTCTCTTCTTCTTCTTCTTCTTCGAGTGCACGCTCGAGATCCAGGCTACGATATATGTGAATGTAGGCGTTACATGTATA
Organism: Dolichovespula sylvestris; assembly: GCA_918808275.2. Classification (NCBI taxonomy): domain Eukaryota; kingdom Metazoa; phylum Arthropoda; class Insecta; order Hymenoptera; family Vespidae; genus Dolichovespula; species Dolichovespula sylvestris. The sequence continues at coordinate 9,709,776 of OU964969.1, read as the reverse complement.
CAAGTCGAGAGTCGATTCTAGGCCCGACTTGTTACGCCAATCACGCGTGCGACGGTCCATTATAGGCTCTCTTTTCGTCTCTCTCTCTCTCTCTCTCTCTCTCTCTCTCTCTCTCTCTCTCTCTCTCTCTCTCTCTCTGCTCTCTTTCCGCTCTCTGCCGTCTATCGGCCGCAGTTTAAAATTGAGACCACTCTCGCAGGGGGTCATATCAGAGCAACTGTCTCGATCAGACTACGCTCATGATTATGCGCCCAACGCCGCATAATTCCCCGTCGAGTCGTTGTCTCTCTATTAAGCGCGACGTCGAAATTCGTATGTCGGTGAGACGACCGATCGAGAGGGCCAACCGAGAAGGCCGATTGCCTCGCTTCTTTTTACCTCCGATTTCTTCTATTCGAATTCAAACGTAGAATAGAATATCGCTGCTAAATTTCTTGATAAATATAAATAAAGTCGTAAAAATGACCAGCTTACAAGTAATTTATACTTATCGATTCAATCGATTACGATTACGTAACGAGATTACTTACTGCGAGGATCGTTATCGTTTGCTCGAACACGAAAGATCGCTAATATTCTCTTTCTCAAAGTTATCGTCGGGTTCCCGGAGAAGAAGATTAGATCGGATCGACGCCAATCTGATTCTTGTTCGACCATCGTATATTTCGATTTTAAAATCGTTCCAACTCTACGAAGGGACTCGTCGAACGATTCTCGAGCGTTCCTGTTGCTACGGGAGGTCCAAGTTCAACTCGCAACCGACCTGACGTCGGTGTAATCGAGTAAGCTCCCAGTCTCTTTTATCATTGCACCAGTCACAATTTGTCCTCGTGATCCGTCGACGACTATTAGTTACCGTCTACGCTCGCAAAATTTTAATCTTACGAGCGAGGATTTATTCAACGAATCATTGGCCTTCGCGACATCGTCAGATTGTCTTATCCGTTTATCCTTCTTTTGATTGTTTATTTTTTACTTCATTTTTGAATGTTTTATTTTTGTTTAAAAATGATAAACCAATAATCTTAAAATTACATATATATATATATATATATATATATATCCATATATCCATATATATCCATATATATAGCTATATCTATATACTCTGATTCTAAAAAAAAAAACCGAAGGAATTCTTGATAGTTGATTTCTAAGCGCATAGAATATACAAATTGGACTAAGCAGTTGTTAACCGGCAACAGTTGACTACACGTGCAATGACTTTTATCATAGTTTAGGTCCTACCGATAGTAACAAGATAATTTTGTCTTTGCAATTGCGCCAATTGTTACTGCAGTTACTATTGATATATTAACAAGATAATTCATTTCGCTATCTGAGCATTTATCTAATGCATACGAATAGCGGAGTGCAGCGCTTAGAACTAAAGTTTTAAATCTATATCTTCGTTATTGGTGAAACATCGTTTTCATATCGAAACATTATCGATGCTTCATTATTTTCGGCCGAAAAGATAGCATAGAAATATTTTTTTATCGAAATAGTCTATCGACGAGGTATAATAAAATGTTTTCCCGAAATCGTACACGACGGAAGAAAAAAAATTTGATCGTTAAACTATCTTAATCTAATAGATAACTATATTATTTTTATCATCGTAAACGCTACTGGTACAACCAAGTCAAGCAGTCCTTCCGTTTGAGGTGGCTTACCTATGATATTGAATAATAGAGTGCAGACGTACCGGCAGAAATAGGTCGATCTAATTCTACCGATCTGTTGCAAAGACCTTTCTAATGGTACTATAGTAATTCGCTGTAACTCATACGTAATTACAGAAATTGTACTTTGATCCCAAAGAAAATCGACTCCAATTGAAATTTTAAAATATAAAGAGAAAATGTCGAATGTCGAATATTACTATAAAAAAAAAAAAAAAAAAAAAAAAAAAGAAAAAAAATGTACGAGTTAAATTTAGACAAAATGATAAATCAGGAGAAGTCGAAGATCGATGAAAAAAATACATGGCAATCAGTAAAAGCGAGAAGAAATAGTTTCGTTCCTTGTCACGGCGAGGTCCAAGTTCAAATCACCATATCGACCTGGCGTCGACATAATCGAGAAAGCGCACGAGTCGACGACTCTCTTATCGACGACATCGGCCGAGAAAAACATCTACGTCATACTCCTGTCGTTCTATCGATGAGAGAAAAATTGTTGATCATTGATTATATATTGATAACATATGATATTTTTCACGAGAACACGTTCAACTAATTCGGTTCCGAGCAAAAAGAAAAGCCTCGCGCTATTCGAAGGCAAGTAGTAAGAAACTCGTCAATCTTCCACGAGATCGTTCGAATCATTATCCTTGTCGTTTATCTTTCATTTCGCAAATGAAATGAAAATGAAAAGACACTTCGGCATGTTCGCGTTTGTCATCGTAAGCAATAAAACGAAACGCGTGTCCGATTGTAAGCTGCTGCTGCTGCTGCTGCTGCTGCCCCATCGTAGACGTTGACGTCGATCTCGATGTCTGCTTCCTGCGACGACCATGGAGCTTCCTGCCAAGTTTAGCACAATACCAGCCATTGACCTTCTTTTTCATTGCCAATCCACCTATAACGAAGTATTCTCGACGATTCTGCGTGCGCAGACTGTTTGAAGTTACACAACGACGTCTTCGAAGACACGACCGAAAGGAAACATGAGAAAGCGATCGTCGAGTCGCTCCGAAAAATACGCCCACGCATATGTGCTCACGCTTCACCGCTTTACCGCTTTAGAACTTAGAGCTCTTTCAACAAGATTTACGTGTATTCTTACTTTACTCGAATTCGTCAAAAATAACTCTGTCCTTCCAATTCTTTAGCCATTTCATCCTTCTTCGACTTCCCATGAAACAGAAAAATAGAAATAAGAATTGGGAAGGTTCGCGAAGCTACCACCATACCGTATAGATTTTTTTTGTAATACTTTGGAGAAATACAGATTTAGGTTCCATTTAGTGATCGTTTTTTCGTCAAATTAATATTATTTATTCTCTTGGATATCTCACGGAGTTCCGTATCGAGATATCAGAGGCGTACAAACAATGTGTCGGCGATCTCATTACGAAAACAAAATTAACGGTCTTTCCTCTTATGGCTCCTCTCTCTCTCTCTCTCTCTCTCTCTCTCTCTCTCTCTCTCTCTCTCTCCCTCCCTCTCTCCCTCTCACTCCCTTTCTTTCTGCCTTGAAAGATTGATAAACGAGAATACATGGCATTATCTTATCCGTGAAAGGCGTTAAGATCATCTGATAGATTCATCATTATTTTTCTTTACTTTTTTGCCTAGCCGGCTAACGTCGAACTCAAAGAATTTTTAGTAATAACTCCATGGTGCCGTTGTGATAAGTGATAAGAGGGTGTCGTTAAGCAGCGATAACCCGAGAGAACAGACGGGGGGTCACGCGGAGCGGCACGCTTTTCTCCCATCCTATATTTAACCTATCAATGGGATTAGATTCAGAGAAATGGCGCCAAAATAGAAAGAATTTGTCAAGGAATTCCTCCATCTTTTTCCTCTAGAAAAATGTTACCGTTGACGTTTAAAAGACCGACCGACCGACCGACCGACCGGCCGACCGGCCGACCTACCTAATACTTTCTACGATCGTATCGGGTATCGATTAGCGAGCGATAACAATAAGTTTTTCTATCGAGTAATAAGGTACGAAGGAATAAAGTACGATTTCTATATCGAACGACGAAAAACGTAATTTTTCTTATCGATAAAAAACGGATAAGCGATAATAATCTAAAATCCATTTTATTGGATTTCAACGCGAGTGCATAATCGTAAAATATTTGTTTTATTCGAGTAAACGGATAAACGGAGAATACAAATGGCCAAATGCCGCTTATATGCGGACTTGTCACCCTTGGGTAGCGGTTTTGCGTGCTAAATATATATTAAAACTGTTATGAATTTAAAACCGACAACGAGGTTGATAAAATATCAAAGTAATATTTATTAAAATTTAAATAAAAAATGGCAAAAAAAAAGAAATGATAAAAAGCAATCGTACATACAAATGCTATCGTTCCTTTGTGTTTTTCTTCGTTTTTGTTCTCTTGTGAAGCAAAGCAGAGACACAGCACAATGCAGCATATCGCGGAAGTATATATAAAACTCAGAAAATAGTTATAATAGTTCACCCTCTTGTCAAATGTCTCGGTCTAATCGCAATGAACTTTATCTTTATAAACGATTGTTTACTGTTTAGAAGCCGATCATGGCATTTACGCGTGATCGTGAGCCGTAAACAAAATCTATATCTGTCATTCTCAAGGCGCGATACCGCGTACGTACATTTTCGTACGATTATCTAAGCATATTGAAACAAACGGCTCATTATGAACACTTAAGCACTCTAGACTTTTCAATTTCTTTTCTATCTCTTTTCTTTTTTGTTTTTCTTTTTCTTTTTTATTCTTTATACATATATATATATATATATATATATATATATATATATATATATATATATTCGAATCTATCTTCATCTCGCGCACATCCTATTGAAATCGTAAATATCGTCTATTAATCAAGTTGCAAGGAATTTCTTAAGAGGAATTATGCTTTCTTAACGACAAATTGTGTTACGAAACTTGAAAAGATTTGATGCAACAACACATTATGAAAAATATGATAATATTATATTATCGTATGCAATAATGAATGCTTAACTCGAAAAATGTGCCACGTGCTACGATATTCATTAAACTAGAAAAAAAGTCGTTTCTTTTAGCAGCAAAATAGATATCTCGCGCGTTATATAACGATGACTGTGTGCTCTCGGCACTTCTATTTGACAGGTCATGGCTGTTTTTATGTTCTTACCAGAAGACAATCGAACGAACGAGTCTAATGTTAAATAATCATAATCCTAATCATCGAAAACTTACAATCGAGTCGTAATTAATCACAGTCGACGTAATTATACATTTCATAAAGCATTCCTTGTATTATCTGATTTTTTTATTGGTCGAGTCGAATAAATGCACATAAGGATACTTTCAAATTAAAACCACATTTCGAAAATACTTACGAATAGTCGCAAACGTGATTGTATCTTACTTACCGATTTACAACGTACATGTAAGACGTTCATTATCAAGTTTCATTATCAATAGTAGCGATGGTGACGCAGAAAAATAAAAATACCATATATTCGTCCTTACGTAAGGCGTCAGAATCAACCGTTTCGCATTGCTGCGAGGAGCGCCCTTGGATTTTCATCCTGTATCGCGGTCCTGCATCGTGAGACTGCATTTGTAGCAGCTTTACCGACTAAAAGTATAAAATGGAAGGATATTTTCTTCGTAACGTCCTTATCGCATATTTTTAGCATTCAATAAATTATAATCGACAAGCTATATAATCTAATTAAGTAAGATAGCGAAAATGCTAAATACCCCTTAATTTTGCGACCCGTTGAACGCCGATATTCAATTCCTTCAAATTTATTGAAAGATCTCGATTACTGTTCATTCTGATTTCGTGATTTCTAATCAGGTCACTGTTTATAGCTTTCAATTGTAACAATCGCTTCCTCATTTCTTCAACATTTTGCAATATTCGTGCATCTTCTAAGCGAATAACAACACTTTTAAGAAGAAGAGCCGTACTAGCAGCTTCCGCTTGAAGTTTCGCATCGACATCTTTTAACCCTACAACAACAAAAATAAATCTTATATTATTATGTTTTTATTTCGTCACCTTTGAATAGCTTCTGATGACCCCGATTCCGTGTAACACGAATAACATGAATTAAAAAATATATTAAATAATGAGATATAACCTTTGACACGTTCTAAAGCTTCTAGCATCTTACTTTCGTCTTTTGGAAATTTTGATTCGGAATTAAGCTCTCTAAGGCCCAAATACATTGCCAAAGACTGAACTATATCACCGGCGAACGTCGAGTCTTCCGTCTGTACCGTTATTTTTCCAGAAGGACTTGCCGTAAAGCAATGGACTTTGTTATCTCTTAACCCACGAAGCCAAAGTTCGATCGAAGCAGCGTTTGGCCCTTCTTCCGCGACTTCAAACTCCTCCGCAAGCAGAAGACTTTGATTCAACCATAATGCAATACGCTGTGCTCTCTCAGCAACCTACATAAATATCATGATTTTGATTAATCTTGAGATATGGATCGCTATATTGTAATCTCTTCTAATAGTTTACCTCTATAGTAACGCCGCTATCCGTTACCGTTTGGGAAGCTTCCTCTGGATGTGAAATAATTTCATACATACAAAATCTGGGTAATTGTCTTGTCATTTCAAAAACCTGTAAGATAAAAGGGTATTAGTGTAAAAAAGAAAAAAAAAAAATAATAAACGATATTTATTATTATATTTTTGAAACTATTCTAGCCGTTTATAAATGCCAAATGTCAAATGCCTGTAATAAATCTGCACCGGGTGGACCAACGCTTATTTTTACGTGTATGTCGACGGGCCCATTTTTTGGAGGACGTAATTCAATTTCTAATTCACCTTGCGGCCTATTTGGATGAGCAACAAGTGTTTCACCCTCGAATACACCTTCTGCAAATACTATGGCACAATAAACCTATGTAAAAAATTGTGGCCATTGAAAGAGAATTATTTGTAATAATTTTATGATCTAAGAAATTAATGTATTACCAAAAGACCTGGTCCAGCTGCAACGCCAAGACGGGCCGCGCCTCTAGCCGATATTAAACTAACTGCTAGCTTTGTATGATGATACATATTTGGAACCGACGCAGCTCTTTGTCGAAGTTCCATTTGTAATGCTTGTTTCTTAGACAATAATTCGCGCATTATTTCGCCAGGCTCCGGAGCATCCATCGCAGTTCCAGGAGCATATCCACGAACTGACAATATTACTCTATTGTAATATAGATTTTCTACTTGCCAAAGGTGAATGAAATTAAGTGAAATTTGAATACCTTCTCCAGAAACAGATACAGCAACTAAATCTGGTCTACCTTGTCTTCTATAATCGGCCTCTACGATACCAGCCACACCGGTTGACAATTGTATTTTAAATATGACATCTCCGGTATCACACGATCTCGCGTCGACTTTTCCGCTACTCCATCCAGTAATGAGCTCTAGCACGCCATCTCCGTTTATATCAAAATTTCTTATGGACACTGCTCTGTGTTTAGACTGAAAATGAAATAGATAAGATGAATACAGATCGTTTTATTGTAAATGTCTTTTCATCTGTACTTCTCACTTTAACTCGCCAAAGTCTTTGGCCGGCTTCATAAACACCTATTGTTCCATTTCCGACTGCATACGCAAATTGTTTGTTAGAAAGTCCTGCCAACGCGGTTACCGATGCTGTTTCTTTTGTATCCCACACTATTGCATCCTCTTTCAATAATTTTATTTCAAAATCTTTTGTCCCAATAAGCAACTACAAATGTTATGGAATTAAATAATTAAATTTATAAAAGAAATCATTTATATAAAAAGATTTACCGGATATATAAACGTTAATACATCATACCTCGTTCTCTTGATCACCTTCAAAATCGAATATTGCAATGGAAGTAACTATGTCTCCCATCACTGTCCAAAAAATTTCTGTTCCCTTGTAATCTAGAACAGTTATCGAACTATTTCCACCAACGACTGCTACTTGATCCGATAACCATCCAAGTTTTCCTATCGTTATATACAGTGCACCATCTGTCATCTATCGCATGAAAATGTATTAGCAAAATATTGTTTATTAAATTGTCTGATTGATATAATTAAGTATCATAATTGCTGGACAAAGTACCTCTTTATAAAAAATATCAGCATTATCTTCTACGTGATAAGCGAGAATATGTGTAGCAGTTCCTATTAAAAGAATATCTCTTTCATCTTCTCCAAGATGCCCAGTGCATATTGCTGTTACCTGAGAAATTAATAATTTCGATCTTATATTTCCCTTATCAAATATAATTCATTTGCTTTATATTATTCTTTAATATCGAAATGAAGTTTTAATTCATATGTTTCTTATATATCGCCCGACCTGACTATCAATTTGCAATTCAGCAAGTTCTCCACTCCAAGATAATCTTCCATCTGGTTGTTCAGAATCATTGTTCTTAATTTGAGGTTGTCTATGAGGACTGTGTATTAAAATATTTCCACCAGAGGTTACAGCTGTTAAACAAGCATGAGAACCATCAAATTTTCCACTAGCTACAAGACCTGATTCTATGTGTTTCTGAATATTTAATGAAAATGCAGCCATCTAGAAATATTGTAAATTAGATGTATTAAGGTCCAAACAAATAACACCTTTTTCTACTGCTAATATTAGAGATAGACCAAGGTAGACTGTAGTGTATTGATTTTTTTCTGCCATATTATATAACACACCTTGTGTCACCTATACATCAAATTTCTTGTGTAAATGATTCACAACAAAGACAAACTTTGCTCCCTTAATAAAAAATCATTATCCGCTTTGTAATATTTTATATTAGGTAATATATGCGTATCTTTTATAGTATATTACAGTTAGAAATACATATCGTAATAATATACTCATATTACTAAATAAAAAACGCGTATGTATGATACGATTAATATGTAATAATGAAGTATATGATTTGTTATGCTTAAATAAGTATAATAATACATAAACTTATGTAAGATGCATATCCTATCATAACGTATAATATATTTATACTGTACACATTTATTAAAGCATGAATATAATACAATAATAATTACATTAAAGCATATAGAAAACTTTCACGCATCAGCAAGATCACAATTTAGGTCACAATGCACTCGCAGGTACAGTAAAGTAGTCTTGAAAAAGGAATCACTGTCTTTGACCACTGCCACTACCGCCGCCTGCAGCTTCTGGATTGGTAGCCGATGTTAAAAGAACAAAGATCAACGCAGGAACAATATACATCCACTGAAATATTAGAAAAGAAAATAAATGAAATTTCCAAGTCCTTATATTATGATACTAGCGTGATCTTACATATTTTCCAAGGAACGATCTGTTATCTTTGGTCTCTCCTCTTTCTCGAGCTTCGCGTTCTCGTTCTAGTTTCTGGATATAAATTGCTGTATCTGGTACAGGTCCGCTATCTGGATACTTGACTATTACATTTGTATTCCACATGTTTGTAAAAGGGCTATCCATAACGCATGGACCAGAAGACGATAGACTTACTGCTATTGGTTCTGCGGTGGTATCTATCCATACCATTAAAATATCTTCAAGATCTGATCCGAGCAAATAACACTGCAATTCATAAATCTAACTTAAGACTCCTATCGAATAAACCGAATCTCGCGTGTCAAAAGAAAAGTGTCTGTGCATAGAAGAAAAATCTATAACCGTACCGCCGGTATAGAAGTTAAAAAAGATGTTTCACTTCCGGAAGAATTACGGGCTACTACTTTTAATCTATACTTTCCATCGCTCTTAGCTAGATCTTTTAATTGATTAATTTGTGCTTGTAAAAGTCCATTTTGTCCAACAACCGAAGCTCCGCTGCGTATACTAGTAATCGTAACATTCCCTCTTTCAACAAAATTTGGTACCGGTTCGTCATTGAGCGCATGCCATAATCTCAACTGAATGAAACCATCCATTTCAATTTCGATCTACAATATAAACGATTATTATTTCATTATATTACTTAATGTTTCCATGAATTTGACGAGACACAATAGACTTCACTAACCCCATATGTGAACGATGGTATTCCTAAGAATAAACTAATGATAACACGCGATAGATGCATGTCGTTGGCTTATTTATCGATTTACTAGTTTAAAATTAAACAAGAAAAATCATGAAAATGATATAATAACGATTACAGAATCAAAAATACATAAATTTCATTGCATATCAAGAGTTTCTGCTTTATAGAAATTTATCTATGTAACTATATCAGGGATATTATAATACAAATGCTTAATGTAAAATGCTAGTCAGGCTGGCCAAATTTGAAACTTGATTTACACAAGCAAAAAGTCAACCAACACTATTTTTCAGCATCCTGTAGCATTTAATTGCTTTCGGAATTGCTTTTTACGTACACGAACGAGCAGGTAATAGCTACTTCACGGAGCAAACGTATCCCATTTAATCGTGATTGAAAATCAGTAGTGGGGGTACGAGCTTCTTCTCTTTTGCCGCAAAGTTTCAGGGACGCTGCTATGCGGAACTTTTTTTTTTCTCTCGAAAAATGTCAATAATGACGTTTGGCCCAACAATGAATTCCGGCAACAATACATTTTTCGCCGATTTTAACGAACAAGATCTCATTTTAAAGACGAAAGTTTAAGCGAGGACATGACTTTTTCGAATTTTTGCGAGATAAGCTTTGTTTCCATTCAGAAACTATTTTCAGAATAACGTCATTTTTTGGCGCGACTCTTTTCAAAGAAAATAAGAAATCTTTCAAAAATTCGAAAAAGCCATGTCTTTGCTTAAAATTTCGCCTTTAAAATAAAACATCGTATATCGATGTAGCTCGAGAATTATGCCTGTTCTCATTGTTGACGTAAATCATTATAAAACCAGGAATGATGACTAGCCTCACTAAAAATTAAAGAATGTTTTCAAAGGACTTTGCCAAGTTTCATAATCTACTACGATGCGCGATCTGAATGGTGTAGATTAAAAACGAGTCAATAGAAATGAACTACCGTTCTTTTTCTTTTTTTTACATGAATTTGATCCATCTGAAAAGATTAAAACCCTTTATGAAGGATTATTTCTATGAAGGTTATAATTATAAGAATATATTAGATTAACGATTAATCGCGAATCTAAGATGTTGCACTGATTCGAAATCGTGACAACAGCGCAAATCTGCTTTCTCTTTTACAAAATGGTCGCCGGTTCTCTTCCCGAATGCTCAGATCCACTTAGATCCGCCACGTGGACAAAGGACAAAGGAGGTCTTACTACTTTGAAAATTTCAGGAGAGTTCGTCGATTAAGTTACAATTTTGGTAAAAACGAAAGTTTCTTTTAATCTATTAATCTATAAAGTTTAATGAATAGTTAAGGCAAATTAATAATATCGGAAAATATATTTTAATATTCGTATAACCTTAAACCAAAAATCTAAGTCCGTTGCATATTTGGTCATAACTTCTCAAGTATTTTTATAAAAGTTTTATTTCTCTATTCGTATTACAACGTACGTAATAGAAAAATTGTTTCAAAAATCGTGAACAATTTATTTTTCTCTCTTGTACATTTTCATATTTAATATTGAAACAAAAAAAAATTTCTTTTAATAATTCAAATATTGATTTCATATGCAGATATTTCAAGCTACTCCAAAGGCTAAAACATGGGTAAAGAAAAAGTTCATATTAACATTGTCGTCATTGGACACGTAGATTCTGGCAAATCGACTACCACCGGACATTTGATTTATAAATGCGGCGGTATCGATAAGCGTACCATTGAAAAATTTGAGAAGGAAGCCCAAGAAGTAAGTTTTATGATCCGTTATTGACTATCATGTTGTATACAAATTATGTCATAACTCGAACGATAAAATCTTGAATCGATTTCCATCGTAAGACTATGAAAGCCTGATGATAATTTTTATTTGTCCAAGCATTAAAGTTTTCTTATTTCCTAATAATATATTGTGACATTGCGTATATTATCAGGAATTCCTGTTATTTCTAATTTAATATATTTTATATATCAATGGTATTTTTGGAAATTATAGATGGGTAAGGGTTCGTTTAAATATGCGTGGGTTTTGGATAAGCTGAAAGCAGAACGTGAACGTGGTATTACTATCGACATCGCTCTTTGGAAATTCGAAACCTCCAAATATTACGTCACGATCATAGATGCACCCGGACACAGAGATTTCATTAAAAACATGATTACTGGTACTTCTCAAGCCGATTGTGCCGTATTGATTGTTGCTGCTGGTACCGGAGAATTTGAAGCTGGTATTTCAAAGAATGGACAAACACGCGAGCACGCTTTACTGGCTTTTACTCTTGGAGTGAAACAACTCATCGTCGGTGTCAACAAAATGGACTCCACCGAGCCCCCGTACTCCGAGACTCGTTTCGAAGAAATTAAGAAAGAAGTATCGTCCTATATAAAGAAAATTGGTTATAATCCAGTTGCCGTTGCATTTGTACCAATTTCTGGTTGGCACGGAGATAACATGTTGGAGGCATCGAGCAAAATGCCTTGGTTCAAGGGATGGCAAATCGAGCGTAAGGAAGGCAAAGCGGAAGGAAAATGTCTTATCGAAGCTCTCGACGCTATTCTTCCACCTTCCAGACCAACCGACAAACCGCTCCGCCTCCCACTTCAAGTAATTATTTATTTAATACATCTGTCCGATAAAAAATCTGAAATCTCTTTTTCTAATCTCGTTTTATACGATATCATTTTTACAGGATGTTTATAAGATCGGTGGTATCGGAACGGTACCCGTTGGTCGTGTCGAAACGGGTGTTTTGAAACCAGGTATGGTCGTTACGTTTGCCCCCGCAGGGCTGACCACTGAAGTAAAGTCGGTGGAAATGCATCACGAAGCTTTACAAGAGGCTGTTCCTGGTGACAATGTAGGTTTCAATGTGAAAAACGTTTCTGTCAAAGAATTGCGTCGTGGATTTGTTGCCGGCGACTCTAAGAGTAATCCGCCTAAAGGAGCTGCTGATTTTACTGCTCAGGTAATAAATTACTTTTCCGTTTATACCTTTCCAAGAAAGAATAAGGGTTCGATTTATTTCAACGATAAATATTTATGTAATATATATCTGTTACATAGGTCATTGTACTAAATCATCCAGGACAAATTAGCAACGGTTATACACCGGTATTGGATTGTCATACCGCTCACATTGCATGCAAATTTGCCGAAATTAAAGAGAAGTGCGACCGTCGTACCGGCAAGACCACCGAGGAGAATCCAAAATCAATAAAATCAGGAGACGCCGCTATTGTTACTCTCGTACCGAGCAAGCCCATGTGCGTTGAATCCTTCCAAGAATTTCCGCCATTGGGACGTTTCGCTGTACGTGACATGCGTCAAACGGTAGCAGTCGGTGTAATCAAGGCTGTTACTTTTAAGGATGCAAGCGGTGGGAAAGTCACCAAGGCTGCCGAGAAAGCTCAGAAGAAGAAATAACTATTTTCCGTATATGTTTATCGCCGGATTATCCGGTCTACTATTACAGCTGAAACAGTTAGCGTTCTTTCTTCATATCTTTCATATAAGCTAGAATTTATATTGATGTTTTTATCATTATCGTTTCTGTTTTTTAAATTCTTTTTTATAAATTTATATTCTAAGAAAAGTAACAAAATTGACTTTTATTATTTTAGACACGATAACTGCGTATTTGTCCAAGTATTTCAACGTACGTCGATCTTATTAAGACTATTATTTCGTAACTTGTTTCATCGTAAAGAATTCCGCAGGGAAGGCAACGAGTCGATGACCTATTGTCGATGATGACGAGAAAAACAACGCTCTTACATGAAATATATGAAGCAAGAGTATGCTACCGAATGACATCTATTATTTCATAACTCACAACACGAATGAAATAATAATTTACCTCGGCTTAATTATATTTTTTTAATTATTATACGGAAATAATAAATTCTCCATCTGCGATATTTATTTATCCTTCTATCACGCAAATCCCATTTACTTTAGTTTTATTTTAACGTTAAGATTTGTAAAAGCGTTCTTATGATTGGATCGGTTCGATATCCTTGCGAACGATGAATTTGGATAGATGGCGATAGCATTGATACGAGACGAATTATGAATGTTATTCGGTCCAACGGCAGTAGGAAGCAGCACTTTTGAAAAATATGGCTGCGCTTGTAACCGGTCTTTCCTCTTTTTGCAATATATTTTCACAAAGCTCAAAATTGTTAAGGTGTGATGTGAGTACGATTAAAACGCATAAAATTCGTCATATATATATATATATATATATATATATACACATATGTGTACACATGTAGTAGACACACGCGAAAAGTCTCGGCGATATTTTTTACTATTAAGTGATTACGTACAATCGACGAAGTATTCTAATCTTTTAAAAATCCATATTTAAATAACGTTAAAAATCTAATAATAATAAAATATTTTTTTCTTTTGCTCGTATAAAGTGTAGTGCTACAACGTTAGTAATATTGTAGTTTCAGCAAATACGCAACTATGTCGGCTGCAGAATGAGACGCGATGCTAAGCGTAGGAGTTTGGCTGGACAATATGCGGAAGAAAGATTGAGATTGGTTGCGATTAAACGAAATGACATTTTACCTATTGAAATTAGAGTAACTAAACCCCCTTTAGATCAATTCAAACCCTTTTTTTTTAATTCGTACAAAATTTTACAACATATCTTTCGTTCATTTTAGGAGCTTGCCGAGAAACAAATACAAGAAACGATTCCCAGACAGACTGCTTTAAGACAATTGACTTTTCGGTGTATACTAACTTCGCGACCTAGGGGAGTCGTATACAGATGGAGATTATCAAGGATAGTGTTCCGTGATTTAGCGGATTATAATAAATTAGCTGGTGTACAACGAGCTATGTGGTAGGACACGAAATATACTTCGATGATAAAGAAGAAATTCGGTGTTTGTTTCTTCTCTCGAGTATGTTCGTGCAATCCATATGCGTAGATTAAATTGTAAAAAGTGAAAGATATTAAAAAAAAAAAAACATCTGAAGATACGTTTTATGAATTTTTATTGGGCCTCATTTTGTAGAATTTGAAAGTGTTGAAATTGTTCGACAAAGTATTACCAGACTATAACGGCTTGATTGGTTATTATTATTAGGGGGAAAATGTCGTGCCATCGTTTTCACGTTCCGATAGATAGCGCGCAAGTTTAAGCGATAGATCAGCTGTTCTCCCAACGATCTCCATGATCGCCTCTATTTATAGTCGAATAGCGGGAGACTACCGCATTGTCCTTGTCATTTTTCAGTCTATTATTAATACCGTATGTATTTTTAATTATACAAGATTTAATTTTCGTGAACGTTATAGAATTTTATTTATCAATTGTAGATCAGTTTTTTTATTTCATAAATATCTCTTTCACTGTACAAAATACGAAAACATTTTGTATTTATTTGCAGTTTTAAACAGAATCAAAACTGGGTGTGTAATACATAATGAATGACTCATTTTTAGAAGATTTAGATTTATTGTCAAACGAGAAAAGAAGTTCTGTAGAAAATCAATTAGATCGACATGTAACGATCAGACACATAACCTCTTCGCCCTTAGAACGTTTGTCGGAGCAAGATGATTTTGAAAAACTTGTACAACAAAAAACCGAAAGTTTCTCGACCAAGGTATCAAAATTGCCACAGATCAGAGAATCTAATAAAAGGGAGTCGCCTATCAAGGACGTAAAAACTTTAACCGAGCACGATACCCGAAGGCAGATGGTAAAAGCAAAATCCTCCGAGAGGAAGGATAAAGGTGCTGAAAATAAATTAAAGTCAATGGAAAATAAAGTTAAATCGGACTCTAGAGAAAAAGATAATAAACAAGAAGGGAGAGTTAAAATATCGGAAAGTAAAATTACAATTAAAGATCATAATCGTCGGTCCGGTAGTTATAAGGATAATACCCGTTCCTTGGATAGTTCAAGTAAAGAGAATAGTCGTCCGTTGGATTCTTCGAAAGGAAACACTCCTCACGTCGATATAACGAAGGAAAGGGGAGGACGTGCGATCGAAGGTTCTATGAAAAAGTCTGAAACAAAAGAATTCGATCCAGTTGCGTTACTTAATGCAATCAAAGATCTCGTAAGCACCTATACCAAACAAGAAAGCACAAAATTGTTAAAAGCTATGCAAGAGTTTCACATAAATTCGCAAAAAACTTTTATTAAGAATACATTGTTGCAAACCGACGAGATAATTAAAGAAATACATCCTAGCAGAGATTCGATTCGTATGAGAGCGCTAATAGAAGAAAATGAAAAATTACAAGAGGATTTAATTATCTTACAAAAACGGTATAGTGATTTACAAAAGAAATTAGACGAGCTGGAATTTCTTAAGGAGGAAAACACGGCTTTGAAACTGAAATGTAAAGAATTATCTATGCAGCAACAATGAATATTAAAACAGGCTTTAAGACTTTAGATGTAACATACTTTGAAAGTAATGACATTTAACATTTATATGACGTCACAACTATTCTATACTTGAGCCAATGAATCGTTAACAAATCTCTGCCAAACGGTGATATTCTAAACTTCCTTATTGTTAATTTAATTGTTAATTCTTAAGTAGGAATATACATTAAAAGTTCTCTATAATAAATGTAATAAACCGTGCCTGCTCGTAGAATATTTGCTTGACTGTTAATCGTAGAAACAAGTATGTTGTCACAAAAATAATTTATTTTTATATCATTCCATTACTTACTTATAATGTAATCCATTGTCAGCGGTCACATTTGTGCATTGTTACTCTGCTAAATAAATATATAAGCAGTATATTATTAAATCGGTATATATTGCGTATAGCGTTGATTCGCCCGAGCGACCGATGATAATGCATTAAAAATACGTTTAATACATTCTGCATAAATATTTATTAATTATAATGTGTATGCAATCATTTAATAAAGAATTTTATTCTTATTAGATTGTTATATTAATACTTATAAAATGCTTTCAAGCATATATCTTTTATATACATAGTTTTATATTATCAACTAGAAAGTATTAAGCACGATGAAGATTGTAAAATTATTTATGAAAATGTATATTTAAATGCTTAACTCATGATAGAATTCATATTAAAAATTCAACATGTTTTTTAATGAATGATATATTCATTAACAAATGATAGAATCTGTAGATCTATTTGTACAATTACGAAGGGAAATTCTTAGCGAATTCGTATAGGCCATTTCTGAAGCAACCGACAAACATTTCCAGTACTTGATTCGTGTGTCATTTCTTGTTTTTCTCTTTTTCTTTTTTTAAACATATTCTTTATTTGTATTATTTTTTTTCCGTTCTCGCACGATCTCATAAATAAAGCGAATATATTCCACATTTTGTTTATAATTTAAATCTATAAGCATTCGTCGTTTTTATTAAAAACTTGCATATCAAAGGCTTCACATATTTAATTTATAAGCCACTTATAAATTGCATCATTATTAGAAGCATGCCTCTGAGGTTTTAGATAAATGAAGAGTATTCCCGTTTTTAACATCTTCTTCCAATAAGAAAAAAATCTTTCTTGATATACAACTTTTTTTACTTCGCCTATATATGCGTTAGTAAAGATATTCGAAGTACGGCGTATAATATAATCTTGAAGTTGACTTTCCCTTTTGGTCATCAGGATTGATTGATTATATTATAAAATGAACACACTATATATGCCATATCATATTTCATTCTTACGTCATCAGATGGTCACCGTCACTATTAATAGAATTTAATCACGATGAGGTCTTTCACGCAATTCTCTTCCTTCCGTTTCATTGCCATCTTCTTCTTCATCTTGATCCTCGTTGTCAGTGCGCTCTCCTTCTTCCGGTGGTCTCGTCCACCTATAAATAATTAGATTATAGAAGATTAGAAATAGACACACAGTTAAATTAAAAATATAATAATAGATTTTAACCTGATAAGAGTTTCTGGAGATCTGTATAAGAATATGAGTTTTGCAAACAAATCCTCTTCCAAACACAGATCACCGCTTTCGCGTACTAAATAAATGTCTAAACATAATCTAAGAATCCTATCGACGTACGGTAGATCATCGAACATTATCTTTGGCGCCATATCGCTTACTACCTTTCGCATCATTTGACTTATCACGATAACGGCAGTAGTATACAAACCCAAAATTCTAGCGGAAAATAAATAAAAAAGATTAAAGGATTATGCGACGACGATATAAGTTCAGTGTATTTTTTGGTCTCCTATAATTTTGCCATACCCAAACCCACTGATGAAGCTCAATCCTTGTGGAAATGCTTTATCGTTGAAAAGGAACATGGTAATGTATTTGCAATCATTCAATGGTATCTTTTGTAACAGATCTAAATAAAAACGATCATCGCAAACTTCTTGTATGTTCCACCATTGCTGATTTGCACAACATTGTCGGTCGATGGATAATTGCAAGCTAATATTTCTATAAAGATATTTCTCATTATGCGTATCATCGTCCTCTTCATTTAACGCTGAAATCGATTTCTTCATTTTTATTCTATCTTAAAATATATATATATATATATATATATATATATATATATATATATATATATATTATAACGAATACATCTAGAATAATTCTTACATTGTAAGCTCGATAATTGCATTAATTGTGGAACAACGTCGGTGGATCTACTGGTAACTTTGAGGAATTTTGGAAATAAATATGGTATGATTATTGTAGTATTATTAGATGGAACTAATCCGTTCGTAATTAACATGTCCACTAATGTCTTTCTCGCAGGATTAGGTTCTCCATTTATATCCGCTGGTAGTATCACGTCATAACTATTCGTTGTTTTACCAGACGAATCCTTTATATCCGTTTTTCTAGAGACTGTCCATTCAATGTGAACAACAACGTCTGCCGGAGATTTCAATTCTTCAATTAATCTGTGATAAAAAAATGTCTGAATATAATAGTTTATACGTAAGAGAAATCGGTGGAAATTGTTCACTGATTACGATTGCGATTAGAAAATATAATAAAAAATTAGAAATTAACAAACCAAATCGACGAAGCAAACCTTATTTTGTCGGGCGGTGAAATATCCCATAATTTTCTAGAGAAACCGCTAAGTTTAATAACCGCCACATCTGTATTAATATAATTTTCTAAGAAGGTAATCGCTGCTTTATCCTGAGTATACAGGTCCGTAAAATTTTTATATTCTTCTTCGCTGTATTCAATGATCGAACTCGTCTGTGCGGACATCGAATAAATCGGCTCGTACGGTCCTATCGCTATCTTCATCGACACCTCGTAAGGCAAATTCGAAACACCAACCGTTCCGCCAAGTGCGAACAATAACAGAGGGAACCATATAAGACCTATTATGACACAAAGTGCACCTCCGCCAGCGAGATACTTGCTCATTTGAGTCTTTTTTTCTCCTCGTGGTTGTGGAAAATCTGTTTCCATTCCGCGCATGCACTGTAATTCGAAGAAGTAACGATCAAATTTTGTAAATAAATATATCATCTTTGATCTATGGTACGTTTCTTTTCTTGGAAAATACCTTAATCTGATAAATACTGGCGAAGATATCTTCCATTTTAAACCAATCCATTATTGTCATAGAAGTATCGGTCCAAATCCAATCCATGACAGCTCGCAATTCAAACAAGAATGGAACTAACATGAATCTGCGCGAAAGCAATAAGATTTCATTCGATCATTTTGTAAAATGAAAATTGAAAAAATATATAAAACACATATCCACCCTTTGAATAAGACGTAATTTACTATGCTATATTTCTTGCATAAGAAATTGCCAAGTATGCGCGTTGGATATCCCTGGCGCAATTGGTATGCTGCGAGCAACAGATAGAAACATTTCATCATATACCAGATCTGTGGTGGTAATTTGTAATTAAATTGTCTGTAATATTAAAAAAAAAAAAGGTATGATGGAAACATTTCGAATAAATTATATGGCATATATCATTTTTAATACTAAATGTATCACCTTTCCGTAACGCTCGGTAATATGAAGAACATCCATATGTGAACTCCAAATATCAGGCAATATTGAAAGATCAACTTTCCGACGATGGATTTTCTCAAGAACAAGGCTCTATCGATAACTATTAAAGCAAATTGAAGCAATAACATCAGTAGGAAAGGCATGGGTACTCGGTTTTCTTGCAAATAAGCCGTCACTCCACCATCGCCCTGCTGCGTCTGCAGAGAACAAATCGATATTAATGGCGAGACTATGAAATGATAGAAAAAAAAAAAAAGAGAATCGTATCGCTTACTCCAAAGGCAGAAAATCCAAAAATCAGCAGAAGGAAATTAAAGAAATCGCAAAGAAACATGTACGCGTAGACGTTCGTCTTCTCTTTGCCGACGGGACTAAGAATTTTAGTAAAGAATTCTTTCATAGGTTCCAGATACTTGTTAAATCTGAAATAATTTCGATGATACAGCTTAAATCGATCGGATCATTTTTTTCTATCTCTGATTTTTTGACAAAGTAAACTTACGTCATATTCATGGTCGTCGAGATGTTCTCATTGTGAGGATGTACCTCTTCACCTTGAATAGCTACAAGCTTCTCGTTTTCATTTACGTTAGTTAATGCGGTATTTTGCGAATTCGTTTTCTCATTAATATTTAAAATCCTACCCTTTGGTGTTATAATATTGGCGTGTGATCTATGTAACGAAAAAGGTCATCAATACGATGGGAGAGAGAGAGAGAGAGAGAGAGAGAGAGAGAGAGAGAGAGAGAGAGAGAGAGAATCTTGGCTATCGTAAATAAAACTATTATTAACGAACATACTCTGCAGTCTCTTGCTGCAAAGAATTCGTCGTCGATTCCGGTTGGCCATCGCCAGAAGGAGGATTGGGAGGTTTTGACTGAACCACTGTTAAATTAGAAGGGATAATCTTCCTTGGCTTTATCGACGGTGTGGTCCATTGTCCCAATGATTTAAGCATGAACCTACGTTAGGATATTTACAATTTAAACGTTATAACAACAATGTTTCATACGCGTTATATACTTTTATGGAACAGAAAGTACCTATGGAAGAAAACAATAAGCAGTAACAATAAATCCCATAGCGCGTAATTTTGTTGTCGTTCAACGCCAATGATTCTGGGTGCGAAGAGCGGATCGTTCGATGTTGCCTTTCGACTCCAGGGAATGAGTTCCAATTGGAAAATGCATTTTATAATGACGATTGCCTGTGGACATATACGCATCGCGTTTGTCAAATTAATTCTTAACGTACGCATATAACGTCGCTTTGGAGATTCGACGCTTCGTACAAATTCTTACCTCCGTATAAGCGATTAAGGTCACCCAAAAAGTTTTCGAAGGTCGCGGAATCGTGAGAGAACCCCAACAAAACACCATCAGAGGTAATGGCGTGGAGATAACGGAGGCATTTTTAATTTGATGAAGAAATACCATGAAATAACACAAAAGGCTCGAATGTGCCAGAATTCCGAACCATATCGATGCTGCCAATTGAATTATCGGTGGTTGATCAACTTCGGACAATTCTGCAACCTCCTCTTCGACTTGGCTTTGCGATATTTGCGATAAAATCACGCTGCGTGCAGAAAGTATTCGGATCAGGTAAAGTTTTTAGTTAGAATTAATTCGTTCAAATAAATTCACAGAAAGCAAATGTATGTCCTTTTGCTAATTTCTGCAAATCATTAATATTAAAAAAAAGCACGATCAAAGCTCAGCTCGGGAACCGTGTAAACGTACCTGTAAAATATGACTAATTATAAAATACACGTGCTAAATAAAAATAAAACGAACGAAATTTGCACTTTATAACATAATTCGATTTTTGGTTATTCAAACAGGGACATCAACGAAAACATGAAATTATATCTAAAATATATTGCCCATATACGATGCAGACGATAGTTGTGATCGATGCTAAATGCGATATGTGCCGATAAATGCGTGCAAATGTGTATCGATAGTTGTCGGTATTATGAAAATAATTCGTTCAATGAAAATATACAACGCAATCTCGATACCTAGATGAGGACTTGTCCAATCCTCGCTCCAAACTTGGCGCCAGGATTCGTATATGAGGTACTGTCAGCGAGCTTTCCTTCCTAGCAGAAATAACACCGCTCTTTCTACTTTTATTTTATATCATATCGTCGAATACGGTTAATGTAATATTTCTCGATAACGATACGATAGAACGATGTTAGGGGCGTTAAAGGATAGGATAGAATGGAATGTAGGGATTAAAAACTTACGGCGTAAGGTTCTGTTTGGATACGTCGTTTAGCGTTTTGGGATTTCGAATCTGGTCAAATAATTTCCTGTTAGTCGAAAGATACATCATGAGTAACGTGACTTTTTGCGTCTCATATCTCTTGCATTTCTATTTACGTTTGGACAAAACAATACATTTAACGTATTCATTATATCGATTTTAAAGAAACACCCTACACAGGATCGAAGGATAAGACATTAGAGAGATTTTATTTATTACATTTCCATGGGATCTTTGTTAAAATATCAAAGCACTTACCTCTCGACTTGAGACGGTCGCTGACTAGTACCTTCGCCGGGATTAGCAGCTCCTTCTGTATCTTCATTGGTTGTCGATCTGTCAGAGCGAGCACATTTACTACTATTCTATTATACATATATAAACTACCGTATACATATATAAACATATGTTTAAGAGCAAAGAAGGAAATAAAAAAAAGGAGCTAAAACTATTCGTACAGATACAAATATTGTACGTTACTATTCTTTAAAACTATTTAGCGTTCTTTTAAGCTATCGAGTTTGAATGACCATCTTTTTATTTACAAAGATGATCGTTATGTCGTCGAACTACGTCACTAATCTACGAACATACTCTTTAAGAAGCCAACTAGAAGATGGGGATGTTCTTTAAGGACATTAAAAATAAATCAAATTTCAAGTACATACAGTAGCGTGAGATAGCACAATATTTCTGACGTATACATTGGGAATACCTACGCGATTACGCTAAGTAGCAAAATGTAACGATAGAAAAGTTTCCTTACCTTTCCTGTACGAGTGGTATCGGTTGCCACATTTGATTAATTCCTAATCTGAAACCCGTTCTGAAATCCGATTTTTCCTGTTAACGCGAAGAAAAAAAAAAAAAAAGAAACAAAAATATATGTTACTTCGTTTAAAATCAACGAAAGCATAATCTCCAAAGAGAGTAATATATTAGGATATATATATATACCTTTAATATTTTCTTCTCCATCGCTAAAATCTTGCGAATATATCTATAATCTCGTGAAAATTGATTGAGATACTTAATCATCGAGATCAGAGTACTATTGACCATTACCAAAAAGAATTGAAAATATGTAGAAATGGAAACTCTTTTTTCTTTTCCATCATCCTCCTCGATATTCCTTTCCACCGTTTTATCTTCTTCCTTTCGTTCATCCTCGGGTGATGGAGATTTTGTCAAGTCCACCGCTGCTAGTTCTTTTTCTTCCGATTCAATCTCTTCCGATGTAATGCTCGTTCGATCGGCGGCCTAATATTTCCAAAATAAATCCAAAATATCAATTTCGTACATTTATGTATTGTCCACGTATATTTTGATATTGAAAACGATCACACAATCAATTTTTAGGATTTAACGTATATGTTACCGTTCACGATAAAAAAAAAAAAAAAAAAAAAGAAAAAGAAAGAAAAATAAGTTAGACGTCTCTCATATCAAATCCTCAAATTGACAGAGGCGATCGTTTACAAGTCTAGCAAAAATACAATCGCTGATTATTCGTTATTAACGATTATTGTTAAATAACAAGAAGCTTGTGATTGCAGGCCCTAGACTGTAAAAAACAATAAATAAAGATAGTAAGCGCAATATATCGAGCGATTTACATGTAACGTGTGTATATATAAATATATATATATATATATATATACACATATATATATATATATACACACATATATACGCATACACATATATATATATATATACACACACACACATATATATATATCAGCGACGAAGTCTCGCTGTCGACTGCATCTACGAACATTGAGAAAAAATACGCAACACGAGATTGTCGATGTCAAACAGAGAAGAGCACACGTAGATATACCTTCGCCATCGTTTTGAAGAAGCTAAGAAAGCGCGTGAGAAGAATATATGTACCTGATGGAAAGAAAGCGATCGGATTTACGAAGAATTATTACATCTACTGTTAAAACTCGTGAACGTTTTTCGATTATGTTAAATTTCCTCTATTGCGATTACATAATCTAACACATATTTAGCTAGCTGAAATATGTCAAATTACGATTCAATATTGACTATATTAGATATGGAAGATTAAGTACAAGAGATTACTGAAAGAAGACGTATGTGTATAAAATGATAAATAGAGCATTGCAGACTGAAGCGTATAGATGGTTACAAGCTAATTCGAGTTTCGTGCTATCGCAATTTTAAAGAGGTTCTCGGTGTTTATTCAAATCTTTTAATACGATCGCGAAATCAAGAGATAAGAGATTTGCAAGAAAAGCGATAGCGTCTTTATTCCACGATCGGAATATTATAAGATAATAATTAGTTTTGTTAAGGAAGAATAAGAGAAAGGACCGTCTCCGTGACGAGATTTGCCCAGCGTACACGAAAGAGAGAGAAAAAAAAAAATAAATAAATAAAACAATGAGATAATTAAAAATAAGTCGAAAAAAATATAAAATATAGTCAGCGGCGGTGGCAACAATAAGAGCGAGAGCAGTTGCGGCGGCTGCGGCTGTGGCTGTGGCTCAGGATGGAAGGAAGAAGAGTTAGCATAGTCATGCAGCCTTTCTTTTTCTTTTTTTTTTTTTGGTTGTTTTCTTTTTTTTCTTTTTTTTTTTTTTTTTTTTTTTTTTTTTGTAAAGGGGATCTCACGTCGGTCGGCACGGCAGTCTCGGTCTCGGATCGCGCGCTCAGATAGGACATGGACGATTTCTTCCGCGTCAGCGGTACGCTCCTACGGCGAAGTCTCAACGCATCCTTTTTCGTTCCTCCATACATGGCAACGTGGGTCGCTATCGCAATGTCTGTCTTAATCAGCGTATCCATCAACTGCAAGGACCACACTTACGCGTCATTTTTACTTTCCCTCTTTCATCATATTTTCTTATCCTTTCTTTCTCTTTCTCTTTCTCTCCTCGAGAATAGGCTCAAAGTGAACAAAAAAAAAAAAAAAAGAAAAAAAAAAAACAAAAAAAAAATGAAAAAACAAGAGCATACTTTTTTTTTTTACTATATTCGAAACATACTTTTAAATATCAGGCGTGCGTGAAATGAGATCAAATCGGGATCGAATGAAACGTATGTGTACGCGCAAGTATGTAGATAGGTACATATGTAATAACGCAAGTCAAGCTTAGCCGAAGGTTCTCCTCGATATCGTGAAATTGAATATCAAGTGGGGTTCGTCTTTATTCCGTCGAGCCCAACAACGATAATCGTTTCGTTTCTATGAGCGTTTCAACGGATTATAGTCTTTGGGCGGATAAACAAAGTGGGAAGAGTTAGTAAAATCTTTTTTCAATCCAAACGAATTTCAACCAATCCAACAGACGTACCTCCGTTATCGTCATTCTTCTGTCGCGTACTTCTTCCTTGAGTGGTTCGTCTTCCTTTCGTTCTATCTCGGTATCAGCCACTATGTCGGTTATATCGTCGTCGTCCAAATCGTCGAACATGTAGTAATCGCCTGACCTGATGGCTGATGAGAAAAACGACATGGTCGTTATTATTGTTACACTGCTACCTGATAGTAACTTAAAAAAAAATTGAAGCCATGCACCGAATACGAGAAACTCTTACATTTTTTAGATTAAGCAAAGAATACCCGAGGCTATTCATAGTTGAAGCTAAATCAGATTAATTTTGTAGAAATTATTCGTCTGTTACTCGAATAAATTGCTCTTAAATAACTTTTCGAAACGATTATCTAAGAAACATAGTTGTACGGATAAAAATTTCAAAATTGTATCTGATTCGCTTTGACACGTAATATCATTGATTAAATTAATTTAAAGTAATTTATATCTCTCGGTTAGTATTCCTACAAAAACGATAACATACATAATAATGTACAGAATTAATCGTAGGATTAATTATTAGAGTAATCACAGTCATTAGCGACATCAGTTAGACAAGCTGTTATATATACAAGTTATACAAGTTCTCCCTGTAATAATTTCATGTGGTTAAATTGGAGAGGCAACGGTTAATATGGGAATAAAGCCCAGAGGTTAAGCCGTAAAAGTTATTAATTTACCCTCTCTGTTGGTCTTTGGCACGCGAACTTTGTACAACGGCCGAGTCCCTGGATAAAGAGTATCTAACAAAACATAACAGATAAATAAAAATGTAGATGGAAAAATGTGATGAAGTATACTTGATCTGTCTTGTAATGATATTATATCTCGCCGGTTGAAATAACGGCTAACAAAATAATGATTCGATTTTATAGCCTGATGAGGATGGCGTGAATTAAAAGGAAAAAAAAAAAAAAAGGAAAGAGTAATATAAATCGAGGTTGATCGAAACGACGCGACTACTAATAAAACTGCATCATACAAAAATGAGAAAAAAATTATAGAGCACGGAATCGTTCGGAAATCGCAATACGCGTAGAAATGATATTACAGGTTAACGCGACCAATGAATTTCTACGTAAATCTAACATCTTCCGTTGGCCGAGGGAAAATTTAATTAAGGGTGAGTTTTATCCGTATCGGCGCATCCCAATTATCGCTTTTTACACGGTGCAACGAAAGTAGAAAAAAAAACAAAAAACAAAAAAAAACAAAAAAAGGTAGAGAAATGGTTTGGGTTTAGTGGTGGCGGATAAGACGAACTAAACGAAGTGCTAGAGCGTGGAAGCTTATGTACAGGACATCGTAGCAGACTGACGACGAGGACGTTGTTTCCTGGAGTGTCGTTACATGTGTGATGAGAGTGCGGGGAACGAGAGGCGGTGGAGACGATGGACTGCCTCTGCGTCTGGGGTCCGTTCATCCAAGGTGGCCCGATGAAACTTGATTGACGTCGATGTCTAGTCGAGGATGTCAACGAGCGATCTTGAAGAGGCTGATCGTAGGGCGGAGGAGAGAAGACTGGGAAGGTTTCGTCGGGCGAGGGCCCACGTGGATTCAGCTCGCTACTCGGCGGAGAACCGAATGATATGCGAGTGGGCTCGAGGTAAGCCTCGAGGCTAACCGTCATGATGGCCGAATTCGGTGTTGGGGCTTGCAAGAGCGACGCCGTTCTCGGGGTTAACGGGGGTGGCTCCTCATTGTTCTCGTCGATCGGCGTCTGATAGCCCTGCGGCGGCGTGTGACCCGACGAAACGCACGAGCTCACGCTGGAAGACCTCGCCAAAGGTGCTTCCCCTTTTCGTTTGCATTAAATAAAGAGACTCCGGATTAAGGTGCGAATCGATGTGCGTTTCGCATGCTCGGCTCACTAGAATAAACTGCGTCGACTTCGATGATAAGGGATAATAGGGTAGAGAGGGAATGAAGTTAGCCCTTCGAAATTGTTGGTCGACAAGGGATTTTAAAGGGATGAATCAATCGATCATTTTTCTTGTCAAACTGAATTAGGAATGAATTACGGCCGAACTAGTAATTTGACATTTGCCTCTTCACCCGAGACGTGCCATTTTCCTCATTGCAATTTGTAATAATATCGTATGTATTATTAAAAGATCTATCGATATATATATATATATATATATATATATATATATATATATATATTAATCCGATAAATCGATCCTATTATTAGAACGCACTTGAACTTGGACAATCACGGTCGATAATAAAGAAACAATCTCTTACCTATTTTGTGGGTTTCGGGTTCTCTATACGATGGTCCCTGAATTTTTCTTTGATTAGCTTTAATCTTGTCCATTTTGTATTTGAGCTTTTGTAGGATAGCCTTTTCCACATTATCTTGTATCTTTATGCGTTTCTGATGGAGCTCCTCGAGAAGTTCAGCCCCTCGTGACGCTAATATACTCATTGCCTTTGTTTCGTCCACGATATGGAAGAAATAATAACTTTTAAAGAGGCGCATTTGCATCAAGAGAAAGCCAAAACATAATCCATCCCAAACCATGCCGATATCTTCTCGTGGTACTTGGCAAGTATCTCCTCCGATTCCTACATCGCCCGTTGCGCTGTGGAATTTTTTTAGACAGGCAATACCTAGTAATTGGACTAGCCAGTAGGCAGAATCTTGTAGCTAAACATCGAAATTATTGTTTTGTTTTCGTTATTATTACTTGTTTCTTGAAGGCAAACTTTGTACGAGTAAGAATAAACGCTATAATATGGAGGGAGATATTACCTCCTGCATCAGGACACATCCGACACCTTGAAGCAAAGATTTCGAAAAGATGACGATGACGTTATAACCGATTAACATGTTCCACCATTTGAGTATTGTCTTGACCGGTCTCAAGTAGAAATCGCTACCCTGCCATAGTAATACAAAGGCACCGATAAGATATCCAAGGGAGAACAAATTTGTTCTTTTTGTCCCAGCCAAGAACATAATAGACAGAGTGATCCACATTAGGCTCATCATACTGCCACGTTTAAATACATCCAACCAGCAGTGTATATGAGAGACGTAATCTTTAACGGGATTTATAAAATTCGGATTGTCCATGTCCTGATAAACGGAAAAGTTATGGCCGGCCACGAATTCTCGACCGGCCAGTATGTTACTTTGTTCGATACTAAAGACAAGGCTCTGCCGACTGATCATTATTAGTAATAAAAAGTCACCTAAAAGTTAAAGGTAAAAGTCAAAGATAACATTTCGTTATTCGAATACGAACGAACGAATACCTACAGATTAATTTCTTAGGATTAGGCGGGTAATCTGGATCTGGAAAATACATCCATTCTTGAAGCTTTCGTAACGTCTCCGAATGACTCCAAGGATATTCTACGCGTTACGGTTGGATGAAAATAATGTATTGCGTTAGGATCGATGAGAGAAATTGCGTCACGTCGCAATTATTATTAAAAGTATACGTACCTATGCAAAACCATGTAGGTGGTGCTACCACCAAAGCGTATTGTACGGGCAAAGATACTATAGCGAACGTTTTGAAGAACGGCCATATCCTAGAAATCGTTTTCCTCTTCAATGAGAAGAACAATAGAAGCCAACAACCATAAAGAACGGAGTAAAAGTCGAGTCTCATGCCAATGAGTGCCACAATTCCGATAAGGCACATCTCAAGGCCGAATTTATAAAATCCATAATTAAAGAGGAACTTCAAGCATTCCGGTATACCCTTGTCTGCGTCTACTCTGATAATATTTGGAAACATGACCTGAGGAGTGTCCAAAGACTCCCCCTTTGCGTTTCGATAAAACCATTGTCGAATTCGAATGATTTTTCTTAAGGTCGTTACTGTGACTATACCGATGTATCCCTTCAACAATTCCGCAAGATGCCCAGGTTCGCCCTTCTTTATACCAAACCATTCTACGATGTTGTATACGGTTTCATTGCTAACATACTTTTCTGCGCTATCGTTAACTTCCTTCTATCAGCGAATAATTCCATCGATTTAGCAAATGAATACAACAAATAGTCATTTGGCACTATCGACTATTTATACTCACCGTGCAATTAACATTCCAATTACCATGATCGATATATTTGATTTGATACAACATCTTCGTTACCATTAAGAGAGCAATGGTCGCAGCTATAATGTTGATCGACATAATCTGTATGTTTCTATTGAAATTAATTACGATAACTATAGCAAGAACAAAGAGGAAGTTTATCGCGCATACCTGAAAATGATAAAAGTTACATATTGCAGGCCCATTAAAATGAGAACGTATATAGCGTATGTTTAACTCACATCATTGACACACAAAAGAATCAGAGAAATAAAGATAATTTTCTGCATGTGAATTTCTAGAAACAGCCAAGTATAATTGTAAAAATTGAATACGTGATCCATTAAATTTCTAAAAAATTCGATTCTTTCCAATCTCGACATTCCTGTAAAAATAATGTTCGAACGTATTTCGAACGATCCGATATTTGTTTGTTCGGACGTAATAAATTAATACGCATTAACGTACGCTTAAGTTGGTTCAAAGTATACATATTGGATGTCTCTTCTTCTCCAAGAATAATTTGTACGGGCGACGTCGTGGAATCATTCAAACTGGAGGTATGACCGAGACTCGATCGTCTAAGAGTACTTTCTGGTCTAAGAAAGTGATCGATTGTCACGTTAAAATTATACGTATAAAGGTCTAGTGCTTTCTCGAGGATTTTTTTCTTTTTTTTTTTTAACGAATCGGCATAGATTACATACCCGAGTTTATCGATAGTCGTCACTTTTAAGAAGTCATTATGAAAATAATGCATCTGAAGAACTGTGATAATAACGAAAAATGTTGGTATCAGGAGTCTTACAAAGAAATCTTTCGTTTCGTATATTTCCAAGCCAATATCCATTTGTCTACGGGAAAAATAATGATTATAATAATGGGCAAGAAATTATGAAGTAACGATGTGCGGTAAATGGGAGTACTTGCAATTGTTCGTTTATCCCCAAATAATTCCAATATTTTGGAAAATTTTGAAATTGATAGGTATACACTAGTATCAGCATGATCACCGAATAGCCAATGACGGTTATCCAAAATGTATACATTACTTTTCTCCATACCAACCAGGACATCTGAAAGTTTTCACAATCGATTACTCACGATCTTACGTTAAGCCGTCGCTTAATCGGGAATAATCAATATCCGAGTCACCTGAAATGTAATCACGAAGAAAAGGAACAACGACATGTAAACAATCCTAAAAACTGTCATTCGTTCACCGGTGATACCACAAATGAAGAGCATTATAGCCACAACGGCTATCCAGAATTTCGTCAAGAGTTGTTTTAATATTATACCGACGTCTTTCATAAATTTGCTTTTCACTTCTTGCACTTCTTGATTCATCGCTGTCGTGGCTGTGGAAACTGAAACGTGCAAAGGGGCAACCATGTCTCTCAAAGTTGACAGTCTTCTCTGTTGTTTCCACTCTGCTGTGTACTGTCTCATCGTGATCCAAAATATCAACATGAACGAACACTAAAAGTGGAACGGATCTGTCATTGTTTCTTTTCTTTTCTTTTTCTTTTTTTTTTTCTTTTTTTCCCCATCGGAAAACAGAAAATTGAAATTTCCTTTTTATTTTATTTCGAGAATATACCTTAACAATCAGATGCCAACGGCTGAGCTCTTGCGCTTTGCTGAATCCTATCTCGGATATTTTGATGCCGTTAATCGTCGTCGGTAGTTCTTCCTCGGTCAAATCCATACTGTATACGTATTGCCCAAGTAACAAAAAGGTCGAATAAAAGACGATAAAGGGTGAACATTTCATCATCGAAGCACGTTTATTGGACATCATCCATAGGATTAAAGCCCAAAGTAAAAGAGCAAAGGTCATCCAGCTGTGATACATTATACTCCAAGTCTAAACAGGTAATAGGGGATCGGGAGTCAACGAATTCGAAACAATCACAAATCGAAATAATCGCTCCCATCTCCTTACCATCATGATAATATTCATAGCGAGATAAGAGGAATTAATTAGTAACTGGAATATCGAGTACACTGCCATAATGATATGTTCCAAAACTCCAGGATTATCTCCAGGCACGCCTGAAAAATTCATCGTTAACGTCGGTAACGGTAGGCCGCGTGAAAGTAGATTTCAATGAAAACAAGAAAACAAAAAATGACGAACCCTCGCCGAGACTTTGCAATTGAATACCGTCATCTTGATGACCATCTTGTATGATAACGCTGCCGGTGGAGTCTTGCAAAAGTCCCGTTCTTCCAGATCCGAAACGCATCAACTAACAAACGCAACGATCGACATTTCACATATTTACGAACTTATTTACCGACACTCGGAAAAGTATAATTCAATCCACTAATAAAAGTTATCTTTACACATCTATTTAATTACATTGAATTAATGTCAAGAAGCGAAATTATTGTATCGTTAGGCGTCTGCGTGCAGTAATTAAATTGTGAAGGAAAAATTAAATAGCGAAGTGAAGTGCTTTCACCAAAGTGTTAGTACGAGTAATGATAACGTAGAGAAAATATCGGACAACAAGAAAGATTTTTTTTTTTTTTTCTCAAACATATACGTACGCTAAGATTAAGAGTTATTCGATTACTCGTGCATATTTGAACGATATACGTACGGGTGTCCTCTCGTCGGGAAGTGTCGTCGACGTATCAATGATCGGCCTCTAAAACAATGGCAAACTAAACATAGCGGCATCCAAACGGAAAAGTGTTTTGCTCAGCGTTAAGGAACAACCATAAATCTGTAAGGCCACAGCAAATCAAAATTCAGAAAGTTTATGAAAGAGACCGAAGCATTTTACAGATCGTTTCATTTTATTCCATCCTCCCTGCAAAATGCCACCGTTTCTTTCACCGAATAAACAAAATCAATGTGCTTCTGCGTTACAAAGCATAATTACGAGAGAGAGAGAGAGAGAGAGAGAGAGAGAGAGAAACAACAACAACAACAACAAGAATCAAGAGAAAATTATAATGTATCCTTCCGCGAAGCACAATCTGAAATGAAATGTTCTTCGCGAGAAAAATAAAGAAAGTCCATGTTTGCATGCTATACATCCAGATATTTAACACGTAGGTGTGTGTAATTAAGGTGTTCAAGTACGTAGACTTGGCTCTCATGCAGGAAAAATCCTTACGCGAGCCTTCCGTCGTGCGGATTGCCATCTTTGGGACGGTGTCCTTCGTCCGATCGAAACGTGTCTGGACAATGGCGTATCCAAGTTCTCGAGCTTACCGCTTAATCGTGCCACTTTCTTTGCCTGCAAAGCTTCATTAGTAAAAGCTACTTATCGGCTAAAGGAGAGAAAATAAAACCGATACGAGTGCTATATTTGCGTAGCTAACTTACTCTCGACAATCCCAGTCTCAAACTCAAACGATTACTCGCGCAGACTCATTTGATATTGAAAGTTTATTATCGTAACATTTTGCTTTTAACGCGTTAATCGTGATTTGGCGAGAACGTATTTTAACTCGTAAGGAATTTGTAGGTATAGCGACGCTGTTAATTACTTTCTTTCTTTTTTTTTTTTTTTTTTTTTTTTTACATTCGTGATAGATTAAATATGTCCGACGAAACAGGAAGCCGATGTATTATTTACAGCTCTAGAAATTTGGACGACGCGTCCATTGTCCACGCTTAAATGAAAGCTGATAAAGAACACCAGACATCGATGTTAACCGAATCTGTTAATGCGACTCCGATAGATTTGTTACTTTGTTAGTTGAAATTGAAGATGCTCAAGCATGTAGTTATTTAACAATTTTCGCACTCTCTTTTTATTATGTTAATTATTATAAATAAAAATAGGCATACTCGTCGTCGCAAAATAATTTACGACGAAAACGAAGCCTCTAGGTCTCGCTTCAAAATTAAGTATGATATCGAGAACCATACGGACGGCCATAAGAATCGAATAGAAATCCCGTAATTTAAAAGTAAATAAACTCATACCCTTACCGCGAGCTTGATTCAATCGAGTCTTAACTTTGGACCAAAACCTATCGGCGATTATACAACATATGTAATAAAATGACTTACTGGTTTTTTACTGAGAAATTGAGATTGCAGAGCCAGAACATAGTAGAGCCAGAAGAGTCTCAATGCGTATCCGTAAGGTAGCCAATCGTTTTTGTCCGCATATTCCACGTACCTCGGTTGATTACAGTTAGTATGATAAATCGCAGTGAGCGCGAAATAACGAGACCACGTGCTATTGACCGGTATGAGCTCTTGAGGCCATTGATTTTGATAACTGAGTAGCGCTAGAATGTGTACGATCACCACGACCATTACGATTCTGCATAAAACTGCAAAACCTTTTCGTAATTCCTTGTTGCAGGCCCACCATGTGGCGGCACCGAGAAAGACCAGAAAGTAGAAAGCTCCTTCCACCGATGGCTTCAAGGATGCCGTACAGCACAACGAGGCAAGGACCACGTACGTGCCGATATGACCGAAGAAGTTGATCATCTGCATAGCGAGTGGGTACACGAATTTACATAGGTCCGAAACTTATCACGAGTTTTATCAAATCGATCTTAAATCACCTTAGTAGTCCTATCCTCGGTTTTCTTGGCGAAATTGTTAACGCGTTGAACGGGTACTTCCTCTTCGCCATCGCCCGGTTTACGTTGCGTTAAGAAACGACATGCGGCGTACATAATTATCGTTGTCGGTAAAAGAATCAATTCCGGTGTCAGCCAGTACAACACTTCCCATACCGATGTGCTATCTAGTTTTACTAAACCTATGTGTCTGAACAGTTTCTCCATGAATTGACCTGCAAACGCATTATCGTTGTTTACTTCGTTCAAGTAGCCTGGATTATATAATTTTTCTGTCATACGTACAGTCTTGAAGAAAATAGCCGTACGGCGGCATCGCTAATAAAACTATGTGAAACGTGAGCTGAGTTATGGCGACGAGGAAGCACAGACAGATGCTTGCCTTCAAATAAAGTCCTGTATGACCGGACATCGTTTTGCTCGTAGGCGTTGGGACTATCGGCGAGTATAACCCGAGTCCCAAATATACGAGAGATAGTCCTACCGGTCGCCATATCGTACCTTCGAGATAATCGTTAAAACTATTATTAGCTGTAGGAAGGTATGCGATGGTGTCACGAATCTGAACTAAATTTTGTCTTTGCCGTACACACCGTTAAGAACGATGGAACTTGCGATTCAACGGTTTTACGAGAGGAAGCATTGAGCGTTGTACGCTGAGTTTAGATGCAGAATACTAATTGCTATGACGAAGCGCGAAAAAAGGATCGTCGCTCGTTGTTCGTAACTCCATTGTCCATTCAAAATGCCAAGAACGCGACCGATCATTAAAGTATTCCTAACGATCGATTGCGGATTATAAAGTAACGTATGGGATTTGTGTAATTCTTCGATCTATGCGTAATTAATAATTCGAACGTTTCGTACTATGTGTACTTATTGCTAAATTTCGATATTTACAAATTACTGTTTCGTTAAAAACATTTCTGAATATTTTACATAGCAGAAAAAAGAACTGTATACACAATGTACGCATATATAGTTACTACGAGTTATACGAAAAGAAAGGAAGATGGTAACCACTTTAATTTCTATACGAGTGTAATAATTTATCTTGCCGACAAAGTTAAAGGTCAAAGCGGACCTAGATGAAAGGAGGATCACGAAACTCGTGCGTAATGAGGTCACGCGCACAGCGGAGAGATTTCTGTCACTCCACGTTTTTTTCTTTGTTTTTCATTTCTTTGAAGTAGGACGAAACCACAATTTATAATCCGTACTTTTATCATTAAATTACTTACTGCACTTATTTAATCGTCCGCGTTATTTTACGTAACGTAAAAAAAAAAATTGTTGAATACTATCAAATTACAGAAGAGAATATTTATAGAGAAATGGACAACGTGGAGCGTTGTGACAACGTCGACGAACGATAGGGAAACGAAAACTTAGGTCATCTAATTTTAGGCAACACTTAGGCACGCTGGTCAAAAATGTCACGACGGTTTCTACCAGAGATCTCATAAAAACTGAATTATCAACTCTAATACAGGAACGATAATAGATTAAAATAAACATTTTACGCTGCAACAATGCGCTTTCGATATTACAAAACCGATACCGAGTTTCTATTTCTGTTCGTGACGCCAACAGAAAGAACAATCCGCTTTTCCTGTGATACAGAAA
Source organism: Dolichovespula sylvestris (assembly GCA_918808275.2). Lineage (NCBI taxonomy): Eukaryota > Metazoa > Arthropoda > Insecta > Hymenoptera > Vespidae > Dolichovespula > Dolichovespula sylvestris. The sequence goes on along the minus strand of OU964969.1, from coordinate 9,674,152 downwards.
CACACATTTACAACGAGCTAAAGGTTCGCACGATCTAAGGTCATTAATCCGTCGTAAAAACCATTCCGATGGCGTGATGTCATCGAGCATAGCTCCTATCTATCTTTGTTCGAATAATAAAAATCGTTGCTTTTTCTCGTACGATCGGAGACCATTTGAGCGAATCGCAGTCAATTCCTTCTTCTCTATTTCTCTCGCTATTTTAATTAATCAACGATTCGGTTCGCATAGTTAACTTACATCCTGCTAATACGGTCGGGAAGAAGACCCTGAAAAGAATGACGTTGAACCAATATCCCGTCATGACTCGACCCACGCGTTTGGTCTTTCAACCTGAAACAAGAAGAAAAGAAATCGATCAGAGACGATTCAATCTGATTAAGGATTCAAGTACGAATTGAATTGAGATGTGGTACTGTTCTCGTCGACTCTCTCTCTCTCTCTCTCTCTCTCTCTCTCTCTCTCTCTCTCTCTCTCTCTCTCTCTCTCTCTCTCTCCCTCCCTCCCTCGCTACAATCGATACGGCACTGCCGCAGTCGAATGCCTTTAACCTTGTTTTACCAAGAGACGCAGTGCTGACGCTTTAAAGTTCGCCCTTAACAAAAAGGCAGCAATAAGTGCTCAGATAGGAACGAGCATAAACATTAGAACGATCGGGCGTAAAAGCTTAACGGCTTTCGAAAGCAACGTATGTTCGTTCGCTTCACTGCCAAAAAGATAACGGTTCCGTTTTGAGAATCGATTTGTTTCGAACCACATGGCATGCTTTTGGAAACGATCGGTTGGTATTTTTTCTTCAAAGTGTTTGCGTTCGATGATAATGGAGCACGAAGTACACATTGACGGTACGTGACAGGAACAACAGTCGCACTTTTCCGGTTCCATTTCCTGCTTTCGTCATAGATAAACTTTTCACGGATTAAAATCAGTGCAAAGTCACTATCGACTTTATTTAGTCGCAAGTCTTTCTACTTCCGGTCTGTACTTTTTTATTCGCCAAGACGAATCAATAGTGACGTTTCTCGCTGGTAATGATCCTTTATAACGACGAGCAACGATCAAAATCATGCGTCCGACATCCCGGGTGCTTTACGCAGAGGTCTTCTACGAAACGACGAAAAAATTGGGTGGCGGCACTCCCAATTTAATTACGGAGCAATTACGGGGGAAAAAAGGAGAGAAGGTTCGTCGTTTCATCGGGAGGTGCGCCCGCCGACCTCTCTTTCACCGTACGACACGAAACGATAGATTCGAATTACCTACGGGATTCGCGATTACATGCTGGCGGGAGAGGGTGGGGATATGAGAAAAAAAAACTGAACACGTTCAGAGTTATCGAAAAGAGAAAGTACGCAGATTGAAAAGATCGCGCGATAACGGTTAGTATCGACAACGAATTTCTTGTACTATCTATTAGGTTTAGTAAAAAGAAATCCATTATTTTTCCAACAGATTTCATGCAAAAATAATGAATTTTTTTTTTACTACACCTAATATTATCTGATTACATATCGTAGTCTAGTTATTCACGATCGAAGATCGATCTAATAAGTTAAACTTGATTACCACGTGTTAGCTATGAAAATATTTAATGATATCGGCTCGGTCTCGAGTTCGTTTTTTCATCGAATCCGACGAAAGTATCATTTCTAATAGTCGATGTGATCTTGGTACCGTACCCGAAGCTTTCGCGTCGCGTCCTTTCTGCTCCGACTAATTCGTTCGTTATCGTTCGCTTCTTTCGCAACTTTATACAACTTTATATAACTTTATTACAATTTTTTTCTTTCCGACTTAAAACGCAACGACTATCCCTATGACATAACAAAAGTGTTTGCGGTAACCGACAGATGATATATATATGTACGTTTTATGTTGCTCAATGGATAGAGTACACGTATCTAGCTATCCGTGACACGATCGATCGTATCTAGAATAACAGTGTGGTCAGTACTATCGCTTTCCTATGACCGTTCGTGAACTCTTTGTTCATTAGGTACGTATTATTTTTTGACTCGACGTAACACGACTAATGATCGACCGGTATTTAATCTTTGATCGACTCTAAACGTTCGCATCTTCTTCGATCGATCGTATTTAGTATTTTTCTTAATATAATATCGGAGATTTCATTTTAAACGGAGAGAGAGAGAGAGAGAGAGGGAGGGAGGGAGAAAATAGAACGTAAATTTTGTCTCTCTCTCTCTCTCTTCAAATTAACGAGTTGGAAATTGAATTACCTTGAACTAAACAATCCGAAAAGGAAGAAGTTATGGCTCGTAAACCAATACCGTCTCGATGATTTTCAAATCTTCCATGACCCTGTGAGACGTACTACGATCCCTGGGTAGCCATTTATAGAAGGGTGTGCACACGAGAATGACGTGATGTACGTTACGTTTTGCGTGCTAATACTCGTGACATGCGACACGATTAATCAAGGGAGTGTGTCAAATTTGAAACAGCTTCAAGGTGGACATATAAGCGTAGAGTTAAAAAAAATTGTACTTTTATACGGATGATCACAATTACCTAATCTAATCTCCATATCTATCTCTCTTTCTTTCTCCCTTTTTTTCCCGCGTTAGAAGTGGAACGGGAATACGCGTAATACGATAAGGGTAATTGATTTGTTCTTCTATAACTTGCCATGAAACGACGTCACTATTCATTCTATGCGATTAAATTTGAGAAAATTCGTATTTCTATGACATATATATATATATATATATATATATATATATATATATATATCATGGTGACACATATGTATGCTATGTATGATATCATGCACGAACGAAAGAAGTATTAAATGTTGAGACGAAGGAGACGCACCATAGATCCTTTTATCGCGCGAGGATTCAAAGAACGGTGGGAATTTATGTATTATTCGCATCGTGAAAGTATACGTAGGTGCATACGTCGACGAGAACATAGGTACTCTGTCTTTATAAACAGATCGATGGACGGCTTTCGGAAACTGTGCCAACGGTTCGATCTCGGCGACCTCCGCGTTTTCCGTTAAATCGTAAAACTTTGTAAATGTCAACTCATTTACGGCCATCCGTATTTCGGTAAGGAAGGGGCGAGAAGACTTTACTCGGTTCGCTTTTTACTAGGGTAACTAACTCGAAAGAATAAAGGACGGCGACATGATAGATAATAATCGAGAGATCGATAAGAAAATCGATTCGATTTATCTTCGTAGAAGGTATCTTTGAATCGATTTACACATCAAATATATCATTGAATTTTACGATTTATTTGTTCGTTAATTATAATAAATAAATAACATTTGAATTTGCTCGAGCGTATACCCGTATGTTGTCGCATTAATATATAAATAATAACGACGATTACCGTTTCCTGGATGAGATCATTCGAATAAAATAAAATAAAATAAAATAAAATAAGTTGATACTTCGGTCCCGAGTTCCGAGAAAATATGATAAATCAGATATAAGGCACGAACATAATATATGTGTCAAAGAGATTTACCAAAAGGGGATCCGCCTCGATCTTTTATCGTACACATTGCCAATCGAAATTTTATACGTTGTTCTGCCTTCTTCTCTCCGATCGGCCGAATTACGAGGCGAATAATGAAATCTTCTTGGACGAACTCTCGACTTAATTAGAGTGGAACTCGTGGACTTCGTCCGAGAACTCGTGGGATCGAGGACGATTTGAGGAAAAGGGGGAAAAAACTTACTTAACCTTAACGATGAAAAATGTGGAAAGAAAGAAAAGATAGAGAAATGCGCTAAATACCTTGTACGACGTGACTGGGATTGCGTTTTAAAACATTTCCTTTTACAAACTTTCTCCCAGCTGTTCTTCGAGCGATCGAATCTCGAAGAGAGCAACATGCGCTCTCCTCTAATCCACTCGAGGCTCCGCGCGTCAAGTTAACAGCGGTATATAATTAATGTTCTTATCGCCGAACTCTATGTCGCATCTAACGTTTTATCATTTAAACCCGTTTTCCTTAAAAGTTTCGACGAACGATCGTGTCGCACGACCACCGACCACCGACCACCGACCACCTTCGAACGAATCGCGCGATCACTTTGGTTAGGATCGAAGGGACGCAACGAGAAGACGATACACGCGCTCGATCTTCCTTTAAAGTATCTATTATTCGTTAACGACTCGGAAAGCACGCATTCTCTCGCCGCTGCCGGCACGTTACTACCGAACCGATAAACGCCACTTGTTTCGAAACGTCTCCTTTCTGCGCGACATGTCAATCCCTACTACCTACACCACTACCGCCGCCTCATCGCGTATTCCCAAAGCAGATGGAGAGCGGTTCGAGCATGCGCCTTAACGTCCGACGTTGCATCGTCGCCGCCAGGATCGTACGTGTCGCTTTACGATTTACAAAAGGGACGAAAAAAAATATCCTTTCCTTCGAGTCGTTCGTTTTAATAAATATTTATTGAGATTCCATACAAGTAATATATCCATTACTTCGCTTACGATACATTACGACTTGCCCTTTCCGATCGTACACATTCCATCGCGACGTTCTCTCTCTCTCTCTCTCTCTCTCTCTCTCTCTCTCTTTCTCTTTCGGCGTGTACCTCGGTACGTAAAGTCACTTTCTAGATTATCTTTAAACGTCGAGCTGCTTCATCATCCAGTGAAAGAAACCGAGAACCGTGAAACTGAAAGTCAATGGCACGCAGGTCGCTTTGATCCATTCCCAGATACTGCAAATGAAATGAACGATAGCGTGAATCGTTTCGAGGAAACCATATTAATTACGATACCTTGATTAGAACTAAATGTAATTATCGGATACAATGTTTCGAATGAAAGATATTACCGATTAGTTTCCAATTACACGAAGATCTTTCATCTAAAAAAAAAAAAAAAAGAAAAAAAGGAAAAGAAAAAGCTACGAGGGATCGTCGAACGGGAGGCAAGGTTAATTCGACAGGGGTGCGTTAATTTACTTGTAGGGATCGTCGGAAACGGAGAACGGCGAGGTCACCGGAATTACTCCACTTTCGGATATAACTACTGGCTTCACTGGTTTGTCATAGACGTCCGTTCGTGTCTGTTCGATTTTGAAAATGACGCTCTGTCCCTCGATCACCTGTCGAATTTGACGTTTTACGAAGAGTACGGAAAGTATATCGATTCTTCTTCCATATTTTCGTTCTTTACCTTCCCGAAAACGGTATGCTTTCCGTCTAACCAAGGCGTAGCAACGGTCGTAATGAAAAATTGACAACCATTAGTATTTTCACCGGAATTCACCATACTAAGGAAAAATGGTCCGGTATGTTGCAAATCAAAGTTCTCGTCGTCGAAATATTTCCCGTAAATGCTGATCGATCCAGTACCATCGCCATTTTCGATATCCCCGCCTGAGATTCGATTAGTTCATACGATCGATAAAAAGGATTGCGATCGATGCTCAACGTAGGAACGATCAACGATACCTTGAATCATGAATTTCTTAATGATACGATGAAAGGGCGTGCCCGCGTAAGTTCTCCCATCTATACCGGTCGTAGCTATCGTAAGAAAATTCTTCACCGTTTTTGGAACGACATCCCCGAACAAGCCTAAAACGATTCTTCCGGCGGGATGATCGTCGATCATCACGTCGAAATATACCTTATCGGTGACCGTAAAAGTGGCAGCCTGCAATAAAATCAATTCTCCTCGTTAAATTTCAACGCGCGTATCGCGCGTTTATTAACTTTATCGTTCGCATAGTTCCACGAGAGATTTGGATGTGCAAGGCGAATGATTAAAATGATATAAGTGATTTTACGTACTTGCCTACTGACGTCGCGTCTTCGCTCTCGCTGTAAGAAATCTAATTCATGACTCGTACACCCGAATAATTTTCATTTTGAATACTTGGACGACGCAACGAGAGATATAAAATTTCAAACACGAGTTCGCGGTAAAAAGGCGCGACATTTCGTACGAGCGCATGCGCTCGTAGGTGTAAGAGCGAGGGAAACCTTATATATTCGCGATACGTACGAACGCGGGACCGCGGGATCCGTCTTTCGTTCGATTTTTTTAATCTCATTTTTCTAAACGTTTAGTTGCACAGGGATATATACTTCATAATAGAACGTAATCATATAAAAGACGTTCAACCACCCGATCGACCAATCTTCGGCGAGAATTTTATCAGCGATTTGTCATCAACGTAAATATTTCGACGAGAATTTACTCATCGCGCGAGATGCCGATCTTTTCCAAAAGTACGATTTTATCTCGACTTTATTTTAATGTCATTTATTTCGCACGTAAAAAATGAAATATTGTGAGCATCAAGGAAAGAACTTTCGACGCGACGGAACGATGAAACCATATAATCGCTGCGACCTATACGGAAACCTCCGAGAGAAATAATGTATGTCAAGATAAATGTCAAAAGAAAATATGAACGCGAACGACGTCGGTGAGCGTCGGTGAGCGTCGATGAAAACAAATTAAAATGTACTGTGCGACCAATGAGATGATGAGTAGCAAGCGATCAGAAAAATTTATTAAGAATATCTTATATCATCTTACGAAATGGTACCTCGTTGCGTAAAACAAGAGTAAAGAGAAAAGCAACGGTTAAAAAACACTTCATGGTTTATACGGATGTGTTCGGACGCGTAGAACTTGTGACGCATAGAATCCTGCGTTTCCACTTTCATTGACCGAGAAGAAGAAAAGTCACAGCTGTTCGAAAAAGTATTGCGACGTGTATCGAGCTGTTATCGCGTTACATCCAGTTTAGAAATGTACGATAGTTCTTGCTGAACGGTCAACGCGTTTCTGTCCGAGTCGAACTCGTCGTGAATCGCGCCTGCGCTCGTCGCGAATACTCTCGAGAGGTCCACAATTGGATCAAGTATTTTCAAGCATTCCCTTCCAATTTCGTTTTATCCTTCGTATCTACTTTTCTATGGACAAGTAGTATCGATGTCGCGGCTCGCATTTCTCGATAAAACACAAATTACATGGCTCTTAAAGTTATATAGGAAAATACATTTTGTTCCTTATTATTTATTAACTTATTCGTTCCTCAAATATGATAAAGGGCGATTACTAGCGCGTGATTATAATTAAGAAGCGACGAATACGTCGTAGTAACTTTATCGATAAAACTGACGGCATAGCAACGACCGTCTCGTATATCGAAAGAACAAGTACTCGTGATACGCGATTGAATTTTTTATTTTTTATTCCAAAAGGTATTTGAGAATCTGCAAATACATAATCGATATTCATTGCGAATAAATAAATATTCATTTTTGTTTTTTTTTTTTTCCCTTAGCATGGTAACAAAAGGTAAGGGCAAAAGAAAAGGATCTTCCAGCAACAATAAGAATAATGGAAAATCTGGGAAGGGAAGTAATGGAAAGAAAAGTAAAGGTGCAAGGAGAACGAAAAAAAGTGGAGGAAGAATGAAATTTACTATGGATATATTTAACGAAGAAGCCATGGAGAACGCTTATTACACGTGTCACAATATCATGGATGTTTTAAAATGTCGAGGATTCCCCTGGCCAGAAGCACAAAAGAAAAAGAAGAAGAAGGGAAGGAAGTGAATGGTTTTACAAATTTGTATATCGGAACATATTGCCCGTTATTGATCAAAGTTTTTTCTCATCCATTTTCTTTGATAGGAAATTAAAGAAAATCATACGTGTACCTTGAGTATATTTGCGTATTCCACATTACGTATCTCATTCGTAGTAAGTACGCTCAAATTTATAAAAGATAAGCTCAATCACGCTTACGATTTGCAAGATTTCTGTAGTACTCCTCTACGTCAAATTCCGTATGTGGTATCATAAATGGACCGTTAAACACACAATGTACGGTTACAGTTTGACAATATGAGAGATTAGGCAATAACTATAAAAAGAATAATATTAATGTACGTCTGATTTTCGACCTATAACATTGCGAATTATTGTATACTCACTTTTGGCGTCAGTAGAAAATATTGAGAACTACCTGGCTTTCCTGTTATTTTAACCAGCAGTTCAAAAACTCTTCTTTCGTTGACTGCATCCATTCCCTAAAAATATAATCGACGAATCGATATGTACATGTTAAATGACGAATAAATTCGTAAATTCGATTTGATAAATACCTGATTAATTTCATCGACGCAACGAAAGGGTACTTTAGATAATTCTTGAAGAGAGATCATATAAATCGCAGTTGTTAATGACCTTTCTCCACCACTTTGATGGTGCCTCGTTAATTCCTGTAGCTGGTCCGTATCTCGGAATTTGACTCGAATTTTCAAACCGTACTGATCAAAGTCCATCTGGAAATACATACGCGTCGACGATCGTTTAATCAAGTACCGATCTTAAAAAAAAAAAAAAAAAAATCCAGGATAATTGTTCATGGGAATTTTATGATACTAACGATATTATCTCCATGAGAAAGAGTAACTTCCCCGGCACATTTCATGTCCGAAAAATGTGAACTAAAATTCACATTTATTTGTTCAATTAATCTTTCCAAAGGTGGTAACCATTTTTCTCGTAATATAACAGTGTCTTGCGTAATGGATTCCAATTGTACTTTTTCCCTTTCCGTGGATTCTTTTAAACTATTTATGTCTGTTTCTACCTCCTCGTATTCCCGGAATATCTGGTAATACGGCGTACAATAAGTAGCGAAATAGAAACGCGCGTGTTATATAGTAGATCAATAATAATAATCAAACGACTTGGTCTCTAATACTTTACATTTTCGGCATCAACATTTTGTTTCATACAAAACACTTTGGTTTGCGCTACGGCTATTTCTTTATCTATTTCTTCGATCGTAAGCGGTAGTTTGGCAAATGTTTGATTTATAGGTTTGAATTCCTCGTCTTGCGGACTAAGACCGTTGGTAAGATCTTTAGCTTCGTTGTATGCTTTGATCGCTTCTTGCTTCAATGGTTTGTAATCGAGTTCAATCTCTTTAAACGTTTTCTCTGCCTCGGATAATTCTTCTTTCAATTCTTGTATTTCATTCTCTCTAGTTATTAAAATCTGTTTATACAAATATAATTTTAACTTGGCTTGTTCGTTGATCGTTACATACTTCAAACAATCCTTCAACAATGAATTATATTCTCTGTATTTATCCAACTGGTTATGTATAATTGTCTGCAAAAATATAAGGGAAATTAATTATATGTCAAAACTGAGTCAAATACAACATTAACGTGTATGCGTATAAACTACAAAAACCTGAATTTTTTTATTATGCATCGCTATAATATCTTCCCTACTCGTACGTTCATTTTCTAAAATTTTGATCTTTTTACAAGCCATAGATATTCTGTTTCTAAGAGCTTGGATTTGCTGTATGTCATGTTGGTATTTTGTTCTAGTTTCGCGATATATATCTAATTGCTTATTCTCCGTACACATCTTTTCTTCGAATATTTTTATATTAAGCAGAATCTCTTCCCTCTTTTCCCCAAGGAAATTTAATCTAAAGAAACGTATTATTTCGTGATTGGTATGACTGTGTTTATGAAATTATAAATCCATATATTAGGGCATTATAAGTATACCTTTTTTCCATTTGCTCCAATTTACTGGTATCCGATACTATCGATAATATCCCATTTCCGACTACTTGTATCTTTTTAATAGACCTTTGGCCAGTATACTTGGACATATTCACAGAATATATATCATTTTCTACGAATGTAAATAATACATAATACTAGAAAAAAACTAACAAATAAAGTGTAATTATTCTATGTATATTGAAGATCGAAAGAAACGATAGACTCGAACGTTCGTATTAACATTCGAACGTCGATACATATTACCCACCGCTAAAATAACAAGATAAACTACGCGGTATATTATCCACATTTTCATCGACGGCACGTGATCCAACCGGTATATTATTCAAATTATACGATGGTATTAAATACTTCATTATAGCAGATGGTGCGTCAAAGAGCGAAGCTAGATAATATTCGAAGCCGAATCTTCTAATGTTTTTCAATGGTATATTCGGCTCCGTGTAGATTTTTCTATTAGGTTCAGAATGCACTATATTCACTTGTAATTTCTGCTGTTCCCTCAAATACTTTGTTAACAAATTCATATCGTCTTTATTTTCGCAGGTAAAGGCTATTAAATCTCTAAGAGGAATTATCCTTTCCAAATATTTAGAATATGTAATATCTTTAACGTTAATCAACGTAAACATGGGTTCGTATATTTTTTCCCGAAATTTATCTTGATTTTCACGCAACCAAAGTACACCCCTGTAAGCATCAGGACTTCTCTGCCTTAAAAGCTCCAAGCGCTTGGCTTCGATATTAATGGATTTCTGTTCTTCTTTTACAGCTAAAATATACAGTAATTTTTAATATAGTATCGCAAAACGGTTCGGTTAATTTTTAACGTAATAACGAATTAAACGGGGAAAATACAATTTTTAGATCAGGCTTCGATTTGCTCTCGAGTAATAATGAAAAGTACCTCTGATCTCTCGTTCGACTCGTTCGTGTTCCTGTTTGCAACTGGTTATCTGATTCGACAAGTTACTATTAACATGTTTCTGCTTTTCCAAGAGAGACAAAATTTCTTTTTGTTTTATTTCCAATGTTTCTTCTATAAGTAGAAAGGTACACGTGTTAATTCATATCGAACTGAAATAGACATATATATATATATATATATATATATATATATATATATATATATATATATATATATACGGCAAATTGCATAAAGTACAAACCCGAGCCTATATCCTTAATTATTAGACTTAAATCATTATCCAGTTTACTTTTTTGCTGCTGTGCAAGATGTATATCCTGATCGCGATTTTGTTCCGCTTGTATTCTACGTGAGCATTCCTCTTCGATATCTTTAATTTCATTTTCAATCTGAAGAATTTTGGTCATTACTTCTTTGGCTTTAGACGTTGTGCCAATGACTTTGTTTGAATTCTAAAGGTATAGGATATTAATGATATTAAGCTTCCTATGCTGTAAGCGTTTCTATAAATTATGATACATCGGAAATAATGAACTTACATGGTCATTTACTATGTTTTGCTGCATGCTAATGTCTGATTGTATTTTCCGTACTATCTCATTTATCGGCATTAGTTTTGTTTGTACAGATTTGACTTTATTTTCCGCTACGTCCCTCTGCTTCTTTACCTATGTAAGTAAAATAAATATATTTATATAAATCTGCAAAGACATGCTATAATTAAATTTAATATCGAATTTTGAAGAATTACTTCGACCAATTGCTTTCTCTTTTGATCATATTGCATCCAAGCTTTTTTTTGTTTCAATGTCAAGATTTTGTTCTTTATTGCTTTTTTTTCCTTAATAGTACTAACAATTCCCTTTAGATGTTCATATTTTTGTGTTCTAGTTTCTAACAAACGTTGTTTACTTGCTAATTGCATTTCTAAATTCTTATGTTGTGTACGATATTCTTTCAATTTTATATGGTATTTTAATAATATCGGATTGCCAACCGATCTTTCTGTGCTTTCCAACAATTCTTGGGCATTCATTTTTGAAAAATCATGAACTTTGTCTTGCGGAAGAAACTGACACAGATTGTCTACCTGCAGGGGCGAATAAGAAAAAGGTTTAACAATATTATTTCTGTATAAAAATATTTTTTTGTTACGTCGAATCCAGAAAAGATACCTGAATATTGAAACTATTTGTTAATTCTTGTATGGCCGTAGAACTAGTGGATTGTCCATTTATTAGCCAAAACGATTTGCCCTTCTTATCGAATATTCTTGTTATGGTAACAAATTTGGAATGGCTCTCCTTCAACGTTATTTCAATTTTTGCATCGTTGCAACCGTTTTTTACATAATCTTTAACATGTAGTGCTCTACCAATAATGTTAGGTTTACCTCCTAAGCCGAGTACTATCGCGCATACGATCGTCGATTTGCCAGTACCATTAGGACCAATGATTAAATTCAGATTTCTTCCAGGTTTAATAACGACCTTGTTATAAGTTCTTCAAATAAAAATAGAAAAGAAAAAAAAAAGAATTAAAAATAAGAGGAATCGTGCCATTATTTGATACGATATCGCAAGAAGTTATAAAAGTTTCAATATTCTGTTATAAATACTTACACAAAATTTTCAAGATAGATTTGCGTTATTATTCCCTTTTCGATGCCGTTATCTTCCATCGTATTTTTTAAAAGTTGTCACGTTTGTAAATTTGGAGGGAAAAGTTCATTTGTATTACGATCGACTATCAAAGTTGATCTACGAAGTGTCGGAGGTATTTACATAATTTTCCTTTCTTCGCATTGAAAATTAAACTCAAATCGTACATTGTATATACTAGTTCGTTAATAATAAATTTATGAAATGATAATTAATCGATTTAATAGTTACGAACGAACATAACCATGAATTAAAGTTTTCATCGAAGATGATTCACTATAAAACATTTCAGTGAAAAATAGGTAAAACGTTCGATGAATATACAACGACTTTTGCGCTCACTTACGGCGTTAATCCTTAATGTAATATTTAAAAAATGACGAATAGAAAGTATTGAAAATGCCAATAACGTTTCAGGCACTTTAAAATGTTTTTGGGCATATGCGTTACTTCCGTTTAGGTTAGGTCGAGTCGGTCTGTGGACTCGAACGCCTGCGTGCCCGCGCATATTTGAATTTCCGCGTTCGTGACGATTCGTATAATTCACAGACATTCTGTGATTCTTCGCGTTATGTTATCGATAAAGTAACATAAGTAATTCGTTGAATATATCGACTTGAGAGATTCTCGTTATCGAATCGTGTTACGAAGCGTTTGATACAAGTAGTTAATTAAAAAAAAAAAAAAAAAAAGAAAAGAAAACAAAGAAAAACATATCAGTTAATATACATAGACTATACGTAATATGTTACACAGAAGCATATGAAACTATTGGTTTAACTACCACCAAAGCGATGATACATCATTAGTTAATGTACTTTATCCCAGGGGTGATGAGCGATCGATCCAAAAACATCATCTCTATGGTTACTTCATCGCTAACAAATGATCCACCGACACATAAAAGTCTGGAACAAAGACGTTTCATGTAGTTTGAAAGAAAAGAAGCGATCGTAGGTTGAGTCCTTGCCGTTATATCCAGGAGTCATTATTGAGTCTCTTTAATCGCGAAACATGAAATTCGAAGTACCCGTTCATCGTAAAAAGTATTTCCTTTTCCGCGCTAAAGATTATGGTTCTTTGATGCGGCCATGCTTCGTTATTTCTCGTATACTCGGTGTATTTCCCTATAAAGTCACTCCAACGGGCTTGAGCGTATCAAAATTCGGCTACCTATATTCCACGCTAGTAACAGGTCTATACGTCGTTCTTGTTTTCATCGTTCTATATCAAACTAATGTGTCCAAGGTACTGAAATACGATAGCGTACCGGGAATTTTACAGGTCAATTTTTATTTCATCCTTGGTACCGCGGTAGCTGCAATCGCGTACTATAACATACATCGTAGATTGTTATTTCTAAAACAATTACATCAAGTGGCTTCAAAGTTACCCCCCGAAACCTTTAATAAGCTCTCGAAATATATTCACGCGAAAGACATATTCGGTTTCTTCTTTTTGATCGGACAAATGCCGAACATATTGAACCGATCTATGGCCCTGACGCTCAGCAAGTGCTCCTTATTATACGCGACATTGATAGTTTTCATAATGGATATGCTTTATATGAATTGTACCTGCATAATTAAAGAATGTTTTACGAGGATTGACAAAAATTTGGAAAATCTTCAGCACGTCGTCGTGACTGGCGAGCCTCATCTCTTGAGACGGGTTTATCACGAAAAAAAGAATCCTTTGCTTTTGATGGAATTGAAGGCCATTAAAAAGAGACATCAAGAAGTCAGTGACAGTCTTCAACAATTGAACTCGACTTTTGGTTCTCAAATTATTGTCACGTCTTTGATGACCTTTGCGGAAGTAACCATCAGTCTATACTTTTACATATTGCAAACGGTCGATAAGAGAGAGATCAACTTGGAGAAACAAATCTGGTACGAGTACTTTATAACGTCTATAGCGTATTATTCCATCAAGTTAGGTCTAATAGCGTGGGCATGCGAAACCGCAAAAAATCAGGCTGCCGAGGTTGGAATTAGGATCCATGAGGTAGTCATCAATACTACGGACAAGGATATTAAAAACGAGGTAAAAGAGGTCGTTCGTAACGTCCTCCGCGAAAAGTTCATTCGTCGCTACAAGCTTTCTTTTAATGTTGCAGCTACAATTATTTTCCTTGCAAGTACTGCATCGAGATAACACGTTCACCTCTAAAGGACTCACTATGGACGCGTCCCTCTTAACAACGGTTCGAACAACTATATTTATCGTTTTAAAATTTGTATTTGACTCGAATAATCACTCTTATTCGTTCATTTCGTAGATCGTAGGAAGCATTACAACGTATCTGTTGATTCTAATACAATTCCTAGTTTCCTTACGCTCCTGCAAGTCCAACAACGCAACCAACGTAATGTTTTAACGAGGGGAAAATCGAAGCGAGAAAACCGTTAACAATAAGATTTTCTTCTTTTCACGTATGTGTGACCTTATTTTGATTCCTTTAACTCGTGATTATAGGCGCCCTAGCATGTTTCTGCGTAAAACAGAAAGTTTCATTTCGATCCTGAAAATGTGTAATAATTGATGCGTCAGATTAAGAAATACGTATTACGTAAATATAAGTAATCCGAACTTCGTCCCTCGATTCGGAATATTCTGTAATACACGGTATCGAAAATACGTTCGTCCGCTTCTGTACGTGTACTTATTTGTATGTCTTAAATAAAAAAAAAAAAAAAAAAAAAAAAAAAAAAAAAAAGAAAGTATAATATTTATAAGCGGTCTAATGATTAGGACGGATCACAAGCGACAAAGTTCTTTCCGAACTTTGGCCAATGTTCTTGTCAAACGATACATCCGTGACCATCTCGCGCAAGGCAAACGTGTTTTTAACGATCCACACATTTTTCTTTGACCCGGATAAAAGACTCGCGACTGTCAACAGTCGAAGCTCGTCTTTCCACTTTTTTTAAAGCGTGCTTCCGTGAGCCACGAAATCCAAAAGGAGTCACGCCTCTTATTCTCTTTTCTTTCAACGGGAAAAGCGACAACGAATACTTTTCCTTTCTCGATTTATCGGCGATAACTCAATTGGATAACCGCGACAATGTTGCAGTACAGATTTAACTGCATTTTAAATTTAGGATGGAAACGATAAAAACACGCGTACATACATAAATAGATATATATATATATATATATATATATATATATATATATCCCGCGAAGAAAATAAAAATGCCGTTGATATCGCAAGTCGGAAGAACGGGAAAAGAGATAGAGAAGCAAAAAAACGCGTTTTGTTCATTCATAACTAACGACGCAATTACTTCGACCCGTCCCTCTCATTATAATCACCGTGGAGAGAGAGAGAGAGAGAGAGAGAGAGAGAGAGAGAGAGAGAGAGAGTTATCGTTGGTTCATTATCACAATAAAGGATCACATGACCGCCACGATCGCCGGCGATTCCCGCTTTTCCTTATCTCTAACACAAATATTCGTTAATCGTTAGAATAAAATAGAACGACTTCCTTGTTGTATTATATTACGATCGCATTGGAAGATCCGACGAGCAATGGTCAACGATGAGAATTTGATATCTCGATCGAACATCGTACTCGAAATACTATAAACGAGTTTCGACTAGATTTACGTATCGGAATGAAACATTCTTTTGCTCGGTCTCTAGGAAAAAGCATCGGGCGTCGTTGACGCTCGACGAAAAATCATGCGGTTCTTTCTAATTTGGGCGATAAAGAGGAGACCGAGAGATCCGCCGTAGCGTAGGCGATCACGCGACTGCGCGCGAGTGTTCCCAAGATCGAGGAGGCGCCAGCTTTTATTATGAAGCGTAGCCAGTGTCAGTATAGCGCAGGCAGTCGCGCGATTCGTTTCGTCGTGGAGCGAGACACGATTTTTCTTTGCGGCTTCGCAATTTTTTCATCTCTCGAGGGGGTATCCTCATCGACGAATTATGAAAGAGAATTGCGAGGGAAGAAGATCGGCCGACAACGACAACGTCGAGGATTAACGTACGTTCGATCGAGAACGCGTTAGACACGAGGGAAAATATTGTTGTTCGAAGGAGGACACGGCGAGGACGCGGCAGTGAGATGCCAGTTACTTTAGTCGAGTGCGGAGTGCGTCGAAGCGAGGAACATTGTTATCGCGACGAATAACTTTTCGAACTAAATATAAATTGGTACCCGCTCTAAAGCACGGGCGAAATGCGAAAAGATCCCGTCGGATTTTTGGTGACACCGGGCAGAGAACGAGGTCGTGCTTCGCTGGATGAATAACCGCAAACAGCTGGATATCGTCGGAATCGTCGAGTACGTATTACGATGACAACTTTTAACCTTTCCGTCGGTTCGACGTCGACGGATCGGAAAAAGTCTAATTGAAATTGACTTTGAAGCATCACCTCCCTCGCACGTTCCCACGGCCGCTTTTTTCGTCTCTTTTAAAGCATTGGCACGATTTCGTGACCGAGTAACGTAAGGACGCGCTCGTGGCTTAGATACGTTACGAGTTTCTTTCGTGTTTGTCTAGAAGAAAGTTTCGATTACCTTCAAGGACTCTCGATACATTAACGCGATTCACCGAACGTCTCTGCTTTGCTCGAGCCACGCTTCTCCATTGCGTTTCTTCGTACAAGCCTTTTTTTTCTTTTCGTTTCATTCCTGTGAAAATACATCTTACAAATTAATGCCCGAGACAAAACACGATAGTAATAACATCTTTATCGTAACAGATATCATACGTCGTTGCGTTTACGTCGTTTGTTTCGTCGCTCGACGATCAACTTGGCGGTGAATATGTTCGAAGAAAAAAAAAAAAAAAAAAAGAAAAGAAAAAAAAAGAATTGGTTAATCGTTGCGATCGTCGTCGCAAGAAAATCATTCCGATGCACGACGAAGAGAGCGTAATAAGATGAAATCGAGCGTAAATTTATGTTTCCAGATAAAGCGATAGGTGTACTTACGTACGAACACAATTAGGGAACACGCACGCGCGCACGCTCTCTCTCTCTCTCTCTCTCTCTCTCTCTCTCGATAAACGGCGTCTCGTATATTGGACGGGCACGCAAAATCACGGGCTACTTCGAAAATAGAATTTCGATACTCGGAATCCCTCGATGGAAAGTGACGTCCATCGGTATTTCCACGTCATTGTTTACCGCTTGGTTATTTCCGCGAAAGGAATGAAATAATCAGAAAGTAATCGTTTTTGTATTATTCCATTAGACGTCACGCTTCAATTTCTTTATCTCTATGACAACATAGCAATTTGTCGAAGTAGCTCGACCGTCATTCGTTTCTTCTCTCAATGAATTAGAAAGTAAAGGAAAGTGATAATATCACAACGGAAGACAGAAATATTCAGGCGCTCCTTCGAACGGTAGTTGGATAGGTTTGAACAAGTTATTCAGCTTGATAAAGTATGATTATATGCGTTGAAAGGTCATATTAAAAAAGTCGAACGATTCGATGAAAAAGATGTTGCGTGAACGATAACGATAACGATACGACGCTCGGTAGGAAGTAGAAGGAGGAAGGGTCGTTTGCTCGTAAATCGCTGGCTCGGCTTTTGGCATTAGCACTGCGTGCGCGTAATTTGTACGCAAATTTCTTTAGTCGTATTATTTTGTATTATTTTTGTACGTGGGCTTACGTTTAAAGCTTTCATCGACATCGACGACGACGGACGAAGCAAAATTTCCAAATTATACATTTTCTTACGAAACATCTTGGATCATCGCATCGTACGTTTTCCGATAGCGACGGATCTCTCATAGACTCGCTTGACCTCGAAAGGCCAACGGTCCATTCACAAGTATCGAGAGAGAGAGAGGGAGAGGGAGAGAGAGAGAGAGAGAGAGAGAGAAAGTACCACTTGTTTTTCTCGAGGTCTCATCGTACGATGCCACGTACGTAGGCATGCATACATAGATTTATATATTACGTCGAATCGTCGCCGTTGTCGTTGAGATATCGCGCGAGGATAAAATCGGATCTGGGATGGCTGTAAAATGCTATCGAATGACTCACATCGCTCTCGTACGTAGGAGGAGGGCACCTACGTACACGTATTTTTCGTGCGCGTATCGTCTTCATTTGGACAAACAAAATTGTTTTGCTCGCTTCGTCCGCGTACAGACGAATACCGACGAAATTTCTTTCCTTTCCTTCTCTTTCTCATTCTCTTTCTATTTTCTTCGCGATTCGTTATATTTGACGACTTTGAGATAAGATTATCGCGATTACCGTACGTGTCCGCGTTAACGCGCGCATCAAAATTGAAAGTAAAAGAAAGAATAAAAAAAAAAAATCGTTTTCGCGTTCGAGACGATTACTCCGTCGCATTGCGCGAGCTACGCCCGTTATAGTTCGGCCCTCTATCTATCTGGGTAAAGTACACGAATCGTATCGTGAGTAAGCTCGTTCGATGACCTAGACTTTATACAGAGAAAGAGAGAACTAGCCAAAGATATTACGACGGACGAGTCTTCGGGCCAAAAGGTTGGTGCGCTATTCGTTTTCCGCCATGGCTACGCTACTACGCTCGGGTTAGCTAATCGAAACGAATCAAACTCTCCGAGTTCTCCATCGTAGTCGTACAACGGAGCACGCGCAAAGCTTTACTTTCGAGCAGAGAAGAAAGGGAAGAGGAAGTCGAGATGGAAGCCAAGTGACCATGGCACGCGCGTATAACGGACCTTTGGAATAGCTCGTCGTATAAACTTGCCGCTGATAGCTAACGTGGGTGGCTAGGAACGCGTTCTTTTCAAAGTCGTCGCTTCGTCATTTCTCTTTCTCTCTTTCTCTCTCTCTCTCTCTCTCTCTCTCTCTCTCTCTCTCTCTTTCCTTCTTTCTCTTTCACAGCTTTATATATATAGCATTTTATATATATATATATATATATATATATATATATATATATATAACTTTATGCATATGCGTGACGCTCTCGAACTTGAATTAGTACCATCGCTTCCTGTTGGCTTACGAAAAGAGAGAGGATGACTCTCTAAACGTTCGTTTTCCATAATATTATTTAGTTAGTTAGCTCGCTCGTACGCTCGCGTGCATGCGTCACCCGCGTGAAATCACGCGATCGAAGGTGAATAAAATTGTTATGCATTATCTCACGGTATTCTATATTTATAGACGCGCATAGTAAATAACGCGCGTTTCTCTTCGACAACGCCGTCGTCCTTCGTTTTTCTTCTATATCTCTTTAATCATCCGTGATTCGCGATAACGAATGACATATTTTTGCTCTTGCGAAGAAATAGAGTCGCTTATTCGATAAACCATATTTTTACCAAATCGTCTTTATCCTATTGCTGTTTAATTTGAAATTGAAATGAGCGTTCGACGGTCGCGAGCGGAAAAGGACTGTTTTGACGTAAATTCGAGTTCGTTACGTTCGCTATGATTGACTGACTACCACTAACGTAACGGACTAACGTAAAAGAGGCATATACGTACGTACATATATGCCTCTACATATGTCGTATACGTATGGTATTAACGTACGCGTGACGATGACGAAAGAACGTAGATAGTGGAGAGAGACGTGTGACGCGAAGATCCTCTCGTAGGAAGAGATACCTTATTGCGTCTTCTTCGCAAAAGTTGTCTTCTCATCGTCGTGCCGTAGGAGAAGGAGGATTCGATGACGACGGCGGGCGTTTCATCGACAGCGTCGAGCCAACGACACAACCGTCGACGTAGAAAAATAGAAAAGAGGAATAAGAAACGCCGATCGTGGCAATCGATTGTTTACGTAGCCAGCAGTACCGTCGACGAAAGTGTAAACTGCCCCTCCCCGCCCCCTCTCCTCTCTCCCCCTCACTCCCTCTCTCTTTCTTTTATTCTTATTTTTGTACTGTAAATAAATGACGCGTTGGCCCGCCAACGGTATGCTACACCGATTTATCATACGTACGATACAAACATACGCATATATGTCTCTATGGGTATATACTTATATGATACGCTAGTCGAATATAGTACGATTCCCTGGTATTTTCTTCTCGTTCAATCTTCGAACGTAATTTCACGTTATTGCGCGTCTTCGTCGTAATTTAGAAAAGATATTGCGTCGCTCGTTTACTCGAATTAATCCCTAAGAACGCGAGGAGTGATGCGAGATGTGATGCAAGAAGCGTCGCTAACGTTGAAATCGTTGTTGAAATCTTTAAGAAAATATAGCGTTAGATATGGTAGATCAGGTAGACGCGAGGGTTATGTCATTGATTTGCGTGCGTTCGGCCGCTTCGTCGATCGGTCTCGAATATAGTTTTTATCGCGTAAAAACGTGTCTTCCCTTCTTTCGTTCGTAGTGAAAAATGTCAGATGTCGAATCGAGAGAGAGAGAGAGAGAGAGAGAGAGAGAGAGAGAGAGAGAGAGAGAGAGAGAGAGAGAGAGAGAGAACGGTCACGCGATAACGGGGAATACACGTATTATTTACCCATCTTTTTCCTCCTTTGTTTAAAGTCGAGCCAACGTACTTACTTTACGTACTACGTGTTTTTTCGATCGCTTTCTTTTTATTACCATGCTGCTTTTATCTTTTACTACCGCACCTGTAACTTCGACCAGGAGCGAGAGAAAAACAACGACGCTGCTTTACGATGAATCACTATGATGAAGAAGGCGGATCGCAGCCGGAGGATGACGTTGTTAAAAAAGATAAAGAGTCGAGAGCCGGTACTACACGTCGACGTCCGATTTGCTCGCTCGTTGCAACGACAAAGTAAAGTTACTCGCCTCGAGAAGCAAGGTAGGCGCGTTCGGCCCTACGGAGATCGATCTGATTTATGTATTTTCTTTGGCTTTGAGCTAGCTGATATAATACTTTGCGATAATATCGAAAGGAAAAAAAGAATCGGTGAAAAGAGAAACGGGTTTCGAAGAACGAAACAGCGATCCCCTTATTTCTTTTTCTCTTTTTGTTTTCGCAACGCGCGTTATTGCGCGTACTCGATGGGCCAGATAGTGTTTTGTTAAAAACAAATTTCATCGTGCGACAAACGAACGCATCTTGCGAAGCTCGTCAAATATTTATTCGACGAAATTTCTATATTTCTTAATACTGCATACGGTAAATAAAGAGAGAAACAAAGGACGCCGACGATGCGTGCGTGCATGCGTGCTTGCGTTTCGAGGGATCTTCTCGTTCTTCGTATTTCGAATGCGATGCATTCCACGGCGATGACTGGATTACACGAGCGAGCGAGATGAATTGTTGCGGGGTCGATGCCTTCCACCCGCCGCTACTATTGCCACTACTATCCTTCCTTCTTTCCGATTGACCGAGCTTGTCCTTGACATGGCTCGATACACCTTTTATTATATACTCCTTTCGGATGTTTACTTTCGACGCGCGTTCCAACTTTTATTTCCAGAGGAGATCCGGATACTCGCCGTCGAAAGAGGATAATATTTGCGATGTCGTTTAGTCGCCGTGCCGAGCCTTTTGTTTATCTCGCCTCGGTCGGTCGGTCGATCGCTTGAGAGAGAGAGAGAGAGAGAGAGAGAGAGAGAGAGAGAGAGAGAGAGAGAGAGAGAGAGAGAGAGAGAGAGAGAGAGAGAGAGAGAGAGAGAGAGAGAGAGAGAGCGCTAGCAATGAAGTCGATGTAAATAGTAATTTTCTTGATCGGGCCGGAGCCCGACGGGAGAACACGGTTTCTAGTTAATGAATCGCGCGTGTCCGTTCAAGATATATACGTCCCGTCGCGTCTCGCTATCTATGACCTTCTCACGACAGGATTTTCTAGTCTCATAGCTCGCTAAAAAATTTCTCATACCGACGTATTCTTTCCTGCGAACGGGGATTGAATCGATATACCTTGACC
Source organism: Dolichovespula sylvestris (assembly GCA_918808275.2). Classification (NCBI taxonomy): domain Eukaryota; kingdom Metazoa; phylum Arthropoda; class Insecta; order Hymenoptera; family Vespidae; genus Dolichovespula; species Dolichovespula sylvestris. The sequence goes on along the minus strand of OU964969.1, from coordinate 9,652,156 downwards.
TTCGTTCGAAGGTTTTATCTAGTCTCGACGTTCAAAGGCGGCCCGATGAATCTCTTGTATATTGACAGTGTATGCGCGCGTTACGTAGTCGTCTTTTTAACGACTCGGAAGGATGGTCGTGTGTGGTCAATATGTTTCAGCGAGTCGCAAAAACAAACACTTTTTGCAACATCTTACAAAGCGGCAAGTTTGCAGAGTAATAATTTTACGTGAATGACGAGAAAAATACTTGACCGTCATGCCCGATACAATGTATATAATTATTACGTGTGCTATTCTTTTTTTAACTAATGTTCGTTTCAAGCATCGTGTTTCTAAGACGACGCGCGTAAATAACGTTACCAATTTACGTCAGCGTACGTTATAAATTACACATTTTTCTTTTTCTTCTTTTTTTTTTTTTTTTTTTTTTTTTTAATTAAACGAGGAAGGACGAAAGTAGTATATAGGATTACAATGGCCATAAAAGTAGATCGAGCTCGTTCATAAATCTGTAGGACCGATCACCGTTCTTGGAACTGAAAAGTATCTTGTTCGTTCGTTCGTTCGTTCGTTCGTTCGTCGGTCGGTTTCTCTTTTCCGATCGAATTCTACTAGATACGGAGTTTTAATCTTCGTCGACGATATATAAGGCAACGATAAACTGCCGACGAAGACAATAACGAAGAGTTTGCCATGAAATGATTACGCGTTGCGACTAAACTCTATCGATATTGCATTTAGAAGCTAATCGGTTTCTATCGTCGAAGAACTCGAAATACGAATGGAATCCAAATATAAATGCTCGTCCGAGCATGATTCTCGTCAGCACTTTTCCGCTCGAGTATCGTGCGATAATTGTTGTTTATCACGGTTGATCGGAGTAGACGATCTCGATGTGGTAAATTGCTCTAGTGTCATCGTGACGTCAATCAATACCGAAGTCGACATTTTATAACAACATATTTTATAATTGTTTGCATTCTCGATATCGATAAATTTGTTTAATTACACGATACAAGATATATATTTCAATATATCCATTTGACATAGATCAAACGATATTCGATCAAGAAGGGTAAGGATCGGCTAAAGTTCGCTTATTAAATTGAATGTTTTCAAAGAGCCTACTCGAAAAAAGGTATATTCGCGATAGCCGGTGCGCTTGTGTCAAGAGCAAACACTTTCGAGCCGGCCTTGACGATGATAGCTCGATACGCGTCTCGAAAATACGACGACCGGGAAGCCACCGTGTGTGTAAGTTATTCTCGCTGCTGGGCGTCATTGTACTTGAAACATATCGCTGATTATATTGGTGAGAAGAAAAATTTCTCAACGATCGGTACGTAAGCGATAAATGGAAAAGAAGGGAAAGCTCGAGGGCCTATAAAGGGCGTCGTCTTTTTATGAAAAATAATCAAATAATGGTATGCGCCGATTCGTGCGATGCTTAATCGTTTCCGCGAATCGTGATGCCATTACGATATACGTGCGCATAGATAAACAAGTATACGTATATTCTTGCTTATTTTCTTTTTACGGTCTCTTACCATTCGTCTCCGTTCGTCCTCGTCGTAAAAACACGCTTTCGTGCATTTTTCTTCGACGAGCCACGACGACGTCAAAGCCTCTAAAAATGTATTATATTTCGCGAATAAAGGAAGTCATATATTCGCCATCGAAATATATATCCATTTATTTTTGTCCTTTATAAGAGTGAGTAAAAGGAAAGTAATATTTTTTTCATTCGTCCTTTCCGTTATTCATCGATATTAAACGCGTTATACGCGTTATATAAAGCGTGCGGATTATTATTTAAGGCGTCCGATCTACGCGCCATTTTATACCTACGTGCTCGCGTTCGATGGAGGAGAAGGAAGAAGGAGGAGGGCCAAGAGTTCGAGGCGCATCGGTAAGAGTTCAATTCATTTATTCGTCGACGTGCCTCGTACTCCATAATGTTTTATTCAGTGGTGATAAGGGAGGTCGTAGGTTGGGCCACTTAAACTCCTTGACAAAACGACTAAATTGCAATCGTTTAATATTTTCGATCATATTATATTGCTCGATGATCCCCGGTTTCTCTCTATCTCTATCTTCTTTCCAACGTCATTCGTGTCGCCCACTTTAAACGAACGTGTCGGATAGACCCTCGGACGATACCCTGCTATTCGTCGTTATTTACTTCGTAATAGTCTCTAAATGACGCAACGGGAATGAAAATATCACTCGTAATAACTTACCAGTTATGATATATTACTTAATATACGTATATAACGGAGATCGTAAAGTTTCTAAGGTGTTTCAAGATCGTCTCTATTTTCAAAAGGGTCGAGCAAATTGCCGACTACTCGACGCGATTTCTTTACTCGCGGGATCGGATCGAAAGAACGTGAAATAGGAAATAAAGTCGAACGACGTAAAGAGGAGAGGACGCGCGGAGGCTTTATCGCGATCGAGCGAGACGAGAACTAGGCAAACTGTGTTTTCTTGTAACGTAACCTTGTACGTTCTCATTGACGCACGAGTAGCGTACGCTTCAACGGCCGCGTTAACCCTCGACCTTGTGCTCGTATCAATGTTATTTCGTATATTCTCACTTGTAAATTAGTACGTTTTCAGATTTTGGAGGAGTAACAACGATTTCGGCGGTATCGTTCGGCGTGGAGCATTTAATTCTTGTGATAAATAGGTCGCGTAAAAGTATTATCGTAAACTACCAAAGATAATACGTGGATGTAAGAAACTTTCGCATGTATATAGTACCTACATAACACAGACCTTGACCTTCGTCGATCTCGTCGACGATCGCGAGCCTCCTTCTTCCAGGCGACGTTCTCTGTTAAGGAAGAAAAATGTTAAATGTGGAAAAGGCGATGGTTGCGGCGAATCGTGGCCATGCCGCTACGACGACGACGACGACGACGACGACGACGACGATGAGAAACGGTGAAAAGTCAAGGCACCGTCGCAATGCCGTCGACCGTCCCAGAATAGCATACGGCCGTTCGTCGCGTTTCTCGTGTTGCCTCTCGTCGTTGTGTCGCTCTTTCACATCGTCTTTTCCTCGTCCTCGTCGTCGTTGTTCTCTGTAACGATGTTACTAACAGTCGTTCGGAATACATACGTTCGACCGATCCTATAGCACGTCGATGCGTCACACCTGTCTAAACGGCAGAGGTCCTGTTGAAAAAAAAAAAAAAAAAGAGAGAAAAAAAAATACTCTGTTTATCGAAAGGAGAGCGTTATCGCGTCGTGCGTAGGCAAAAAGTATCGTCTCGAAGGTTTTTACTTTGTTGCTGTAAGTGCCTGCGTTCGATCCAATTTAATCTTTTATCTCGATCGAACGTGATATTCCGTAATCGTTATTCTTCAAGATGTATCGCGACATCGTTAATATGTTTGTTTCATATGTAGTAGATATATTCGTTCCGCGAATCGAGGAAATTACGTTAAGCGTCAAATTCGCGAAGAAATTTTATCGACGATCGATAGCGCTCGTAGGCAACAATATTTTCGTTTCTTTTTTTTGCGCGCTATTGCAAATACTTTTATTTCGAAATGGTATTTTGTTTACGCGAGATCACATTTGCTCGTTACGAATCGAGAGAAAACGTTTGTTCGAGTTCGTATCGGCGAGACGCAAGGCAGGCGCCAGGAAGTCTCGGTGTCTGCTTCCATGACCAACCCTCGCTTTTTGACCCCGACTTATATATCGAATATAATGTTCGTCACATTGAAATTCATCGCGATGGAATCGTAAATATGATGCCATTCGAGTTGCATCGCGTTAACAGTTCGCGGCTATGGTTAAGGAGCCTACGTTCGTAAGTCGCTTAGCGAGAAATAAATTGTTGAAAATCACGGTCGGCATTGGTTTTAAAACGATTTAAGCATAATTTATCTAAACTCGATTTATATTTTCTTCGAGGTATATGGAGTTGGAAATTGGCACGATTAAACGCCATCGAAGATGTTTCATGCGTAAAACCCTAGTCTAGGCGTTGTCGATATTCATTTTAATTTGCTATTGCATCGTTAAACGGTCTAATAACTCTGCTATCTACGCGCATAAAGTTACTCCCAGACGTTCGATCAATTAAGCTCGTTCCCAGAGCTCGAGTCCGTTTTGCAGTATATCGAGGCGCATAGGCGCGCGCGTACGCACGCACGCACGCACGCACGCACGCACGTCGCCGCATCAGGGGTAACGGTATCGAGGAACGTGCGCGTATACGTATCGTAGGTATGTCTCGTTTTCGTCATATCGTGAAAATAGTTACTTTACTCGCGTTATCTCCGCAAATTATAAGTAGCCAAGGTTTCCCTTTCGCAAACAACGCAAGTTTATCGTATATCGCTACGTAGAAACGCGAAAGCACGCGTGGTTTGCTTACGTGTCTTTTTTCTTTGAGTGTAATTTAATTTAACAAGTACGTAAAAACGTCACGACTGTGAAATGGTTATGTTTGATAAAAAGAAAACAAAAAAAAAAAATAATGTGTTTCAGGAAACATAAGCCAAGATGCCAAGATCGTGGAGAATTTTTGGCCTCCTGCTGATTCTGGTCTGTTTCGAGATCATCGAGTCCGATCGTTGCCTTACGAAGCTGGAAGGTACTTATGGTTCGATGATCCATGATCTATGATAGAAACGATTTCGAGCTTCTTTCACTTCGATATCCTTTTCGCAGAAGTTAATCCGAAACGGTTGGTCCTCATCGAAGGTAATGCCGTTGGGTTACGATTCGAAGTTTCGCGAAAGATCACTCAGAGGTTGGTCACTCACGTTACCAAGATCTTTTTGAAGGAGGTATTAGGCTATACGGACGTGGAGATAATCGAGAGGGATGAGGATTCTTACATAAAAGACGTTTACGAAAGATTGTCCGCCAGATTGGTTTCCGGGAAGAGAAAGTAAGTAGATTCGCGCGTTTCGTCGATTCGAGGAAAAAATCAAAAGAAAAAGAGAAAGAAAAGGGAAAAGAAAAAGAGAAAGAAACAAGGTGTATTAGTTTTATTCTCCTTCAAATAAAAAAGGTTTCCCGACGCGATGGTAAATATGGAGGTATGGATACCGCCGCAGGAGGATACGATGCCGCTGTCGAACAAATACGACGTGAAAGAATGCGGAGCGGTCGCGCCACCGGGACATTTCGCCTGGTTCGTACCGGAGAAATTGTACAGAATCGAGGATAGCTGGGTGTCGTTTGCCAATCAGGAAAGCGCAGCTCGGTTCGACGTTTCCGAATCGGATCTACTTCGGATAAAGAATTTGACGATCGATCCGACGACGAACAGGTATTACTGCGAGACGTCCTTTTGTCAGCACGGTATGTACGTTCCAAGGCGATGCCAAACTCCCGACAAACAGGCCCAACCTTGCGCTTTACTCTTGGCCGGTCATCCTGACTTAACGTCCTTCGTCAAAGAGGATATCGATAGTTTAAATCTTTACGTCAAAGTAGCTTGGGTCGGATCACATCTGAGAGAGCTGACGAAAAGTCTGATCGAGGAATACGTTAACGCGTCCCTAAATTCTACTTCGAACGTCAGGTATTCGATCAGCGTTTATATTCCCTTATCGGGATATGAGCAATGATAACGAGCAATTTTTTCTTTTACTCGCAATCAGGCAAAGGTCGCTGGTCTTCGTTCATTGGACACCGAGTACCGTGATACCCAACGAGAGAGATTTCGTGAGCATCAATTTTCCACGTTGCGGTACGAACGACTCCCAGCTCGGTTGTGCCTACGAATCCAACAGACTGACCAAAGTCGTCTGGGCGGGTTTGGAGACAGCGGCAAAGTTTGCCTTCCAGAGTATAAATCGCGTCAAGTTCACGTCGGCGATGTATGAGAATTTGATCGATCGGTACAACATGGATTCGGGTAAGGTCGACGAGGCGAAGATCGGCTGTGATTGGCTTACGGACAATTTAAATTACGCTCTGTCCAAGTGGATACCGAACAATGCCGATAAAAACAGTCTTTACGTCGGTGGAATATTCCCAATGACCGGGTCGTTCTACACTGCCAAATCCATCGTGATCGCTGCCAGCATGGCGAGAGATGCGATAAACTCAAACAGTAGCGTTTTGAGGGACTACAATCTGGGTCTATTGGCGAGCGACGGCCAGTGCAAGTCCGACATGGTAATGAAATCTTTCATCGATTACATCGTCCATTATTACGAGAAGCTCATCGGCGTTCTTGGACCTGCTTGTTCCGAAACCGTCGAACCTCTGGTAGGCGTGTCGACGCACTACGAGACCGTGATCATCAGTTACAGCGCCGAGGGATCCAGCTTCAACGATCGAAATAGATATCCTTACTTCTTTAGAACGATCGGTGAGAATAAACAGTACAAATACGTGTATCTCTATCTTCTTCAACGATTGGGATGGCGCCGAGTCGCGTCGTTGACCGAGGATGGACAAAAGTATACGGAGTACATATCGTACATGCAGGACATGCTGCGCGATAATGGAATTACGTTCGTGGCGAATGCCAAGTTCCCGAGAGAATGGGATCCCGTCGTGATAACCAAGGTGCTTTATGTATATGACTCTTTGCCTTTCCGTACCCGTTCATCCTCGTGTTATACATCCTTCCTTCCCGTACTTGCCGATTTTGTTCAAATTGTCTTATATATTCTTTTTAGAGCCTTCAAGATTTGAAGCAGAAACGGGCGAGGATAATTATCGCCGACGTGTACGATCAAGTCGCACGGCAAGTCATGTGCGAAGCGTATAAACTGGAAATGACGGCTGTCCAAGTAAGGCTTCCATCGCTTCAAATCCGAGTCTATGTCTTTAGGATATAAGAGGAAGAAGAAGAAAAAAAAAAAAAAACTCATTATCGTTTTGTTCGCTTCGTTTCGTTCCTTCTAGGGATACGTTTGGTTCTTGCCTTTATGGCTTCGACCACAGTGGTACTATACCGATCGATATAACGAGCAAGGCGAGCAGGTTCCGTGCACTACGATCGAGATGACAAAAGCGATAAATGGGCATCTTGGTCTGTCGCATGCGTACTTTGCACCGGACGATGACATCATGCAGGAAGGTATTACGGTACGGCAATGGCGCGATCGCTACGAGCTCAAGTGTCAATCGCGTAATCAGACGCCGTCCAATTACGCCGGGTATGCCTACGACGCCATGTGGACCTATGCCTACGCGATGGATGCTCTCCTCAAGGAAAATCAAAGCAACGTATTTCGACTTCATAGCAAGGACACGGTCACTCGTTTGACCAACATCATCGGTGGCACCGATTTTAACGGGGTTCGTAATTATTTTCCTTCGTAGAACAACACCGAACTCTCCATTCCATTCCACCTTTTTATAGGTTTCCGGTCGAATCAAGTTCATGGGTGGACCATCGAGATACTCCATCATCAATGTTGTGCAAAATATAGACAATGAGACGCGCATCGTTGGAAATTTTTATCCAAACATTTCGGAGACGGGAAGGGAAGTGATAGGTGGTAGATTGGACTTGAACATATCCGCGTTAGTATGGCTCTCGAAAACTATGCCCGACGACGGCTCGGAGCCTCCTCCTAAATGCGTTTTCAGCGGACTCGCCGAACTATTAGAAGTTTCCTGCGAAGCGGCCATCGTTATCGTCAATATCATTGGCTTCGGTCTGCTCGGAATATTGCTCATTATTGGTTTTATTTTTGTCAAGAGAAAGTACGTAAGGCAGCTCCTAAAACGATCTTCTCTTTCGTATCGCGTTACAAATGGTAAATTTCCTTTTGTTCTTCTTTCGTTTTTGTTCGATCAGGTACGACGAGAAAGTTCGGCTACACGAGAAATATATGAAGTCTTTGGGAATCGACTTTTCCAAATTGGATACCTCGAGCCTAGACAAATGGGATATACCGCGGAATAGAGTTGTGATAAATAGAAAGATAGGAGAGGGTGCTTTCGGTACGGTATACGGCGGCGAAACTTTCTTCCCCGAAAAGGGTTGGCTGGCCGTCGCGGTTAAGACCTTAAAAGTTGGCAGTTCGACCGACGAAAAGTCAGACTTTTTGAGCGAATTTGAAGTTATGAAAAGGTTCGATCATAAAAATATTATCAAGCTGCTTGGGGTTTGCCTAAAGTGCGAGCCAGTTCTCACGGTTATGGAGTTCATGCTTTACGGTGATTTGAAAACGTACCTACTCGCGAGAAGACATTTGGTAAACGATCAAAGCTACGAGGATTCGGACGAGATATCGAATAAAAAATTAACAGCTATGGCTTTGGACGTGGCCAGAGCTTTGAGTTATTTAGCGCAATTAAAATATGTTCACAGGTAAATCTTATAGCTGTCGATTCGACGCGTTGAACCCCATCCGTTCGTCGAACCATCCTTATCGCGATTAATCGAAATTTTTTCCTTTCTTTTCAGAGACGTCGCTTCTCGTAATTGCCTGATAAACGCGCAACGAGTCGTTAAGCTAGGCGACTTTGGTATGACCAGGCCGATGTACGAGAACGATTATTATAGATTCAATAGAAAAGGTATTTTTACATCAAACGAATCTCGTTTTTTTCCCTTTTTAACCGTGATACGTCCGCGATATATTTTGGCTTTGTTCAATCATAAATCGTTTCTTATGCCAAGCAGGTATGTTGCCGGTACGATGGATGGCACCAGAGTCCCTTGGTTTGGGAATATTTAGCGCTGCTTCCGACGTATGGTCCTACGGCGTTTTGCTCTACGAGATTATTACATTTGGGAGCTTCCCCTTCCAAGGGATGAGCAATAACGAGGTTTTAGCTCACGTTAAGGCCGGCAATTGTCTCGTCGTTCCTAAAGGTGTCAAGTCACAGCTGTGAGTATCACAAGATAACGAATCAAGGAAACGAAGACAATCATTAACGTTGTTTCACGATAACTCTAGAGAAAACTTGATGTACTCTTGCTGGTTCGTAAATCAAAACGAGAGACCCTCGGCGCCGGAGATAGTCGAGTTTCTGGCGACGAATCCTCGAATTTTATCTCCTTGCCTGGACGTACCTCTCGCCAGCGTACAGCTCGAACATACCGGGCAAATGGAGATGCATCTGACGACGGATAGCGCGAGAAAATTCTCTTTGCCCTGGTCGCCGCAGCAACAGCAGTCCACGCAATCGTCGGATCCAACGTCGTCGATTACGACTAGTCCACCACCTTTGCTCGAAATAAGTTCCCACGACGACAATCAAAATCTGGAATTTTGTTCGGACAGAGGTGCATCCAATCAAGATGGTACAGTTCCGTTGTTGGGTCTCGATAGAACGATAAAGGGGCTCGTTGCTTCTCGCCAGAATTCCAACAAGCAACAGAAAGACATCGCACACAAGTACGTCAATCTTTTGCCAGGAATGGTGACCTCGACGAGGCAACTCAGTAGGAACGGCGGCAGCTCGGTAAACGTACAAACGGAAGAAATGGTGTCGATGGTGCCAACGAGTAACAAGGGCACCGAGGAGGTCTCCATTCTGTGATGTCGCCTCTGGCGAAGAAGTCTTTTTAAATGACGATTAATGGAATTCGATCGATCGGTGGTGGTAGCCACCGTAAAAGGGCTGCATCGTAAAAGGGCTTACGTGCGAGTCTAACGTACGCGGACGTGTTATAGAGAGACAGAATGGAGCTTAGAATTTATAAATCGACGTTTACTAGTTCGAGTTATATATCTTTTGTTAGAACTTTTTAAGAGCCAAAGAATAACAATTTCGTTACATTTGTTCTACCGAGAGAGTTTATGGTAGAGCCAATTGATGATAAAGCTTTGGATCGCAGCCAGAATTCTTGGCCAGTTTTACTAGCTACGGCTATTCCAAAACAATGTATACCAAAATATTCTTCCCTTTTTAATGTACGATCTATGTACTAGATGCGCGATCGATATTTACACCGCTTTCCTAAAAATACGAAGGTGCTGCTACCAGAAGGTTAAACGTTCGACGGAGCCTTAAAGCTCGTTGAAGATTTTTTTTTTCGAGTATAAATATAACAAATTGAGGGATCTAAAATAGATACAAGACGATATTCCGTCGCATTAGTCGGTCGGAAGATATAATAGGATACTTAAATGGATTGCTGCGTAGCTTTCGTTAGCAATAAGACGCAAGCGTTTAAAACGTTGACTGTTGTCGAGACATTTTAGAAGGAAAGTACCTCTGGCCAATCTGATCCTAAATGTTACTACACATCGATTGACTTCCGCTCGATCTACTTTTGAGACTGATACGTACATAGTAAAATTAAGCCACGTTTATTACGATCTGATGTTATCGGTATATAGAGACACTATTTCATCAACGACAATATTAATATCTGCGCAAGTAATTTTATAGCGACTTACTCTAAGAGAAAAAGAAACAAATTTGCATTTTCTTCCTTTCTCAAATTATAGATAAACTTATCGCAAAGAGATTAATTTTTACATCGCAGTCATCGTGTTTCCTTACTTTTTCTCAATCTATACAGATGTCTATATTTATTCATTTTTATAATAGCACGACAAGAGAGATGATGGCTCGTTTTAAATAGAATCGAATAATATAATGTTCCGTAAGACTTTTGGATTAAAAAGAAAAACAAAAAAAAAAAAAAAAAAAGAAAAAGAGAAAGGAAAAGAAAAGAAAGGAAAAGAAATGCTGTTAGTTTACATGCACACACATAGAGTAGTAAATCGTTCTCATTTTATTTATTTTTATAACACTTATATATAGACAAAGTATCTTTTGAATATCAAGAAGGATATTACTTTCAGCTTGGAACACTTTCTAGAACATTTTTATTACTGTGACTTGACAGCATATAATACCGAAAGATATTAAAAATTGATTAAAAAAATAAAAAAAAAAAAAAGAAAAAAAAAAACTAAAAAGGAAAGAAAGAAAGAAAAAAAAGAACGAAACTTCGTAGCATTATGGTACATAGCATTTGATAATATCTTATATAATGAAAGAGCAAATGGCAAGAGCCATGACATTTCTTAAAAACATGCTTTATCTAAGCTCGTAACAATATCTTTCGTTGCAATTATTACAAATTTTTTTTTATCTGTATGTAACTTAGCTCGTATATGTAAATCGTAAATGTATTAGGTCATCTTTCATTAATGATCACTTACTCGCCTTATCGAGCCGACTGTGAGCGACCTCGATCGATCTTCATCGATTCTGTTGCCATTTTATCCTCGCTAAATATCATTAATTTAATATTCGCTTAATCGTCAAATTTGTACGATATCGTAAAACTATTTATTAATTAACAAAGAGAAGCTTTCTGAAAAGATAGAGAAACTTGGTCGTTTCTTCGTTTCGACGGATAAAGAAAGCTCGACGAACGGGAATTCGATCTGTTACGTCGATTTAGGATAACGTTAAGAGGCGAATAGCGAAAAGCTTGAAAAGTTAATAGTTATAAGTGGTCGTTGTATCGACACACGTAATGATCTTGTTGGATGAATTTCGCACAGCTGGAATTTAGAAAAATATTTGGCATTCTGATTTCTCTTCGTCTTTTACGAAACAATTGTACCAATAAAACGGATCGCTAATTTGTTATCTCGCGCAAAGTTGAAAAATAGATTTCGCGAAAGACGCAAGAGACGTCATTTTTTTTTCCATCCGATTCAATTCCAGTCTCTAGCTTTTAGATATCTAAACGCGTTAGATTCGTATTTTTACTGCAGAGCATTCCTACTAGTCTTCTTATCGGAGGAAAAGAGCAGTATATAAAAATAAATGACAAAGAATTCCAGCAACACCGTGAACGATATTGCACCTGTGTCTTCGATGGTGCTCGATCTTTCCTGGAACTTTACGTATCGCGATCGTAGACTCCAATCGATTATTCAATTATAACGAATAGGGTTAAAGCGTTGGTACACCGTATCGACCAAATTTCCTTCCTACTCGCTAGCTTTACGAGAAAACGATTGACGTTTTAGAAGGTCTATTTTTCGAGATCTTTTGATTTTACTATGACAGACGATATACATCCATTATTTATACTTACATCACGTGCGTGGACGGACAACGGAGAGTATATAGAAGGCGAGGAGCACCCACGCAAACTCTGTATATCATTATTTTGTACATACGCAGCATGCTTGATAACGTTTATTATTCGTTTCTCGGATTTTATGTCAAAAGAATGTTCAATTTATAAAATATTTTACATCGCATATTATTTTTCTGGCCTTCCCTTCTCTCTCTAATAGTTCAATTTAGCGCGCCCGAGAGGAACTCGCTGTAGCGTCGATCGACGGTAATTACGTTGTCTGCTCTACTGTCCGTTGGTACTTTATCGGCTGTTTCAAGGTGAGCACTTAATAATTATCAATTTCGTAAGTAGTATTTGCCGATTAGCTCGCGATGGCACTCCTATGAAACGGTATCGTTCAAACGTTTAATTTTTAACGTTACGAATGGGGATGATTTTAATGAGTAAAAAGCAGTGGATAAAAAAAATGTCCTGTTCTATACGGCGACTAACTCCGAGCGCGATTCCGGGACATAACCGAGGACGAGAAAAGAGGAGGATTACAAAAGCTCGTAAAATATAGGCACGGCGCGCTCGAAGGAACGATGCGGGTTCGTCCGAATTCCGAAGCTTTCAAGATCTTACGATATCACCGACGGCGTACGAGAACACGACGCTTCTCGTATCCTCTTTCGCAAATTTCTTTATTTTTCTTGACTGGTTTAAATCGAACGATATTCGAAATTGATATTGAAAATTGTATTGCACGTTCGCGGTATAGTATAGTAGCGGTTTAGACGAGGTAGTCACTTTTGCGAAAGAGAAGGTATCGAGCGTCTATACCGATTTAAATAAAATATTCTAACGAGACCATTCTCTTATCAACGATTTAGAAAGACACGGTTTCTCGTGAAAGGAAAGAAAAGTAGCGGCGAAAAGGGAAGAAAGGAAGGAAAGAAAAAGAAAAAAGAGAGAGATATAAGGAGGTAGAAATAAAGGGAAGGAGACACTTCTCGTGGAGGATCTCTCGGAGCGATCTCTCCAAGAGTGGTACCTACTAATGGCATCGAGAAACGATCTCTTTCTTATTTCTCTCTTTTCTTTCTTCCTCATCGAGAAACGAAGCTCTCTCGCTTTGTGCTCGTAGCGAGCGCGCTTAACTCTCGGTGTGTCGCGAGTTTCGTTTATACGACGTAACGCGCGTACAGTTACGTAAGATCGTGCGGGCGTTCGAGCTTATCTGATTGTCCACCGTAGACCCGGCCAGAAGTCGTTTCTCGAAAGTTATGTCGCATGCACGTGAAGGAAGGAGGAGGAGGAGGAGGAGGAGGAGGAGGAGGAGGAGAAGAAAAAGACTCGCTGAAATTGCACAAGAGGCTCCTCCGAGAACACTTTATTTTTTTTCCTGCCTCTTTCGATCGTCGTTATTTACCGAGGACCGAATCCTTCGATACTTCGATACTTCGATCGATGTACCACGACCGAATCGATTTAGGATCCATAAACGAGAATATTATACTCGTCGTTAAACGTACATATGTAATGGAACTGTAAACGTTAACGACGCGTCAAGTTTCTAACGGAAATCTGACAAGATTAATTACAAATCAACCGAGATAATTATTTATCCATGACGGCTTAACGCCGGCACTTGCATTTTATGCAAATATGCAGAGCGTGCGCTTCTTATATCACTCGGAGACGGTGACGAAGGTATAAAATGTCGTTGGTAGGATAGACTATCTCTGGACCACTCGTCCTCTCTCTCTCTCTCTCTCTCTCTCTCTCTCTCTCTCTCCCTCTCTCTTTTGTTCTATCTCATTCCGAAGCTCTATAAAGCGTCTTCATTACAGAGCGAGGTGTCGTGTTACTTTAATTACACATCACGGTCATCGTAAACGTTCGTACGTAAGTGAAGCCAATAAACACAAAGGAAATCTCCGTTAAAAGATCACCGTGGACCGGATAAATCTTAGTGGCAGCGAGTCAGTTATGCTCGCGTGGCTACGGTCTTGTCGGTGGGCGTGAATGGCTGAGGAAAGAGACGTATTTACATCGCACGCACCGCGTCTCTACGCTCGCTTTGATTTACAAATATGCGAGACATTGGGAAATGACCTCCCCTCTCTTTCTCTCTTTCTCTCTCTCTCTCTCTCTCGCTTTCTTCGAAACGACAACACAACGCCGTTTTATATAGTACGAAGATCAATCGCGAGCTCTCATTTGTATCTCGGAGAGAGGCAAGCAAAGGTCAGTCCAACCGAGAAGAGCCACTTTAAATCTGTTTAACGTCTCGGCAAAGCGAATAATACGGTAGCAAAGAGAGTCCGAGGATCCATTAGAGGATGGAATTAGTTCTGCGCAAGAGGCAAGGGTAATGCGCGACGACGCGGAGACGATGCGGAGGATGCACTGGCGAGGAGCGGCATTTGGCGAGGGAGAAAAAGAGAAAGAGGGTGAGAGGTAAGGAAAGGGAAACGAAGTCAGTCCGGCTATCACGCTGGCCGGAGGTCGCGGATTTATGACCGGCCGGGTTTTATGCGCTGTTTGCCGAGGAAGAAGGAGCAGCGAGCGAAGGGGAAGAGAGAGAGAGAGAGAGAGAGACCTTGATTATTTCCTAGTCCGCTTTTACATTTCAATTTAGTTTCTTTGACCATTCGCTCACTCGCAATGGAACCTTACGAGCGACGGTAGACAATCGGAGGACGAAACTTGTATTTTCTTCTTATTTTGAAATTCTAGTTGTTTACGTCTTGATTTCGCCCTTGCGTCCCAATTATACGTAGGAATAAGAGAGCAAACTAATTAGTTGGGATTATTAGAGACAATATGGCAAATTACGCTTAGTCAAGTCTACCCGTGGCGAGATCGTGCTCAAAGATAGATAGAGAACGCGCTCGGAGCGTCTGCGCGATTTCGTTCATTAATTATACGCGACCTGACTATTACAAGATCGCTTTAATTGCACTTACGCAATCGGAGCTTCGATCGATATATCACGCCGCACCGAGTCGGAACCTCCCCGGGGGGTGTTTTGCGACGACGTCTATAGATCCGTCGGCTTGCCGTGCCTTCGTTTTTTCTTTTCTTTTCTTTTCTTTTCTTTTCTTTTTTTTTACAGCTTCGACGAACGCCCCAAATGATTTACAAATTAACGCGATTAAGAAGCCGGTTTGCTTCTCCCTCTCTCAGGGACAACGTTCTTTGATCCTTCGACGATTAATAACGTTTCTTTTGAATCCAGCCAGGGATCATTTGTATTTTCTCTCCGACGTTCTCTACAACATCGTCTTCGTGCGAAAATACTAGTCGATTTTATTTGGTAAAGAAATCGACACGAGCTAAGATATATATATATATATATATATATATCGTGGATATTTAAGAGATATCACGGTGACGCCAGTCGTACGATGAACGATGTATCGTAGAAAAATAAATATACGAAGAGCACCGTAATAGCGGTAATAGTTCGGTTACGGCTCGTAGGTCGAAGCTTTAACACTCTTTCGTCCTTTTGCTTTCTTTTCTTTTTTTTTTTTTTTAATTTTTTTCGTCCACTTTCGTAGCTCGTAAAGTATCTCGGTTAGACTCGGGCGCTCGCACGGTACGAGTTACGATACGAACGATGTAATTCGCGTTGGTATCGTATCTCTTAGTTTATGCTTATATAATCGCGCATTATGATTGCAGTTACCAGGACAGTGCGCCGGCGTCGTTAACACATCGCACCGGAGGCTCAAATGAGTCAGAATGACCTCTCACCGCAGCGAGATATCCAGTACCGTGGATCGAATGTCCGACACCCACGGTTCGTCGATCGCCGATAGATCACGCTCGATCGTAAATAGATCATTCGCTGGTGCACGTGGGCGCGGCGAGGCCCGAAATCGAGGCGTTATCAAGAGCAATTTTTCTCACCTATCGCTTTATCTCCTTTTCTTTTCTCTGATTCGGAAATGTCATCGGACGGCTCAGAGGAGAAGGACTTTTGTCTCGGTTCGCGCGACGAAACGCCGCGCAACGAGTTAACAAATGTTAAAGGTGCGAGAATATTATTACGCAATCTGTTCTATTGAGGTACCAGAGCGAAACGTAAATTCGCTATTTCCTCGACTACTCCCGAGTATCTTACTCGCGTTACTTCGCTTTAATGGATCACGAGCTAGTCCCAGTTTTGCACGAATCTTAAACGTTTTCGGTCGAAATAAGCCCGCTCGCGAACCTGGTACGAT
This sequence comes from Dolichovespula sylvestris, assembly GCA_918808275.2. Taxonomy (NCBI): domain Eukaryota; kingdom Metazoa; phylum Arthropoda; class Insecta; order Hymenoptera; family Vespidae; genus Dolichovespula; species Dolichovespula sylvestris. Next base: position 9,635,961 of record OU964969.1, on the reverse strand, counting down.
GGGAAATTGGAGAAGTGGAGGAAAAGGTAATGGTAATTTTCTAACGAAACTATGTCGACGGAGAACGTGTGTAGGTACGCGTGCTCGGCGGGGGTTGATGAAAGTTATTATGCGGCGTTAACGACCTGCGGATAAGGGGATTGTTTACGATCGCCGTAAGTTAGCCATTGTTTGCTTGCTAGAAAATATTATCTCTCTATCGTTTGTTTTATGACTGCATTCCTGGTTGGTCCGCATTGTCGCAAGAAGAGCAAGGAGCGAGAGACGGAGAGGCGTTCTATAGAGGTAAACGAAGACGTTCGTTCGTTGTTCCTATCGAAGGGATCTCTCGATGGACGTTTCAGAAGTGCGTCTTCCTCGTGGACTTTGTTAAACGGAACGAAACGTCTCTCTCTCTCTCTCTCTCTCTCAAATCGGACTTTTATTGTCGAATTGAATCGAATAGAAGTTGCGAATCGATTCGCCGGAAATACGTTTACGACGTAGAAGAATTTTTGGAAGATATCGTTAAAGACGACGGCCATTAACGTATCCTACGCTAGCCAAGCCGCGACCAGTTACAACGACTGTACTAGCTTCCACGTCACTTCATTGTTTGCAAATGTCGATTAACCCTCGCAAGAAGTTCAGGATTATTCGACCGTCTCGTTAACGTCGCTAATTGCGGTCGCAAGACTTTCGTAGGATTCGTAGGGGTTTAGCGGCGCGCGGCTATTCGAAATCGCTCGACGTTAGGAGGGCTCGATAGGACGTGGCAGAGTGCTCCTTCTTTATTTTCATCGAGCGGGAGCGGGCAGGTGAAAAATCGCTTCGGAAGAACGGATAGACGTTAACGACGCATTGTCTTAGTTCGCGTACCATTGTGTTAAATGTCTTTCTGGATAAGTGAAACGCGACGACGCGACGACGCGCCGCGTTGTTGTCTTTCGAAGAGGCGTTAAGACACTTAGCCGATCTACCACCGATTTTTTTCACATTCCTCCCCGTTATTCATTTCCCTGGAAAAGAAAAATATCTTTCCGATCAAATGGTTACGATTTCTGGTCGGGGTAATCGCAAATCGTTTGATCACGTTCCCCGATCGAGAGTAATCGTTTTTATAATGGATCAAGATCAACAGCTCGCGCAACTATTTGAATACTTTGTAAATTACCGCGACGCTGTTATTGTATAGAATTTAATGGGGCTTTCTAATAGAAAATAAATCGATTTCAGTATCTTTCCTTCGAAGGCGCTTCGAATTTACGTGATTTACGCTCTATAATCTCGACATTGCAATGTATTTCGTAAATGAGAGAGCGATTATATTGAAATAGTTATTAGATGAGACGGGGAATAAAAGTTGCGGAAAGTAGAAAGGAATAAAGTTGGAGAGCGAGGCTGCCAACGCGATCGATGGTAAAGAGCTCGCAATGCCGGTACGGAAACGGGAGGTGGCAATGTCTAAGGTATATCTAATGCCTACCACCGCGGAGGAGGTGGTTTCAAACGTGAAATAATCACGCGTGGTCGAGCGACAGACACCGAATGAGTCACGCTCTCGACAATAATGTAAGCGACATGCGCGCTCGTGCTAATCCAAGCTACTTGCCATCTCTCGACGAACGATAACGAAGAAGAGACGAGGAGCGAATGGGTGGTAACATCGGAGTTGAAAGGAGAGGAAAAAGAAACGGAGAAATAGGCGGCAACACCTTAGAAGGTGTATATACCTTGAGGAAAGGAATATTAAAAATTAAAAACTTGTACGAGTTTTGATTTACCGAGTTGCCTCGCGAGTCATCGATTGCGTTAGGACTCGTAACGGTGCAAAAGGAGGGAAAAAGCTACGATTATTTCGAACGCGACGGTCTCGCTCGACTTAATCTCGAGAACGAGACGACGAGCGACGACTTTTCATCGAACGTCTCGCGCGAAGAGATACCTATGGGACTCCGACGTTATAAATAAATTTGCAATTAACGGAATACGAACGGTGCATGCCGGTGCGAATCGTGTCGAATCGATACGACACGCGCGTTCTGGGAGGCACGATTTCTAATGTCACGAGGATGCTTCTCCCCCGGGATACGCGGTGCACGTGGGTGTCCCATTAAGATTACCGATCTGCACGAGCATTCATCGCGGCAAGTGTCGAGCGCCGTTTTCTTCGCGTATCTCCTTCGTTCGGTACCTACCTCTATCCATGTGCAACGTGCTTCGCGTTTCCTGCCCTCTACGGAGAGAGAGAGAGAGAGAGAGAGAGAGAGAGAGAGAGAGAGGCTTTGACCCTCTCCAAAGGAACGATAATTGCTCCGTTAGAGATTAGATTAAGAATCTCGAGGAGAACCCGGCCGATCATCCACCGTACTCCTCCCACAAAGGAGGTTCCCCTCATAAACGAGATCCTTATCGATTTCGAGTTTATCGTAATCGTCTCTTCGTGAAACAGGTATAGCTACCGATCCAGATTCTCCTACGGAGACCTCGATGACACTCCTCAGATAACCATTGCCAATACGTATGCGTCCGTGTATCTCCTCTCGCGGAATCACGATTCGATTGTACTCCTTTAATTGCGCTCGTTAAAAAGCGTCTACTTACAATTAGTACGCCCTCTGGGTTATATGCTTTATCGTAACGGTACGATCTTTCCGAAGGCATACGGGTACAGGCTAAGAAATACGATGGGTAAGATACTCGGGCAAAGTTGAACGTTTCGATGGATTTCCCTCTGCCGAACGCGAAATTATCATCTCTTCTAAATCGATCTCGTTTCGTGGTAGGCCAAGGAGCTAACCTAATGAAATCGTTAAGCCGAAGGATAGTTAACGAGACGCACGTTGCTCGATGTAGACCGACAGGGACCAGAGTGACTCGACCGGCTTGGGATTTGCGAAGGTGGCGGGAGTCGCACCGTAAACTACTCATCATGGGCACCCCGTGTGGGCTGTCGGGCCATTGTCATTATGAAAATGACGGCGTGGTCCGTAGACGAAGAGTGGTAGTCGAGCGCTCACGCGTACGTCGAGCGCGCATAGGCGTCGAGTCCTTCGATTCGACGAATTTTCATTTTCCTCGACCTGTCTCTTACCTTACCTAAATCGACGATCGTCTATCTAAATCGGTAGTCATTATCGAGATATTTCCATCGTCGGATAAATATATCCAATGTCACAAATTTTATTCGCGATCGTTGAACGACAAGTATCGCGATAATGGACGAAACATGGATTACGCTTATGCCGCGAATACGACTCCGCACGCTATGCAACGTCGTCGCTTGCGACTGGCTAGGATCGGAAACGAAATGAATCAGACGCGCGCGGGAAGTCTGCTGCGTATTTCTCGGGATCCATAGAAAGGTACAGGTTGATCGAATTAGCGAAGACGTAGTATATGGTAATAAATCGGCAAACATTATTACCGATTGTATCAGTACGTTGGTTACTCCGTTGCACGGAGTGGCATCTTCGTGGGTACGAAGATAGTTTATACATTTGTTTCTTCGAGATGAGGTAAACATTTTTGACTGTGTTGAAAGTCGATAGAAAAAAATATATGTTTTGGATCGATTACAGGGTCGATCTCGAATGGGCTTACGGGCCCAAAGAGTACAACGCGGAGAGGAGGATGAAACTGTGAAACGCGAGGATGTTACGGGCTATCCAATCTCTCTCGATTTGCATACACCGCGATGAAGAAGGCACGTGGGCAACTCAGGATGGCGGCGAGATGGCCGCGTAATGAGTCGCGCTTATGCATACAAGCAGTGACACCTTCTCCGTCGGAGAGTGTGAATCATCGCCTGGCGGAGATAAGAACCTTCCTATCGTTCTTCCGCCCCTCGACTGTCTTTTCTTCTGTTCTCCCCCCTCCTCTCTCTCTCTCTCTCCCTACCTGTTACTACGACTCGTTTCCTCTTCTCTGTCTTTCGAGCCGCACAATACTTGCACGTGCATCCAGAGACGGCGCCCCGGCAAGCGAACCGGCCAGCAACTAGTTATTATAACTTTAAATTATAGGTATTCGCGTAGGTGACATACAACGGCCGTAAGTGCGTGCGCCGACGATTTATACGAATACTATGCGCGGCCCGCGTAGCCTCTTACCCCCGAGGCTAGAGATACACGTAAGTAGGTACAAGGTACCTACGTAGATACTTCACAACATAGGTACGCGCGACAAATGGGAGTTCTCTTTCAACGACACGCGTCGATCATCGACAGGACGGAACTTTGAATCGTTATGTTAGCTAATGCGATTAGAAACGGATTCGTTCGTTAGTCGTTTTAGATACGTATAAAGGTATAAGTTTACGTTTATAAAACGATACAACTTTGGAGAAGCGATCCCGAAGGGAATGCGGAGCGGAATTCTCTCGAAGACGAGAGAAACGTCTCGTACGTATCTGCGTACTTACCGTACAACGATTCGGAATTAACGCGCGCGATAATGGCCTTTACATAAATTAATTTGTTTTCGCGTCTTCCAAGATAGTACATAGCGTTAAATGGGAATTTACGTAACGGGGAAAGTCGTTACGACCACGCGAGATCCGTAAGCGGCCAAGAATAGTTTATTGTTGAACGTTTATTCTATGTTAATAATATACATTTATTGTAGTTCGGTACGCGTAAAAATCGTCGTGGCGATTAATTCGATAGGTAAAACAGCTTTTCCAAGATAAGAATTAAACAAATGCTAATTGCGATTAGTTATTACAACGCTATACACAACATCGCGCAGATAACGCGTAGGTGATACAGTACGCCGTTAGTGCGTGCGCCAAGGATTTATTCGACGGTGCGCATTCGTGTTTTACGCTACCCCGCGGCTCGGATAGAACGAACGATCACGCGAGAACTCGGAGTGTGGAACAATTAATGAAATATACAAGCGCGGCCTTACAATTCGTCGGATAAAACTGTAAAAACGTTGTTACGAGGGCGGCCACGTCTCGATAAATTTAATTACCTCGAAACGCGTGTCGAAGGTGGATTGAGTTCGTTCGAGCGCCGTTCGATTGTTTGCCGGACGAATTGCGCGATCGGAATTTTCTCTTACGTGCTCCTTCCAAATCTTTGATGGTTTTCGTCTTTAAAATCGTTATTTTAATTATCCCTCGACGAACGGCCATACTAGCTAAAAGAATAGGACGGGAGACGTTCGACGTTCGACGACGACGGGGACGGCGACGGCGGTGACGACGGTGAGCGTAAAAATGGCCAACGGAGAAAACGTGTCGACACCCACTTGAATGGTCGAGTTTAGCCAGAGTCCGGTATATAGAGAACGGGGAGCGTGGCCATGGTAAACGCGTGTAATAACGCACACGCGCGATAATAACGCAACCGGATCGGACGTTTGTCGTGAGAGCCAGACCGAGTATGAGACCGAGAGCGAGACCGAGAGGAGGAAGAAGGAAGGAAATACTGCGAACATCGTCGACGTCGACGTCGTCATCCTCGTCGACCGTGTTATAGCCGATATAGAAAGAGCAGAGAGAGAGAGAGAGAGAGAGAGAGAGAGAGACTCGTGGCGCTCTAGCACATAGTTCGTTCTAGCTATGAATGAATGTGGCGCCAAGTGAATGGAGTGCGTCTGTTCGCCCTTGCCTACGCATTTACGACGCGAATCGCCCGTCGTCGTCGTCGTCGTCGTCGTCGTCGTCGTAGTCTGCTCTCTTCCTCTCTCTCTCCTTCTCGGTCTTTTCTTGGTTCTCCTATGTCCAAGCGACATGTGCGGAGAATCGCGAGTGTGCGAGCTAGGATCGGTGACTAATTTGCACGCACTTTACCTCCGCACGAATCTTGTTATCCATTTGTCGGACGAGCTAGACCACCGTCCTCGTCGGCGGTTGGGACGGTAAATCTTTTCTCCCTCTCTTTCGTCCGTTCGTCGTATGTTTCGTTAATAAATTATTCGTTAAAAATATGAACGTTCGATGATCTTTAATGTCGTAAAGATTCGTGTCGAAATCGTGACGATTCGTATCGCGAGTATCTTTCATAATTTCCCGGCTAATCGCCATATCTTCGTTCTTCGATCAGTCTCATAGATACATATATATATATATATATATATATATATATATATATATATAGAGAGAGAGATAGATAGATAGAGAGAGAGGGAGAGAGAGTAGTCGCAAAGAGGCGGACACGGACACTTTGTAGTGCACCTTAATCACACTGACAGAGTCGAGCACTCTTATGCCCGCGTGTGCGACAACAACGGACGGCGGTATCGTTTCTGCGAAATGCCAACCGGTCGGTATCTAGACCTTAAGCGGTCGAGCAACTTTGATGTGACGTGACCAAATTGATTCATGGCTCATTGTCACGCACGCTCTCAAAACCGTTCACGATTGGTCACCGGTTGTGGCATTTAGACGCCGTTCGAGAGCGCCGATTTTCATTTTCGCGAGTCTCCCCCTTCCCTCTCCCGAACCACCTTTCTCTATTTTTTCATAGAAATGTCAATAAACAGGTAACATCGTTGATCTCTCTTTCGTCGAAGAAATCGATTATCCAATAAATCGGTTGGAGGTTGAAACTATGAATCGTTTGTGATAATTACCATGTGTCTTTAACACGACGTTCGTTCGCGCCACGGTGCATGATTTGGCGGAGCTACATCCTCGAGGGGCGATCGTAAAAATGCCTCGTTCGAGGAAACAAGGCTCCCGTGCTACCTGCCGTAAAGATAAAGAACCGACGAAAAGGTGCCTCTGGAGGAATCGATGCGTCCGATACACGAACGGTCGAACGCACGCACGCACGCACGCACGCACGCACGCACGCACGCTCGCACACACCTTCAACGATCGCCTGAAGGTTCGTCGGCGATCTTATCGGTACCAAGGACCGTGCTCGAATGACGGGCAGGAATTAGGCAATTACGTGCCGCTTAATTGCTAATTACTCAAGGGGGCAGCCGACCGACACTAATTACTCCTACTAACAATTTATATCGTTCATTCATTCTCTAGTAATTAAAGTTTCACGCGACAACGTTTTCAAGGATTCCAATGCTTTCGGAATCTCTTTAACCGGAGCCTAAAATTATCGAGATCTTCGAGTAGGTTTATTTATCGATCGAAATCACGGAACAGAGGTCCGTGATCCGTTTGATTACCGGTTTCTCGTCGTTTCAAGGGACCGAAGTAAAGGTTAACGAACTAACATGATCGATGACGTAAAAGAAACGCTCGAGCGACTATGTAGATGGCAATAAAAATGCGAACCGATGGAAAAGAAGGAGGTTCGAGATCGTCGTAATTATGACAGGTTAATGTCGCCGGTGCAATTCGAGAAAGTTAGGTCGTTGGAAATTGAACCGCCCACGCGATATTAGCGCGACCGCACATCGAACCTAAACGCCCTCTTGCCGCACGTGCGTGCGCATGTACACGCAGCGAAGGCACATACGTATTCCATTAACGCGATCCAGAGGGCCCGATGCTCGGGAGGAAAGCTCGAGAGGGAAGGAGGGCATACGCATCGCGAAACGTCTCGTGCACCGACGTTATTTATGTGACGTTCCATTACAAACTCTTAATTGTTTGACTAATGTGCAGCTAAGCGCGCACCGCCGAGGTCCGGTTCAAGGATTTACCTTCTTCTTATTGCTTATGGATTCTCTCGTTGTTCCTCGCGAGATGATTCATGGCTCGTACTGGATCTTCGCTATTATTTTATTCCCAGGACACCGAATTCCTCCTTTCCGCTTTTTCGAGAATCGACGAATTTACGTACGAAAATTTACTTACGCTTGTATCGAACGTTTATAATTACGTAAAAGCAAAGATCCGGAGTAGATCGATACGGTTAATTATCTTTCTCGTATCTCTTAGAGATGGTAATCTCGTCGAGCGAGCGTGAAAAGGAGAAAAAGTGGAGGGATCCCCGTAGCGAGCGAAAATCGACGTCGGATCCGACCGTTTAAGACAATACGTGGCCGGTTTTAACGCACCTGCCCTGTGTATACGTGAGCGAGATTAAATATTGATTTACCAGCGAAAGTAGAAGGAGAAAGGAAAGAGGAAGAAAATAAGGTAGAGACGAAGAAGCAAAGGCACCTGCCAATTTTCGAAGATGACTCTGCGAGCGGACGACCGCGAGAGGAGGCCATTGTTTTAATGTGTGTGTGTGCGCGCGCGCGCGCGCGCGATCCAAGAGCTTCCGCCGACGACTCCCCGTCGTTCTTTACGAGCCGCCTATTATCGATCGATTTATTTACTTGCTCGCTTATATAAAATTATTTATCGGTGTATACCTATCTACGTTATACCGAGTGTGGGTGCTCCGCCTTCTTGACCTTCGTGCTTCTTCGCAACTTCCTGTCGTTTTTCTTTCGTTCGACGCTAATAGACCATTGAATATGTTGATGGAACGTGTACTCGTCGATCCGGTGTGCGTGCGTGCATGAACGCGCCCGTGCACCCGTGTCTGTGGTTCGACTCGACGAGCGCTTTAAATTAAATTGCAAAGCTTCCTCGTCTCTTCGACTACAGCAATAGGTAGCGAATAATAATAATCGGATAACCCTAATGCGAATTCTCGTCGAGAGTGAAAAATCTGATTGAGGTCGAAGCGTGTCCGAAGGAAATGATTTCTCTCTATAAATAATAATATGTATGTCATTAATCGTAATATTAAAATGTTAAACGTCAAAGCGCGAGCGAAATTTATCGGGCACGATGGGGAAACGTAGGATAGTTTTTCGTTCAGGGACGAGAATATTTCGCAAGCGAGCGCGGTAGTTCGTCGCTCTTGGCGATATTTCGCTCGACAGGTGAGGACGTGTAGGACGATCGTGTTTTACGGCAATACCATGCGCGCCTAGCTCATTACGCGCCATGATTCATTTATTCGCGTTGAGCGGAGTCGCCGATTTTACATACAAGAGGGATACCCATACTCCGCTCGCTCGTTTCGCCCGACTCTTCCAACGCGCTCGAAGCATAAGTTTACCGAGTCAACGAAACCCCGGCGTGCCTAGCATCGTTTAGATGGAAATAAATCCTTCTGGATAGGGAGTATTATTTAGAGTGTCGCGTTGCGCGTATACATCGAGACCGAGAGACGCGAATTCATATATTTTGCGGGACGAGCACGAAGGACAACGATCTTTACCTACGCTCCTTTTACTTTACGAATCTTGTATCTCTTACCTTCTTCCGCGATCTCATCTCGACGAGAATTAAAGACGAAGAAAGAACGAAGCGTAAAAATTAACCATTAAATCTATCCCCGCGGTAGCCCGATTTCCGATGACTCTAGAATTATTCGATAAGATACACGTGCGAGTTTGCGTATTCATTTCCTTCCGGCTCTAAGGATATCGAAGGATCGAGATCCTCGTCAGACTCTAGAGACAACTGTGAAATCGTTTTATCGAAGACCACCCTATCCGCATCTTCCTATAATCCTAATCGATTTCAAGGCTCGTTATAACGCTATAACCGTTTCTTCCTGCCGCCAACCAAGGTTAATTATTCATTAATGGTTGCACTCGACGATGCGTCTCCTTAAACATTCTTTTTTCAATGTCCAACGTTCAAATATTACATATTTATTTCTTTTTATCGCCTTTGATAAACGCCACGTAAATCTCGGCATTAATTTTGATTTCACGTACGTACGCATTATTCGTCGGATTCATGTACGACGCAATATTTTAAGATCGTCATCTTTTCTGGAGGCACCGATGCATGGCTCACGGCATTTAACATTTCCTCGATGACAATCTATTCTCCGTAGCTTAGAACTATCCGCGAGGGGGGCTCGTAAGGGGGGTGCGAAAAAAATCCAAGAGACACGGTCGAATAATTCCGTTATTACGTTGTTTCGTTACCTCCATCTCTTTCCGTTGGTCATACTCGAGAGCCGCGTGCTCTCCCAGAAGCGACAATAATGTCTCTCGAATAAGCGCGAATAAGAGCGAATAAGAGCGAATAAGAGCGAATAAGATCGTTCGCAAGCTTTGCCGTATCGTGGCAATTCGCTATGACGCCGCTTGAATTAATAATCGGTGCGCAATGAAGACGACGATTTATGCGGGCTAAACGCGCGCGCGACCCAGAGGCGCTTAGATATCGAATTTGAATGCTCTTGGAACTATTCGCCGGGTCTTATGATACAGTTGGACGTTTATGAATACCCCTCGAGATCCATGTTTCAAAACGTTTGTCTGACTCTATTGGACAACGACGAAGACTGTTTCGCAATATCGACTGGGAAAAATGGAGACTCGCGTTGGTGGTTTTAATGCGTTTCCGAACGCGTTTTACGCGCCTAACTTATACGAACTCGTTATATGTATATATATATATATATATATATATACACACACACACGCGCGCGCGCGCGCACACATATTTTTATTTTCTTTCAGCTGGATTCGACCCTTTCTAACGCGATTTCGCCACACATCCGACTAGTTTATTAATTACTATCGTTCCTTTGTCATCGATTTCTTTATCCAAGAAGAGATATCGAAGGCGCGCGTATAAAGTGAATAAGACTCTTGTAGGTACGTGTTATAGATCGTGTTCTCGCGTATATACGTGGGTAGCGTTAAAAGGCGAGCGACGAAGGCAAAGGAGGATGACGTTTCGCGCTACGGCTGTGTTTACAACGCCGACGACACCATCTTCCGCGCCTTGGCGAGACGTCTCGGGTTTCAGCCGCGCGTGCTCCTATCCGCAAAATATTCGCGACACGTGCATATTATGGCCACCTTCTGGCATCGCTCGCGTCGTCCTGCATTTACTCCCCCTTTGTCCCTCCGCACGAAGCGCAAGAGATTGGATCGAATGTTAGCGACTTTGCATTCTCGGTATGGACCTACAGCTTCCCGCACTTTTATTCGAAGGCCATGTTACCTGCGAAAAGGGTTCAAACGTAATTCGAACTCCCATATCCGGGAATTTCGACGAACGTTTTAACCATTTTCCCCCCTATTTGACTTTTAATTTCGTTCGAGTATTTTTTTTCTTTCTTTTTTATTTCTTTTAATAATTTACTTCAATTTCAATAATCTTACCGATCGATAATTCGCTTTTTTCTTTTCAAGCAATCGAGATAATCGTATATCATTTTTACGACAATTCTCATAGTTGAAAAGTTAAACGAGGAGGAAAAAGAGAAAGATTTTACGCTGACAATAGTCATTTAGCGCGTCGTCGAAACAACAGCGATGAGTCTGATAACAGTGAAATCGAGAAGGTGTCGTCCGAGCACACACGCTTCTATCAAAAAGATTAAATTCCTCTTGGGTGTGGTATTTCGTTGTTACTTCCAGGCGAGCACTAAAGCGACATAACTCTTCTCCGATCGACCTGGCTTAGGATAAATATTTATCGAGTAACGATAGCACATTAATAGACGTTTATATTTGCTCCATCGGTGACGTTTTACCGAAAAAAAAAAAAAAACGCAAATCGTGCGATTCGATTCTATCCCTTTCTCGAGTTCTCGATTCTTCGAATTTTCCTCCTCTCGTTAAATTTGATTTAAGGAATGAACGATCGGTCATAGTATACTCGACGAGCGTGTAAATGGACAATTTAAAATGAAATGGAGGCGATCGCTCAACGGGTAGCTTTCTAATCTCGTGTATCGTCCGGTCTATTCTCGGTGCTAATAGCGAACGGGTTTGTCAGAATTAAATCTATAAGGGAGAATGCTAGGCCTCGTTCGGAGGGATCTCCGCTCGAATTCGAGCTAATCAGTGGCTCTTCAAAAATCAAAAAGGCTGTCTCTCTTTTTCTTCCTCTTTAAATGGAGAGAGAGAGAGAGAGAGAGAGAGAGAGAGAGAGAGAGGGAGTGGCATCGATCTCCTCGGTTTTTCGTCAGCGTCACCGTCGAGGATATTCTCTCGTTAACCGAGGCACCTGCCACGTCCGTCCTTCGACTAAACGATTCGTGAGTAAGGAAGAACTCGGAGGAAGAAGAAAATCTTCCTTGTACACCTTGGAGAAAGTGTATGTGTGTGTGTGTGTGTGTGTGTGAGAGAGAGAGAGAGAGAGAGAAAGAATTACAATGGCAGCGTGAATCGACGGATCGATGGCCGATTGTGAGAGCCGATGATGAGAAGAGAAGAAGAGAAGGAGGATGAGGTGAGGTGAGGGGAGGGGAGGGGGGTGGGGATGGGAGGGAGAGGGGGAGGAGAGCCGCGGAGACGCGTGGGCGAAGCCTTTTGTAACGGTAAATTACGGCACGAAAAGGTGGTAAAAAGAGGACGCGCTACGTCGTGCCGATGTCGTGGCAGAAAGAAGAACGGGGTAGAGGAGACGCTGATTTGAATATCGACGTTGAAGAACGGTGAAGGATCACGAGGCGTGGGCAATACGGCTCTCTCGCCTTATGGCTGCACCTTACGATTCTTCTTTCTCTATATCTCTTTGCCTCGCACTCTTTCCGCTTCTTTCTTTCTTTCGTTCCCTCCTCGAGATTTAATGCAGCTACACGTGCTTTCGTAACGGTACATCGCAGCCATTGGAAAGCGATACGAGAGGAACGCAGATACGTAGCGGAGACAAAAGTTTAGCGAGAGAAACGACTACGGATGCATATACGTTCCTTTTTTTTTTTTATTTTTTATTTTTTATTTTTTTTTGTATTTTTCTCGCGTTTCGCAAGTTTTACGTCGATAAAGAGAATCTGTTAGATCCGTTCGCGCACACGACTAATAGGTACGACCGATGGATCGGGCGAGCGCACGTAAAACAGTAAGATCAGTGGTGAACGACGATTTATATCTTCCCGCAAGATTATTTCCAATTTACGAGAGGATAGAAATCGCGACGAGCGATCTCGCATGATGGTCGTTCCACCTCACGGTACACGGTTTTAAAAGATGACTTCTCGCGATCGGATCGACGTCGTTCGACGAGCAACCACGCGTAGCTGCACCTGTATCGATTAATCCACGGCACCAATTTAGCGAGATACCTAATCTCGTGTATTTCGATCATAGCGCAAAAAGGAATTTCCAACTTTGCCGAGGTCCTCCTTTAAAATCGAGATAGACCATTCGATTAGATTTATGATCGGGTATAGGATAATGGTAGCTAAATAGAATGCGTAACAGTAAATATCTAGACGGTATTATATAGCTGTACTGGATTTAGGTATTTTAGAGAGAGAGAGAGAGAGAGAGAGAGAGAGAGAGAGAGAGACCGTTATGTAAATTCGATCGTTCTTTTTCGCTTTTACGTCTTACCCTCGATAGATTTACAATCTTCCCGCGAGAACCGTCGGGATTCCGTGCGGATTTATGCGCGCGAATAAATTTTCTTTTTATTTATACGTATATATATATATATATATATCTCTCTCTCTTCTCTCCTCTCGGTACGACATCGATAGATCGACGGCACACCTGCGCGATCGACGGAGAGAAAACGGAAGACTTCCAGCCGAGTAATACGCCGGGAGAGGAGATCCAAACGTAGGCAAAAGTACGTCGGTGGACGTTAAACGCTAGGCAAATCCATTCACTCCGCGTGGCGCAAGGGTTCATTCAGGCTCCGCCAGTCGTAGACCGGCCGCCCACGAGACGTTATTTGCATAGATTCGCGCGCGAGCTCACGCGAAAAACAGAGAAAGAACGAACTAAAAGTACCTAGAGACACGCGGGCGTACCTATGCGCGAAGCCGACTTTTACCTTTGCTCTCGTCGTTCGATCGGAGGACACAGAAGGGTAACGAAACCTCGGCCAGGGATATTTACATACTCGATTCTCGATCTCTCGTTTAACCGAGAGAGTCGAGATCGCCGATATTCTTCCTCGAAATAACCGAGTCGTAAAGCAAACTTTCGTTCTCTCAGCTTGTATAATAAAACGGAGATTGCGTGCGTCGTGGATTTTCGAATCGTCTCGATCGAGTCTCGTATCGTTTTTCCTTCGTGACAGAGAGAGAGAGAGAGAGAGAGAGAGAAAGAGGATCATTACGATCATCTCCATTACCATCACCGAGAAAAAAATCGTACGCGAGTTCTTTCCTTCTCTAGCCGACGTCCATGAGATTTCTCAATATCCTCTAAGAATATTAGAATCTCGAGAGCGCCATTTACGAATGAGTAAGAGAGTAAGGGAGCAGCACGGTCGCGCATTATCTCGACACGTCGAATAAATCAGATAGAAATTGGAGCACGAGTATGGTGTCTCCATCGTCGTACATCGATAGATCCTTTATCGTGACTCGTTGCGCTGCGCTGCGCTGCGCTGCGTCCGTTCGATCGATCGATCGGTCGGTCGGTCGGTCGGTCGGTCGGTCGGTCGGTCGATTGCGAGCGCTCGTGTACACGGACACGTGAGCTCGCGAGCTTAACCGAGCGAAGCGGATGGATCGACGATGCGCCGAGATGATCGACGAGAGACCAGCGTGGATCGGAAAGTCAAAGTCGAGGGAGATCGGAGACGGAAAAGAGGGGAAGAATCCGTGTGACTCTCTCGAGTCGAACGAGGGGAGGAGCGTTCGAGAGGCGGTCGCGCTCGCCGATTGGCCGAACACCCTTTACCAGAGCTCGCTAGACGCCGAGATAATTATACCGGTGCGATAAATTAGCCGGACGTGTCACTCGCCGCGTGAAACTTGTCCGGACGCGAGTGTCCGGTCCGCGGGATTTCGCGCCGACCAATCGCGGCCAGGTCCGATCCTTTTCACCGCGAGAGACACTCCGTCTCCGGATCGCGTTATCGATTTATAACGTCGTTAACGCGTCTCGTTGCCTCTGCTAACACGCGGCTCGGTTATCCACCACGAGAGAGAAGCGTTTCTCGATTCCGTTTAATCCTTCTTAACGGATACGCGTCTCGTCCTATCGATAATTAAACATCCGTCCTAGAATAATCCCTTTCTTTAATCGTTCCTTTGTACGTATTCATTAATCCGCTGTATTTATACGCGTTCGATCTCTCGAATAGTTATCGGTATTAACGTTAATAAGGTACGATACGTTATAGGATAAATCCATAGGCGATACTAGGTGCCCAGGACGTATCATCCATTGATCCACGATATTAAGAATAAATTATTCTTCCGCGTCTACGGTACGCGTCGGTTCTGATCGATCGTAGGCGTTTCTTCCGGGGAAAGGATTAAACGGCAATCCTTGCGTGTCTTCTTTCTACGTATATCCAATTACAACCTCCGAAAGATGTTCGAATCTCGTGGCTCTAGTCAAAGAAATATTCTTTCGATAAAAATGAGGCCGTCCTTTGTTGCGCACAAAGAACGATAGATCGATCATCGACGGATACGACATTGAACGGTACATCTGCACCCATAACGTAAATGGAGGGACCCAGGAAGTACCTCCTAACCGTTCGATTTATTAATATTTTCCCTTTCCCCCACTAGCTTCTGATTCCGCTCGAAAAATCCGACGGAACTTTTACCAGACGATGGAGGATCTTTTTGCAGCATCCGCTGTCTAGCGGGACCGCTTACGGTGACGACGAATTTCCGCTCGGATGGAAAAGTGGGTCACTCGGTGGGATCTTCGGTGAAAGATACCGAGAGTCCTTTGGAATAAAACTCGGTTGATCTCGAGAGAGAAACGGTAGGTCTCGTCTAAGAAGGTGGTTCAACGGAGAAAAGCCGAGAGTAGTAATCGGACGCAACAACGACGCGTAAACTTGAGTACGTTTACTCTAAAATCAACCTCTGTCGCCGGGCCATTGTGCCCAGTGTGAAGCAAGGAGAACGACAAACCGCGTTCCTTAGCGTCGCGTTAGTTGGCGCGACGTACGCGTAAGTACAAAAGAGAGGAAGCAGGTAGAGCAGGACGGCGCCATAGAATTGATCGATCATTCGCCATATCGGCCATACAAGTACCTCTACTCGCGATACGCGAGCGCGCACGTAAGAGGCGCACCAGAGCTCGAAAAGAAACGGAGGAGAGGGATACACGCTTGTCCTGGACCATTGGCAGCACCGGCAATTGTTAATCGCGTTCAACGGTCGACTTAATCCGGTTATATCGACGTAGCGAGATACCGTGCCACGATACCGTCTCTCTCACATCGGTCTACGCGATTTAATTATTCCGCACGCTTGTCGACGTTGTGTGTTCCCAAAAGGTCACCGTTCTTACCTTTATTATTTCTTTCGCCCGGCTATATCACGTAACGCGAATCTGCGAGCGATCCGCAAGTGCACGTAGACGAGAATCGCGTAATCGCCTACTACCTTTGTATATTTCTACGCTCGATCACGTTTTCTTTCCTTCTTTCTTTCTTCCTTTCTTATATTTTCATTCTAATCGAGGACCGAATGGAATCGTAATTAATTTCAAATATATCATCGATTCGTCGGTTTTATTTAATTACGTTACCTTATCGTCGGTAACGATCGACGCTCGATCATTCGCGGCCAGAGTATTTTCGGTGTACGATATGACTCGCGGGCAAATTCGAGAGATCGGCCGAGTCCCTTGGTCGGACGTTAATTCACGATTTACGCAATCCGCTTTCGCAAGGATGCCTCGTACATCTGCCACCCACACGCCTTGGGACAGGAATTATCCTAATGACGGTCGAGGCCTGTTTATAACGCCTTTAAATTGATTCCCTCGCCTTGTAGTTTCGGGCCGCTTAAATCTCGACGAACGCGCTCGATCAACGAAGAACTTTTCTCGAGTATTTTTTTTACTCATCGAGATAATGAAAAAGTCGTAGATGAAATCGTTCTCACTTTCGCGAGGCAGTATCAAAGTCGTACGAACGTTTACGTCGTGAAAATTGACGGCAATTTGACGAACGAGTAGCCCCGATATGCTAACTGATCTTTTGCATCGATTTTCGCGAGTCCTCGAGCGCGCTCGAACACGAGCTGAAATAAGCGATACGGGTAAACGGGTAGGTAAAGATTATCGTAAAACTTGTAATCTCGAGAAGAGCGTGTTCCTTTTCTCAGGAGCATCGTCATTTTCTTGCCGAGAATTATGTTACCGACAATCGCGTAATGACAACCTCGTAGGCGTATATTTTGCGATGATAGGAACAAATAAGACGCTCGCGCTAATAGTCGTAGAGTCGAACTACGGCTGTTCCTCGTTTTTCCTGGTCGTTCGTAGAAACAAATCGGACAAATATATTTCTCGTATACGTACGTGTATCGAGGATCTTCGCCATACTTGGAATCGGTACGTCCGTGCTCTGACAGGAAATTAATGTCTCAATCAGTGCAAGGGTCCGCCCCGACGGATTTACCCTTACCCTTCCTGAATCTTTCATTTTCTTCGACTTTGTTATACATACCGTCGTTATGCCTCGGCCCGTAGTAGATCCGTGTATCGTGAGCGGCTCGAACAAAGACCCGAACGACGCCTAAGAAATACCTTTCATTATAGCGAACCTCCTCCACCTCTCGCGCTTGCATTAAATAGGACGCGTGCACGTGCTCGTAATTAACTCATTACTTAGAGTAACGAGTCGCTAAACTCGCTTAGTTTCGACGTCGATTAAAATGTATTTACCGTTCAGTAAGGTAAGTAAGGTAGTAGGAACGATATCCGAAATTCGAAAGGAGGATCGAATCGAAGTAAGGATAAAGATCGACGGGTATAATTTTCTATTATATATATGTATTTCTTTTTTTTCTAGGTCAACTCGAAAGAAAGAACCATTACGGTAGTTTGTAAATGTCGGTCGAACGGAGGGAGTTTGGCTCGTTTCGCGCTCGAGCGGAGCAATACGCGTGTCTTCTTTCTCTTTTAAGCGACTCTCGCTCTGTCAGGATCATTGTACGGTAGTACGGTACGGTCATTGGGCGAGGAGATAGCCCGATTACTGTCAATTCGCACGCTCGAGCGAACTTCCGTCGGAGCTCTTATTGTCGGCCGATTAGCAGCGTGGTAAACGACGCTAATCCGAGAAGAATCTCGCGTTTGATCCTCGTTCGAGTATCCATTATGAGCTTCGTCTCTTCTCCCGTTCCTCTATTCGTATGGGTAACGTATACACGCGTCTTTTCTACGTGGAAACGGTCCACCTGTCCGGCGCCTGGGAACGGACGATAAATCACGCGGTTTTTAAAAGAGACGGCTCGGCCATAGGAAGAAAGACGACGACGGGACTCTCGTATGTAAGATCGGGGGAAAAAAAAAAAAAAAGAAAAGAAGGGAAGAAGAATCCACTGTCTTTTTCGTGCGAGCGCGTTCTCTCTCTCTCTCTCTCCTTCCCTCTTTCTCTCGTTCATTCGGCCGCTCTATCTCCATCTACATTTATTTCTTTTTTTCTCCGTCGGAAACTCTTTTGCACGGCGAGGTGATCACACGGCGATTCACGGCGTGTGTATTCAGCGGTGATCATTAACCGACTATTATATGCAGCCTCTCTTCTCGCGATCGCGGGGACCGTAGCCTGCCGCGCGGACTGCCCGGCGTCTATCTTTTTCCAAGAGTGACTTCGCCTCTTTCTTCGATCTGCCTGTAGCCGACCGTAGATACCGACGGTGGAGGAACATCTTTCAGGGCATTCAGACCACGCGTTACACTTGTTGCCTTCGCTTTTGTCGATGATCGCACGGCGCGTTAAAGCGAGTCATTATTCATCCTAAGGGGTTGTCTATCCGGATATCGCGTCTCTCTCTCTCTCTCTCTCTCGTTTTGTTTTTGTTTTTTTTTTTTTTACTTTCGATTACGTAATTCGAATTACCGTCGAAAGCGTGCAGCTGAAAGATTCCGTCGTTACGAGCTCTCCTCGCTTCTGGGTGTCTCGAACTTTGTTTCGAGATTTAGCTCGAGCGAAAGTTGGAATCCTTTAAGGATTTTTTCAACGACGCATCCATCATCCACTACTTTCTACCATCGAGGAGCTAGAATAGTCGTTGTATCGTGACATAATTAACTCGAGTACCGCGATAATCGTTTCACCGAGCGACGGAACCTACGTCAACGCGGAGCAGTTTGTTGCAAAGTGAACGGAGATCGTTCGATGGACCACCGAGAAGGATCGTGGTTCCGAGATAAGACGTACGAAAGGAAAGTAGATCATCAAGATGGATGCCACGCGATGCACGTCGAAGAGAAAGAAAGAAAGAAAGCTATAAAGGGTCGACGAAAAAAAGAGTTTCTCTCTCTCTCTCTCTGTTTCTCATTCGGGAGCCTCAGCAGCATATGCGTGGGTAATGACAGGGTGTGGAGAGACTGCCAAGGTCGCGCGCGTATAAATATCTTCGTGGAGTGGTGGAGGCAAACGAACAACGATTTTCGGCGCGTGTTGGACCGACCATAAATCCTGAGCCCATTTACGAGACAGATGCACAGATAGCTCGAAACGCGGCCTCTCGCGTTGACCACTCGCGTTGGCAACCCCTTTGAGAGAGAGAGAGAGAGAGAGAGAGAGAGAGAGAGAGAGAGAATCCCAACTACGGTGTACCCAAGAGCGATAATTATTAACTCGGCTGGTGGTTAAAAGGCGTCTGCCGGAGGAAGTGCCTGAATCGTCCGGGATTTTAACCGCTTCTTCTTCTTCTCCTACTCTTCCTCCTCTTCTTATTTCTCTCTCCTCTTCTTCTTTTGGCGAAGGGGCCGACTACAGGGGAACGCTCGTCCATTGCTTCCTTCCCGAAAAACGCCGCGAGCCTGTATTTTTTGTTTCTTTTTTTTTGTTTTTTTTTTTTTTCTTTCGTGCTCCTATCGTGTTCCTTAACGAGCCTTCAACGAGAGAAAGTCTCTCGACCCTGGCGTGTACGTTCGCCGATCGTGGGTGAATTCTCTTCGAATCCTTCGTGCCACACTTACACACCATTACTTAATAAATTCGATTAAGAGTCTTAATGTTTTCGATTTGCTAATCGAATCAAAGTTTGAAAATCCGCATTCAATTACTCAAACGTATCCTACGGGTTACACCGTACGACGGACGCCACGCAACGACATCAAATGGATAAATTTATCGAGGAGCGCGATAACATTTTAGTATTATTGTACCGTCGATAATAAAATCCAGTCGTCAAAGCTCGGGAACGTTCGACGTTCCGTGATTTTACCTGCCTACTCTCGCACATCGATCGTATTTCATACGGGATATCTTTGCGTCGTAGAAGGAAGCTGGCACGAGAGAGCTCTATAGCACGAGTCTATGACTACTCACGCGACGATGAAGAGAGGAAAAGATGCACCTGCGTTGGTCCCACGCAGAGAAAGATAGAAATAAAGAAAGAGATAATCGATGGAGGAGTCATCGTCATCGATTTCTAGCTAGTACGAAAAAGGAACCGGCGTCTACGTTCGAAAGCGCACGTGCGTATCCGGCGAAAGGGAAAACGCAGGCGTAACGATCCCACAGTTTTAATTACGCCAACGTGGACCGGACGCACACCCGCAGAGTCGTCCCGCCGATCGAGAATATTTCCAATTATTCGACCGTTAATTAAATATCGTCCCTAATGACGAGCGGCTCGCGCACGGAAAACTAATGGACCGCTTGGTATCTTAATGAAGACGTGGGCCGAGTCGCGAAAGGTGTTGGCCTTATTAACGATCGTGATATATTATATTTTTCCTACGAACGACGTCCCGATCGATATCGGGCCGATTTCCTATCGATCCAAACGGAACGTGCGATTACCACGTTCGAGATACGAAAGATCTCCTTTCGTGGACGGAGGCCGAATCTGCATTCTATGGATTCCAATTAACGATACGCGTACGACTCTAAGGATCTCGTAAAGAATCAATATACGACATATAAATCGGCTCGGTAAAATTGGCTCGTTCGTCGCGTAAACTCTCGACGTCGATAAAAGTTATCTGAAATCTCGCGCTCAGATACCGGCCGAGGGAGATGAGGAGAAGTGCGATGTATAGACGAGTTAGCGAAGGAGGCTCGGCAAAAAAGGTTGGAAAGGCGCTTTATCCGAGGCGCGGTTAACCGGCTGGTAGCTCGCTCCTTGTCAGCTCCACCCTCTCACGGTTTCTTATTGTCCGCGAGTCGATCGAGCTATCTCGCCGTCTCTCTTCCTCGGAGCGCAGAGTGCCCGGAGAGGAGGATTGCGTGCGCGGCGAAGGCGAAACTAATAACACCGGCTTGGCTCGCCTTACCTTCGCTCGGCTCTCGGCAAACACGCAATTACGTCTCGACGCCGTGGCATGAACCGAGCTACCGCATTACGGGGCCCACGGACGAAATCTCCTTTTCGCATCGCGCCGCAAGAAAAAGCGATATCGCTTGCTTTCAGAGAAGAACGGAGAAAGGAAGAGCGAGAGAGAGAGAGAGAGAGAGAGAGAACTTTTTACGTTCATCTTATTTCTTTATTCCCGTCAAGATTCTTTACAGATCGTTATATATTTACCTACATTCGTTCCCTCTACTCCGATGATTATCTATCGGGTAGCTCAATTTTGTTCCGTCTCGTGATTTACACCGGCCTCGTTATCCTCCGTGGTTACTTACGCTTTCACGCTTTCGTCGGCTTTAATTGGCGGACGTAAGCTTTTAGAGTCGAAATAATTTTATCTTGGATCACGAGTCTCGGTACGTTCCCTGGCTCTTTAATTGTGCCCGCGCGACGACAACGGAACGCTTCACCTTTATCCTTTCTCCGTGGACCTCGGAGCAGAGACAGTGCTCGCGTTAGTTTGCATAAACTCGGTTGAATCAGAACCAGCTCGCGATAACTAGATTCTTGTTTCTCGATCCTCGAAAGGAGAGTGCGTGCTTTCGCGGGTCGACCTTTCGTCGTCGTAGTCGCCATTCGGGGTCATTGCGTAAGACGTCGCCGTACGCACGCAGGTGCGAGAAAACGGAACGGGTATTACGCGGGCGCGACGACGAACGCCATTATTCCGAGGTTTGGTATCGACATCGATAAATATCGGGCGCGTAACGAAGAAGTGGAAGGTGGTTGGAAAGCGCGTTTTAAGGCCGAGAACGGTTTAAGCTATCGAAGCCATCGCGATCTTTCGCGCGATAAGCGGGCCTTGGCCGGTATATCGGACGAATGAAACGTCATAATATCCGATATGGAAGAGAGAGAGAGAGAGAGAGAGGCGAGTATACGTCGTCGCGTTATTATTCTCGGTTTTCGCGTGGGCTCGAAACAATCTGTATGCGATGTCGCATAATACGCGACAGTCCTTGCGGCATCGCACGCGATCCACCTTTCGAAAGAGCCCGCTTTCCTTCCGGCTCGCCGTCGACTCGACGATATCCTGACGCAACCCTGGCATATCTCTTTTTTCTTTCGTACCTAATAAAACGGTACACGAGTCGTTATCGATCGGATAGATATGCTTTTCTTTACGTTTTTAATGGCATCTATGCGTTTCCGCGTGTATCGCGTCGTGCCGAATCGAAGTATCGCATCGGTAACGTTCCCAGGCTCATCTTATCTGGCGCGAGCCGATAAATCCGGCCGAGGGAAAGCCGAGTCTTTGAATAAACGAGCCATTCTCGTAATACACGCTACATCGGCGGTGCGTTGCGTTCTCGAGGATATAACGCGAAATAAACGATCCGCGGCTAAGCCGTCCTATAGCCACGTGTAGGCGACTCGCGGCGATTAAGTTATGGTCGGAGCTCTCACCATCCCGATCTACCCTCGATCTATCTCGTCTCGGGTCGATTCGACGGAGAATCCTCAAAGAATTCTCGCCGAGCATTCCCCGGGCGTCTCGATCTTTAAACGATGGTAATAAAGCGATGCGATAAATTAAAGTGTGGCGAATGTAAACGCGTGCCGCCTTAACGGTTCTTCGATACACGTTGTCTCTCGAGTATTCAAAATAACGGAAGCGTTAAATTTCGCCATTCGTTCGCCACGCAAATCGATTTGCGATTATTACGACGCGTAAATTGATACCAAATATCCTCTGTTTTTAGGCCCCGTCGTAGAAAAAAAAAAAAAGAAAAAAAAAAAAGAAAGAAAAAAAATTGACGGAAAGTATGGGTATCCTAGAAATCCGATAATTCATAGGAACGTCGGTGTCATTCGACCAAATTACGAGGAAATTCTTTTAAGAGCGACAAACGTAACATAACTCGTCGTAGATGGTTCTTTGGCGTTCGTAGGACTCTCTTCGTCGTGGTCGCGCAATGCGTTTCGCATAACTTGCCGGGTCGCAGGTGTGATCGAGAAAGTCATCGATCGTATCGACCCGCATCTCGTGAGAAAAGTTCGATCCTCGATGTGTGGCGCCTACCAACCCCCTCGCATGCGTTCTCGTGCGTCGACGAGAGAGACATACATAATGAGAGAGAGAGAACTCGAGGGGGTCACCGGCGCTTTGCAAAGGTAACTCGCGAACGATGATATATACCGGGACAAAAGTTGGCCGCCCAGACGGCGAGAAACGCCTTTAAGACAATAAAACCGCCGGCGGTGCGCGCTTGTGCCCGCCGCGATGCTCGTAGGCAATCTTTCTCTATCTCTCTCTCTCCCTCTCCTCTCTCTCTCTCTTCCTCTCCTTCTTTCGCTCAATGAGCAAAGCCGGCGGCGGCAGCTCTCTGCGTCGAGAGAAAGCGTAGGTCGTACCTCGGGATCTGCCTAGTCGTTCTATGTAAGATAACATCGCTCCGACTTTGTCTCCTCCGTACGCGCGAGCACGAACAGAAGTTATCATTAGTTCGATATGTTGTAAATCGAGAGTACCTATAGATATTATAAGATACGCGTTTTGTAAGAATTACTCGGCTTACTAACATCGATTAAATCGAAGTATCCAGGATGAAAATTATTCGATTTGGACGTTGCCGTTAGGTGGGGACTATTATGAAACGGTGAAAGGTTCGTAAATTCTTTAGGATCGAGTAGCGTTCGAAAGATATCTTTATCGTCTGGAGAATTTGCTTCTTCTGGAATTTAGAATGCGATATGTTAAGATCGATCGAATATTATTATCGAGATTCGAATCGAAATATTCCAGGCAACTCTGGTAGAATGGTAAATGGCATGTCACGTTGGGAGCAAGACGAGATTCAACGAGACGACGGGACACATTATAATATCATATAGGAAGTAATAAGTCGCGTATCGCAAACGTGTATCTTTCGTTCGGTCCCGCAATGCCCTAGAGTCCTTAACCTTGGCGCGTTATGGGCTCGCGATTACCAACGTGAGTGGTAATGAGAGCATACCACTGCTCGGCGTTGAGCACCGTGCCAGGCGAATTCATTGGCGGCGACAGATCCTTTTCCACCTTAGAATTAAACGCGAAAGCCTGCTATCGTCAAATCGATTTTTCGTCGATTCGAAATAAAAAGAATTTTTAACGACAGGATAATTTGGATATTTATCGTTTTTATAGTCGTGGAACGATTCGGAAATGATCGAGCGATCGAACGGCAAACGAGCAATTTCGTACATACGCATTCTGATCGTTTGAACGAACGCGCAAATTTTTCCAAAGTTAAACTCTACGAACGCGATTCTAATTTTTGGCAACGTCTTTGTTTTATTTTCGTTTCCTTTTTTTTCTATTATTATTATTATTTTTTTTTTTTTTTTTTTTTTTTTTTTTTTTTATTAGGCAAATATTAGCAAAGATTCTCAAGTATTCGACGCCAATGGACAGGAGAGGCCAGCTCTGCACGAGCTGACTAGAGTCTCGGCTAGAGTCTCGACTATCGGCGCTATCAGGCATGATAGATGGCGGGCGGTGGCACGATAAATCACCGGATCACACCGAGTGACCGAAGATCTACGAACGATCATCCTGGTTTTAAGCTCTTCGGCTGTCGATCAACTCGCGGGCAGAGCAAGAATCATACCTACGTACACCGCGATAACGATCGACGACGAAAGTATTAATTATTATTTGCTGCCTTGTTTCTTCTTGTTCTCTGTCTTTTGCTCTTCCAAGAGAGAGAGAGAGAGAGAGAGAGAGATGCTTGGTTTCCATCGCGAGGACGGAACGAACCCACCGTCTCGTTTCATTCTGCGCCGCGAAAGTGACGAAACCCCCGCCGGAACGATTTCACTCGCACGTTGAGATAAATCACCGACGATTCCGCTTGTGTTCGTACGTATGTACGGGCGCCGAGCGAGCCACGAGAAGTTCTCTCTTGCTTCTCTTATCTATCGGATCGGTTCCTTTACGAGCTACGAAGCGATTAACGCCGCTTTGCAGGTGCCAACTTCGGCAACCATACCGTACTCGTAAAAGACTGTACGAGTCGAGAATGGTCGAAGGCGGATACGGAGAGAACCGTTTCGTCCGCTACTCATCATTTTTATCTCATCGACAACGCGGAGATTACTAATCCTTCTGCAACTTCCTTCGAGAAAACATCGAAATCTTTTTAACCGGAAGGAGAAAATCTATCATCCGCATTAACATGAAGCAAAATATCTCATTATTCAAGATCATCGCGGAATGATATTTTATTCGTCTTGGTTGTGAATCTTTTTTTTACTCCTTCGTTACTAGACGGTCACGTTACATCGGTTAGCCTTGAAGGGGGCCTCGCATAAGCGAAACGAGTAGACTGGAAATACAAGGATTTAAAGATTTCGTTCCTTGCGGCAAGGTGAACGACGTCTTCGCGTATTCTTCGAAATTGCAAGGATACCACCGAAAGATAGCACCATCTCGTCGACACCTGGCGTCGTTTCCCGCGAGAGTAACTCTTTTATAAGCAAACCCCGTCATTTCGTTTTGATTTTTACGACTCAATCGTTTACGCATGGGTCGAGTGGGTTCGGCCTAGTCGAGAAGAAAACCGATCGCTTTACGATCATAATTTTTTTTTTACGTACATTATTTTTCCTCTTACCTTGGAATATTCGCTGTTTGCTCCTTTGCCTCGTAAAATTCTCGATCGGATTGCATTGACAATCCAATAGAATACATTACGCATATAAACAGGGTATCGTCTTCAACCTAACGATGTTTACATCGTAACGTCGTGGCACGCGCTAAATCGACACAGAGTTTTATCCAGGATAATGACAGTTTTTACGTCAAATGTCTTTGACCTTTGTCGATTTCCATAAGTTGCCTGGCATTCGATGAAATTCCGTTAACTTTGAAATACTCATTCCACGTAAATCCCTTTATGGATGTGTTTCTATATTTCACCGTTCGTGCGACGTCGTCGTCGTCGTCAAAGCTTCATTTAATTGCACGTTAAAATCCGCCAAGCTTTAACGACATAATCGTCCGTGTAATGACAGGTTGGAATATACTCGTGTAGTGGGTAATGCTGTCACTGCTCCGGTGTTTATTGAATTAGTTAATTATACGTGTGCGAGTACCCGGCTACCATGATGAAAAAGAAAGAGAGAGAGAGAGAGAGAGAGAGAGAGAGAGAGAGAGAGAGGTAGCCGTACCCTTCCGACGCACTGACCTCTCGTACGTTAGAAGCGTGTTTATTTCTCTTCCGCGTGGTACATCGTGTTACTTTACCGTAATCTAGCACCCACCAACGATGAATCGACCTTTGAGAGAGTCTTAGCTACCAGGATTATTACAAGCTTCATCTTAGGCCAAAGAAGTAAGGATAGAAATTATATTGTGATATTATCGCAACGGGGATCGAGGTTGAAGATTGAGGGAGGGCTAATTTGATTAAAAAATAAATAAAAAGAGCGTACTCGTATAGTATTCCTTTTCTTTTTCTTTTTCTTTTTCCTTTTCCTTTTTATTCGTTGCTAGAGTCGTTTATTTTAGAAAATTAATACAAAAGTATCGAACGAATCTAACTTCGTTGACCTGTTGGTTTCGCAATCGGCACCACTAGAAACTAATTACCATTGCGGGTAATTGGTATCGCGAGCAATCTAATTTTCAGTAGGAGGCGTGGTAGAGACTATCCGGCAGCTTGGTTACCGTTGAACTTACCACTTAAGCTCGCTCGAGCTGCCTCGCTTACTCGAAATACTTTGCCTCTTCATTCCTGGAGGATTGCCGGGCACGGATCGGGCCTCGTCGTAACAGGATTATTGCAACGTAGTACCGGAGAGTGCTTATCAAGTCATTAGGGCGCCATTATGTCCTCTACAACGTTTGTTTAACCCGATTATCTCGTAGAGTTTCGTTCCTCCTTCGTGCCAGGGATAGGTCCTGTCTGAAAGGAAAACAATCGTCGAACAGTTTGATCGCGGGGGAAAGGGACGATCTCTCGTTTAATCACATTTAGACGTAACGAACGTCGTCGCGAACGTTTCTATATCAACGTTCGTTCGTCTTAGATTTTATACCGACCGTTAAAAAAATCTACCCACGCATTTTTCTTTTCTTTTCTTTTTTATTATTTTTTTTTCCTTCTTTCCTTTCGCCATCGGCATTACTTCGAATGTAATTCTCCTCTGGTATAAATATTTCATTTCTTAAGGAGGAGATTCAATGGCGACAAAGTATCAAGTGTAGTTTGTAAAGGCAAACGATCGTAATCCCGCGTTCTCCGTTGGTGTTTCACCGGTCGTTCCGCACGAGCGCGTCGTACAAGATCTTACGAAGGAAGGTAGAAAAATGTCTCCCGTATGGACGTAGGAAGTAAACACGAGAGATTTCAACGAGCGTACGGAAACGTACGGTACGGTGGCATTAGGCGCGAGTCCGTGTGCTCGTACGTAAAACATGGCGATACGACCGGATCGCAAATCTCGTCGTCGGATAGCCGAACAAAAACGGACGAATAAATTACGCTGATCGCATGAAATTGCCCTGTCGACCTTAAAGCGTCATCAAGGATTAGTATCTCGTAGGAGAAGATGCTTTTCCTGCGCCATAATCTTCCAGGTTAGTGAAAGTTTCTCAAGGTTCTGAACCATTCGTATCGCAGTCGTACAGAAAGATAATATTTAATAAAACGCCTATGCTATTTCGTATTTTCATTTCATTTATCAAGCATTAGTGCCCGTTTACTCGGAATCGGATAAATAAGCACCAACGATTTTCTTATTTTTCCTTATCGCGAAAGATTTTTCTGCTAAATACCTTTTGTCAACCGAATTAAAATGGATGCAGGCAAAGTGGATAAAGGTAAAGCGACAAGAAACGTATAGAGTCGTGTTGAATCCTGGCCGGAGATTAGGAGAGACGATTCGAATTTATTCTATTCGGTTGGCGATTTTGATCGTCATCGCGAGATAACGCTCGATCACCGATCGACGATGCGAGCGCATCGATAAATAAAGCTTACACGGATAAGCAGGCGACGTCCTTCCGGCATCATCAATTTCATCAGGAATCCCCGTCAGCGTCTATCATTCGACTCGGTTGGATGCGACCACGCGATTCGTGGGCGTTATCTGTGCCTCGGAGCTTGTCATTCGAGACGGATTCGATAAGTTAACTCTGGCTTGCGCTTCACGTTTCAAACTGGATCTTCGTTCCCCATCGATTATTTCGTTCTTTCTAATCTAAAATATACTTTATGTCAATTCTTCTCTTTTGTAAACGAGCTTTCCAATATTGCTTCCGCTTAATAGATTCAATTCGAAACAATGTACGACGAATGGCATTGTTATCGCCGTAACATAACCCCTAATTATCCTCCTTGCTCGACGAGAGACGAGACGAGAGACGAGACGAGACGAGACGAGACGAGACGGAGGAATTCCTCGTCTATCCTAACGTCGAACGGGAGATCATTGTTCCTTCGAGGAAGTCAGTTACGCGATTAAATGTCACATAGTGATTCATGGTAGCGTAACTTTGCTCGATGTCTTAGGGCGTAGATTACAAGAAATACGTTTGCACGTCAAGCCGTTAAACGTGCAAGTGTCGCGATCGTCGTGATACCGTTGACAAGACCTTCCGTGACAAATAACGTCTCTTGCTTCATATCAAAGACTTATTGTATATCTTCCAACGTGGCACAGCACGCGTCCGGTGTGTTCCATAATCGCGCATGTCTTGTGCTAACGCATCTGTAATATTCGTATCTTACGTCATTATACATATATCACGGTCTCTTCGCTCGGCTTTCGTAGTACGTTACTTTCATAGTACGTCGTTAGTTTCGACGATGCGTCGCATTTGTTATTTTCAAAGAAAACCTACGATCGATATTTAATAAACCGATCGATATTCGGGAGACGTTACGGCGCGTGGCGTAAAATCGAGAGCCAAGAGGTAAATGTGCTTGTCCTAAAGGCGGGAGCGAACGCTTGGAAAGACGCCCGAAGGTTCCCATTGTGTGTTGCTCCATGGTTTCTTTTAATCTAGATCACGGAGCTTTGCTTTTATCATTCGTTCGCAAGAGCGGCAACGTTCTTACGACTTCGTAATGACCGGCTTTATGCGCTGTGAAAAGTGCGAAACGGTGCGTGCCGATATCGACAGGTACGAATAACAACGAGAAACGCGTTCGAAGGTGTTGGCATCCACGATCGATTCTCATCGCGTTCTACAAATATTTTTCTCTCTCCGTTTCCTTTTTCTTCTTCTTCTTCTTCTTCTTTTTCTTCCTCGTAGACTCGTAGATAAGCCAAATCTTTGCGAGTAACGCGCGACTTTCATGACTTTTCTTCCGTGTCTTACTTACGTCTACCCATTCGAGAAATTCCATCCTTGATACGATCTCAAGCTCTCTTACGTTATACCGCCGCGCATAAGTCTAACAACTTAATTATATCGACGCGATAATACCAACATTTTTTTTTTCCATTCTTTCTTTCCCAGCGTAAGTGGATTTAATGGCGAGAAAGATCGCGAGTGATCTAGGGTCGCGTGTAATTCTCTCGCGCGAACGCGCCTTTTCTCATATTGGCGCGAATTACATCCGATATAGGTAAGAATCATATATGTACCTTTACGTATCATGTCTACGCAACATCGAGCTCTCGAACGTCTCTCTCTCTCTCTCTCTCTCTCTTTCTTTGAGTTTAATAAGGATCAAAAGGTGAACCAGTGCGTTTCTCGAAACGATATAACGTACTACGCGTGTCGTTCCAACGTGATGCTTATCCGCGATGGATTATGAGCTTTTTGTAGGACCATTAACTCGAGGCGTTTAATTAATTTCGCATAAACGCTATAACAACGCTTCGGTCGATTTTACAGTGAGAATGGCATAAAAGAGAGAGGAAGAGAGGAAAAGGATCGGTGCGAGGAGGGGAGATTGAACGAGGAAGGAGAGAGAGAGAGAGGGAGGCGCCACGCGGAGGCGGAAAATATCGCCTTCTGGCAAAACGGGTTCCTCAGATTAACCCACACGCGCTGTACCGATCGATCTTTTGCGAAACACGGGCAATAATACGTCGAAAGCACCGTCACGATCCGAGCTCGTACATCCGAGCAACGCTGGTACTGTTTCGCGTAAGGTATGAAAATATCGTGTCTCTGAGCCTGAGTGAGAGAGAGAGAGAGAGAGAGAGAGAGAGAGAAGGAGAACCGTGTCCGGTGGTGAATGCTGGCAGGGACTATGGTCTTTTCATCGTCGATTAACTTTAACCAATACTCGGCCGGACCATGACAAATCAATTACGATAGAAAGTCGCTTTGTAGAATTGCCTCGTCGTATCACTTAAGTGGTGCGCACAAATGTCATTGCACGGCCGTTCAAAAATATTGCTTTTGGAGCAAACGGATCTGCGATAACATCGATGACAGACCTATACCTTTTATCTCGCTTTATTTCTCCTGGGCAATCGGCGATTTGATTTTAAAGAATCAATATATTGCTCTCGTTGATCACGATACGCGATCGTTATTGATCTCTATATTTCTATCTTTTCTTTCTTTTTATTTACCTTTTTTCTTTTTTTTTTTTTGTTTCTAGCCGATTATCCGAGGACATTTACCCGATAAAGATGTAGGAACCTTTTTCATCCGTTCGAATCGTTTCGCGATGTGAAATACGACGAATCATCGGGATTTCGACACTTCCTCTCGACGAATCGACGAAAGCATTCTCTCCGTGGACAATTACCGGGTCGAGGAGGGAGAACGTGGGTCGGTGTCCCGATCGAAATCGCGGCACAGATTAATTATCATTCTAATCGTATTATCGACCGATTTGTCGAGCAGGGTGTTTTAGTGCGTGCGAGTTCGTATCGCCGACACGTAAGTACTGTTTTCGTGTATGCACGTGTGTATGTGCCTTTTTATTCCCGAGTGTACTCGGTGCACACTCTGTTGCGTAAACGCATTGCGTCGCGCTCCGCGGGAAGGATTTATGGGTACTCCGTGCTCGTACGACTAATCGCTGGGCGATATTCCACGAATCGAACCGAGGGACGAGGGAGTTACGCTCTTTGGTGGTGCTTGTGCTCCGGTCGCGCTTTCAGAGACCTTTGCGATATTAAGAGGTGGAAAAAAAGTCGAGACCTGAAACACAGGCCAGGAAACGACGTTTCGTTTCTATCGATCGGCCTCGACGCAACACCACTACGAAGTCCTTCTCCTCGTTGTCGTCGTTTGCTCGTTAGCTTGTTAAACTCCCGCGAGAAAAATCGACAATTTTATCAACTCCGACGCAGTATATTTCTCTCCGGATCGGCGAACCCCAACCAGTTAATATTATTCTGTCGTTATACGGAGTGATTCTTATGAGCCGAGCGTTGCTCGATTTCATTCGATCCACTCGACAGGATGTAGGACAAATCGCGCCTATCTCTCGTCTATCTATCTTTTCGAATACATGGTCGTACAGGTCTCGATTCCGAATCGCATTATATATATATATATATACGTATGGACGTATATACATATATATATGTATATATTTATTTATTTTGGATGATAAACGTATCCTTTCGACCTTTTTGATTTTTTATACGTTTCGGTAGTATTTAAGGACGGAACAAAAAATCGAATTTCTTCGAAGGACCGACGGAACGAACAAATATTGTAGTAAGGAAATTTGATTGAAAACTCTCGGTAGATAAGAGACTCGCGGCGGTTACATATGTACATACGTACGCGTATGTATTTACATACATATAGGTACGTGTCGGGCGCAAAAGTCAGCGTGATTTCTCAGCATGCGGTATCGAGTCGAGAACACCGACCTCACCTGATATCACGATCGTTATTATTCACCTCTTACGACACACGGTGTCTACGAGTTACGCTTCGGCTAACGAAAACTATGAATTTTATCGTACCGTGGTTAAGAGTTTGCTCTCTCTCTCTCTCTCTCTCTCTTTTTCTCCTTCTTTCGGGCAAAAAGGAAAAGCGAAAAAGAAAAGTATAAACAAAAAACGAGGAAAGAAGCTGGGCTCGTTCCGTGTATCATAATAGTAAATAGAATAATGTCTCTATCGTACGGTGACAGAGCAATGAATACGACTCACGCAACTTATCTATATGGTTTCTAGCGGTAGCCGAAAAAAAATGATTACGATATTCGCGTCGCAGAATATCGAGTGTCGAACGGTTTACGCTTCTATAATCGTATTAAAATGCCAGCTACGGTGGCAAGTTAAATTGCGCTCCGACGTAGAAAACGGCGCATAAAAGTTTACTTCTTGATGATTTTCGCGAAAAATAACGATAGTTGCGCAACCATACAACGACAGCGATAACGACGACGACGACGACGACGACGACGACGACGACGACGATCACGACACGTCGAGCAGGTTGGAATGGGAAAGAATAAAAGTTCGTAAGAATACGCGAGCACGCGATAGCATTGCACGTCGGCAAGCATACGTTTTAGTGTCGTGCTAAGGCACCTGTATAGCAGCCGGAATTACCATTATCCTTCATTTCATTCTGCAACACCGATGCCATGCGTATCGCACGCGAGCACGTGTTACCTCGCGTGGAAAGCGCGAGCAAAAGTGCGGACGTAAATATACGTACATATATAGACGATATAAGAGAGATCTCGCTCTTAGCTCGTTTCTTTAATAAATAAGTTGAGCCAACGTAATCCATGGCTCTTAAGCGCCTTTTTTCAATCCCCCAGCTTTTCGATATTTTCGAGTGTTAAATTATCGACAGGATAAATATTCGCACTTAATTCATAACGCGTACAGGTAGTTTCTTCTGGGTTTGCTTTATTTTATTTTATTTTATTTTATTTTTTTTTCTTGTTCGTCGGGAGTAAGATCGTACGCATGCGTGGACGGTAACGAGAGCCGGGTGTGAAAGTAAAAGAATAGCGGGGTACGATGAATAAAATTACGATTTATCTTTACCAACTTTGCTGTGGCACGCATTAGAGGTCGAAGGCGCGCGTACGACGGCGATGGCGGCCGGTGTAGAAGGCGACGTGTAGAACGCGATGTGGAAAAATTGCATCGTTACTCAGCGTGCGGTATCATATCGAGAGCAGCAACCTTATATTTTCTCGTCATATTAAAGTACTCGCGCTGCTGCCAGATAGGGACCATTATTCTCTATCTCTTACGACACGACATACGGATTACGTATCAGCAACGAAACGCCGATTCCGGTACAATGCATTAAAGTCTCGCGAATATGGAATACGCGGAAAAATATCTTATTAAGCGTAATGCCTGGGGTGAACCTTTAACGCTCCATTTCGTGCGCACCGTAGGTATACATATCGTTGTACGCTTACTCGAATCTCTACGGTAGCCTTTGGGAACACCCACGATAAAGGCGATCTCTTTTTATGAAAAAGATTACCTCGTTCGCAAACTTACATCTTTGTTCCTTCTTTGTTCCATCTTTGTCGGAGGAGCGGCCTTTTATCGTTGATACAGATGGCAGCGATTATTTTGCTTCGTGCAAACGACAACGCGAAACGATCGAAGAGAGACCACGAGCCCACCCGTGGCTTTAAGCGTCCACGAGTCGAACCTCGCGAATTCTCTGACGATGCCTTTTGTTCGAACCGTGAACGAACGTAAGAATCGCAGATCCTGTCGCTCTTGCCGCGTGCCAACTTATTTTATTAGGGCATCGTATAAATCGTGACGTCTTATTAGAGTATTTCAACGCATTTCGAAGGTACATATTCGTTGTAGATCGCCTCGAGGATGTACAAGAGATGATAAAATGGATTGCGAATCGGTAATTACGATCACATTTCACGAGGCAGTATATTAACGAACGCATCGTTTCTACGGTATTACGAGTACGTACGTTCATTCGTGCGTCCGTTAAGATGATCGCGCATTACACCGTAGGACCCCCGTCGAGCGAAATGGGTCCTTTCAGGTGGTTTTCGGGGCCGCCAATAATGCGAGGGACTTTCGAGAATCAAAGAGCACTGTGTTCTTGCATAGTATTCGCACCGGGGCGCATAGGCAGTGCATAATGAGACCGTTCGATGAAATAAATGGCCGATCACAGAGTCGAATGTTTCTTCGCTCTGGGTCTTACGATCGGAGAGACGATAGACGTTCGATAGGTCGACTCGAATTAAATTCGGTACACGGCGCTTCTTCGGTATCGTCGGATCGATCCGCTTATTACGGCTCTTATTTCTTTCGAAATTTTCGTCTTATAGCAATCCGCATGATATTTCACACCGGTTTAATAACGTAGGACGTAATACGTATGCACGGGTACTCCCGAGTATAGCGCCGATTGGTACGACATTTATATTACTCGTAATAATATACTTTTTCGAGAAATTTCTTTGTTATTGGCCGCCTCTCGTTCGGATCGTATATTCAATATTTACTTTCACGTCGTATTAAAGGGGGATTAAACATTCACCATGTATCAACCTCGTGCGATATAATCGCTCGCGTTATTGCGTATTTTAGCTCGGAAGAAATGTTGGAGGGACGTTAACTAACTGGTTCTGCAGGAAGAATCGATAATCTCGGATGGGTTTGGCGCGAAAGGGACGAAATGATATCCGCGGGGTGGTGGACGTTCTCGTAAATCAGAAACTGGATTCAACGGTCGCAATTAACCGGGGCGAGATAACTACGATATAGGAAAGGTTGGTGTTTCAGCCACACCATTCTTCCAGAAAGCTACCAGCGTTACGCGACTCGATTAGACTTTAGACGAGCTAAACGTACTCGCTGTTTCGAGCCGCTAATTTCATCGCGAGCGTATCGAACGTTATCGATCGCATTTTAAATAATTTTTCGCAAATGTTCTCGGCTCTCTCCTCGCGGAATCGATCGCTTCGCCGTGCGCACGATCTGCGACGACATAGCTTCGTAAGAATGTAATTACGGGGGAAGGTAGAGGGAATCGAGATAAAAATGAAGGGACGGAAAATCAAAGTGCGATTAATTAGCACGACGACAGTTAACGGGGAATCGTTGGCTCGTGCTAGTGTTATCAACTACGAGCGTGAAATATCGCCATTAATAAAGCTGTAAATCATTGCGCTCCTTGTCCCATTCCGAAGATTGCAAACGAGCAAAAGGATGTACCAGACGCACGGGAATATAAAACGCGCGCTCATAGGTGTAATAGAAAGTTATGTAATTCTTGTAGGTTCGTCGATAATTTTTCATAATTTTCATCGCGCCTAACACACCGGCCGAGCTAACGAGGACGGAGCAATTATTTAAAATGACATTCGCGCGACTCGTTGGTCTCGTAGTTCGGTACAATAATTTATTTAATAAGACAATAAGCAATAATCGACGGGCGCTCGATTGGATCTGGAAGATTGCAGACGAGGAATTTGGATTAGGTGAGGCACCTGAGCATTCGAGACGACATCCTGAACCGTGCGGCGATAGTCGTGCACGTGGATCGCACGTAGGTAAGTAAGTACGCGGGTACTCATCTCGCATGGGCGGAGGACACGAGATTTCTCGATATCTCGAATCGAACGAGCTTTCGAACGATTTCTAAACGAACCGATAAAAACGATCGTATATGTGTGTTGAATGAGTTCGTGACACAATCATTATCGTATTATGAACGTCACAGTGACTCTGTGATAGATTACTCGGCATCGTACGTCTTTCTCTTAGCTTTACGAGCTCGCTTCGTAATGGAACGTCAGAATCGCGGTTATCTCGTAAATCATTCTCGTAAATGTCGTTTCTCGAAAGGATTATCAATTGGCTTTTCATAAATTTTCCATAGAAAGTTAGACTAACGTCTGGCCGGTATCTACGTGCGCTTGGACGTTCGATCTTCGCCGTATTAAACGACGGATGGCGAATTTACGATGTTCGAAAGTAGCTCGAGGTTCACCGTAGTCGCCGCCCATGAGTCCACTGATCAGCGCGGCAGCCTAATGATCGGTGCACCCAACGATCGCTGGATACACGGCTATAGATACGCACCACGTATACCACGGCGTCTATAGTCGAGCGGACCCACCTACTGTCCGCTTCCTTCGTCCTGGAATTATTTTCATACTTTCACGTAAAGTGATTGTTTGGTTCGGGCCACCGGGGTCTGCTCCCTCGAGCATGAACGCTCCGGTAATTAAATTTATATCGTATCGACGTTCGCTCGTTACACATCGAACACAAACCACCACCGCCATCATCGGCTATCGCCGAACGTATTACCTCGGTCTTTGTCGTCGACGAGCACAACGCTCCTGCCGATTTTTTCCAAGCCTCGCGAAATTATGAATATTCTCGGCAATAGATTTTACTTTAATGCCCTCGATGAATTTCTCGCATCGAGCGATACTTCTCGCTGCATCGTTCGAGTTCGAATATATCTACGCATAAATTATTCGTTATAGCATAGAAAATGTAATTAGATTAGAATATCGGATTCATAAATCTTGAAACGTTTTAACGATAAGTTCGCGCTCGTAAAAGAGCCGATGCGAAAAATTAATTACCTATAAAAGCGCGTTATGTACGATACCATTCGCGACGATCTAAATGCTTTGGAAGCGAGAGCGGAAAGATGATCTTGGCAGGGCTCGAGACCGAGGGATGACGAGCAGGGAGTATTAATGAATACCGCCCGTGTGCCAGTCTCTCGGTAATCCAACGACGCGAGATATATCGTGACTAGGGGGCGTTTAATATAGACTTCGGCTCGATCGAAAGCACTCCCGGAGGATAAAAAAAACGTCGACGGAACAAAGAAAGTCCTTTCGCGCGTTGACTCGTTCAAGGTGGATTATTATACGTCCGTGGTGTCCTCGAAAGGAGCAGCCTGAAAAAACTCAGGGTAAACTATCAGGCCCGGCGCGATAATTATAACGAGAATTGTAACTGATTTATCTTTGCGCAGAAAATATTGTACGCGGCAAGGAGAACAACGAGAACGGTGCCAACAATAGAGACGGAGGAGAAACGCAACGCGCGATGGCAGTATAATACGTTGCTCGTGTGCCCGTACGTAGAGAACCGCGAGCCGAGGTTTCACGGCTAAGTGAATTCGAAAAATGATCCGTTTCCTCGAGTTCGTGCGACTCGCGCGGCTCGTCAAAATTGAAAAATCCGATCTACCTCTCGTTTAGGTATATACACCGCTGAACGGTGTAAATCTATCGGCGTTGTTCTATCTCCGCGACTTTATCAGTCGGCTTTAGAGCGAACTGGATACGTTCGGGGGCGTCGCCTTTAAAAAGGCTTCTCACTCGCGGACCATTGTAAAACCTGTCGGTATATTATTTCATAAAGCTTAGATATACAGATACTAAGAACGGAACGAAATTATACCGTAGGCAAATCGCTGTTTAACGAATACCCTGTTATTTATGCCTCTTTAATTCCCATCTAGAGCAGGAAAACGATTTCTTTGCCCTTCGTATCTCCGCGTTGTGTATTTTATTTTCGTCGCTCGTAAAAAAATTTTACTGGTTTGCGTAAGCTATTTCGAGAGTTGAAACGTGTCGATGGTGCGGCCGATAACTACGAACGAGCTACGCGTATCTTCTTGCTGTTATTCGAGCTACGAGGAGAAAGGTAAAAGAAAGGAAGGAGAAGAGTGGTTAATCGTTAATTAAGTATTTTAAACGTATAAGCATGTTTATTATGATAGACGTTCGCAGGAAGCGCGTCGTTACTCGATCGGATACGCCCTAAAAACGCATGGAAAGCATACGTTACGCTCGAACGTTCACCGTCGCGCGCGCGCGCGCGCGCGCGCGTCCTGGATATACACATAATTTAAAGCGATACAACGAGATCGCACACTTTCTATGCTGATCGACGGTGAAAGCAGTAACACGCAATTTTAATAGTTTACTACACGAGCCTGTGCAATCGATACGGACGTAAACAAACAAGGCTGCCTTATCGTTCAGTTATCTGCATCGATACCTCTCGTAACACGAAGTTTCATGCTGCTCTAAATTTCATTTCGTTTCGCGTCTCTTCGCCATCGACGCGATACAAAGTACATTTTTATCTTCTTTCTTCTTTCCTTTTCCTTCTTCTCTCCTTTTTTCTTTTTCTTTTTCTTTTTCTTTTTTTTCCTTTTTTTCCCCGGTCACGGTGTCCGAATATCTTTATTTCAAGGCGTACCGTTTCGTTTGTTTAAACGTTCCCGATGTTCCATAAACGATAAGCTTTTCGTGCGCGATAAGTTTTGCGCGTCGACGAACGACGAATTACAATCGGGTCATATTTATCCGAGCTCTTAGCACAAGATTATGCCCATGTAAGTCGCCGGAAGTGGTTCAAGGGGAGGGAGTAAAATACTCGCACGAGAACTCGTATGCCTCGGGCGTGTAAATCACGTACTTACTTATTATATCTCGGAAGGTGGTACGGATTATCTGAAAAGTCGATCGAACGTATGCAGTGTTCACGGACACGCTTAAATATATCTCAACGAAATCCTTTCCGTTTCTCTCGCTCGGATTTATTCGTAATCGACGTCTCCACGACGCTCGAGGATTACAAAGTCGATCGCGCCGAACGACGGGATGATTCATCGAAGGAGGAAGATTCCGTTCGAGTTTGCGAAAGATTTATATTCGTCTATTCAATTAAGGGTATCGGGAAGTCATTTTCTATTTAACGAGAAATATTTGTGGTATCGCGAGGGACAGGATATATGCATGTAGGTAGGTATGTATGTACGTACGAAGACATAAAACCGAAAGACCATTCGGCCTTCCTATCTCTCACTAACGCGTAGCTTCTTACGGCTGGAACGTCGAGTTCGATTGAGAGATTCGCGGTACGGCGCGGTATAATCTCATTGTTCCTGCACCCTCGTAAAGTTCATTTTACGCAGGAGGAAGTGTCTCGGTTATAACGCGCTTAAGAGCGAACCTGGAACAGGTTGAGTTTAATGCTTGCCGCTGGCGGTAGGAATCGAATGAAATGCCATTTGGGCTTGGCGCGCGGCTTCGTCGAGTACTGAATCTTCTCGACGCCCACCACGTGTCGTCGACGCGTTCGCGGTCTCTTCCGTACCGATGCCCACGAACGCAAGCCAGTTTTGGTCTCCTCGTAAGTTATCGCAAGATTTATCAATGAAATCATAAAAATAAGCTTGGGAAATGTTTGAGAGAACGTGGAAAAGCGCATAGGGCTCTACGGTAGTGATTAATCGATTTGAAGAAAATTATTAACGCGGACTCGCGCGTGGGCGTACTCGCGACTCGGAAGATACGAGTGCTCGCTCTCCATGTTAATTTTCCGATCGCATATCGCGTAAACGCGAACGTCGGCGACGTTTAGGAGCGTACAAACAAAGACGGACGGTCAATTTCCAATGTTACCGTAGCACTCGTTGTGTAACTGACCCCTTGACCCGTAGCGCCGTTTACACGTTCGCAACACGAGACTAGGAGCGAAGGGGAAAAGGGAGAGCGTTGCGAACGGAGAGTAGAATCGAGCTGCGTGCGGGACGGTCTGCCGGTCTATCGAGTTGTACGGCGATCTCTTTAAAGAGGAGAGAAGGAGAGGGGGTAAACGCATCGCTGGCTTATCTAAATTTTACACTCGGTCGATCCGAGATAAGAGAACGGATACAAGGATCGATTATCCCTGCGATATCGAATCGTTGTGAATTTTTTTTTTTTTTTTTACGGGGGCGCGCGCGTTTACGGATTCATCGAGGCGATATTTTCTATTCGCATAAATAACGATAACAAAAAGAAGAAAAGAAAAAGTCGTCTCGCGATTAGATCTTGAAAATGGCAGGCTGGCATCGGGTTGCGTTAACGAGGCATCGTATAAGTCTAATATGGGCTCGATGAGGTGGCGAGGAGACGTCTCTCGGGCACGAGAGAGGAGCAAGACAAATTGTCGGCGCACGATCCCATCGGCTTGGAGATCGAGATCGCGATCGTGACGTGGCGCGGACCACGCGGCCAACGACGTTTGTAAATCAATTAAGGCTGCGGCGCTAGGGCAGAGGCGATCGCCTCGGCGTTAATTAAGTACCCACCGCGGCAGCGGACCTGTCGAACTGTCCTCTAATTTCGTGCCTGCCTCTCCTAACAACGATAATAAAGACCGCCGCGTCGTGGTTAAGCGAGCTCTCTCGGCCTTCCTCTCGACTTCTCCTCCTTCCTATATCCACTCGCACAGCCCTCTTTCACGTCCACGAGCACCGCGTGGTACGACGTGCTAATTTCGTTGTCGATACGAACCAACGAAACGAGATTCTATGTGGCTGCTGCACTTGACAACGTCCACGCTGACACGCTCCGTAAGGACGTTAAATAAGTAAGTAGGGGGAAATAACGACACGTGCAATTATAGTTATATATAGTTCTTTTACAACCCGATTTATATTTCAAGACTTTTCGTTGAGAATTTTATAGATATCGCAAAGGAACTATTTGTACGAAGAGTTTCGTTCGTTTGAATTACGATCCTACCGAGAGAGAAAAATAAATGGGAAAGGAAAGTTGACTTTTGCGATCGTTAATTTTGACATTGGGTTCATACGATACGCACAGCGGCCGTATATCTTCTCGTTCACGGAGAATCGACGTTTGACTACCTTTGATACGAGTAAAGAAGGACAAGCTCGCGATACTTAGTCTCGGGGTAATCGAGTTGGGGTCCGAGAAAGCGCCTGTTATTTCTCTAATCCACCTGTAGCGCAACCCAACGTATCCGATATAGCAGTCCAGTCTCGATTCTCCCACCTTCGACCTCCATTATACGCGAGAGTACTGGGACGTTAAATCACGTTCGATGGAAAGGAAAACCGACGAGGAGTCCTTTTCGACTCCGTTCACGAACTGGATCGGAACTGTTTATCTTTTTGCAATTAACTCTGAAATAGCGGGTCGGCGAATAATAGGCAGGAACAAATTTTCCACGTCAAGATTAATCTCGCGAGGATCGATTAAAGGAACACGGTGAAAGTGGAAGACAGTCCAGTGCCTTTGGTGATTCGAGAAACGTTTCGAGAGCTATATCGTGCTTTCCTTGTATTGTAATCCACGGGGAAGCTCGCTAATGGACAGTCGAGAGTCCCGCATCTGGCGAGTCACGAAAAATGCTATACAGAGTCTAGTTATACGTCGATCAATCATGAGCGAATTCTCGATTGCGAAAGCCAAGCTTGAACACACGCCGCGAAACGAGCGCGCATGACCCTCGTAAAATTCAAACAATCGGTCGTATTATCTCCTAGCCCCGCCATAATGCTCGACATAGTCGCTCCGAGTTATACCAGAATGCGAGTAAAACGATCTGGAACGCGAGGACGGTTTTCCATACGGATCTCCCTAACGAGGGATAGAGAAAGAGAGAAAGAGAAACTTCTTTCTTTTCACGAGATGCGTTTGAGTTACGCGACCACCACCCTACTAATATCGCGGAAAATACGACGGTTTTCTCGCTCACGATTCCATCTCGAGTTACTCGGTCCTGACGGGATCGTAAGGTCCGAATCTTTTTCCAGATATTTCGAGGCGATATTTCACCTCGATATTTCCGACGACCGTTAAAGTTGAAACGCACATGTATAATATTATATGTACGCGCGCACGCACACACACACACACACACACACACACACATGCGTATGCATGTATAAGTCGGAACGCGCCTATATACTTGACTTTTGCGTTAGGCCGTACGAGCGAGCAATAATTATTGTTGCAATTAAGTATTTCAGGTGAAACGAGCGACGTGCTTTATTGCCGCTTCGGTCGATATTTTTCTTCGATATTAGCGCACGACGCACTGCGCGTTCTCCGCTCGGAGGATCGTATATCACCCACTATGGCTCTCGGTGTTGAAACATGTAATTAAGAACTCGCGCGAATATGGTGGCCTGCCACTCGCACTATATCGCCAACTTATTAGGGTGCTCGACGGCATTGTGCGTTCCACGTCGGCCGATACAATGGGTACGTTCACGTGCGCCGTCGCTTCGTTATGCGGGTCAATGCGCTAATAACGTTAATATTACGACACGGAACTTATTTACGTACGGCGAAAGAGGAGGAGACGTTGGACGAGTAAAGCGCCATTGTCACTTTTCTTACCTACTACGTAAAAGTCTTTTTTCGCCGGAGATTCTCGTGTAATCGACCTCTAACGAGGTTTACCCTCTAATCGATCCATTTTCGTATCGCGCTCGAGGGTAACGAAGCATTACGGAACGTAAATATCGACAGCGGGACTGTTTTTAATATTTTTAACGATAGAACGAGTCTCGCCGGCGAAGGTCCGTTCGTTCCTTCGTTTTAATATACACGGACGTACGGTATTAAACGGGAAGGAGACGTAAAAAAAACGTTTTTAGTCCATTCCATTCGGATAAATTCGTTTTGGTATCATCGATGACTCTACGCTTAGACGCCTCGGAACGAAACGATGCGAACCGCTCGTCTGTTCGCGACAGTGACGAATTAAATCCACCCTCGGAAAGATCCACGCACCGCGTGCGTGGGAGTGAAACATTAGAAAATATTCGATGCGTGAGACTCGGTTCCCTTCGTTTTTCGAATCGCAAGAATCATCGTCCGTCCGATCGCGCTCAGGTGGAAATTTCCACGGGTTAGCTCTCTAGGAACGGTTGCCCTCTTCTCTTCCTTCCTTCTCTTCTTCTCGAGTAATTAAATATAAGTAAACGCCTAATTCTTGTACGATATATTATCAGGGATAATCCGGCCACGTGAGGATCCATTTTTAACGAGTATCGCATTAGGTATTGTATTAGGGGCAGCCCGTGGATCGTATCTCTCGGTCGTATGGTACTCGTAATATTTCGCTTTAAATGCAAAATAACAGAGTTGCATCAGGCTAATATTCGCCGAGAAGTAATCATCGTATTTCGTGGCGAGGTAAGAAGGCAAAGTAGAGCGGCGAAGTAGTGAATTTCCGAGCTAAATATCTACGTTGAAGCTGCCTCGTTATTCGTTACTTCTTCACGCTGAAGGAAGTAATGAAGAGCAAGGATGCGAGGCACTGTTTCGCAGATGGGATCCTTTCGCAAACTCTACGAGGCGCAATTTCCGCATCGAGCACGATCAATCATCGGGCATCTCGTGGAAAAGAAGACCAGTGCGGTCTTCAATTACTGATCGGTCCGAATCATTCACGCGTCATTAGCACATCGCGGCTGTCCGCTCTAATTAATTGTCCTACGTCAAGATCTCATCGCGCAGATTTCTACTTCTTTGCTTTCGTTTCGTTTCGTTTCGTTTCGTTTCGTTCCTTAACAAGTCTTCGCGATGAAACGATAGATACATGCAGCTTGTAATATTATCTATCTATCTATCTATCCTATGATCTCGCAGATTTCGAACGATAGAAGAAACGCTATAATTGTACCTTTTACCAGGATAATAGTAATCATTTTCTAAGAGATCGTTTCTTCTAATTGCAGATAACGTGTTTTCATTCGAGCTCTTTCAAATATTCCACTATTAGCCATTAATATCAATTTCGTTACGATCGTGTTCATGGAAAGCACCTTATCTCCCACATAATTTTACGCCCAATTCCATTTACCTTTATTACTGGACTGTCTCGGTCAATTTCGTCCAATCAAAATAGATACGGGTTTGCTACGATATTTATCTATTTCTCTCTCCGATGTCCGTCGTTGAATTAAGTTCGTCCATGGACCACACCTGGGATCATGCGGGTCGATCCTGCAGCGACATATCGTGCTAAACAAATTAATTCGTCTATCGGCCCACAGGTAAGCATGCAGGTAGTATTTAGGCTCGAATGTCCAACCATTCTTCCGGAATGATTTCACGCTAAATCGTTCGTATCTGAATTTTGTACGATCGTTTTCCGGAAGGACCACGAGTCGGTCGACTCGCGGGGAAACAGAAACGGACGATTAATTCACGGGTATAAATTTCGACGACATAATATTTTTAGTCGGACGATTCGAACAGTCAATGGTAAGAACCGTTCTCGCGAAGCGATTAATCGTATATTTTTTCTTTAACGTTAAACGTTTCTTTGTCTTTTATTATCAAAACACGAAATAATGATAACAATTAGAAACGATGTTCCCATACGGGAAAGCCTGCAATAGATCGATAAGATTTACCGAAATATCTCTTGCAAGGCTTCCACCCTTGCAAACAAGAGAGCAGGGTGGAGGCAGCATCGAGCAATGTGGGCCATAGAACGATAGGGAAGAGAGAGAGAGAGAGAGAGAAGGGTCGCCAGCAATATGCCTCGTGCCAATATTATCGGTCTCCTCCTCCGTTCGGCGATCCTAACGAAGGTACCAACTTCCATGGTACACCAGTCCCACGCTCGTAAAGTCACGTGCCACTCTCAGAACCTGCATCGTGCACCAGTCCGTGTGATTCTTCGGGAAGCTCGTTCACCAAACGTACCACCCCTATTCGGTATATCCACCATCGAAAGGCACCCTTCGATTCCACCTATTTATTTCATCCCCGTCTACTTCAAACTATTACTAATGTTGCCATCAACGTCTGCTGGTAGAATAATGCATCG
Organism: Dolichovespula sylvestris; assembly: GCA_918808275.2. Classification (NCBI taxonomy): domain Eukaryota; kingdom Metazoa; phylum Arthropoda; class Insecta; order Hymenoptera; family Vespidae; genus Dolichovespula; species Dolichovespula sylvestris. The sequence continues at coordinate 9,591,343 of OU964969.1, read as the reverse complement.
TCATACTGCATTGGCACGTACTCTCTCGACAAAAAATTTTTCTTTTATACTCGTGTAATATTCGAACTAATCTTCTTAGGGATTTTTTTTATCTTCTCGCCTCAGATATTCCTCTTTTATTCTACGTTCGAAATCGGATTCGTTAAAAGGGTATTTACTAGGAAATCCGATAGGTCGAACTTATCGCAACGAAGGAGTAGAAAGCGATAGGTCGACGTAGCCAGGATCGATTTTAAACCTTTCTTCACGATCCGAGAATTAATCCAAAGTGGGATAAAAAAAAAAAAGAAAGCATGACTTTAAAATTATCTCAACAAAGATCCCTTAGAGACGAACTAAATATTTGATATCGTACGAAGAAGTATATGAAAGGAATTGATTGTGACGATCTCACAATATCGTCTTCCGGCGTACTCGCGCGAGTTGCAAAGTGAATTGCAGTTAATTCATCAGCCACCCTGCTGGCTGGATTGAGGGGAAAAGTGGGTGTCGGGGTGCGCGGAACAACTAGCTTCCGATTGGTACGAGTGGTCAGCTCGGATATTCGCACTCTCTTTCGTTTCATCTCTCGCTTTCTCTCTCCCCCCCCCCCCTCTCTCTCTCTCTCTCTCTCTCTCTCTCTCTCGTTCTCTCTTCATCTCTCCGCATCGCTTCTCATTGTTTCTTCTTCATCTTCTCTCCTTCTCTGTCTCTCTCTCTCTCTCTCTCTCTCTCTCTCTCTCTCTCTCTCTCTCTCTCGCACACCGAATCTCTCGTAGAATCGTACGAGAGGCCTGCCGTCATCTGATTCATCGGCGGATGTGCGTCATAGGAGGATTTCTAGACGATTGAACTAAGTACCAGCTCTTGGCATCGCCACGCTACGTCGACCTTTTGGCGTACGACGAATGTATTTCGTGTCATCAACGAGAACTAGAGCTCTCATATCCGGGAGAATAGAAAGGGACAATATTCGCGAATATACATATTAGCGGTATAGCGGTCGATGTCCATTAAATCAAACCTCCGAGTCTTTCGGATCCCGCAGGAAATTATCGATTCGTTATGATGCAAGACGAGCTGGAGTTAAATTACGTCATTTAGACGGGGAATGAAAGCCATAATCGAGGAGCAATTGCGCCGACCCCCCTCGAAAAGATAAGGCATAAAACGTGGAGACAAGCTCGTTGCGATTAATCGTGGGCGACAAATTGAGGTGGCATGAATGTCCCTATGGACCTGGTTAGAATTTCATTCGGAGGGTAGTTTTTTGGCAATACTTACTCCGTTGTCGGCCAGCATATGCGTCCCATCGATCGTACATTGTGTTCGAAGTTTCGCAGGGACAATAATGAGTAGAGAATTCGAAGCTGCCTGTGGGAAATACATAGACGTAGTTCCCATGGGGGTTGGACCAACACTGTACGGCGGTTTGACCGAGTGCCAAATTTTATTAGTCGGCAGATAGCTCGCGTTACGAGGGAGATCTTCGAATGATTCAAAACCAAAGGGGCCCGTCCACGCGCATACGATTTAAAACGAGTCACTGGAGGCATTTATATTCTAGATTAATTAGAATTCATATATTTCAGGTAAATTCTATCGATATATTATAATAATAGAAAATTCCTTGTCAAACGATGCCAACGTCCCCGTTGCTCGTAAAATCGATGACAAAGGAATCGTGAACGAACGAACGACCGACCGACCGGACGTTGAAACACGTGCGATCGCGTCTCTCGCTTCCTCGATAACGTATACTAGGATCTATTTCTTCTCCGCTTTCGTATCCGAGATAAAGGGAAACAATACCGAACTTTAGCAGCGTTCTCATAGGGTGCTCCGTCAGTTTCGCCGTGATCTCTCCTCTTTCTCCTGTCTCCGTCATGCCCGCGCTCCGGAATTGAATTATATGAATCCAGTCACTTCTGGCCACGTGCCGACACGCACGTGGTGGTTCGCTAACCTACGGTCTATCATCGAACAATGGTACTACGATAACGCGAAAAAGTTTCCGTCGCCAAAATGAGAACGCCAAATGGAACGGAATTGTGTTTGCGTCTGGATTTATTTCGGACTCCACCTATCGTACTTTCGTAATATATCCGAGTAGCATGCACCCGCGCACGCATTATCCTAACTTGAACGATACCACGGATATGTTTACGTCCCGACCGTCGAGCCAAAAGAGTGATCATTCGCGATTATAACGAAATCTTGTTTCACGTAATCCTTGAATCGAGCGCAAGCTCATCGGATAGTCTTATCTTCCTTTCGCGATAAACCCTCGGATCGATCGTGCACACCAAAATAAATATATATATATATATATCGATTGATATCTCTACATGAAAAATATTTATTATGGAAACAACATATGCTTATCGAGATCGAGAAGCGTAAGCGACTTTTTCTTTCGCGTTCGTCGCTTTCCCACGATCGATGAGATCGCCGCATCGAATCTCCAGGTGGGCCGATCGCAACCTGACGCGCCAACGTTCAAAGGTCGGATCACTCGTCGCGAATTCGTCCAACCGTTCACAGAGGCATCGATGATATCGGAACGAATCTCGAGATCGAACGTGAACCTTACATAGTAGTTTGACACACGAACCGGGGTCAAACTACTTTGACGAAAAATTTACAAAATCTTATATTTTTATAGCGACGAATTTACGACGCTCGTTAAAACGCTCGAACGATATTGGCACAAAATGAAAATGATTTTTAAAAACGTAATAAGCGTAATAAACAAACGATAATTGTGGCAGCGTATCGGAAAAGACGAGTGGCCAGAACGGTTCACACGCGAGAGGAAGAGAGATAGATCGATGGTTCGTTTAGTCAGCGACAAAGCGTGCTCCGTAAGAATTACGTAATGCGATGCACCCTCGTATAGACTCTATTCTCGAACGGACCTGCGGCATACACGCGACCACGCGAAAGAGCGCACGCGCGCGCGCATGCACCCATGGGAACCGGTAATGAGATGGTGGTCACGCTTTCCCACCCTACGCGAAGGTGCCTCGGAGGTACTCCCAATGTCGATGATGCTGCTGGTGGGTGCACCCTTCTCTCTCACTCTCTCTCTCTCTCTCTCTCTCGCTTTAGAGGGATGATACGGGTCCACGGGATCTTCCTAAACCCCCCATGGCTTTTGTCAACAGCGGCAATATGCTAGCGCTCTATAACAGAGAGAGAGAGAGAGAGAGAGAGAAAGAGAGAGACTCGACGAGAGTGGACCTGTGGGAACCAAAGTGTCTATGGACCAAACCACCCGAGCACCATCGAAAGTCGACCCTTGACGTTTAATGGAATACTACCGTGATTACGCTCGATATAACGTCTTTGTGATCGTCGGCTCATACAAACGAGATTTTCTTTTTCAAACAACGCTTACGCGAACTACGTTCACGCACTAGCGAAAGTTCGTCGATCGGTTCGTGAAACTGCTCGTAAAAGTATAATCGTTTCTTTTTCAATCGTGATAAATCACTACCTCGTCGGTTCTACGACGTAGGCTTATAAAACGAAAGTTCATCTATCTATTTCAATTTCCTTCTCCGTCCCTCTCTCGCCTCTCTTTACCGTCGGTTCCATCGATGCCGCCTTTTTCCCATGTTTAATGCTTATAAATCTTTTATCTTTATCTCGTAATTAATCGTTCCTCGCATGTGATACTGGTTCGAGCCGCGGTGTACTTATTAAAGTCTCCATTCTGCCCCGTATTCCGTAATATCCTTCGATCCTTTGAATTCTCGCGTAAAGAGAAGGAGAGAGAGAGAGAGAGAGAGAAGAGAAAGGATGACGAAGAAGGAGAAAAGGGAGGAGGAGGAGGAGGAGGAGGAGGAAAGAAGACGGACGAGAGGGCAGACGCTAAATAATCGAAATGCCCCGTGGTGTCCTTATTATGACTTCTCGAAAAGCGGTTCTGCCACAACAAAATTCAATGAGTATAAATTAATTCAGCTCGTTAGTGTGGCCTGCGTAGCTGTTACTGCCGGCGCTCGTGTACGACGCGCCCAGCCACCACCGGCGTCGCTCCGAGAGAGCCACCATTTACTTCGACGAGAAGGAGATAGAGAGTGGAGGCAGACGGCGAGGAAGAGATAGAGATAGAGAAAGAGAAAGAGAAAGAGAAAGAGAAAGAGACAGAGACAGATCCCTTACGCACCTCGGTTCGTTATAAGCGAGCAACATATGTACGCGAGAACTCGATATACTCGTAGACATCGAAGAAACGAGCAATGCTCTCGAAAGGGAGTACCCGCTAACTGGGTCATATTATCGGATTAATTAGCCCTCGGTTACGTGTGTTACAAGCGATCGTATAACGATCGGCTAATAGTATATCGATACGCACGGATATCGATCTACCTCTCCGCGCCGAAGGAGGGACACCATTAGGCGCCGTAACAAGACGGGAACACGCGCGCCGGCGCTACCGTCACCGCCTATCGTACTTTGCTAATGAAGCTGTATTAATTAAAAAATCGACGATCCGACGCGCTACACGATACTCCTCTGTGTATCGATGGTGTCACCGCGATAAGGGTCCTCCTTGTCGGTGATAAGAATATCGATCGTACCTTCGATGCGACGACGTCAACGATTTTTCCTCCACTCGAAGAAATTCCAAGGCAATCCGAATAAGTTCCATCAAACGGCTCGCTCTTAGCTCCGGTTAATGTAACGCGGCCTCCCCCTTATACGCCGAATTTTTACTACATGACAATTTATATATCGTATATTTAACGCTTATTTATGGTTGTTTAAATCACGCGATCGCTCGTAAGACCGCGCCGGTAAAGTTATGACACCGTTCCGTATTTTTTATGTTAACGCTTCGAGCCTCGTGTAATTAATATCGAGAAACATCCCGTTTAACGAGTATACCGCGTATACCGCGATGAAATACTCAATCGCAGCTGATGGATGAGTCACGTTTATTCAAAACTTTAAGTTGATTTTGCAGTTAATTCTCAAGTACGAGGAGACACGCGCGTTGTGGATTCGAAAGACGATAGAGAGGAAAATGATCGTTTCTTGTCTCTGCCATGACAATACGCTATCAATCTCGTCGCGTTAATGACATCTCCGCCGATATAATTTGCGCGTGGATTCGACATCGGCGACGTTTCCGTTGCTGAAGAGAGAGAGAGAGAGAGAGAGAAAAGGACTGAATTCGCGTTTGTTCTGTCACGTGTTCGGCAAAGTCAACTGTCATCCGCAGCACGCGAACGTCACGTGTCCATTGTCGTAAGCACGAGTGCACGTTATACCCTTTTGAGAACTATTGTCTGCAAATCAGTACCTATCGTCGCTCGTGGGACGGACAAGAGTTTCTCTTGCGATTGTCTATCTCTCGTCTCTCGTATGCAGCCTCCGCGCTCTCCGTATCTCTTTCTCTTTCTCTTTCTTCGAGGGACGCTCTTGTTAGCTAGCGAGTTCCGCGACCGGTGCGTTCGTTACACGCGAAAAGATATCGTGGATACGGAACTACCAGTACCTTATCTGGATATAAAGCTGGACCTGCCTGCTCGAGTCGTGCGCTTTAACGAAATCTATTGCCCATGAGTTTAGAAGCCGACATGCTGACGCGAATATGGGGATATTATACGTTACGGCGAGCATAATGAAACGCATTTTGCTTATTGCTTTCGTATTTTACGATAAGCCACGGGCAGTGGGTCTGTCCGACTTTTTCCTATTCCAACGTTTTTATGGTACCTCTTATATGGTACCACGAACGTCCGCGATTAACGTTCGGACGTCGAGCTTTAATTGACACCTTTCGAGATGTTCGATCGATCGTAACGAGAAAAGTAGACCGTTCGTTACGGGCACGAAAGCGTCCCTCAAAATCGAATAACTTGACTCGGAGAAGGTAGATGAGAATGAAAGATATGGAATTAGAAAGTTTATGCCTCAGAATTATATGTCAAAGATTAAAGAGAGTAAGACTGGTTCCTCTTTGATAAATGAATAATTTGTTCGGAATATAATGGATGGACAATTTCATTGTAAAGAAGAAAGGGAAGCGAGGAACTTTGTTACTTTGTTTTTCAAAACGCGCGTCGTACGGTTTTATTATTTTCGTGCTATTAACAACGGAGAGAACCAAATCGATGGATCTTCGACCCTTTTCCGAGATGAAAAAATCGTGTCAACATTTGATACATGAAACCAAACACCAGCCACTTATTTTTTTATCAACGATGTTTTACCGTGCACAGCCCATATGCACGCACGCGGTATTATAGTTTACAGATTTGCTCACGAGGGGTGAGCATCGAAAACGAGAGAGAGAGAGAGAGAGAGAGAGAGAGAGAGATGAATACGAAGGGAGGAGCATATGCTCCGCACTCGTGGGGTTCGATCTATGGGGAATGTTTTATGGTCCCACCTGTGGGAAAACACTTACGAGTCAATTCTTCCATACGGTGGGAAAACTCATCGTTGATTTTCGCGATTCTCCGAGAACCCGTGTCACCTTTTGTTACGCTTTCTGAATGCACATATTTACTCCCACGATGTATTCTCAATTTCATCGGTGTAAGCGAGAAAGCTGCACGTATTCCCGGTAGCTGTGAGAATTTTGTCGGTGATAATTATTTATCGTTAGATTATGCCATTAACTAGGAGTTATCGTTATCGTATATTTCAAAGGTAGAGTAAAAGGGAGAAAACGTTCGCGGTAAAGTTCCTCGAAGCCGTTGTGAATTATACGACGCGCGAGCCAGACGTACAAATCATCGTCCGAAACTACTCGGACGAGCGACTAATCTTATCCAACTAACCAGTAATTAAAGGTGGAATTAATCATTTCTGTGCGTTCTTACATACGAGCTCGCTTTCTACGCCGTCACTGAATCACCGTGTCTCGCCTTCTGTCGCCTCTGCTAGCATTCAGACGACGAGAATGGATCGCGTCACGAGAGGCTTCGGAATAAGAGAAAAATAATCACGAGCACGGAGTTGACGTGCACGCTAATCGTTTTTTATCCTTCCTACGTATACGCCATCGAGACGAATAAGTTGAAAATTTTTAATTTTATCTTCTTACCGCCGGTGCTACCGTGCGTTACAACGTCATTGTCTACGTTATGTTCTAGGCGTATATAAGAGGATAGCGATAAATCATTGGTTTCCAAGGCGATCGATGACTCCCGTGGCGCCAAATGCGCGCTACCTTACGCTCGCGCCACTTGGCGCGGCTCGGATGGCCACACGCGCGCGCGCGAACAAGCGAGCGATCCGAGCGAGCGCGCATTGGCGCCTATTCGAAGAACAGTATAGACATCCTTTGCCGTACGGAGAAAGAACGAAGAACCATGATTGGTACCGTTGCACGTATTCACGCCTAGGGAGATCGAGTCGCCTATTTACTGAACAAACAACCGAACGAACCCGTAATATACTCGAGACCGTATAAGGTTAAAAAAAAAAAAAAAAAAAAGCAAAAGGTAAGGATTCTATTCGTATCGATCGACGTGATTCGCGATAACATCGCAAGGGATTATTCGACGATTAAAAAAACGTGCGAATTCATTTGTTTCGAATAGGTAGACCTATTTTCAAGGAAATAGATATAGCATGTATTATAAGATAAATTTGAAGAAGCACAAAGCCGACGCCCATGAGAGAAGAAAGAGAAGGAGGAATCGAAAATCTCGAGGATAAAGATGGCCGGTATGGAAGGAGGATAGGACGCGCGGCAAGAGCGTATATCAGTCGGTGTCGCATGCTTTATGGTCGTGCTTGCCGGCGTCTAGAGGTCACCGAATATCGTCGATAATTGATAGCCGCGCGACGGATTTCGTTGAGCTTTCGCCATCGATAACGGGCTCTTTCGTTTCCCGTTTCTCGTCTCGTTCGCGGGAGACGATAGCGAAGGAAAGAGAGAACGAGAGAAGAATTCTTTTCCTCTGCCAAAAGTGCGAAAAGAGAAGGGCGAAGTCGGCAGTGAAACGATAGAGAGTAGAAGAGAGATGGAAGATTCCTCGGAGTTCAGGGTCACTCGACGTCGTTCCGCGAAGAGAACGCTCTTCTGCCTGTAATAACTTGCTACACCCAACCAGATAGGATCTCGACAAATAGTAATGCTTACGTAGCGATACTCGGATACTCCTACGGCGGTGGGATTTCGCATGCCTCCGTTCGGTCACGTGTTTCTACGTTATGCTTCTCGCATCGACGCCTCGGTAGCGCACGGCAAAGAGTTAACTTGGCCTCTTGCGCAAGAACTCGACTATATTTTACACCTTGCGATCTTTCTCTCTTTCGGAAGCTATTATCGACGGGTTTCTTGGGTAATCGAAATTTAATTTATCGAGAAAAATGTTTGTTTCTTCTTCTTCTTCTTCTTTCGCGGAGCAAAATTTCAAACCTATCGCGGTCGATATTTTATCGGTATGCGATCTCGTCTTCCGTATCGTACGGTCTTCTCGATTTTCATCTTCCGCGACGTCTCGAAGAACCGTAGTATTTATTATACTTTTATAGGTCGTTCGTTCGACGAGGAAACAAAGTACGAGCGTTGGCTACGACGACGGCGGCGGCAAGCAGGCGAAGGCAGCCTGATAGGTGGTTCTATCTCTCGCGCAGGCGAATATCGTTATAAAAGCGAGGGAGAGAGGAGGTGGGTCGGGGTAGGTTTTGTGCGCTCCGTCGATTACCGATACCGCCTTATTTATTGCTCCGTATTCGCGAAACGTGACGCCGGAGCCCCCGGTCTCGTAAAGTGTTGCTTCCAGTTCTGAGTCACTGGGTCCGGCGCGGAATTTTTGTCCAATCGGGAATGTCGATAGCTAGACGGTCGCCCTCTCGCGAGCTCCTTCGTTCGGCTCGAACGAATATAAGTCGCGCGGAGCGCGTTACATGCCGGATCGAGGGCGTACACGAGCGAGGTACACAAGGCACACAGGAACGGCGCAGTGCCGGCGATTGTCAAAGATAACGATACAATAAGTCTCTAATATTCGCTTCTCGCGAGCCTTGATTGGGCTTCGTTCCAAGTTCGCAAGTATATGGGATCCGCGGCCGGAGTGGTCGGAGCGGATTAGCTCTCGCCGCCGACAGATACGATCTCGATCGGAGCAACGCGCAATACTTTTCGATTCTTACGGAGGAATTTTTGTCGGGTCTCGTTAGCTCGCGATTTATGGCGACACCCTCGCCTACCCTTTCGGGATATATATCGAGAGGATGGATTTATGGAGAACGTTGCGCGTCGAAGACGATTTATTCGCGACTTTCTTTTCTTTCTCCTCCTCTCCTGCTCGCTTCTTTTTCCCCCGCCAAAGTCGAGAAAGGTCGTAAATCAATTAGTTGAGAGAGAGAGAGAGAGAGAGAGAGAGAGAGAGGGAGGGAGGGAGGGAGAGATTAGTGTGATTTGCACAGCGAAGCGAGCCAGAGTGAAATTAACGAGCGCGTATCCACGCGCGTTACTTACGCTTTATTAAGACGTAAAAAGGTTGATTAACGACTGAATCGTCTTGGTTGGCGGAAATCGGTCGCGCGTAGCGCCGAAGCCGATAGACGGATATGTATCGGTACCGCGAAGGAAAGAGAATGAGAAAGGACGCTTCTTGCGGGACTACCAACGAAGAGGACTTTTTCGTCGGCTTGTTCCTTGGAATACCGCGGCGTCGAGTCATTACTGCTTTCACGTTGGAAAAACACCTTTCATCGATAGTACGCGCACGGACTCCCTTGGGACGCATTGTTCGAGAGACCGGTTCGCGCTTGAATTTATAATCCCATTAATTGGCCGCGTTTCCGCCCTTATAATTCAATCCCTGCTTTCATACGATCGTACGCGAACTCTCTTCTCGCTCGAACCAAATTTAAAGATCGGTATCCAGCCTGTGAAAATCCCTTACCTCTCGTACGTATTTATGTCAATCGTTTTATTATGCCCGTATACTCGATACCTGGTATATGGTAGGTACTTTTCAAACGAGTCCTACGCTTCTATGCGCAGGTGCCCGAGGATCATCGATTCGAGATTTAAACTTTTCGATTTATATTAACGCGACGATATCGTAGCTCGTTCTACGTCACGATTCTCATCTTACTTATCGCGATTCTAATCCTAAGCGCTTTAGATATTTCACCGGGTTCGCGCTTGCTCGAGAATAACCATGTTACATCAGAGATCTTTTAAGGGGATCCGAAAGAAACGAACGAGCCGATTAAACGATTTGCGACAGTAAAATCGTTTTGGCCGATACGATCGCCCGATTTCGTTCAGACTTTTTCTCCAAAGGCAATGTCTTTAATCAGAACATTTTACGGCCCGATTTGTATCTATTCTCGCTTATCACATACGTTATAATCCATAGTAGAGCGCGAGCGTGGAACGGAGCTAGTATGCCCAGGCGATAGTCCAGTTTCTACGTAGAGTGGAAATCGAAAGACGAAATCGATTACAGCGGCATAATTCTGTTCGCGAGCGAGCGCGCCCCCCCGATCGCGCCTAATCGATCTCGAGCGAGATTGATTTTCCCTTTAACGCCGTGGAACGGTAATTATTCACGAAGCAATAAGCCTCAAACTCTTTCGCCGCTAATTAAATCTCCGAGATAGCTCACGAGTCTGGCGTTTTCTCGATACCGAGAAACGGGCACGATCGCTTATTAGTATTTCGATAAGAATCTTTGTCAAGGCGATTAACAACGATCACGTTTTCATCGGGCGAACGGTCATTTTCGCGAGCGTTAAGCGATCGATCCGGTATAAACGATTTCTTCCAAATAATTCCCAGATCAAAGAGTTTCTAGGTACATTTCGAGCGACTTACTATATTTAGAAGCTCCCTCGAAGAAATCGAGGTATCTAATAAATTCCGGGCGGAAGACATTAATGCAAGTCCACGATGGAGTACGTAGCGCACCAACGTAGCTGTACAACATCGACACGAACGGCAAGAACGAAGAGAAAAAGTATACAACGATATCCATGCGCGCGAGAGAGGCGAAGGACAGCTACGCCCCTCTCTCTTTCTCTGGGCGAAAACGAGATGGAAACGCGGCTATCAGGGAGAGAGAGAGAGAGAGAGAGAGAGAGAGACGGATAGGAGAACACGGGATCCGCTATCACGCGGGGGAGTAGTCGAGTAGTACTTACTCAAAGAGCAAGTCAACGGCGGCAGCTGGTTGGTAACTTACGAGCGCACGGCGATCCTCCAGCCGACTACTAATGGGACTAGTACTACCAGTATGGGACTCACCACAGAGGGCAGAGAGCTGCCCCTCGCACCCCGCCGCTGCTCCTCTCTTTCTTACTCCTACGTGACTATCTTAACGCTTCTACCTGTGCTCCGGATGCGAGAGAGACCGACCAAGAGATACGCTCGCACAGATATCTCGTCGTCGATAACGATCTCGCCGGTGATTTCCTTCGAGCTTTCCATTCGGAATATCGACTTTGTGGAAATATATCGCGACGACGTCGAGCGTGGGATCGTTTAAACGATCTCGAAATAATATCGAGTTCGACAAAATCTAATCGCTTTAACTTTTCTCCGAGACGCGACGAAAGACACGTTCTTTTCACCCCGCATAACGTTTTTCCATGCTCGCGCGTAGGTCGATGAATTTTCGTAACGAGAAAAAAAGAAAAAAAAAAAAAGAAAAAAAAGAGAAAAAAAGAAAGAAAGAAAAAACGGGGGAAAGAAAATAACGACACGTTTTATCCCTGTCATCGAATAATCGTACGACGATTTCGACAAGTTTTGAATGCGCGAATTAGCGTACAACTGGTAGAGCAGAGAACCGGTCAGTTATTACCACGGTGCTGATCGTGCCGTGTACAAAGTAACGACGCGCGTGTACGTTAGCAAGCTCGTATCGCGGCTTGAAATTATTATGGTAGCGCGATCGTGATATCTCGATGCACGGACGACGAGCATAGACGATACACTCTTCTCGCGACGTAAGCGAGAATGGCTCTCGTGCGTGTTCTCCGACGTTTTCGTGTGTGGTGTGCGTGCGAGTCAGCTCGAGACGCGGTCACACCCGCGCCCGAGGCACGCGCTACGCGCGCACACGCAACAACGCGCGCTATACGCGGCCACGGAACTTCGAGAACCGTACCAGCAAGGTTAGCGACAAGATCGAACGAATTTGATTGTTCGAAAGGACCGACGTCTTTCCTTTGCCTCGCGTTATTTCGTCGAATCTTACGAAACGATCGATCTCACCGGTCGAACGTTGTAGCTGATTTGCAAACACGCGTAACGACATCGATACGCAATAATAGTAAGGATCGTAAAGCGGTAGCGATTCGATCGTAAGGCCAAGGATTACGTGGCTCGAGGTACAGGTTCACGCGATATTCTAAGAGCGAGCTCGATCTCGTCGGGTCGTACATTAAAGCGTACCGTGTTATCCGTCTCCGGTGAGCGGGCTCCTCTTCCTGTTCCAGCTGATCGTTCCCTTCGTCTCGTTCGCGCATCAGTCTCGGATATTTACACTCGTTGCCAGCGATCAGATACACGCTGCGATCTAAGTGAACCTGTCACGAGAGTCTCATTAGATCTTCCAACGTTTCCTTCGAATAATTCACGACGATGATCCGAGACGAATTTAATTCGCATTCCTGCCGATTGTATTATATCTTGACGAATTGAAGAAAAATCATTAAGCGGCTCGTCATTACGATCGGAAGAAGGAAACAAAAAAAGGAAAAAAGAAAAAGACAAAGCGTAATTCCAAAGAACGAGCAACGATCCATCGATGTCCTTTCCTCGATCGTATCTCGGAACGAAATCGTCGTAGGCAGAACCATAGATTTAATCGTCCGACGTTATCCGTTTTCTCTCGAAGGCGTCCCTTCGTAAAAGCCGGTGGATCGTCCAGCTCGATCGGAGACACGGATCGTGCATATTCTCTCGTCGCTCAACATCCCACAAACGAATGTATAACGACGAGCCTGAAAACGAATGTCTACGCCGCGAGACGACGTTTCTCTTCTCTCTCTCTCTCTCTCTCTCTCCCATTCGACTCCTCCACTTCTTCTTCGTCCTGTGTCACGGAATAGCGGTGACCAAAAAGGACGATTAATCACGAACCCGGATAATTGATAAATTATACGAATCGAGGGCGGGGACACACGGACGTATAGCGATAGAGCACATACATCTTTCTCTCCTTTTTCTTTTTATCTCTCGTTCGATGATTATGAAGTCAGCTTACATACGGGCAAGAGATATCATCACGGTTGATCTTTAACGCCAGCCTCGAAGGGAGCGAGCATCATTCAGGGACGAGAGACGGCAATTTGATGTGGTAGGATATCGTACGAGATGGTGAACCCGTTATGTTACGCTTCGCTCTGGAAGATGTCAAACAAATTCGTATTATAACGAGTTTGATTCGCGCGCACGAAATAATCGTCGCGATGGCGATCGTACCCACCTACCTACCTACCTACCTACCTACCTACCTACCTACGTTAGTACATGCGTATCTACGTACGTACGCGCGTCGTACTTGATCTCTCGTGTAGCGAGTTTGCGAGTTTGCGCAGTGACAAGCCAAGAGGGGCAGGATTTATCGTGATTTAAGAACGGATTGCGACACGCGGCTTAATTACCATACACGAGGCGCCCGATTACGGCGTGGCGGCGTGGCGGCGTGGCTCGAGCGCGCTCGTCGATTATCCTAAACGTCCTTAAATCAAATCGCCTTTTAAGCGGAGCGAGACTACGCGTATTATAACGTATGCTCGTACGTAAGTATACGTACGCTCGTGTAAGTATAACGGCGGAGAGAAGAGAAGGGAAAGAAGGAGAGGAGTAGCACGAGTACGGAGCGCACGAGAATCGCGCGGAATTTATCGTTCGGATCATCGCCGAGGTAAGAAGGTCGAGATTAACGGTGGTCGCGTCCAGTACGAAAATAAAACGCTCCTTAAAAAGGCTCTCACACCGCTCTCGGAGCCGGGCTCCTCCTCCTCCTCCTCCTCCTCCTCCTCCTCGACCTCCTCCACCAGCTCCACCTTCGGCTTCGAGCGAGCCACGAGCCTGCCGCGAAGCCGGCATGAAAAATGCTGCCAGCGACGAAACGTTTACAGGCGCGTGCTTGCTGCCTCTCTTCCCTCGGTTTCTCTTTCGTAACGCGCGTCGTCGTTAAAGCGGATCGTCTCGTTTCGGTCGAGTCGACGAAACGAGTCGCGCCGACTGCAACCGACCAATCTCTCCTTCCCATATTTTTGATCGGAGCTCGCGGAACGTCTATCGACCTCCCGACCTTTCCATTTGCATACATAGCCGCGAGAGCCGTTGATGCTCGAAATAAGAAACACCGAGAAGCACGAAAGAAGCACGAACGAAGCGCTCCTGCTTTTCTCTTCGAGACTCGAACGCGCGCATAAAAGACGTACTCGTTCCTCGAACCCCACCACTCTCCGATATCTCTCGGTATTAATTCGTAACGCGCATCGTGGTCTTATCTCTCGGTACACTTTGCGGTGCCGATTAAAGAGCCGTGCGTCGAGAGTTGTCGCCTTTCTTACTTTGGCTCGCTTCTATCGTCCGCCGGCTCTCCCGAATCCATTGTTCGATAATGCGGTGTCGCTTAAATCGCGAGTCGCGCGAGTCCCGATTTCCGAACGCTATCGGAAGGGGCGGAGAGGGAAGGAGAGAGAGAGGAGAGAGAGAGAGAGAGAAGAGGAGGAGGGAGGCGCATACATTCCCAGACGGTCGGTGGTCTTGGCGCCCGCCTATCACCGCCGCCGCCACCGGTAAACCGTGGCGAATAACTTATCGTACGTGCGCGAGCGCGAGAAGCTGCCTTCGCGTAAATAAGAGCGAAAGAGAGACAAGGAAGGAACTCGATGGAAGGAGACACCTCGAGGGATGCGGAGAGCACCCTTGCCTCGATAGTACGTGCGTGCGTGCGTGCGTGCGTGCGTGCGTGCGTGCGCGCGCGACTCGCTCGCTTCTCTTACCTTTCCTATCTTCTACAGTCGCATTCTCGCGACGGCCGGGGTTGCTCGGGCAGTTCCTTTTCGAGATTTGCGATACGAGCATGCCAGAGAACGGTCGAAAGATCTCTTTGCGCACTTTGGCCACTTCCACGCGCTCTACGATAGACTCCTTGCCGCTGAATAAAACGTTTTGTCTCTTTTCGAAGAGATTATTTCTATTCTCTTCCTCTTGTCTCCTCCTCGAACGTTCTGGAAGCGAATTTATGATCGATTCGTTTGCTCTTATTTTTCGTGGGTCGCATCGACTCGCTCGATAACCGCAGAATCGATCGTAAATACAGCGCACTTCGTAGAATCTATTTCGTACGTTTTTAGCGACGTAATTTATTATATTCTGTTTTTTCTCTTCTCTTCTCTTCTCTTCTCTTCTCTTCTCTTCTCTTCTCTTCCTTTCTTTTCTCTTCTTTTTTCATCGAGAAACATCCAGTTGAAAACGATACGAGATGGTAAAACGGTGGTCGACCACGTCGCGAACCTATTTCTCCGCTTATCGACTCTCCATAGACCTCGAGCATAATTCCATGCATAGAAACGACATCTAAATCAACGAGGGAAACTGAATTATGGGTTATTCAAAAGTCAGAGATTTCCCACCCTTTCGAGGGTGCCAAGAGAGCAAACTGGATTTCTTATTTGCCGCCCTATTCCGAGAGAAGTAAATGAAAGAGAAAGAGAGAGAGAGAGAGAGAGAGAGAGAGAGAGGCGATGGCTTCGATTCGATTTTCTCTGAGCGCACGCACAATGGACTACGTTGCGACACTAGGCGATTATACGCTACGTGGCCGCTGCGAATACGTTTTAACCGGCACGTTAATTTATTCCTGCCGCTTGCCTATCGAGAGCGACCGCGGTCGGAGTTCCACTGCCGATTCAGCGAAAAATCCACGTCGATCGGACGACACACAATGGCCCATTCAGAGAATGTGCTGTGCGCCGTCGAAACGCGATATCTTCCTTCTAGTATCCAAGTCCTGTTTTTTAAAGAAAAAGTTTAGCCGACGCGTTACCTACACCGCGGCTCGTGATATCGCTGGGTCATTACAGCGGTTTGCATTTTATCGTTGGAATACTATTTCGAGGCAAGTGTTGGTAGACAACGATCGCATAACGGCTCCTACATTATATCGCATTTACAGCTTTATATTAGGTCTCATAACTTTAGTCGATTTAATAACGGGCGAGATCGTACCTCTTCGAATAACTTATTATCGTTTCTTCGGAGAGCGACGTTGCGAAACGTTCCAAAGAAGCTCTTTAAAGGACGTAACATCGGATCGACGTCTCCACCACCGACGTGCCCCAATGTCCAACGACGAGGACCAATAAAACGTGGTATTTATATACCGAGAGAGCATTATAATTGGCGGCACAGGAGGTAATACCGTGTATCGTGGCAGTAGGCGATGTCTACAAGTGTAATCCATTGAGATGCGCCCACTTTGTTTCCTGTCGGTTAAGGAAGGCGCGTTTCACCGGCGAATCGAATTATACCTTCGGACGCCTCCGATCCTTTCGGTTTTCAGATTTCCTTTCACGCGGCTCGCTTTGCTCGCTCGTAAATCCAACTTATTTGGCTGGCACTTTTCGAGAACTCGATAAATCGTTTCGCACCGCTCGCAGACTTAAGCGGGTTTTTAATCGAAACGAATGAAAGCGATACAGGGTAAATACGTGGATACTTTGGCTTCATTTACTTTTATAAAATCAAATCGATGTAAAATTAGAACATTTCGAATCGTTTTCTCGAACGAAATCATTCCACTGGGAACGGTTCGTTTTCAACGAAGCACAGGTAAATCAATTTGTCGGGATAACAAGATATAACGTCGTACTCACGTGCCACATTTTAAATCGCGCAAAAGTTACCGAGGAGGATGTACCGAGGCTATAATTTTTCAAAGTTTAATCTCCATAATGGTTACGTTGCGTAACGGAGGAAGCATGCGATTTAGACGACCGCTCCTACGATTTAGGAGTGAATTTCTCGAGCGATCATCGACTCGTTTCCTGTATACACGTAGTGCATAACTACGTAGACGCATCTCCGCGCAACGGTACGAGAGCCACCTTCGTGCGTCAGCGGGAAAACGGCGTTCCGTAAGTCGCCGCCAGACTACGTCTAGGGCGTATGACTCGCCCATTTTTACAATTCTCGTGAATAATTGAAAAAGAAGAAGCAATCGATAGGCCTCGAACGATTTAAATGAAGGGACAGATAGGTGTGTCCACCGTGAAATAATTAAGTGTAGTCAACGGTGCGTGAGGCCGATACGTAAGAGTATTTTCCGTTTCAACCTAGAAGGGGAAGAGAGAAAGAGAGCAACCGACGAAGGATGCCGATGAATGGCGGCGGTACGTTTCTCGTGTACGATGCGTGTAACGCGTAATGTAAGCGAGGATAAGCGCGTACACGCAGGTTCAGGACACACGTATTGCGGCGAATGCTTCTCCTTCTCGGTGCCAGAAAGTCGGCTCGAGCTTATAAAAGCGCTCCTTACCCGACGACGTCCACGTCGACGATCGTCGCGATCCACGGTGGCCCATTTTCGTTCCTCTTACACGAAGGTTATTACCATTATTACCCACCGGCGATTACCATAACGGAGATGTTATTCAAATAAGCCGCGAAGAATCACGAGAGAGAGAGAGAGAGAGAGAGAGAGAGAGGGAATAAGATGCCGTCCGAGAAATATATTAAGAATACGCGTTCATCTCTTTTTCCTTCTCTTTCAACGTTCCGCTTTCAAATTTTCTCGCAAATTTTCTCGACCTTTGGATTATCTATCGCTACCGCATACCACACACGAGCGTTACACGCGTGGGAGTTTGCCACGAAAAAGTTTTTATCTCGATGCACTTGTTTCGAAAGTTACGAAAGAGAAAAGTAAGGTCGTTTGCATCTCGAATGGTGTAATTCAGGTTAAAGATTATCGCGGTGCGAGGCACAATCCTGGCGGGCTCATGGAAAGCGTAAAATCGTGTAATTACGAAATTATAGATCGTCGCAGTCGTATAATCGAGAGAACGTAGGATTATTATCGAATCGATGGTTGGAAGGTATCGCAAAGTCGTGAATTAAGGAAGCTTTTAAAACGGACAAAGTCGTAAAAGAAACGAAAACGTTTACGATCGCGCACGACGGAGATAGAAGTTACGCGAGCGTGTATTCTCGTGGCAGGATTTAATTACCTGTTACCCGTAACAGGCGTCTCGGTTGTTTTCGACGGCATACGAGGACGAGACGATTTTAAAATCTTCGATCTTGGCGTACGTGTGTAAAAGTCAGGCTGCGTCGTCGTCGTCGTCGTCGTCGTCGTCGTCGTCGTCGAAGGAGAAGATAGGTATCGCGCGTGTAACAAACGGACGATGAGGAGAGAGCGAGAGAGAGAGAGAGAGAGAGAGAGAGAGAGAGAGAGAGCTGACTCTTCGCGCCCGAGAGATTTCGTTCTATCGCGACTAATCGAGTCGGAGTAGAGAGCGAGGGACTCGATTGCGCCGTTTGTTGTTGCGTCTCTGTAGACGCAACGATGGGTGGCGAGTTTGAAGCGTCGTAATCAGCCGATCGTTAATAAAGTCGAGGAAGCGAGAAATTAGAGGTACCGATCCGTTCGCGAAACGATCCTTTCCCTCGCGAAACATCACGGTTCGCATTAATATTTCCCAGAAGCGTAACGATTCGCAAACGACCTGGAATATCGAAGAGAAGGAAGATGAGAAAAAGAGGAGCATCCTTTAAACCGTTCGTTAGACGATCTATCCGATAATCGTAAATCGCCTTAATTTGTACCTCGAAAGTATGGTTATTGTTCGAGTAAACGAGGAACCCATCGGAAGGAAGGCGTGACCTTCTCGTTAGTTTCGTGCGGAGATTATCGTAAGACGGGGAAAGGGATAACGCGCATGGTTATCCCGCGGTAAAGAAGTCAGAGAGCAAGGTTCCTTAGGAATGCATCGGAGATAAGAAGGAGCCACGCGAAGGAGAGAGAGAGAGAGAGAGAGAGAGAGAGAGAGAGAGAGAGAGAGAGAGAGCGTTATTCCATTCGTCTTGGTCAGGGCAAGCGTTAAGCGACTCCTACTCTCTTCGAGAGATCGCGCCGATGCATAAACGATTTATTTGAATTAATGAGCTCACCTCTCGTAGCCCAACCATCGCCCCGAAACTCCTCGATTCGATCTACGCCGCGCTACGCTCTCCTCGTGACCATGGGGACCTTAATAGAGACTCTCTCTCTCTCTCTCTCTCTCTCTCTCTCTCTCTCGGTGCACACGCCCTCTCCTCCCTCGTCGTTAGACTACGTTTCCACGGTTAGAAAATCTCATTACCAACCACGTGTTCCTCCTTCTTATTTCTATCCGTCTATCCGTCTTCGTCTACTTCTGACTCTGTCTCTCTTTCTCTCATCGAAGATAAAAGAGAAGGAGGAAAAGAGGGCGTTTAGGTCGTGAGAGGATTTTTCGCAGCGCAACCACCAATTAGCTCGCAAGTTTTCCGTTACCGCCTAACGCCGCCTCTTAGAAAGTCGATTTAGCGCTCTCTCACCTTTTCCCTTCCTCACTCTTCTCTCTCTCTCTCTCTCTCTCTCTCTCTCTCTCTCTCTCTCTCTCTTCTTTAGATCTCGCTTTTCTCGAGCGAAAAGATTTGCGATAATATTGCGCGAAATCGCGGAGATCGCATCGAACGATTCCAGAACCGAAACCTGCTCCATCCTGGCGTCGAAGTCGACGACGCCACCGACTCTTGCGACACGCGTCGCGCGCCGTCCCGCGATCTAAGTCACCGATATGAGATTTATACGCGCGCCCGTGGTGCTCGAGTGCGATAAATTGCCGGTAAATCGCTCTCCATGACGACGATTCGACCTATTTATTAGATCGCTCTCTCGAGCGTGTTCCTCGGAAATCTCTTGGATTTTCATATTCTCCTTTTTCTTTTTTTTTTTTTTTTTTTTTACTTTTCTTTTTTATATTATACGTAATAATGCCAATTCTTATATTTCACATACTGTAAAAATCGTTTGCGTCGTTATTCGCGATAACGATTTGAAAGTAAATATAGTTCTGTTTTGTTTTCGCGCTTTCGGTTTAGCGAGACGACGGCGACGACGACGGTGCAGGTTTATGGTTTATGCGACAACATTTATTTTACGCGTCCCGTGCTCGCGATATGGTCACTCGGAACACTTTCGGTACGCCTACGCGCGCCAACGAACGGGCGTGAAAAGTAACGTCGACTGGACGGTTTCGGTTTCCGGAAGTGTCGTATTTCGGCGAGCCGCGAGGCCTTCGAAATTCTGCGCGTCACGTACGCGCTTGCTTGCCTTCCTGTTTGCTCGCATGCTTGCCTGCCTGCCTGCCTGCCTTACTGCCTGACTGCACGCTCGTGCTTACCTGCCGATTATTTTCATTGTCTCTCGAGTCACTGGCTCGAGCATCGCTCGAAACCGAATCGAATGAAAAGGATAACAAAGTTGCCTCGAGAATGTCGCGAACGCATCCGTCCAAATCTGAGAACAGAACGAGTCTAGTTGTAACTATCGAATAATATATTATAATTGGTATCTCGCGAAACGCGTTAAGCCTCGTATATCTAACCGGCTCGACGCGAGAACATAAGCGTGTACGTCGATTATGACAGTCGTCAATCTCTCTCTCTCTCTCTCTCTCTCTCTCTCTCTCTCTCTCGTACGACTCTCGCAATAAAGTCGATTATTAATTCTAACCAGAGTACACGACGTATTTGCATACGGTCGAAGGACGATGGACGTAACGGAGTCCGAGGTTTCAGGCGAGTGGTAGCTCCAGGAGAGCGTGGGTGATCGCTCGAGTGAAAAGAGGAGAGGAGACTAATGTTTTTTTAAATCGTTACGTGGCCGTCATCGCGCGCGCGCGCGCGCGCGCGCATCTCGATTAGTCGATCACAATGTGTACGAAGGCCATAGATCAACGGATCGAATCGATGAGATCTTCGCCGCTACGGGGGAACCCGTAATTGGATCGATCGGACGATCGAGCAATGACGAATGATCCGTCGGTTTCGAAGTGTCCGTAATGGGGTCTCCCGGAGTTATTAAGAGTCTATACGTCAATCCGCACTCCTTTAAGGTCCATTAATTTCGTTTACGATCCCCGTTACACGTAGTTCGCCCGCTGGATTCCATGTTAAGATTTGGACCACAAAGGAAGCAACTACCTCTCGAAATGAATCATAACGAGTACCGAGCGACCGTGTCACGAAGATAAGATTATCGTTTCGAAACTACTGCATTTGCGTTCGAGGGCCAAGAACGAAAGTACCGCTCTTCGGTCTATAGAATAATGAAAATTTCACATCTTAATAATCTCGGATAAATCCACGAAGAGAAGATGTGTAGGATCGATCGAACGGCACTCGGTGGTAAGACCTTCGATATTCTCAGATAAAAGGGCGAGACGCGCGTTCGAGCGAATAAAAGAAAAGAAAAGAAAAGAAAAGAAAAGAAAAGAAAAGAAAAACAAAGAAAAAAGAAATCGGCGCGAAAGCGAAGAGAAAGATATCTGGTTTGTCCGAAAATCGTTTCTCTTCCAGCTCGATGGGTCCATGCGGGCGCAGGCAGAGGTGGCTCCGAGAACACGCCACCATGGCGGACACGTCGGGCAATGTGTCGTACGTGGGGGAGTCAATGGCGGTCAATGGCACGAGCGAGCTCGATCAGGTCCACCAGGAGCAACATCTCACCGGCTGGCATAGCAGGCGGCACCTGGACCGGACTTAACTTGGCTCGGCGAATACCGAACACCGTTAACTCCGCTTCACACCGAAAATCGATCGGTTCAGAAAATCAACTACTATCCTCTGCCACGATATAACGCAGATTCGATCCCAAGAAGATGCAGCAAAATTAATAGCGATTCTAGTAGGAGCATCCGTTGGTCATTTTTCGAGGAAGCCGAAACAACCATTGGAATGTCCGCTATCGGAACCCTTCGCGATCGCTCGCATTACGCTCGTTATTTCTCGCGGATCGAGCAAAACATTCGGACCGAGAGGGAAAGTGCACTCTTTTTTTCAGATACCATATCGGCCGGTGATTAATCGATCCCTTTGTAACAGGCGCAAAGTAACCGGACATCGGCGAGCGTGTTAACAAATTCCCGGTCCGACAAGAACACCCGGTCATTAGTCCGGTGTGTAGGTCGCCTAAGGCGACACTGGCCGGGTCCAGAAGCATCGCCGCTTCATGCTTCCGAGAACATTACCGGCCGTGATAATCGGCGCATTCATCTTCACTCCCGGGAGATCCTACTGGCTCTGGTGTTTTCGTCGATAATGCTCCTCTCCTTTTCTCTCCTCTCCCCGATCATCTTGTCGATCTTACTTGCTCGGCGTAGCGGCCATTTTCACGATCGACGACGTAACAACTTTTCCAACTGGTCGAATCCGTACGATCGCAGACTAAAATAAATGATATCTTACGAACGGGAGAACGGTAGGCGCCCGTAAGCGTGCTAGGAGCCAAAGTCCCAAAATTTCAGGAGCCGTAGACGGCCTCGCTACGAGTCCGTATATCACCGATCTTATCGTTGGTGGGCTACGCCGCGAAACTTTAGATCGTCGACTCGGCAAACTCGCGTGACGCTCGCGTGTCAATAATTGTTCGTTCGTGCGGTAAGACGGTATTAATGGAGGCTACCTAGATGCCGGGGGCACCTCGCGCGTGCTGCCGCTTTTGCCTTCGAATTATTCTAATGTCGTGATAGCAATGCTTCTGCGGCCGGTGCGCGCATTTAGCTCGATTTATCGGAGCCTTCGATACGTCCGTGTGCCCGTAATAGCGCGATGCGTGAAGGGTAGAACGGATACTTGCTGCCGGTTGCATCGATTAATCGTTTGCTCCTGGAAGGTCGCTTTGCCAACACCCGCGAGCACGAGCGAAAGATAACGACGATTCTACGCCGAGCAAACAGCGAGCAAATGAGACGATTTATTAACGTTCCAGCCACGAGTTCTCCTCGTTCGATTTTTTGTTTTTCAAGGTAAAAAGTTTTCCAGTGCGACCGAGCTGGATCGCTCGCGATCGAAACGCTAGAAATTCCACTTGGGATTTATCCTTTCGAAACATTTGTCCTTACGAAATTAGGAAGTTTAACGAATTTTATTCCGCGAGAAATGATCCGTCCGTCGCGATCTTGACTCTCGTCTTGAAAAATGAACGTTTGCCGATCGACGGAGTCCCATACCTGACTCGGGGGTGTCGTCTTATTCAACGTATCCCGTAGCCGGAGGATAGCAGCTGACGGAGCCTGGCACGCTTCTTCCTCGGAGGAGCCACGGCTAGAGACGAGGAAAAAAGGTCTTTATGCGTCGAAGACATTGTCCTCGGCTCCAACCGAGGATAGAATAAACGTGCGCGCGACATGTGATTCCTGCACCTGAATCGGTCTCCGATCGTGATCCTTGCCTTTTTCCGTATAACTCGAAGGTAGCTTTACGTTTCCGCGATAAAGGAATATCGATCGAGAAACGCGAACGCTTTTGAAATTTCTTATCGACCATTTTGAGATTTCTTATCCGCTAGATAAAATCGATTCGTTTTAATCAAAGATCTTTCGACATCGTCTTTCGATGGTGTCCTAGAGACTCGCGCGTAGTTTCGAATCGAATACCTCGAAGTCGACCTAAATTGGGAAACGAATATGAGAGGAAGATGGATTCGCCGAAACGTTACGCAAGAAGATCCGTTGGATCTAAACGCGTATAGCGGAGAGATATATCCAGGTAGAGATATCCGAAACGGTTCGTCAGGATTTCCTGCGTCGTAAGAAAAAGAAAAAAAAAGTCGTCGCTCGAGCGAGCGGGGCATGAAAATCTCGGGAAGGATATTCCCCGCTTCCCTTGTTCCTTTTAAACTTTAAAAGCGACCGGTCTGTATGTACACACATACGCACGTATATTGAGGATATATGGGTATGTACGTGTATGTACACACACACACACACACACATATATATATATATATACCCGGTGCACATGCGTCTTCGGTGGAAGGCCGGTACATGGCTTGGCATCGTCAAAGACGCGCAACCTCGTGGGCCTTAGCTCGATTCCATTCAAGATCGTACCTCGTGTAGGCACTTTGTGAAGCGCGAGCACAATGAAGGCAGCCGAGCCGAAAGGTACCTGCCGTCCGTGTATATACATTCGACGCTCCGGACACCTGCACGCGAGGAGACTTTTGATTTTTGTGCCTGCTACCACAGCACCTTGGCAAATTTGTCATTCCCTCGGCAACAGGATGCCGAGGAGACACCGAAGATGTCGCGACGTCTGCTCCTAAAGAGGAGGAAGAGGCACAAGAAGGAGAGGAGCCGTTTTCTTTGTGCCTTCTCGTGAGACGTTAACAACTCTTTCGGTCGTCCTGCACGAACCGAACCGGTGATGTTCATATGACGTACGAGAAAGTTGAAGAAAGAAAACGACTACGACCGTTCTCGCCCGGTAGCCACGCTCTTCGAATACAAACCGACTCGGTTTTCCAAGAATCGTCGATATTTGTCCAGGGCTGCTTTAAAATCGATTATTTTGCACGATACGCTTTCGTCACCTGGCGCAAAGATAATCCTCGCGATCGATATTCGATAAAGTAGGAATTATAAAAAAAAAAAAAAAAAAAACTTAGAGAAGAGGCGCAAGCTGCGAACCGACGAAACGGCGTAGACAGGTCATCGGAGGAACGTAACCGCCTAATCCTTTTGGGACACTTGGGAGGCAGAGTCATCGGTACGGGACACGCGATAGGGAAAGGGGAACAATAAGGATAGGAGCCAACCGGAAGGTTGTGCGTACCCGTGAACTCGCGTCGCGTTATAACGTGTCCTTCGACCGAAGGATGCTTCGCATGCCGACGTTAACCGAATCCGTACAAACACGAGTCGAAATATCGTCTCCTCTTTTCTTCTTCTTCCTCCTCGCCGTCTCTCTTTCCATCTTTCTCCGTACCAGCTGTTCGAATCCAAACAGGAGACTACGTTCCCCAAAGATCGGCCCTCCCTCGAGGAAACGGTAGTGTGGGTGCCTGAAAATAAAAAGGAAGCGTGTCCTCGCGAAACGGTACCCTGGCTTTTTTTTTTTTTTTTTTCAATGGAACTCGCGCTACCTTGAATTCGCGCCTAACTTCCTACGTGGATAGGTACATATGTGATCGAAAACGAATCCGACATCCGTTCCTTTCTCGTGTCCTACATACTCTCTCAAAGGGAATTTAGTTATACACTGGGTACGGTTATACCGACTACCCTTCGGCCATTTTTCTTCGTCGAATCGAAGGATCCATAAAATTTTCGTAAATTTTACGTTCGCTTTCGTCGAGTGCCACGGTAACACTCGCCGATGACATCGGATCGCGATGCTTGTCGAGCGAAGCGAGCTGACGTTGATACGAATGCGAGGCCGCGATCTCCTTATAATGGGAGTAACCGAGTCGAAGAATGCAGATCGACCCTGAACCTCTCTCTCTCTCTCCCTGTGCCACGGCAAAGATCAAGGTGGTCCAGAAAACGCGACGCCGACGAGAGGGACGGATCGCACAAACGTTTTCACAATTATGCAATTTTAACTTGTTGCTTCTGTTTGCTCGTCGACCGTTATCGAGATACATTGAATTATCGGTATGTAGATGTAACTCGTAGATTTTCACTTCGTTTATAAATCGACGTCCACGTCGTTCAACTTGGGTAACGTTGCGAAAAATTGATTAATAAAATTTGAATCATCATCGTCGTCATCGCCGTTGTTGTGGTTCGATAATCCTGATGGACGTCGCGATAGCATTAGCGTCATGACGCTCGGCACTCCTCTCTCCAGCAACGTCGACGTCTTCGAACAAGAGCAAAGGATGAAAGGAATAAGGAGAGCAGGACGGACGAGAGAGAAAAAGGGAAGGCCGGCCGTGCGTCGGCCCCTGTAACTCGATACTACCCGGTAACGCGGTTTTATACATCGCCACGAAAAAAAAAAAAAAGAAAAAAGAAAAAAAGAAGGAACAACAGATAAAGTCGAAAGAGGAGTGCCCGAAGCGCATCAACCACGACGTTCCGACGTTCCAACGATTTTCCCTGTCGCGAGAAATCGGCTGGAAAGAAGGTGTACGTATGTAGCTACGCGAGTAACTATACGCTGCATCGTTATTTCCAACGTTCGACGAACTTTGAGATTATAGGGACGAAGGAGAGAAATATATTTCGAATGTAAAAAAAAAAAAAAAAAGAAAAAGGCAGTCCCAACGGATAGGTTTACCAGGCTCTATGATAATAGGGATAACAGGTATCGAAGTTACCTAAAGCGTAATTCATTTGTTGCATCGACTTTGGGAGCGCGCGTGAATGACGACGATAGGTAGAGAATCCTAGGTAACGCTGGAACACCATAGCTGAACGGAGAGGAGAACCAGGTGCTAGCGCGGGGCGCGTGTCCAGGTTGGGGTAGGGGCAGGTGGGCCCCCTGCATTGTCAATCTCTGCCTTTCTGTACCTCGTGCCTGCTTGCTCGGCTGGCTTGCCTGCTAGCTCTTAGCCTACCAGGCCTACCGCGTATGTGGCCCGAGCCACGCACACTCAAAAGACTCTCCCCGTTTTCGAGTGTGTGCGTACGTATTCGATTCACGCACGCAGCAAACTTTCAGGGGGTGCAACTATCACATAATGAGGATGTATGTGGCAGAAGAGGGGTTGCTGAGCGAGCGAGAGAGAGAGAGAGAGAGAGAGAGAGAGGGAGAAAGAGAAAAAGAGACCCACCTCGCCTCACCTAGTCGAACGAGCGCACTCTCTTCTATTGTACGTGAAAAAGGCAGGTGATGAGAACGGTCGCTACCACGCGACTTCCATCGGTGGTTCTCATTCCGTCCTTTGATCTTCGCTCGACGACTACGTTTAAAAATTTTTACCAAAACGTTCGAATCGTTTCATCAAAATTATATCCGCTTAATCGTACAGACAATTTTGATAAGCATCCTCACGGAGGACGTATATACGCGAAAGAAATGCTACTTGAAGATGGTTGAGAGAAAAAAGAAAATACGCAAGCGGATGGTAGAATCGATAATGGAGGTCGGTGTAATGTTACAAGGATCGATCGTGAATCGCGGAACAAGAGCGAGGGCTCTTCCCCCACTTCGTATCGATACTCGAAAAGGGCACGTGCCATCAGCTGTCTTCGTCACGGCTCTGGACCGCAGCTGGAGCGGAGGAGATACGCAATGACAATAAACGGACGAGCAGATCCTGGTCAAGCGGGTATTGCCAAAAAGCGAATGAATTCTTTATGTCGCGGTGGATTTTACGCACCATGGTGCACGGTGTATAGGCTGACCGGTCGTTAGACGGTTTGGATCTTTTTAGAAACGGAAGAGAAGTCTTTTCCCGCAAAAAAAAAAGGAAAGAAAAAAAAAAGAAAAACAAATAAATCCCCATCGATGATAATATATTGTATATTTAAATGCAAGCGAAACCGCATCGTTCGGAAAGATTGTACGGACAATTGGATATGTATTTTCTTATAAGAGAGTACGGATTTGCGTGGCATTTAGTTCCGGAGACCATAAAACGCGTATACGTAAATCCTGAAAGCAGGTCGTGGCGCAACGAAGGTTTCGCGGGACAAAGTGAAATCTACGAGAGAAAAAGACTAAAACCGCCTCCGTTTATTCCCGTTCTCGTTGTGCCTTTTCTTTTTCTCTCGGGCTCTCTCAGTCTCTTAAAACTTTCGTCTCGGCTAGTACACGGGGGTGGTATCGCGCGAGACGAAAAGCTTGAATCCGAGAAAACGCAGTAAATCTGCGCGCAAAGAAGCGACAATGCGATCCGACTCGGAAGCGTGGCAAGATCAACGCAGATCAGTGAGACCGCCGTCTTGGCGTGGCCAATGAGATTACGTTCTTCTGAGCCGGCTCCTGCGGCTCCAGCTATCCACTCGGTCACTCTTGCGGTTCCCGTTCTCGCATTCGCGTGAAAACAATTCGACGAAAAGAAAGGACCCTTCTTCAGTTTCTTTGAAAAATAAAAAGGAGAGAAGAGAGATGATCGTAAAATTCATCGGGCATCTTATTTATCTTATCTTACCGGATGAGTTGAAAGGAATCATCAAAAGGGCCACGGAGAGAGAGAGAGAGAGAGAGAGAGAGAGAGAGAGGCCGACATTTTTCCTTTCGGTAACGTATTATCATTGCCCTTTTCGAAGAGCATCGTAGACACCCTGAGAAATCTATTCTGGCCTCTAGCCTACCATATAAGTATCGACGTGACTCTAACGAAGCGAAATACCGGATAAGCAAAGGAGGATAAAAAAGAAAAAATCGTAGGATCGTTTAGAACGGTTAGATCTCTTCGATCCGATATTCGCAAGTGGAAGCACACTCATCCTTTTTATTCTCTCTTTTTTCCCCTCTCTCGAAGGAACATAATAGCGTCAATTTAAACACCGAGACAACGCCGCGTAAGACAATCCTACTATCGGCGCCACCGTAATAGTCAAACATAGACTCTGAGAAGAATCGCCGTTGCGTGCTCGCGATCGCGTGCATACGTCTAGCCGACGAAACCGCTTTAAGGTTCGCCCATAAGCGGAAGAAGTGGACGCCTGTACGTACACGAGGCCTTCTTCCCGTTCCGATATACGATCTCTTGCTGGAAGGAAATTGGAAGGAGAGAAAAAAGTAGTAAAATTTCAATGGTATTAAGATTTAACGGAGAAACCGATCCGGCGGTTTATACATAAAATCTATATTTTCGCGCACGGAGGAGTGCGTTTCCACGGATAATGCCCAAGAGATATAATCTTCGGAACGAATCGAAGTGAAAGCGGGTATACAGTCGAACGCTCGTACTGCCATCGATTTTATTCTCGAGAACGCGGCGAACCAAAGATAAGGATCTCTTTCTCGATGGCATCTCGCAGGGGATCCCTCGGGAGCCGATCGGGAACGCGCAAAGCAGCAGGTTGGAGAATGGATCGCGTAATACGTGGCGATCGATCGCGTCAACGTATCTTTGCGTGAGAAGAAGTCCATTTCTTCTTTGGCGCGGGTGTAGTTAGGTCTCGAGTCGACTCCGGTAGTAACGTGTGTCACGGACACGTCGATGGAGCGATCAATCGATCGGAATGCGATCTGGCACGTGTGTGTGTGTGTGTGTGTGTGTGTACGGTCCTTAACGGCGGCCTCGCGAACCGGAGTGACTGGGAGGGAGAGGGAGAGGGGGAGGGGGACTCTGGATTCGCAGCGTTGCTCTCTCCTCTCGCGATGGTGGCAACTCTCTTTGCCGGGCAAAGCGAAGCTGATCGGGGCCGCTACCATGGTAGCGCGCGTTGACCTAATACGCTTCCCGGCTATCAATCATAGCCGCGTGTCCGCCACCACCGCCAAAGACTTTCTTGTATAACGAGATCGCGTCTTACGTCGAATGTGGGAAAGCTTGCAAGTACGACCGTAATGACGAATGGCTGCCATTAGTTTCAAAGATCACGAATGTCGAAATTATTTTCACCGACGACAATATCGCGATTCATATACTACAACGTCCGTACAGCAAGATAGAATTTCTGTCCATAACGAGACACGTCCTTTTCGATATTCAACGGGGCAATTAGATAAAACGATAACGTCAGTCACAGTGGCCGTGCCAAGGAGGTTACAGGTAAAACAGTTTTACGATGTCGGAAGTAAAAGTCGAGAGAAGGAAATCGGCTTGCTAACGCGTTTATTAATTTATTATCTAACACAGTCTTAAACGTACCTTACGACTTATCCACTCGTTCATTCTTGCCGTCTGGTAACAACTTGTACGGACGTTAAAGCAAACGATACTTATGTAAGGAACCGTCGAGTCCGGTGTAATGCACGCTGACCCAAAATTCTACTTCGTGGCTATTAATCATATCTATGGGAGTGGACGACTTTCTCGCGTAACACGACGAAGCCATCTAGCCTGGGAGCCAAGGAGTCGTACGATTCGATCGGCATAAATAGAAGGTAGGAATAGGACGATCGCCAACGGAAATCTCGATTTCCTTGCACCGACCCCCGTGAAGCCGTGATCACAAAAGGTGGTTAGGGCCGAGCGGTGTAAGGCGAAGGTGATTACAAATCTTCTTGCGTGCCGCATTCTCGAGTGCCCAGGTGCAGGAAGAACAATAATGAGTCCGGCTTATATGCGCATGGACGTTGGATGTAGATACTTTAGAGTTCCGGAGCGGAGTTTGTTCGTACATACATACGGGCTGCATTTCTCTTTTCTTCCTCTCTTCTTCTTCTTCTTCTTCCTCTTCTTCTTCCTCTTCTTCTTCCTCTTCTTCTTCTCCTCCTCCTCCTTCTTTTAAATTCGTCCTCGTCGGCTCGAAGGAAACGAAGAAACGCCTTCTCCCTTCTACCCCCGTACTTCCGAGGAAGAATCAAAGTACTCACGCCAATCAAGCTGGGTGCTAATAGAAACGAATATGCCCGCTTTCGTGCTTACCTGTCGTCGTTGGTTTCGTCGTTAGATCGAATTAGGGCCGAAGAAAAGGGTGGAACGTAGAGAAAGAGTCTCGCTTAGTTCCCGAAGAAGGCCACTTCAGGTTCTCCTCTCTCGGAGAACAAGCGGGCCCGCTCGTGAGAATCGAGCCGTCGAGTGCCTTCCTTCTCTCAGCGATTACTACTCTTGCGAGGCTACTTCCCGTTCGATCGACCAATTCCTTATTAACTACCACTCTTAACAGTGTGTACTACTTTAGAAACGAGCATATATTATTCTTTGCTTTGCGTCGATGAATAGACTCCGAACGCACGATGTGGACGTCAATCTTCCTTTCGAAGGATAACTTTTAACGGACTTTTAAAGTTTCGAATTTCCGGTAAGGCTCATTGTTAATTATTCATCGCCAATTAGCGGAATAGCGAACGCATAATGGCGTCTGTAAAACTTGTTTTCTTTTCTTTTTTTTTTTTTTCTTGTTTTTTTTTTTTTTTCCCCATGTTCAACGCGTACACGGATATAGGTGGGTACCAACGACGTATGCGGGGCTGCCCTTGAGAAATACCGCTTGCATGGAAGAGAATCACAAAACGATTTTAACCGTTAGAGTCCGACGCATTCGGCATCGTTGGGGAGATCATCGAGAGATTCCACCATCGAGGGGGTAACCGTTTAGTCGGAGGGGAGAGTTTTAGCACCGTGCCGATACACGGACAGATGCGCGTATATACCTCTTGCATCCATTGGCACTTTTGATCGCACATGTTCTCTACCACGCGCATATGCATTCGCCATATTGGTAATGCGAGCTACACCTTGCGTATTGTACGAGCGAAAAGAAAGATTGTTAGATGTTCGATCGTGATCAAAGAAATTCAATTTCTTCGACGCTTCGAATTAATATCCGAGAAGAGTATGGTATAACTTAGCGAAAAGCGCAACACGTAGGGCGAACGTACGCCGTAATCCGCAAACTCCCTAAATAACGTCGCGTTAAAGGTTACGTCGGCGATTACAAAACCGTTAAAAGCATCGAGGGAGATCGAGAATATCACATCGAAGGCCGAGTATCAATGGGGAGGTCTTTGGACAGGCTGTGGCCTTCGAGAAGGGGCGGAGAGGATTGGGTGGCGATGCACGTAAAACGCGGACAGATGCCATTGCACCTTTTAGGTCCATCGACGTACGCGCTTTCTCTCTCTCTCTCTCTCTCTCTCGCTCTTTCACACACGCACACACATGCTCGGTCGGTGTGGCACAATACCAATCTATCGCCCTCGCGGCATCCCTCTCTCTTTCGCAGATTCCAGCAGATGCTGGCACGGTGTACGGGGCTAAAGGGACGAAAAGAAGAGAAGAGAAGAGAAGAGAAGAGAAGAGAAGAGAAGAGTAGAGAGAAGGGGAGAAGAGGGCTTTGCTAGTTTTGTCTAGGAGGGGTTGAGTTTCGTGCTTACAATGAGTCGCACGGGCAGGTGTGGATTCCCCTTCGGCCGTTCGTGACGGGCGCGTGCCCCACACGAGCGGGGGCGGGCTCGAAGCACTCACCCTCTCTTTTTCTATCGTCCTCTCTTCCTAGCTCTTCCTCGGGAGGAAAGAACCCTACGAACGTCTTCGAAGGGATGCTCCTTCGTCTTAGGGTAGGAGGAGGCTGCCAATGCCGCTGCCGCTGCCTTTGCCTCTGCTTCTGCTTCTGCTTCTGCTGACGACCGGAAGACCTTGGCGGAAAGACGTCACGTGCGGCCCTTGCATCCGATTACCGTTTTGAAAGAACACGACGAGGAGACTTCTTGCTTCGAAGAGGGTTAGAAGTAGAACCGTACGTAGGTACGATCGCGTACACCTTTGTACGTATGCGTGTAGGAAAAGAGAAACGCGACCTCCTGTCGATCGATCGTCGTTTTACTACCGTCGTCGCTGGCTTTGGAACTTCTTGAAGGGCGCCGTTAGACGCACGCCAAGCCCCTTTCTTTTTATCTTTCTCTATCGTTTAGGGCCCCTCCTCGAAAAGCAGTACCGGATATACCGGGGGAGTTGTTTCGCACGGCGTTGCGCGTTACTCTCGTTAGAAATGTCCTTTTGTCGGGCAAAAGGCGTACCTACCACGTGTCACTTTACCTTCTTTCATCTTTCTTTCTTTCTTCTTTTTTTTCTTCTTTTTTTTTTCTTTTTATTTCTTTCTTTTCTCTTGGCAGCTTCTTCCATTTCATTCGAAACTCCAAGTTCGATCGAAGAAACGCGCACCCCTTCTCGAATATCTCAACGGTCATCTCAGCACTTGGAGAGTTCGGAGAGGATATATGTCCGGGGTGGAGGCATGTGTGCGCGAAGAATAATAAGGGTAGAGAAGAGAAACGTCCATGTGCTCTTTCGCGGTACGCTCACGTTCCCCTTTCGTTTGGGATTTCTAAACGGACGCGTGCCATCGGTGAAAGTCGTTCCGGGACGAGACAGAAGGGCGAGCTTAGGATGAAAATAGATCGAGTGGCGCGGGAGGATTCTACCTCTTCTACGACAGAGAAAAACATTAAGGTTTCCCTTGAAAAATCTTCCTTTCCCTTTTCGATTAACTTTCAAGATTTATACCGGAAGGAAGATTTCCTTGTACGTTCCTTAAGGACATTTTTCTACGATATTCTTGAACGCGCGTTACGCGTTTATCGATATTGTCGGTTACGAAGAAAACTTGTTCGCCCAGCGGAAAGAAACAAAAGATCGCCGCTTCCTGCGGTCAAGTGCAGCAGCCGCCTTCGCCTTCGAGACGAAGTAGTTCGCTAATAAGGGCCGGCAAAAATGGAACAGCCGGTGCTCGGGATCGTATTACAGGATCGTACCGAAATTCAAAAGTGCTTCTCTCCTCTCCAAACAGAGCAACCTCCGCTTCTCCCTTTTTTCCTTCATCAACGCGATACGCTTCGAAGGAAACGTTTCTTCGGGAAGAAATTTGTTTTACGACTTTTCTACGAATTTTCGACGATACTCGGACGATACGACGAACCTATACGAGTGATAGCAGATACGTTTTTACCGAACGTTTCTTAGTTCTACACTTTTTCCTTTCCCATAGATCCGAACGATCGAAAAGATCCGTCGAAGAGTTAAGATTCGCCATAACGAGAAAAGATTTCTCGGCAAGAGCAGATGTCGCTTTATCGAAAGGTACATCTCTCTTCGTGACAACCCTCTCCTTTTCGAAGAGCCACCACCCTCTCGAGAAGACGGAACGGAGATCGGTATTGTAATCCGCAAGAACAAAACCAACTGGAGGCATGTACGTTCGAGGAGAAAAAGAATGGGCATCTCGGATGTCTGCATCCGGTTGGTCATTTCCGGCACGCGCGGAGACACGTGGCCTCATTGCCCCCTGCCGTTGTACTATTAGCGACTAGCCCCTTCCTCGATGATCCATCAGAGGGGAGAAAAGTATTTTCTTTTAAGGACCTACAAAAATTAGGAACCGTCCTAAGAGCCCTGTCACTGACACACGACCCGAAGAAATCCTCTCGGATCTCGGTCACTCCAAGATGAGATCTGCGAGCGTGACTCTGACCGCCCTCGTCCGAACTAAAATATTATTCGAAACGTTGCTATCCAGTCCATTTTATAAATAATCCCCAAGAAATAATACCGTTAGCTTCTTGGTAAGAGCTTTCGTTTAAAAGTTATTACTAGTAGGATAGAGAAGAGAATTAAGAAGAAAAGAAAAAAAAAAAAAAAAAAAAAAAAAGGAAAGTCGTCGGAGGTAAAAATCGATTAACGTCGAAGATGAACCAAGGGAAGAAAGAAGGGATGAGAGACTTTTAAAGGTCCTTCCTTCGAGGAATCCGTGTTCGATTCGGTAGGTACACTTGTGCTTGCCGTTTGCGCAAGGCATTCCGCACTTGCCGCGTTCTCCTTCGTCCTTATACGGTACGCGTAGCATGAATGGCCGACGGACTTGAATAGAGAAGATTTCACAAAGAAGCGGCCAAAGAAACCGACAAAGGAGCCTGGTACTTCTTTTGTCGCGGAGGGTCTCGCAGTCGAGGTGACACACAGAGAGCAGAGATAGAAAGAGTCGGTGAGTCTGCCAGGATTCCTCTGCCGCGTTCAAGATCGAGAGACGGAATCTCGTTCTCTCTGGAACGATCATCGAGCGGCCACAAAATACCGTCCCGCTGCTCTCCGCGTACCATTTCCTTCGGCGAACCAGCGAGAGAGAGGGAGAGAGAGAGAGAGAGAGAGAGAGAAGAAACGACGTTCTTCGAATAGAAGCGGAAGAAATGTGTGGACAGGTGAGGAGATGACGGCCCATTGATTCGCCTACGAATTTTTGCATCTGTCCTCCGTGGTTTGATCTTCGGACCTAGTTTCCGAGAAGCGTGCCACGAGATTCAATCCCCCGTCTTTTAAAGAATCTTCGATCTTCCATAGAGGCATTCTTTCTATACCCTATACCTCGTCGTTGGGACGAACGCCGAGGGTAGATTGATTTTTTTTCCCGCAAGGAGGATGGAAAGAAAAAAGTTTATTAATCTTGTAGCAATTATACGAGAGGTCGTAATAATGACGTACTATACTCGACGCTACGAAACGGACGGACGAGATTCGGTAGCAATGCGATGCGAATGAACGAGGCCTGAATGAATAATTTCCGGAAGAGGCCGATGCCTCCGGTCTTCGACCACGACTCCTTTCTTCCGGTCGGAGGCAAGGCCATGAATGAAGTTTCGCGACAATGCAAATTCACCCCCAAGAAAAGGGTTGCAATTAGAGCGCACGCGCATTGGCCCTTCGAGTGTCGCGCGCGTGCATCTGCTCCGCATCTGCGGACAGATGCGTCGTTCTCTCTCTCTCTCTCTCTCTCTCTCGCTCGCTCTCTTCCGAACGAAAGGACACGCACGAGAGAGAGAGAGAGAGAGACGATAGACGAGTCGAGAAGAGAGAGAAAGAAGGTCGGACTCGTTCGGGAGACCGCCTCGACGAATGCCCGGAAATGAAATTCTAAACACCCTCTCCTAAACCATCATCTTCCTTCTCTTTCTTTCTCGCTCTCTCTTCTTTCATATTTCGAACAATACTCGAAAAGAAATTGACCGTACAACGTGCGAGCTCATGGGCGGTGCAACGATCGCGCTTTTCACGGGTATGAAGTTGCCACATAGAGTCTCTCTCTCTCTCTCTCTCTCTTTTTTATTACTTTTTATTTCCATCGTAGGAGATACGCGACTGCATCGACGCGGAAGCTTTCTCGAATTCGCAGGAGGCAGCGGTCTTCGACAGCTGAAAGACGTGGAATCGCACCTTGTATCGATGCTCCTGGCGAACGCAAAAAGCTTCTCTTATAAATAACCCCGTTGATTGAACATCTGCGATATAAACACGCTAGGCCGATTTACGGCATCCCTTTTATTATTTATACGAGAGAAGAAAAGGGAGTAAAAGCGATGTTTTTCGATAAATTTAAAAAGATGGGTATCTTATTTGTCGATACGAGAGCCTAAGACGTTAATGATTGCCTTCTAAGCGCCCTTTCGTGAATGACGCGCGAGGAGCTTAATGACAGACGTGAAAGCGGTAAGTGCCCGGTTGAAAGGATCGAATGACCGACTAATTAAAGTGAATCTATGTAGTATATCAACGGTTTTAGTGGAACCGACGTTGTAAAAGCGATACCTTAAATACAGCCCTAACATCTTCTCTCGCGAGATAGAGTCGTTGGTACGCGTTAAGACGAAACTGCCGTTTGCCGGGGTGTGTAATTAGACGTCGTAAGTCAACGATTCGAATACTCGAAGAGTATTCCTCGCGTCATTTCTTATTTCAATGTTCGATCGGCTCCTCTCGAGATCTATTCGTGGTGACGAAAGTTTGGAAATAATTTTGAGTTTCTGGTATTATTTTTAGAAAAAGGGACACTCCATCTCGAAGAATTGGAGAAGGGTGTGCGACGTGAACTCCTACTTTCGCCGACGAACTCGAGATTTTTCGACAAAACATCAACACACCCGCCTCTTCCTCGAATTTTCTTTGAGCCGCCGACGACGACGACGAAGACGACGACGACGACGACGTTTACGTTCGCGAAGAAAGTAATTCTTCGCCGTACAGAAATAGAATCTTCCGATATGGAAAGTGTTTTTCTTGTTTTCTTCCATCGCTTTTAGATAAAAGCCCGAGAAAAGCCAAATACGCTTTACGAACTTTCTTCGACTGTTATGGTTACCGATCGATACGGCAGATACTTCCTTTCAGATATTTTTTCTATTGGAAATTGGGATCAACAGATCCGAAAGCAAAGTCAAACTTTAATTACCTTGGGAATTATCGATCGGATCTGGTTGAAATTAAAACGGTATCAAAGGGTCATTTAATTTCACGGCAATAATTCTTGAAGCGTGTAGGCACTTACTAGTTAAGTATTTTTCGTGCCGTAGTAATAGGCAATAGGTCGAAAACTTTATAAGGCAGATGGCACGAAAGTACCTACTCACTCCAAAAAACACATGCTCTCGGGCCACGTGGTCCGCGGTTACACCCATGGGTGACGGTCCAACCCCCGTCTTACGTATGCTTACATGACGCGGATAAACATGCTCTCTCGTTCTCTCTCTCTCTCTCTCTCTCTTTCTCCTTATCGTTCTCCGCACGAGGCGAACCGATTCAATCTTCCTAATGGCATCGTGTTCCTTGCCACGGGCTAATACGATGTATCATGCACCCTAATGGCCAATGGACTGGTACCTGATTATTTTGACCGAGACGATGCGTGGGCCGGCAGGTGGTGAACTCTATCTTCCCTCCTTTCTCTCCCTCCCTCCCTCTCTCTCTCTCTCTCTACATATATATATATATATATATATTTCTTCGACGTCGCAGTAGGCGAGAACTTTTTAATAAAAACGTTTTGTTTGCCGAATAATCGATAGCCTATGTGATATTTTGTTTCGCGGCTTTCCGTTTGAGAAAATACAAGCGAGGTATTTAGTACGGATGAATAGGGAAAAGGTAAAGGGTTGTTCATTTTTAGTAGACAAAGAATCGGTCAGAAAAGAGACGTAGAATCAATAAGATTTGATTTACAAGATCCAACAAAGTGATGGCGGTCTTTTTTACGGTCGATCACGCCCCCGAGCGTCGAGCCTAATTGACACCGACGTAACTGGCACCTTGACTGCCCCGAAGGGCTTCTCCATCACGTCCCTCTCGACGTTCCAACGTTTCGCTCGCGGTGTCGAGCTACGATTGTGAGACTAAAGACCGGTTTCGTAATCGGTTTTAAAGGCGCTTCGACCCTCCTCTTTCTCCTCCTTCTCCACACCTCATGCCCTTAGTCACGAATCATTCGCATTTCCTGCGAAAAGTCCTAACTCCGATACAACCGTCTATGAGCCAATCATCGTTAATGTCTATTACGATCAAAATGCGTATTGGAAAATAAACGGGTGTTTTCTACGAGAATTAAGAAAAAAAAAAAAAAAAAAAAAAAAAAAAGAAAGAAAGAAAGTAGGCGAAACGAGGCTGAAAAATGTGTCACGCGTATATTGTAAACACGCGTAACGCAGATAAGAGCGGACGGTGTCCTTCGAAAATTCTTTGAGATAGTATAACGACAGGAGGAGAAAAGAAGGAAGGAAGGAAGGAAGGAAGGAAGGAAGAAAAAAAAACCGACCTGCGCTCTCGAATCTTTATCCCGAGATCTCGCTCGTATCGTCTCTAAACAAGGACTAATCCGAAAGCACGACAAACGGATACGATAAAAATATCATGGATGATTTTACGTAGAAGGCACGTCCCGTTGTCCGTGCTCGAGGGTGAAAGCCGTGATAACGAAGGAACAAAACCGGTTCGTGATAAAGAGCGTCGCACAACAGGTCGGAGGAGGACGACTCATTGACAAATACGACGGCCGAAAAACGTGTTCCGTCGAGCGCGACAGAGATTGACGCGGCCAAGAACAAAAGTCAAGTACAAAGTGCAAAAAGTTAACGAGTTCGGACAAAATCGTATTTTCCTCTTTGCCCGTTGAGAAAAACTAATAAAAAAAAAAAAAAAAAAAGAAAGAAAGAAAAAAGAACAAATCGTCGCGTTATAGTTGTAATAGAAGCGGCATTATTTTCGAATATTAGCGACGGGCGTATCGTCGAACGGTAACGGTGCTTCTACGTTGCCGTCGATACGATCGAAGATAGCGTTATTTGCCAATTTGGCAGGTGACAGTCGGTGACACGCCGGTGACGATCGCGCATATAGCGACAGCACACCTTGTGGCATTTGTAAATATAGAGCGGATCCCATGAGAATCGGCATAGATAATGCGAGGGAAAACTTTGTGCATACACGTAACGTGCGTCGGAATCTTTATCTCTTAGCGATATCGAACAAGCATCGTTCGGATATCGGTGAACGTGAGATAAGCCGAAGGAAGGGAGTCTGTCGTAAACCTGCGAACGCTTCGCCCAATGCGACGCCTCCTATTTCGATACCCTCCTCTAATCTCTCATTTCTCTTAAGAATAATTACGAATATCAATTTTCAAACATATTGAAAAACTAAATTTACGATCAGGGTCGAGACAAATTATTCACAGTCGCGTCGATAACGATCTTAATCCGTGGTATAAAATTAAAAGAAGAAAAGAAAAGAAAACAAAAAACACGGGCACACAGAGACAGAAAAAAAAAAGTAGAGTATCGATGAACGTTTAACACGTTTTATACTACGGCTTATTTACGAGCTTGGTGACGCGGCAATAGGGAACCGTCTCGCGACCGAGGCGAGAAGGGGGAGCATCGAATATCGTTAGAAACCAATGCCTGGGAATTTTAACGTCAAGCAGATTAAACGCGATAATACGGACTATTATTACGCGCGGACCTCGTATGATGTATATTGCGGTTTCGTCATTGAAAAAAAATCTATAATCCTCGCCTCGCGCTAGACGCCCGGTGTAAAGATATGCCACTGTGTATAATAGCTCAATGTTTCTAATAACCGGTTTCGACCATTTAACTAATGCGTGTATTAAACGATCGGACTTTCGATAGCACTGTCTCTGGGAGGTA
Organism: Dolichovespula sylvestris; assembly: GCA_918808275.2. Lineage (NCBI taxonomy): Eukaryota > Metazoa > Arthropoda > Insecta > Hymenoptera > Vespidae > Dolichovespula > Dolichovespula sylvestris. The sequence goes on along the minus strand of OU964969.1, from coordinate 9,551,850 downwards.
CTCGCAGCTATCCGATCGCGGAACGAACCTGACTTACCGATTCCAATTTTCAAAGACCCCATTTTATCGAACGCCTTTCTGTCTCACTTCGTCCATTGTTTCCTCGAGACAATATGCTCTATAGCGAGAAATGATTTTTTCGTATCGATCTCTCGCGAGATAAAAATTCGCATCGTTTAGATGAATATCGATTTGTTACTTTTATGCATAACGTCTATTCATTACAACTGACAGTTCCGTAAGGTGAAACAATTCCACTTATATCGCTGATAAATCGATCGCAATCGAATGTCTTTTGTCTTGTTCATTGAAACTCGCTTAATGGTTGGGTATTTAAAAGAAACAAAAAAAAAAAAAAGAGAGAGAGAAGAAAAAAAAAAGAAAGTAGGAAAAATAAAGAAAAACAAGAGGAAGCAGTAAGGACTTTCGAATCGATCGATTCCAGCGTCATCGATGCGTACATCCAAAGATGCTAGCTAAAACCGCAAGGTTTACTACCCTCCCCTTTGTGATTTCAACCGCAACCAGCTATCTTCTCACCTTTCCTCTCGCTGTTTGTTCTCTAACCGCAAGATTGAGCGCATTAATCCCGGCTCATCGTTGGTCTCTCTACCGGTTGGCAAACGCGTACCTCGTTTGGCAAGAAACAGGATAAAGCGTTTAAAAGAGGAGAAAGATAGAGATAGAGATAGAGACAGAGGTAGAGATAAAGATAGAGAGTGAGAGGGGGGAGGGGGAGGGGGAGGGGGAACGCGGTACGATGTTTCGTCGTCGATGGTTCCAAAAATGCTGATCCTAATCTCCGTCTGGTACGGATAAAATACACGTGCGCTCGTGCTAACATTGGCATTAACCGTAAAACCGCAGACTTAATATTTGCTTCGGTCCATTTTATGACCCACCATCGTATATTTAAGTTCTCTAATGACCCTGTCCGGACAGAGGGCTCTTCATCGACGTGGTTTTCTTCGGTGGCGCGTTAGAATCCAAATCGAGAAACATATATATATATATATATATACAAATTCCAAGATCGTTAGAATTCGCGAAGCTGTGTGATTCCAGCCGCGAAATTTTCGGAATCCTCGCAAATTAGACGGTTCCTCTATGTAGAACCTTTAAAAGCTCAAATTATCGAGCAATTTACATTAGTTTTTTCGGGCCCTTGCGAAATGATACAATTCTCAAACGCCTGTTGAAGATAATCGAATCTTGTTAGAAAAGTATTCATTAAAAATGGATGTCGGCGATCGTTTGGAATCATCAACGTTTCGATATTTTTGAGTGCACCGGTGCACGGCCGTACGCTAAGAGCGAATAATTCACAGGAGTGACAGCTTCGGTATTTATCGATCAGGTTCGATAACGCACAGTCGCGTTTGATGCTCGTCAGACTTTTATCGCTAGGCATGTGCTCGAAACCTCGACAAAAATACTACTGTTCTGCAGCCCTATCGACGAAGAAAGGTATAAAGGCGTCACTGTAAAACGACGAAACGTGCTCGAACGAGAACGATCGTCGATCGGCGATTCCAATAAACGAGCCTTGTTTGCGCTGGTTTAGTCCTTTACGACGGCCCAATTTTTCTACAACTGCTTCCTCGATCACGCTCTCTTTGTCACGATCCTAACTCCCGGAACTCGATGCTTTCGGAGAACGTTGAACCCGCTTTTACGATATTTTTTCATACCTCGCGATATTCTCCTCTAGCGCGTGCACGCGTGAGGAAGGATTTGAAAAATGAATTATTCTCTCTCTCTCTCTCTCTCTTTCTCTGTCCAAGTATTCGATCCATCAAAGAGGATCAATTTTGTAAAATGTATTTTATCTTTATTTCTTTGGAATATAATGAGAGAAAAAGATGGTGGATTTAGATCAGATAAAACATTTCATCCGCTATATCGTTATATAGTAGACTCGATAATAGACTCGATCTATCGAAAACAGAGCGGCGATCGTCCGGATTAATTAAGCTCCGTTTGTTCGCGATCACGTCCGATCTCGTTTGCGAAGAATCACGAAGGAAACGGCATTACGTTATTCAGAACGGTCTCTCGGCATGGCCGAGGTCGGTACCAGGAGCGCTCCGCCAAAGGAAGATGATGGATCGTTGGCATTAGATAGGACGTTGGTCTTTCATGAGAAACGTCGGTCAACCGGACTGATACACGAGGCGCGTCTTAATAATGCCATTGAGAATTTGACGAGTACGTAATATGTTTCGCGAGTAAATCGAAGAAATTGAGGAAATTTTTTCAATCTCCACGGTATCGTTTAAATAAATGAGAAAAAAGAAATAGCAGAAACATTCGATAGATCAAAGCTGTACGTCCCGAGCACGTCGCGTCTTTAGATACTTTTTAATAATACATTTTACTCCTCTTTGTATTAATCAGCCTGGAAACATAAATCAAAGGAAGGACCGAGCTGGAGAAGCGTGAACGCGGAAATATGCTAATACTTGATAGAAGGATCGCGAGGCAAACAAAGATTTCACACGAGGAGAACGAAGCTCGGGGAGAACTCGGCAGCTCTTTCTTGTTTTTACGTCGCGGCTCTCTCTCTCTCTCTCTCTCTCTCTCTCTCTCCATCTTGTCGACGCACGACTCGGTTGCATATCGTCGTACAAAGAACTGGTTGGTTGCTTCGTAGAGACGGGAGGAAGACTGGTCTGGCTCCAGGACTAGACGCGACGGTTGCTGCTATGCCGACTTCTTCTTCTTCTTCTTCTTCTTCTTCTTCTACTTCTTTTACTTCTTCTACTTCTTCTTCTACTTCGGCCGGATCTCTGCATATCCGACTAGTGACAAAATGAAGTTGGTCCCGTGACTGGGTGGTGCAACGTTGGTTCTCGCCTCTCGCAGACCTTCCCTCCTTTTCCATCTATTCTTTTCCCTACTTTGTTGACGTTCCTACCGACACAGTCATCTTCGTTTTTAGCTTTCACCGTCCCTCGGAAGAGAACGTGTCACTGTTCCCTTTTACCCTTTGAAATTTACATTTCAAGCTCGACAACGACGGCCACGACCGCGGGACACTTCTTTGTCTTCCGCGAGCGAGGCGTCGCAGCGAGATGAGAGGTATCATCGTCGTCGTCGCTAAGAACCAAAGGAGGAAGAGAGACGAACGAAGGAAAGGGTGATGGTAGAAGGCTAGGACGAGAGAAGGACCGGTAGGAAACGCAAAGCGGAAAAAGGTGAGAGACTGAGAGAAAAGTTGAAGGGATAACGCGCATTAGGGGTCGTTATAATGGGCCAGTGAGTGTCTTCGCAGGCACAGGTGACTGTGGGAATGACCGTTGAGGCTTAGACAGGTTGAGGCTGGTCTTTCCGAAAGACCGTTAGACGTGTGAAAAACGTCGTATACGATAATCCATGTACGCGTTACACTTTCGCCAAGGAACCTTACGCCAAACTGTTTTACTTTTTTTCTTCTCTCCAATTTTCAGACGATAAAACAAACAAATTCATGCTTCCAAGAGGAAGAATATCGATCGAATACCTTTACGTTCACTTAATACTTTTCCATATCGTGCCTGACGTATAAGGGCTGGTAAAATCACAACGAAGAAGGAAGGAGTGCATCTGCTCGCGGCATAGCCGTGGGTGTTGTTGGCCAGGTGTCCGGGAACTTTTCCAAACGATCATCGTCTTATATGTTTCAGTGGCGCGTTAATTGATCGGTTGCGCCGTCGATCGTCGTGCTGCCCACGGCGCCTATTCTCTCTCTCTCTCTCTCTCTCTCTCTCTTTCTCTCTCTTTCTCTCCTGTGCATTAGAACGAGAAAAAGGGACGGATGTGACTGGAAGAATCGGCGATTTGACTCGCGAGCAGAATTTGTTTGGCCTCGTTAAACGAGCGTGCACCGGAAAGCCGGCGTTGTTTTTGATTTCACGGTTTAAAATATCGTTCTCCTTCACGATTTATCCACCGCAAAGAAGGCTCGTCGAACGTTCTCGTAAAGCGAGATCGACGAGCGAGAAGAAAGGGGGAGGGGGGGGGGGAAGAAGAAGAAGAAGAAGAAGAAGAAGAAGAAAGAAGAACACGTGAGAAGCAGAAAACGGAACTCGAAGTCTATCGCGTTTACGATCTTCCAAGAAGCTTTCGTAAGAGAGCCTAAGCAAGATCTAAGGAGTTGAAAAGCCACGGAGAACGAGAGCGTTATCGTTGGCAGTAGCATTTCGGAAGGCGATCGCGATTTTACTACGACACGTTACGTTGTTATCCTTTAAGTCTCTCGTTCGGCCCCTTTAAAAACGATTTAACAGATTGGCCGATTTGCGTCTGGCCGATAGTTTACGCGAGCGTGCGGTGTGTGTTTTCGAGATAGCTACCGTGACAGCTGAACGAGACCACGAGAGAGAGAGAGAGAGAGAGAGAGAGAGAGAGAGAGAGAGAGAGGAGGAGAGTACGTAAGTACGTACGTACACGTAAATTTCACGTTCTCTCGCGTGACACAGTGCCATAGTTTGGCGTGTCAGCGAGCAGCATAAGCTAACCGAAGTTAGAGCGAGAGAGTGTCCAGGCAATTAGGAGCGCCGGGTACCACGGAATTCAAAAAAGCCTTGCCTCTCTCGAATAGACTCGAGGCGAGCAACAACGGGGCAACCCAAAGAGTGGACACTCGTTGGCGTGAGCACGTGCGCGCGCGCTAGAGAGAGAGAGAGAGAGAGAGAGAGAGAGAGAGAGATAAGGAGGCGATTAGAGGTTCAGCGCTCGGCTCGCGCTTCAATGAGGTGGAACCGGGCGCATTGTCGCCCGTAAATTACGTGAATTTTCTTGCAATATCGCCTTAGGCCAACGATACGAGGCGCCGGCTCGTCCAGGCTCCGCCAAGTCTCTTTCTCTCTTTCCCTCTTTCTTTTCCGCGCGTGCGCACGTGCGACGTAACTTCACCTGATCGCGAGTGCTCGTAATTAAACGACGAAACTGGACCCTCCGAGATTTCACTCCCTTTCAACGCTTCGTTGAGTTTATTAAATAAATCATCGATTAAGAGCCGGCCTCGACTCTCCGAGGAAAACGGTAGAAACATTGCCGTGAAATATCGTACGATATCGTTATCTTTTTAATTAAGCGATTTTTGAAGTCTATCTAATCTAAAGAAAAAAAAAAAAAAAGAAAAAAAAAACGCTTCGATAATTACACAATTACTTCTCGATATATTTAACGTAACACGTCGCAAATACAAAGCGTTATCGAGGAGTCGTTGAATAATTTCTCCTATTCGATCCGCCGTTACGTTGGGTGCGGAAACGCGTGGTCGTCGATGGGTCTCCACGTAACGTAGAAAATATTCGTCGACTTTGTGATCAGCCTGTGGAACGATCAAAGACAACAGGTTTAACGCTATACGTTTCGGCGAAACATAATTTTCGCCGTCTGATGCAACGTCGGTCACTGGCAATAATCGTGCGAGATTTATCTCGACTGCACGCGCACCGCCAATAACAACGAGTCAATAATAACTCGTACTACGACTAATCGGCCGACCGATATCCTTCCATTTCTCTTCTCTCCTTGATTGGTAGATACACAGACGTATGAGTATCGATAAGGAGAATATAATTGTAGGCTCGCACCTCGATCGACCTGAAACTCAGTTCGCGAATCGATCGATAGATCGATCGGTCTTTCGTACAAATCATTCGTGATACTTTCGTTTCCTATCCGACTTCCCTTCCTTGCTACGTTTCTCCGTAGACGCAACAAAGCGATAACGGTATCGTAGAAATCGCTTAGAAATTCTTTATCGACTAAACTATTTATGTAAGTTTGATCCTTGTAATCAACGTTACTCACACGTATATGCGCGTTCAATGAGAAATATCGAGGCGAGGGATTTGGAAAGTGAAATCAAAACAAACTGTCCGTCTTTCGATCGTCCTAGTACGGTTTATATCGAGCATTGGATATACAATCGTCGTGTCGTAGCGTTAACTCGAGAAGAATATAAACACGAACGAACGAACGAACGAACGAACGAACGAACGAACGAACGAACGAACGAACGAACAAACGGACGAACGATATAAAGCGTCGCAGATCGTGGGACCAAATTGTATCGGGCCGATTAATAATCCCAAGAGAGAAAGGACGCGGGGAAGGGCGGCCGATGACAAAGAGAAGCACGAGTAAGTAAACGATCAAGGCGACAGTCCCACGAGCATTGTGTACACACGGTGTCGCGCTAGTTGGCAAGTGGCAGACACGGTGGGTTCATTAAGAACGCATTCCAGGGTGTCCCCGAGTGTCTCTCTCTCTCTCTCTCTCTCTCTCTCTCTCTCTCTCTCTCTTTCTTTCTGTCCTAGCACTTACGTCGCTATAACCACTCACTTACGGCGCCGCACTGTCCCAAGCGGCGAAGAGAGCGGGTCAGACTCCTTCCTCCTCCTTCGAACGCTTCTCCGCTCTCCTACGCACGTGTGTTTACGCTCGCGAGTAGAACTTTGAACGGTCGAGCGCGAAGCCAAGTCGATAGATCGATCACGATCTCGGTGAAAGAAATTACGTAACTCGGAGTAACTTGTATTATGTACGTACATTCATTTTTGTAGATATCGTTTCTACAGATTCGAATCTATTGGATATATTGTATATGTATATATATATATATGTGTGTGTGTGTGTATATACTTATATACACACAAATATACGTACATACGTATATATTTAATAATTTGAAAGATATTTTTCTTTTATAAGATCAGGCACGCAATCGTGACGTAACGCTCAAGAATCTTTTGTATCTCGTGGACCCTTTCCCTTTTTTCAATCCACCTATTAATTTGCCTTTCTCTCTTTCCGATTCGAATCTCCGCGATGGCGGGACCCGTTAGTCACTACTCCTGGGCCTTCTCGACGGTTTGTTTTATTTACTTTTTTTTCATCGTCCGATTTTCGCAATAACAATTTCACCCGTGGTCGCACGCACGTACGCAACTCGCGCGCACTCGCATGATCGAACTCCCGGCCATTGTCTCTCCTGCGCTTGGAGAAAGTGTGACCCTAATAGCTGGGGGAATGATTAGAGGAATCGCGCTGCTCCAATCGCCATGCGCCATCGCACCCACTCGCCCAAACACGAGCTCGAGACTTTTCTTTTATCGCGGCCGACCACCGTGTTCTCTATCCATCGACATTCTTCCGAAGCACCCTTCGCGAACGATATTTTAGCCTTTAACGACTAATATATCGCATCTTGAAAAACTTTTTCGGACCATTGCGAAGATACTATAATTCATTAACGCCTTGTTATATTTTCGAGTTTGAACTAATCGTAACTCGCTTTACTTATCGGGACTGCACGCGATTAAAAATTCGTAAAATCGTATACTAGTCGCACTTTAAAATTACGAATCGTTTCCGATCGTAAGTCGAACGTGTTTGTACGTCGAAAGGAGGGAGAGAGCAAAGTTTAAACGAGTCTCTCCATGCGCGCCGAATGCATAAACGTATTAACATATGAATTTCCGATAAGTATTCCAGGATATAAAGCAGGCGAGATACGCGTAGCGTATAACTAATGTCCGTGTCTAGTAGTAGCATACGCTACTCGAGCATGCACACGAAAGTCGTCTCGGATAATCTGAACGTGAGAGAGGCATAGGAAGGCGGCGGTGGCGGCAACGGAGGATGAAGAGGAGGAGGAGGAGGAGGAGGAGGAGGAGAAGAAGAAGAAGAAGGAAGGAGCGGATGATGGGACTCGTCTTTTAAACCGTGATGCTAATTAATTAAAACGAGCGGCCGACAGTTGCGTAAGGAGGAGGTCCGGTAGTAGCTTCTCGCCGGTGTTCTAAGCAGTCACGTTATATCGGTAGAGGAGGATCGAGATTATTTATTTAATGTATTCCCGGCAGAGACCACCGACCGGCAGAGAGCAGTAGGGTGCACCAGCTACCCATCCGCGAGCTCACGCACTAATTTCGTTTTCGGACGTATCGCTGAGAGAAAGAGAAAGAAAGAGAGAGAGAGAGAGAGAGAGAGAGAGAGCGCAAAGACGCTCCAGGTAATAAAGCGTAACACGTTTTCCCTTCAATTTTTCCCAAGCGTTTCTTCTCTCAAGCAGCTTCTAATATCTCCCTGTGAATTTGCATCGAGCGTGATATCCATTTGAAATGAAAAATCTCGCGACAATTATTTATCCCTCTATTTCGAAATGTCGCGAAGCCATATATTTCGACGTTGAGAAGTTGAATCGATTTCAAAGCGAACAACATTAAGAAGAAAAGAGAACGAAAGATATCGGACATCATGCGCACAGGAGTCTCGGCGCATCGCCGAGCTTATTTTAAACCCAAACTACTCTCCTCGCTCGAAACAAGCTCGCGGCATGGTTGTTCGCGAACGTTCGAACGTCGAAGAACAGCCTGACATCGTCATATCGTACGATCCTCTGCGTGTCGTTTGATAAGAAGCCAATAACTCCGATGGTACCAAGGGAGAGAGAGAGAGAGAGAGAGAGAGAGAGAGAGAGAGAGAGAATAAGAAGTGCAGCGCGTTTTGCTACCTGTCGAGGGCGCCCCTTTGGGACCGTTGGGCTATCTCTCTCTCTCTCTCTCTCTCTCTCTCTTGAAAAGAGCAGGAAACGGAGGTGGAGGAAGAGAGGGTGAATAGATAGATGCACTGAGAGTATGAGGAGGACGACACACGCACGAGGAAAGATAGAAGCGAGAAAAGGGAAAATAAGAAAGAAGAAAGTGCAACATTGGAGAGCAAGCGAGATAGATGGATAGATAGGGAATGAGAGAGAATAAGTGAGAGAGAGAGAGAGAGAGAGAGAGAGAGATGGCCCATAAACGGTGCGGAACGGCGACGGACGATCCGCGGAGAGAGTATGGGTAGCACGGTAGTTGGCGGGCCGCGTTGACGGCAGCATTTTTTAAAGCAGATGATATCGGCCCCCGGGGGACCAAAGACTAATGCGTCGAGATGGCGGCAGTAAATCAAACGAGAATTCCAGGTCGTATACGTAAGGATGTTTATGCTCGCTAGCGAGCGCGAGCGGGGCCCTTCGTCGTCGTCGTCGTCGTACTCTTCTTCGTCTTCTTCTTCTTCTTCTTCTTCTTCTTCTTCTTCTTCTTCTCCTCCTCATCCTTCTTCTTCTTCTTCTTCTCTTTCTTCCCCGTTTCCATTTCTTCTTATTCTTCATCATGCTCTCTCTTTCCTCTTCGAGGTACGAACCGACCCGTCGGAGATTTACTTTCTACCGAGGCCGCGCTCGAATCGAGGAGATAAGTGTTGCTTCGCCTCGCGCGATAAAATATTAACCGCGGCATGGGTACGCCCGATGCTCCATTTTGTTGGGCAGGCTGAAGAGGTAGATAGATTCGTGGATACGGGATCGGCCGGTTTGGGATCGAGTGTTTTTTTTTTTTTTGTTTTGTTTCTTTTTTTATTATTATTATTTCTCGAAGGAAGCTCGCACATCTTTATTATCGATGAAAGAAAGCTCGGAGATTTCTCTTCCCGTTAATCTTATGGAATTATAATCGTAATATATATATATATATATATATATATATATATATATTAATCGTTAAATATTTATATTGCAAATTATTTATATTGCATTAATCCTAAAAAAAAAAAAAAGATATGGATTTCTAAAGAGACACTTTTTTTCTATTTCGAAAAGGATTTGTTCGTTGAAGAAGAAGAAGAAGAAGGAATACGCGGCGTCGTCAAAGCGCGAGGAACCATACGAACTCCTTTCAGTAGGGCTTTTGGAGGAACTAAAATCTGTTTTCCTTACAAACAATCGAAACGATACTCGCGTCGTCGGTAGCACGTCCGGCACTTCCTTTGTACGTATGCATGTAGGTAGTACGTGGTCTCGTGCGATCGTCTCGTGGATAGACAGGAAAGAGTTTAAAACCCGGTTTCTCTCCTCTACCTCTCCCTCTCTCGCTCTCGCGCTCGCTCTCGCCCTCTCCACCCCCCTTTTATCTCGAAATTTTTCTCGGTGAACAACGACGAGCGAGCTGAATCGGTCCCGAACGTGCTCGACCGGTCAGAGATCGTCTTAGAGCCGCGATCATGTGAGAAAATGGTTTCCTCGTGCTCTCCGATTCTTCTTCTACTTCTTCTTCTTCTACTTCTTTAAGAAACGGATTCGTAAGGGAGCGAAGAGTGAGAGAAAGAAAAGGAGAGGAGATTCCGTCGTCCTTTCTTTTCTCGACATTAGTCGAGACTTCCAACGCCGTGAAGACGTCCCTGAATTGGCAACAGGTCCGGTTTCCTTCTTCTCTACCATCTCTCTTCCTCTCCTTCGCTCGAAGAGGAACGACTCATTGTACCGCCGACGAGATGCGTGTACGCCTTGTCGACGCTGATTATGAACGCACCCGTAAGCTTCGTCGGCATCGTGCTAACACGACGACGAGCGAAAGACGCGCTGCTGCCCGGGGTCGTTCAACCCTAAACGGCCTGCTCGAGGACTTTTTTCTTCCATCCCTTTCTCTCTCTCTCTCTCTCTCTCTCTCTCTCTCTCTCGCTCGCTCGCTCGCTCTTGCTCTCTTTATTCATCCTTTTCCTCTTTCCTTCTTGGGGGTAGAACACGAGCATATCTCGCGATCGAGCGAGCAAGCTCGCAGGTTCGACGCGAGCGAGCGATCGCAAAGATGAAACGAAATTCGCTCGGTCATCGGCACGTCTCGATAGACGCGAAGAGATCTTATCGCGAGTTATCGTGGCACGCCGTCTCTTTTTCGACGATTCGACCAAGAGCTTTGATATTTCCATTCCAATTATAATCCTTGCCGTAATCTTATAAGAAAACGACAAAGGTATAGGAAATGGTATAGGACTTTGAAGGAGAAAAAGTAAACCGACGCGTTCTCGTTCGCTGCAACGGAGATCTCATTTCGCGTAACAAATCATCCCGACAGAAAAATAAACGATAAGAAATTACGGGCGGACCAACGGGTGGCGTATTAGTCTCGTTCCAATTCCCAACCGATAAATCGTTGAAATTTCGAAGCGCGACGCGTAACGGAGTTAGTTGGCTAGTGGTATACGAATGTAGATATATTTATACGCGGTACGTACGAGCGTGTTCACGCGGGACGAAAAGTTTTTCTGGCTCGGACACAGCCGCAAAATGGCCCCAGGGCGTCTTCGGCATTGTTATCAAGTAGTGCGCCGTGCTCTGGTCCGGACCTGTATCGGATTGAGATAGCCGTTCGGTTTGTCTGTCGCAAGAGTGAAAGTCTATCGACTCGATACAAGAGCTCAATTGAAATTAATTTAATTAAGCAAGCTCCTTCGTTCATCGAACGACATCGACGACGACGACGACGACGACGACGACGACGACGACGTAGTTGGAAGGAAATCGAGATAGCGACGCAGGTCTCGGGACAACGGAAAGATTGTTCGAGCATGGACGCTACACCGAGCGGCAATAAGCGATAGGGTTGGTGGAATCGCGGGCATTCGCTTCGTCTATTCGGTCAGATAAGGATATTATCGCTCGAATTTCGTTTACTTGTAAAATCGAGAGTAGATAAACGTCTCGTTAGTTTTCTATAATCGTTCGTTCGATATGTACGTATATATATATATATATATATATATTATTTTTTTTGTAAGAATTCGGAAAGAGTTCTATAGCAATCGTAAATGCTTCGAAACAATTTGTAGCGCTCGTTGTTTAACTTTAAGAGTACGGAAGAACGCGTGAGGTCTCGTAGAAATTGCCTCGAATCGGCAGGGGCTCCTGGTTTTCGTTTGTTTTCGTTCGTGACCGAAAAAGAAACGAAGCCACATCCCGAAAATATAAAAGTCAGAGGGGTTGTGATTCATAGGGCGCGCTTAGCGTCTCCCCGTAATGGCCGATCAGATAAGGGCTTCTTGTCCGGTGGTCGTCCTGAGAGATCTTATCGCGTTCGCACGCTCTCGCGCCCGGTGACACGTCTCGTGATGTCATTATAACGCCGAACCGATTCTGTAAACCATGGGGCCCCATGCTCGTCTAACGTAAACGTCGAAACACGAAATCGTCCGAACGAGAACGCGGACTTTGGCCGTGACGCTTCCTTCTCGATGAAGGACGGTATACACACTCGAACGGACAAATTTTACGATGGGACGGACGTTGCTTTATCTCCGTAATCGCCAACGACAAATAAAGCGAGAGAAAACGATAAATGAGTCTTTCTTCGAGCATATCTATATTCCATTCTTCTCGCGTAATCAATTTTACAAGTTTTCCGTTATATTCTTTCAAAGGTGGAGAATCATGGTTCTAAATGATTACAACGGTCGGAGATAGGACGTCCTTGTCGAGACACAAGTCTCGGCAGACTCGTCAAACTTAAAACGAAGAATTGAAACGAAACAAAAGAAAAGAAGAGGAAAAGAGAAACGACGCGAACCTTTCGCACCGTAGAGAAGTATGCTGGATGGTAGGGATATTTAGAGGATCGAAATTTAATAGAGCCTCGGTCATCTGGTCCATCTCGTCACCTGCCCGCCTCTAAAAAGCAACCCCCTGTTGGGCACGCGTCATACCACGGTAGGAAAATCGTTCGGCGAACTGACCATATGCTCTCGTTTTCTCGGAAATAGGAACGAGCTGTGCTATACTTATCCGTGTTTATATAAAGATATTTCAATGGACTAGAAATTCTCAAAGATTTCATCGTATTTCGCAAAGGGAATAAACAAAGATAATAAAAACTATGTAAGAAAAGTGAGGCGAAGGGATATAAAAAGGAAGATCCGAGTTGTCAGGTAATTTCTATTCGTTATGGAATAAATGTTTCGCTTACCCTCGAGGATCGCCGTTGCGCGATCGAGCAAAAGTAAGAGAAGCGAAACATTAGATTTTCCGGTTTAATAATACACCTATGATCCTATCGAAACGTTCGTTCGAAACTAAATTCGAGCAGGAAGGGGAGGACAGGGGACGTTTTCTCGAAAAATGAAAAGTTGCTGGAGGCACGAGACGTCGTCAGGGAGAAAGGAGGGAGTATCAGCTGTCGTCGATCCCAGACAGATGTTACAGCCGTCCGCTAGGAGGTGTATTAGCGTTCGATGCTTCTCGAAATCGTACCCTCTTCCTATCCCTCGAGATACTTTTTCAACGATTTTTCCAGGTTTCGAGCGCGTTCTCAGGTGAACCCGCGCGGCCATCCTCCTCGTCGTTCCCCTTCGAAAGCTCTCTCTCTCTCTCTCTCTCTCTCTCTCTCTCTCTCTCTCTCTCTCTCGCGGCGCGCAGGCAGAAACGCATCGCGGCAGGTTCGAGCTTGCCCGAGGGAGACTCGAGAGCAGAAATCGATATTTCTTGTAAATCGGTAGTAGACTCGTATTGCATGTCTACTCGTACGACCAGTTATTATTTATTTTTCTCTACTTTACGTTTCTCTTCGTTCAACAGGTTATACGAGTTCAGTGTCGATTTCAGCCCTTACGGTATACCTTATAGCGACTCGTACTTTCTGCACGGTGCACGCAAGGAAAGGGTACAAAACGACCCTCCGACTCGAAACGTGTCTGAATTTAAAATACACACATTTTTGGCATAGTAATGAGATTTTTATTAAATCTTTGCCGTGCACGGAAACCAGTCCGGGCAAATTATCGTCCAGTCGAGCAACCTTCGCCATCCTTTTCGTCGTCCTATCGTCGTGCGCCTTAACATTCGTAAAAATACGAGAGCTACGTCGCGCGGAGAATAAGTTGGTTGGAACGCGAGCGGCGTTACTTTGGAAAAAATTACAACGGAGATGGCAACCAAAGGAGGATAGAAGAAGCAAGGAGCAGGTCTTCGCAGGGACAGAGCACAAAGGGCGCAAGTATATACCGTGCCTCGCGCGTCTCTCTGACCGAGCGAGAACGGACTCGAGAAGAAGCAGTGATTCTTTGAGATTTTCGTACAATGGAAGACCTTACGCGCCGCAGCGACCATTCATCGTCGATGAAAAAAGAGGAAAAACTCAGGCGCACCAGTCTCATTCACGATCTACGAAATAGCGGGCATTGTGAGAGGGCGTGCACAGAGGTTCTCCTCGATCCTTCCACGCGACCTATCTTTCCTAATCGTCAAACTTTACATCCTTTTCTCTCTCTATTCGAAATGAGAAACTCTGTTGGTTCTCGAGGGATCGACGATTTTGGTGGTTTCATTTTTAAACGAAGTACTTGGTACGTATTTACGTCTCGAGAGAAACGTTTTCGTAATCTCTCCAATGTCGAATGAGACCGCAATTACGAATTGAATCGTTTGTTCTACGTGGTACTAGCCTTCGTAAAATGTGGTAAGAACTTTCGGCACCTCAAGAATCGCACACCTGTACCACCTAGCCGTATCCGTTTCACTATGAATGGCGAAGGATTCGAGTGGACCAGAAAATGCGTTTTAAAGAGTCTTTAAGAAAAGCTTTTGGTTAGGAAAGGTATGGTTACTTTGGAACCCCTGCAAAGGAGTTTCCTCGTAATTCGTCATGGATACTCTCTGGCCGTTCCTCGCGATGACCTTCTTCCATTGAACGTTTTTGAATGAACGTCCGGTTCGATCGTCGTTCCTAAGCTTTCAGCATTTTTTTTTTGTTTACTCGAAATTACTACAATTCTACGTTATTATTTACGAAGTCGAAACTCTACTCCAATTTTTTGTCGTTCCTAATTATCGATAAACGATAACGACAACGAGACGAGATCCAAAGAAAATTTGAAACGTACCTGCTATTTATTTTATTTAGATCGAATCGGTCACGTTAAAACATTCGAACAATGTATTCTTTCGTAACGATATGGCGCGAGGAGGGGGGGGAGAGGAGGGGAGGGGAAAGAATCGGTAAAAAAATAAACGATGGAAGAGCTCTTGAAAAAGAATGCCACATGGGTTCACGTGCTGGAAGAAAGATTCGTAGGCCAGGTACATGATGTGGGACAAAGGGTCTGTGGGTTCTTGGGAAGCAAGCACCATTTACTGTCGTGTCGTCTTATTCGAATACATTGTTTGGAACCTGATTATTCGAGTCGTTAATAACCTTGTAAACGTTCTGAGATGAGAAAAGGAGTAGACGCGTATGTATATATATATATATATATATACGTGTGTGTGTGTGTGTGTATATATACGTTGATAATATAAATCATAGGTCAAATTTTCTATTGACACAACGAGATTATAAGCAAACTGTAACGTAAATAATTGCTCATCTTTTCTATGCGTGCAAGTACGTAATTGCTGATATAGTATCCGAGATGTTTGAAAAACTAAATAAGAAAGTAAATTCTCTTAGTAAATGAAACGAGTGACACATCTCATTGTCATTCCATAACAATATCCGTACATATGCGATGAGTAAAATAACAATAATAATAGTGATAGATAAGAAACGATAAGATTATGAAACGATTCGTTCGTCAATAAAATCTTTGCTAGCTATTTGGAAAGAAATTTGGGAGAAAGCTTTCTCCCTTTGTCAAAAATGTATATATTTTATTATACTTTCACGTTTTTTGCGATCGAACTATCGAGCAAGCTTTTAATAACACAATACTTGCAACATATAGATATATATATAATTTACTTAACATTGCTTAATATTATTTTCAAGAACTTTCGAATAAGTTGACGAAAACATCGTAAATCCTTATATCTCTATTTTTGCCCCCCCCTCTCTCTCTCTCCCATTCTTCGTGTTTCTACCTAGCTGCGCAAAATAACAAACAAATACAATTTATGGTTGTTTACGGGTACTATCAAACGATGTAGCTATTAAACGGAGATTTCAAAATGAAACAAAATAATGGAGAAAACTACAGAAAATCGACAAATCGAACGAAGGTCATTCATTATTAATCCGATAGAAAACGAAAAACGATGACACATAGCGAAGAAATTTATGTACGTATTGACAAATATATCTGTGGTGTCTCTAGGTACTCGTATATAGATTCAACTTTGAAACGGTCCCAAAACTACCGACAGATAATTCCGATTACGATAAAGAGCATAGACTGATTCATGTGATTTTCGTGCGGCGTTCATTTTTTTTTTTTTTTTCATTTGGATATATGCATACGTGAATAATTTGTAAACATTTGTGAGTCGAGAATAAAAAGAAAAACATTTGATTCGTCGTCGTACGTAGCGACGAGAAAAGAGAACGATCCGGAGGCAGGAGAGAAGGAAGAGGGGAGGCTCCCTGCTTCTCTCTCTCTCTCTCTCTCTCTCCCCTCCCGAGAGAGGGGTACCTTACACATGTCTAGGGATCTACGAGGCCCCGAAAATGGGTCCGTAAAGCTAGTCCCGGTGGGGCCGCTCGCATATGGTGGCAGCTACGCATGTGGCGCGCGCGCGCGCACGCGTAGCAGGCACTCACACAGAGAAGATCTCGCGGTAATAGCCAGGTGTTTCAAAGGTGAGGCGATGGGGTGCTCCTCGCTTCGAGAGGCGGCAGAACAAAAAAAAACAAACCAGCTTCCTTCCGATGGGGCTACCTCCCATCGGTTGAGCCACACGGTATACGTACCGTACACATGCGCACACCTAGACAAGGTGTGCCGTAATAATTATACAGATTTATTCGAATGGGCCGACTCAACAACGACGACGACGACGACGACGACGACGATGAGAGTACCACCATATATCGACTGGTTAAACGTTCAGTCGAAATACATATAACACTCTCGTGAACTCGAGGAAATTCGTACTTACATCCACGATCGTTGGAGTCACACCTTTCATTGCTCTTCTCTTCTAACGTGTAATTTTCCATTTTGGAAGGCCCGTTAAGTAAATTATACGAATCCTAGGATATAGGTATCAAGGATTATCCGTAAATTCTCTTCGATATAGTTCTCTAATAAGGGTAGCATCTGTTTTAAGTTTGTCTATTCGACGAAAGTTAAAACGTGTCTTTTGAAACGTATAAAATATGGTAATCGTCATAAACAGAGAGATAGAGAGAGAGAGGGAGGGAGGGAGAGAAAAAGAGGTGAGAAGAGGATTCTTGTCTCGGTATAATCTATAAATTAACGGACACGTTAACGCCTTTTCTTTCAAGCCTCTTGAAAGTACCGGTGACAAAGCGTACTGCGAAAGATCGCAACTGTCTCGAAGGGTTCTTCGCGAGACCTGCTCGTGATATCGACGCTTTACTTGTCAGAGGAAGGACAGATATATATATATATATATATATATATATGTACATATTTTGGTAGCAACCTGCGCGAATTTGGGACCAGTCTAGTTGAATCGGAGGGTGACCGGGAATAGAAAAGCCGACGTCCGTCGTTTCTCTCTCTCTCTCTCTCTCTCTCTCTCTCTCTCTCTCTCTCTCTCTCTCTCTTTATTTCGCTAGGTTTGCACGTATAGGATATACGGCCAAACAAAAGGCGAGGCGAGTTAACGCGCCCAACATTTGGTATAATTTAGGAGCACCTTTCGAGGCCACTTCTCTCTTTCTCCTTCCTTCTCTTTTTCTCGCGACGAAGAGAGAACGAAGGAAGAAAGAAACGGAATAGCTCACCGGAACCAGTGGTAGCTTACCGGAATAACCGGATGAGATGCAGGTCTCTCCGTCGTCTGCTTCGTCCCCTTCCCTTTTCCCCCTTTTCTCTCTTTGCGGTTCTCCCTCTTATTTCGGCACTCTTCGTTCTCTCCCTCGGAATATTTTTTGACGGATCGAGCGCGAGTGCCCGAGGATAGGGATACACGGTAGGTAGATAGGTAGGTAGGTAGGTAGGTAGGTAGGTAGGTTGGTAGGTAGATACTCGCGTAGTATGCCTAGTCGAAGAGACAGATAGCTGCTACGAAAGGTACCTTTCTTAAGAGCGTACTTTTAAGCATGCAAGGCAGGTAGATTATTCGCCGACTAGCGACCGGTGCACGATTCATCCTTTCTCCTCTTCTTTTTTTCAACTGAAAGAGAAAGAGAGAGAGAGAGAGAGAGAGAGAGATCGCGCGTATAAACGAAGATTCGCTCCTTCCTTCATTCTTTGCTTTGGTTGGACGCTTCGCAAGTGGCGGATGATCGCGAGAAGGATAGAAAAAAAAAAGGTTCACCGAAACGACGGCGCGATCGATGCCCCCTGTCCCTTCTTCCTTCGGGAAGGAAGAATATTTCTATGTACGGTCTCGCAGACACGCGGAGAGGAAGTGACGGCGTTAATAAAATGTAGGCCAGTCGGAAAACGGCAGGTATGCCAAAGTCGTTGGAATTCGGTCATGGGGATCTCCGCGTCGTTTTCGCGGGATAAACGCATACGTAAAACGATCTTTATCGGCGCGTAAACGCGTTACGCTTTTATGGCTAACCTACAAGACGGGGGTGTTATAAATCGCGACTAGTTTCTTAATTAATACGGGATAAACGTCGAACCGTCGACGGAGCGTCGTCCATTCGATCGCGTCGAACAAGGAATATAGAATTACAAAAGGTATTATCATAAAATTGCCGTGGAGCAGCATGTCGCGGGCCTCGGTAGCCGTCTCTTTGTTTCTCCTTTATTACGAAACGATCGGACGAAACGATCGGGCGGTCTCGTGTGCGCGCAACCGCGCATTGGCAAGCAAACTAGTCCAAAGAATATAAAGTGTATACGCGAACGAGCTGTTTACGACGACAAGTACAAGGGTCCTTCGTCAAAAATCTTTTTAGTCGTGCCTTTCTTAGTGCCCCGTAGTCGTACCGGTCTCCCGGTGGTTATCGTTTCACGATCGGCCGATTCGAACGATCCTGTTTCACTGTGATAACCCGTAACTTCGTTGCCGATCGAAGAAGGATAAAAAGGAAAATCACAATATCATCGATAGGAACGCGCTCCGATAGAACACCTTCGACGTCTTTTGTCGTCTTTCGGAGATACATTATCTAGAGTAAACTTTGAGCGGCTCGATGCTTTCGAGGACCGTACCATTGAAAGCGGAAAGCGTGGATTACGCGTCGGCGACACGCGATATCGCATCAAATTTTCGTATTTTTCGTTAGAGCGAACAGTCGACCGAAACGGACGTGAAAAAAAAAAAAAAAAAAAGAAAAGATCATAAGCGGGGAGATGAATCTCGAGTTTCTTTTCGAGGAGATAGACGAGTGGTGGGTCACGTGGCGAGATCACGAAGAGAGCAAACGTTCTTATCCACGGTCGCGAAAATGGCATTGCTCTCGGCTCGTGAGTGAATCCATCGTGGTAGAGTAGGCGCGCGCGAGCGATCGAGCAGGCGAGCGCTCTCTGACGCTGGCACGCTCTCCTTCTAACAAGAGGGGGATCCACCCGTACGTGTGGGTTTCAGCACGCGTGGGCGATGCTGCGGCACGCGACACGACCGTTACGTTCGAAACTGGCGCTGCACGATGCCGGCCGCCGGGGGGAAGGAGGCCTGAAATTCAGCGAGGGGAACGAGACGGATCGCTGTATCCTCGCACGCACACGCACGCGAATTTACGTTTACCAGGCTCGAATACGAAGAAAGAAACGGTACGTGCGATCCTCTTCAATCCAGAGAGAAGGGGCGAAGAAGAAAGAAAAAGCGAGAGAGAGAGAGAGAGAGAGAGATGGGAAAAGGGTGGGGAGCCAGGTAAACCGAACGGATATTCGAATGGAAAAACACGTACGCGTAAATTCGTTCTCCTCAACAACGATAGCGTATAGCGAGAGGGAGGTAGGGTGGTGGGTGGCCGTTTAGCGAAGAGTAGCGGGCCCTAGCATCTGCTCTGTTTCGCGTCGCGTCGCGTCTCGCGAGAAAAATCTTGTGAACGCGCGCGCGTTCTACTAGAGAGTGGAAAGAGAAGAACGAAGGGAAAAAAGAGAGGGAAGCGCAACAGCGGGACAATCGCGTCGCGCTCACAAATATCCTGTACCTCCCGTCCGTGGAGCGTAGCTCGGCTAGCTCGAAGAGTGGGGAAGGACGCACGAGCTGTCGGAACAGATGGCTTCGTTGCGATTGGTTCACGGCCCGCGACTGGCCGTCCCCCATTGGCGAGCCGTACGGGGCCCCTGGCCCCGCATTGGTTCGACAGCACGTGCGGGCCACCTGCACCTGCCTGGTGGGGCGACCTCTTATAAAAGATGTTGAAGAACCCCCTACCAGTCAGAGACCGGCTCGCAGCCGAACCGTTTTCACGATCGTGCAGTTACTCGTTCTTAATTTCGTTCTTCAATCTTTCTCTCTTTCTTTATTTAATCGTCCGATTCATTTCCTTCGTTCGATTAATTACGCAACGAGACAGAGAAGAAAGTACGTAGTGTGCCATACGAGGAAGAAGAGAAGTTGGTGTGTGAAATAGTGCAGTGACATTATCACGCTCTTATCAAGGATTATTCTTACAATTTCTCGCATTTTTTTTTTCTTATTCGGTCTTCTACTCATGAACGTATCGCGACATAGTGTGAGAGAAGAAGTAATTCGAGTTTACGTGCTACTCAACAAATTGGATTAACACTGACAGTGCCTTCGCGGTATATCGACTACCTGCGAAGAGCAAAGCTATTATCTATCAGTAATCGTTGCTCTCGAAGGCCCAAACATGCTTATAGATGAGATGCCTCGTAGCTTCGTTAAGAAAAACAACAGCTACAGTCACTGCCCGCTTAAGAAGCGGCCGGTGCACGTCTTGCTCAACGAAGATATCCCGAAAACAATCAAAGGTGAGTCTCGTAGATCGCATTTTTGTTTTCTTTCGTGCGAAAAAAACGTCGTTATTAATTTTATCGTTTCCTTCCAAACGTGGTTTCGTAGATTAAAATTGTTTTTTTTTCTTTTTTTTTCTTTTCGCTTTTCCGAATATTTCGATCGGTTTGCTTTAACGCGTATTTTTTCGTTTTCTCTTCAGAAGAGATCATTGACGTGGTGGTGGACGATATTCCCGAGCCCGAAAACTTGAGCACAAAACCGGAAGATCTAAGTAGAAACGCGGAACGTCATTCGAGTCAACCGCAACAGCAGCAGCAGCAGCAACAACAACAGTTGCAGCAACAGCAACATCATCATCATCATCAGCAGCAGCAGCAGCAGCAGTTGCAGCAGCAGCAGCATCAGATATCGTCGGAACCGTTGACGCATCAACGCGAGTATCCGTCAAGGTCGCCGTCACCTCTGATAAAAGCACCTTCTCCCGTGATCGCACCTAGGCCGGTCTCGCCATCGGAGCATTTACATCCCCATCATCTTTATCCGGTGCATCATCTCCATCATCACCATCATTATCCGACAAAGGCAATCACGCCGCCGGCCGGAATCGCACCGATCCACCCTGTCGCAAAGAAGGCTCGCGTCGAAGTTATACAGCATGAAAGTTCCTCTTCGACCGTGGTACCGGCTACGACGACGACGACGGGTACGGGTACGGGTACGGGTACGGCCGCGGTTTCTGCTAGTACGGCACCGCTTCATTTCATGGCCAGCAAGGCGCCCTTGGAGCCATTGAACCTGAACACTCCGGTCGAGCCGCTTGCTCATTACGCGACACCGGCATGGGCTCGTTCCGCGCCTCTTTATCCGCCACACTATCTGCCCTATCCAGCGGCCTACAGATATCATCATCCAGGCACGGAACTCTATCCGTCCTATCCGATGCCAGCTTATCCACATTCCTCGCCCGAACATCATTCGTCGGTCTCGCCGCCTCCGCACGCCGCTCTGACCTGCCCGACGATACAAAGACCGATCGCCAGGAGCTACGCTCACTGGGCGAGTCCCGATCATTGCGGTCTGTCGCCTACCAGTTCCTTGGGATCGGGATCTCTCAGGTCGCCTCCGCCGGTCACTCCCGAAGACCTATCCTCACCGGGAAGCGACAGTGGAAGATCTTCCGCCGGTAGCACGTCAGCCGGCCCGACGATCGTCAATGCTAAGATCGAGAAAACCGCGACGAGTGGCTCCTCAACGTCGTTGTCTTCTTCCTCTTCCGCTACTTCGCCGAGATATCAGTGTCCAGATTGTGGAAAATCATATTCCACGTATTCCGGACTGTCGAAGCATCAACAGTTTCATTGTGCCGCGGCGGAAGGTCAAACGAAAAAGTCATTCTCGTGCAAGTACTGCGAGAAGGTTTACGTTAGTCTCGGTGCACTCAAGATGCATATCCGAACGCACACGCTGCCATGCAAGTGTCATCTCTGCGGCAAGGCGTTCTCCAGGCCATGGCTACTTCAAGGACACATCAGGACCCATACCGGAGAGAAGCCGTTCAGTTGTCAGCACTGCAATCGCGCGTTCGCCGACAGGAGCAATCTCAGGGCTCATCTGCAAACTCACAGCGACGTTAAGAAGTACTCTTGCACGTCCTGCAGCAAAACGTTCAGTCGAATGTCTCTATTGACGAAGCATCAGGAGGGCGGCTGCCCCGGTGTACCCGTTCCTATAGGGTACGGCTGCTAAAGTGCCATCGACAACGGAGGAAATTTCGAGTGGACCGCGAGACTCTCCTACGTCTTACGAAGTGCGATAGCATACGACGGGTTAAAAGAAGAAAATAAAAAAGATAATAATAATAATAATAATAATAATAATAAAAAAGAAAAAAGAAAGAAAAGAACCGACGGAAAGGCTCTTTTGCGCTCGTCCTCTTTTACATTTTCCGTTTCTTCTGAAAGTGCCTTCTTCTTTGGGAAAAACGCCGAATCGAAAAACGAGCCATCTAAAAAAAAAAGTCCATACGAATGTAACTTTGCTTCGATCGAGATTCGATTTCACGACTCGGATTTTAATAGGAAATCCTGAGAGACTTTAACGAGCGGTCGGCAAACGGTTTCGTGCCGAGTATTTCAACGATCGTGGTTTTCCTTTTTCTATTTCGTCTCTCTTTCTCTCTCCTGTCTCTCTCTCTCTCTCGATATCTACTCTTCACAATGCGTTTGAAAAGCCGATGTCGATTCTGTAGTTCGATTCGAGCGTAGTTTTCCCTCGAAACTTTATCGATCGTCATATTCGTTGTGTTGTAAATATTATATTCAAGATGGGTGTATGCGAGTGAGAGTTTATTACGAGTGCGTGTGTAAAAGAATAATCGGTGTGTTGCGCCCGTACGTAGGGTAGCGGCGTACGCTTGTGTTTCCCTTCAAACGGAATCTTGGTCAAAGCTCGCTTCTGCTTTGTCCATGAAAAGAAAGAAAGAAAGAAAAGAAAAGAAAAAAAAAAAAAAATAAAGAAAAAGAAACGGGAAGAAAAAGCGTTCAAAGTTACCGCTCGACGCGGTCCCGTGAAGTCGCCGTGCCATTAATTTTTTCCTTTTCTTATTACTTTCAACTTACTTTTTACATTTGTGTCTCTTTTCGTTTGTTCTCGATCGCACGCGATAAAGAAATGTTGACGATCAAAGAAGCTCGGAAAAAAAAAGATGGTATCTCGTGTTTCTTTGCTTCGTCGAGAATAATAGCGTGCACAAGCGGTGTTATATTAATTTATACGCGTAAATAATAGTATCTTATTTGTTTTGTTTCGTCGTCCTTCTTAAGTAGCGCACCAAAGTGCCATCGATGAAAAAACCGTCGTTCCGCTGTATATAATAAAGCGTTCAACGATTAGTTCGTAAGACAACAAAAGGAAGGATACACGTCGAGTATTAAATATCGCGTATGCGTAAACGGAACGTGAAGGATCATTCAGCGGCCGATCTCTGTCCTCTGTGTCGGACGCCGTCGGTCTCTGATCTTTTTTCCTTTTTCTCACTTTTTTTTTTTTGTATTTTGTTTGTTCACCTCTTCTTCGTTTTGTATTCTTACGTTTGTCCGAAGCCACACACCGCTCACTCTTAAGTTACTCGAAGAAACTAGTCATTGTATCATATATAGTATGTGTAACTAGAAGGAAGGAGAGCTATTCGCCGTTCGAGAGAAAACGAGAAAAGAAAGTTTCTCTTTCCATCTGTAAAAGGTGAAAAGACGAAAGATACCGCACGCGCGGTATTATATGCTCGAAAGACGAGTAGTCGTCGTTTCGTTAATCTCCCGTGCCTGTAATTAATAGAGCGCGACTCGAGGCGAGTACCACTATTTCTAGTTCTGTAAAGAAAATAAACTACTATTGAGATATAGATATTGGCTATATATAGAGATATTTTATACGAAATAAAATAATATGGATTTTTAACTTGAAAATAATCTCCTCTTTTTAACGATACTCCCCTCTCTACCTCCGATCTCATCCAAGATCAATTAAAATATCCTACCTTGTCGTTTATTGCGATAAAGAAAATGCATTTCTGGTATAAAAGTAAAGCAAGTGCTCTTGGGTAAGAGTTCCTTTCATAATACGCGTATACGACAAAGATAAAAATTTACAAAATCGTTTGACGATCAAGGCTAAAGAGGGATGAGAATCCCGATCGTCGAAAGTAACGAAAACGTCGATCGATTCTCATAGATCTCTCTAATCCTTTAGGCTGCTCGTCGATAGAAGCAATTGTCCATAATAGAAGAGAGCGTTTTGCGTATCGAGACGAATCGATTCGATTCGGTTCGGAGATTCGACGGGCGAACGATCGATCGGCCACGTTTAAGTATCTCTCGCGTTCTACGACACGTGCGTATGCAACCGAGTAATTACATCTATTCGAAAGGGACGGACGGGTTATAGTTGGTTGCTAAATAATTTCAACGAGAGTTACGGCCGCGCGCGATACTCGCGTCGTATATTCGCGGGAGTTCGTTGAAATCGAAAGGGGGCGTAATAGCGCGAGACCATTATTAATTGATCGTGAGATTCGATCTACATAATACGCTTGCAATAACGTTAACTCGTTAGAATCGATTTCTTCGAAATACTAATGAAATAGTTTCGCATAAATCAAAATTTTATTTATCTATCTATCGTTCTATCTACCTTTAGTAGTTAGATTCGAATGGTATCCTTATCAAATTTTTCATTTTCGTTATTTCATTTTTATCCGTTCGCGCTCGTACCTTTAGAACACTTTAACGATAGGCGAGACAATTCGGCGAGTCTCATTAATGCACGCATAAGATTTATTAGAAGCATAAAGGCAGGGTCGTGCGTTTACACGGACGGCGAGAGCGTACGTTGGTACATAAAATAATATCGATAGAGGATGAGAGGAGGACGTCGTAAACGGTTACCCATATTATACGCTGGAAATTACAACGCGACCGATCGACGACAGGTAGTTTAACAATGAAATAATAAGCCGTAATCTAGCGCTAGTTATATTTCGGCACGCGAGCCAAGCGGAAGATCGAGGAAGTTCCGATGGCTCGCTTCGAGATCTCCTCGAGAACGTTTCGACGACGGCGATCGGTTCGTAGGTGCGCGCTTACCGAGTTAGAATTTATCCTCGTTCGCTCGTACACGCGCGTTCGCAAAGGCGCGTAGAAAGCGTTGAACGTGACACACAAAGGACTTTTAGCGAAATAAACAACATATGGCATGGAAATGGTAGTAACGAAACGCATTGAATCGTTCGTACGCCAGGGCAACGGGTTACCTGCGCCGCGTATTAAGTCCCACGCGTATTTAGCGCGCATTTGCCGATTCAATCGCCCGTGCCAGACTTTTCGTGAAGAGCGAGAGAGAGAGAGAGAGAGAGAGAGAGAGAGAGAGAGAGGTGGGGGGCCTTTTTGTTCTGCGATCTTTCGGCCATATGGGTGCTCGCAATATCCGCAGGCTCCATCGGTATCGACAAATATTTCGTGGAAACGCGTTTACGCCTATAGAGACTAACGTAATACAGAAAATTGTAACGACTTTAAATCGTGCTCGTTCCGTAAGAAGATAAATTAACGATTATACGTCTACTTTCATAAACGTCTCGAAAAAAGGTCGTACGATCTCATACTTGTCTCCGACAAAGGAAGAAAACGTCGAAGGAAAGATTCATCGATTTTCGGCTTCCCCTTCCTTCGAGTTCCTTCAAATTCTCCCCCTTTACATCTTTTCCTG
Source organism: Dolichovespula sylvestris (assembly GCA_918808275.2). Lineage (NCBI taxonomy): Eukaryota > Metazoa > Arthropoda > Insecta > Hymenoptera > Vespidae > Dolichovespula > Dolichovespula sylvestris. Next base: position 9,525,995 of record OU964969.1, on the reverse strand, counting down.
CTCTCGCAGCTACTACTTGCTTTCCAACGGTCTCTCGCAGGGCCTCATTGATTTTTCAAAGAGAGAACTGACTTTGCAAGTCGCATTGTAAGAGATCAATGTGGCAGAAGTCGATGCACGGAAATTCGTGCTGATGATGAGAGGAAATTTATTTTCGGAGAAACACTTTTGTAAACGAGAGATCGAATTTTTGCACGAATGAATTCGATTTGTATCGAAATCTTTTTGGTAGAAATATATAAATATATAAATATATATATATATATATATATATATATATATATATGCGTGTGTGTATACGTATGTATGTATGTATATATATATATACACACACCTTTGGAGCCATAAAAATACGGCGTAATCGAGAATTCAAGACACGCTCGAAAATATCTCCGTTTGACCGACAGGTGTTCTCGTTTTTTCGAGTAGCGGACGAGTCGAATCCGCGATAGCGATGTGTATCCACGTACGCGACATACCGGCTCGAACGAATACGAAGCAAGAAAGTGTGGAAGCAAAAGCTACCTCTCGATCGTTGGGCTTTTATGGCGAGTGGTCCGATCGAACAGGTGCGTCGGTACGTCTGTACTCTTGGCTAAAGCTTCTATTATTATAACGCGCCTGTCTTTCGTGGTCCAATGTACGAGAGCCGTGAGTCCTGTCTCTGTGAGGTTTCTCGGTCGTGTCGTGCGTGGTTGAAAACTTTTGCGAAAGGAAAGCGAAGCACACGGAGTGGAGCGCAAAAGGCTAAAACGACGACAAAAGGTCGTAACGTAGCAGCTTCCGTCTCGGCAAAATGAGATCTCAGGCCACGGAGAATTTTTCGGCACAATGGGAAGGGGGTCGAGAACGAAAGGAAGAGAGAGAGAGAGAGAGAGAGAGAGAGAGAGAGAGAAAGAGTGGATTCTTGCAAGAATTCTCCCCTCTCCCTATATTCGAGGGTACGATCGTAAGGTAGTACAACGAGCAGCGCGAAAATCGAAACGTTCTTTCTGGTTGAACCAACCGTAACCGCGCTCTCTTTCTCTCTTCGAAGAAAACTGAAAGTTAGTTTAACTCCAGCGTGAAATTAACGTTTCAAAACGACCTACTCTTTTCGAACAACGAGCTGGATACGATTCCAGAAAAGATATTCCTGGAGAATTGTGAATGGAGAGTAAAAGGAAGAAGGAGACCCCGACTTCATTGATCCTCGAACCTCTTCAAGCGACAAAAGGGACCGGACTCGATTTAGAGTTGGGCCTATTTGAAAAATGTACCGTTTCTTGGAATTACGATAGATGTAATAAATATATAGTTTCTAAAATTTCGAAAACGAAGAATTCCTACGAATGGATTAGAGTCTTTATTAATCGATAATAAAAAGGACGTATACTTTTTCTCCTTAGTTCTTTTTTTCTTTTTGTTATCATCATTATTATTATTATTATTATTATTATTATTATTATTTTTCCTCATTTCTTTTTGTATTGCTTCGACACGGTAGGTCTCGTAAGATCGGAGGAACGACGGGAAGAAGAAATCCCACGACCTTCGACATCGACCGATACAGAAAAGTCGAGACGATATTGACCCCGGTTAAAATCGAGCGTACCTTTCGAGAGAGAGAGAGAGAGAGAGAGAGAGAGAGAGAGAGAGAGAGAGAGAGAGAGAGAGAGAGAGAGAGAGACGGAGAGATGTGGCACACCTGACCACACGGAGGAGCTGCCCATGAGATAGAGCGAGACGAAGCGAGCTTCTTTCATCGCTTCCCGGAAGACTCTCGTCTTCTTGCAACCCTTTACTCACCGTGGTGGTACGTGTCCCATTGTGTGTGCCGCGCCGGAGATCGGTGCTTTTGGTAGCACCAGGTGTACGGAGAAGAGCGCGCCCGCGCGCCAGTTTCTTCCTCGAAAAACGTGATCGTCGATAACGAGAAGAAGCTCGCGAGGCCCCGATCGCGAGACCACGCTCTCCTCGTTCTTCTCACAATGTCGATCACTCGAGACCGGCGTGTCTCGGAGATGGGACGATACGATCGACGATGACAGCGGACCAACTCCGAGATTTACTTCCTTTCTTATTTGCTGCCTCATTCGATCTCTGTACTTTTCCCTTTTGTCGCGAGTTCTCGATCGTACCAATCCGTAGAGGTCCTTTATCTATAGAGAATTACGAGATCCTGATAAATTAACGGACAATTTATTCTCCCTTCCTTCCTTCCTTCCTTCCTTATTTTTTGTTCTCCTTTCTTTTTCTTTTTTTTTTTTTTTTAAGTACACCGGGCATCTCGCCGGAAAGTGCTGGACGAAAGGAACACCTTGTATAAAGAGCATAGGATATAGAAAAAAAAAAAAAAAAAAGAAAAAAACGTAGGAGGGTAATTAATAAATTCGTAAGGAGGTAAGAGAACGTAAAACACAACTCGCATCGAGTTTCGTATAATTTGACGAAGAGCGCCGAAGAGTCTCTCTTTCTCTCTTTCGTTCTCTACACGGTAGAAACAAATGGGGCCCATATTTCAGGAGGCAACGATCAAAAGCGGCTCTCGGGCATCGGGCCAATATCCCGGCAGAATGGCTCATTAGCCCGTGGAGGACCTTTAAGAGCGCGGACAAAACAATCTCCGCTTGCTCTCGGCCGTGGCAGGAGCAGGAGCAACCTGTTACCCAGGCCTTGTTCGTAAGGCTTTAAGATTGCGTGCGCAACAGATGGTTCACGGACAGGGCGGCAGGTTCCACCTGCCGGTTTCGCAGGCAAGGGCGGGCTACGATCGAAGCCTCTCTCTCTCTCTCTCTCTCTCTATCTCCTTCTGCCTGCCTTCCTTGTCGCTCTCGTGCGGATTCCAAACTTCTTCCTTTGCGAAAACGTCCCACTTCGTAGCTCCGTCCACCCACACCAACTTCTTAAGAGGTCTTCTTCGAATCTTCGAGGAACGAGAGAAGGTCGGTGTCTTTCTACCCAAATTGGTCGACGGCTATGAATTTATTCGCGCGTAAAAATCCACGTTAGCGCACTTTTCGCACCTTCGTTAAATGACCCTAAACGGACCGACGAGTTAGTTCGCTCGAAAGCGCGGCTCGTAGAATACTGTGACATCATCTTTGATATTCCCTTCGGCTTTCGTTAACCATTTGTAACGTATCGTTAGGGACTTTACATTTTTGATATTTCAATCATCGCCATCGTATTCGCAAGCATCTCGATTAATTTTAATTTCCCGAGTACCACGTAGAAAGTTTCATCGCGTAGCTTTCTCAGCCTAATGAAATAAAAGCGTAGGCGTTTCGAATGATCAAAGTAATTCTAAGAGAGACTTTTTAGTTGGAAAGGAGGAGGAAGGTCGAACACCTTGCGTAGAGTTACGGTGTCGCGGACAAATGTTGGAATATCCATCACCTCGAGAAACGCGTCGGTACGCAACGGTGAACCTAATTAATTTCGACGGAGATTAATATCCAGAAATTGCTGGGAGGAAGTTCAGGGGAGAAAATCAGACGACGAGCATCCGTGCACGATATTGGAAGGTGGCAACAAGGACAGGTAGCCCTTTCGCTGCTCGTCCCTTTCTCGTGTCGGTAAAGCTTCTTGTCTTCTTCTTATCTTTTTTCTTTTTTTTTTTTCAAATTACTTAAACAGATGGCGATCGATGGGCGTCAACGTAATTTTTATTTCAAAAAGAGTTGCCTGGGTCGACTTCTTCTCTTTGTCAGTCGAAATGCATCGAATTATCACGGTGTCTTCGTCGTCACGTCCAAATCGTAGTTTCACACGTTCGATTCACCGACTCGCTCGCACAGACCACCCACCGATGTCTCTCTCGGCGGCGCCACACCTCGCATAATAGCGCGCGGCGAATCAGCCGGGTTTGTTGATTACCAGCTGATGACTGGTTAGCATAATGATCGGCAACCATTGGAAGGTCGCGACACGACCCTTTCCTGAGCACGTTTCCGTTTTTTCTTCTTTTTTTTTTCTCCCCTTATAATATCCTTTTTTTTTCTTTATTTCGGACAGACATTCGTTTCTTTTCCTTCGACGCACAAGGGTGTCTCGGATAATCGAGATTAGTTTTGCTCGTGCTATCGCCAAGACCAGTACGTGTATCAGAAAAAGGAGTGGCCTTTTTGAATTATCGGATGGGGACGGTGGGAATAGCTAAGTGGAGAAGCCAAAAGAGGAAAAATGATCTTCGAGAGTTGACCTGGACAGTGTCTCGTAAAAGAGCCAGAATGTTTTCGAAGGGACACGTGGTAACGGCAAGTGTCTTTCTGCATTCCACAAATTCTACGTTCTTCCGAGTTTCTTTACTCGCCCAAGGTGACATCCTATACTCGACAAAATAAACAATTTCTTCTACGAGCGTCTGCGTCGAGTTTATTACTCGTTATACTTGTCTCCGATTCCTAGATCGAACGAATTTGTAAACAAAGAGTAAGATAGAGACGAAGAATCGTCTCTAATTATCAATATCGATATCGCGTCGACTATACGTTCGGCATTTCGTCTCTTAACGAGTCGACCTCGAAGCCGCATAGTTCGCATACTGTGAGTCCGGTGGTCCGGGCATAAGGTGCTCGCAAGGACTCCTCTTTCTATAAGAGGATGAGGGCGAGAGAGAGAGGCAGCCATCGGTAATTAAAGTAAGTCACGGTGATCGTCCGTGGTCGATCTTGTCATCGATCGAATCGTCGCGAACGGGCGATCTACCGTCGCTACTCACCTTCTCTCTCTCTCTCTCTCTCTCTCTCTCTCTCTCTCTCTACCCTTCCCGAGGTCTCGTAGCTCCTTCACTCGAGGGCAATTAAGATAACGCTTTCGTAATCTCGCACGATATCTCCGTCGATCGGAACTCCGAGCTCGTGCTCTCTTACGAAGGTGCACCTTGTCGGACCTTGGGAGCAATGCCACGGTGGAAAGAGTTTTACACCTGCGACAAGATCTTTCGATATTTTTTCCTTGAATTCTTCCTTTATCTTGTGGATCTCGAATCGACAACGTACCCGGTCATCTCGAATCTTCATATTCGATCGTGTTTCTTTAGTTTTCCTTTCTTTCTTTGGAGGGCGAGTGGGAGGGATTTTTAGTACGAAGGAAGAGGAGAGTGTTATTGATTTGTTAAGAACAAAAAAAAAAAAAAAGAAAAAGAAAAAGGAACGAGAGAAGATACCAATAGAAATCTAATCGATCGTTACTTTCTCGATAGCGAACGTGAGAAGTAAGGTATAGAGGTAATAGGAATTCTCAGGGCTGAGGCCATCTATCATCGGGTGGTACTAATTGCCGATCGGGTAATAATCGCTCGGTGTGTCTGTAAATACGGTACGAAAAGGGGCGCGGTACGATTCTCGACTCGGTGATAATTTATCGCGGATTGATACGACGCGAATACTTCATTACGAATATTTTTCCATCGTGCATATTAACGATACTGGGCGGTGCTTGCAACTCTCGCCGCAACTATTGTCGTAGGTGGTAGTTAATATTAGATACTTTTCGATCGGCATTCGAGATGTCTTTTTTTTTTTTTTTTTTCTTTACCTTTCTCGATTAGGCGTATATTTTGCAAAACGCTTATGCGCGCGATAATTTTGATTACCGATTCGGGAAACGAAATTTATCGTCGGTGCTGGGAAAGTTGAAACTCTGCGATCGTTAATCGTCCGTCTTAAAATCGCAATAAGGCAATAGGGCAAGTTTCTGTAATTTTTCTTTGGGCTTTGAATCAAGTACATAAGCTCGATAATAATAAAATATTTGAACGGTTTAATGCCTCGCGTAGCGCATAGTCTCGTAACTTAGACTCTCTCGAGTAACTATGCGGCTTTTAACTGTGTAAGCCTTCGTGTTAGCCTTCCCGCTTGGCGTACGCGCAACAAGTTCGATAACACCTGTTGCTACTCCGCGTAATAAGTTGCGTGCTGCCTGCGATCGTTACCTATCGAGATAAGAATAGTTTACACGAATTTTCCGGGATATCGACTAAGAACTATTTTATGTTAAATTTCCGTTCGAGTGTTCATTACCGTCAAATTACATCGACTCGATCGATTCCGAATACAACGGGAGAATTATTTATTAGGGGTTACGGTAAATGTTCGATAGCTCGTAACAACGAGATCGAACGTGATAAAAGAGCCGAGGTATATAAAGAGAGAGAGAGAGAAAGTCTTGGCGCACTTCCTCGTAATCCTTAAAATTTGTTCATCGTGTTAAGAGAGTCCATCGAAAGCGTGTCGCAAGAACATTTCTCATGTCAGTCGCACGCGTGCATTTTTCCTTGGCGATGTCCGCACGTGTTTACACTCGATGAAACGAGAAGAAGAAGGACGGAGAAAGCACGCACAAGAAGCTCCCCTCTCTCTTTTTCTCTCTCGTTCGCACCGGGAAAAAACTGCGAGTGGTCTTTCTCTTTCCATCTTTCGCTCTTGGTTCGTTCCGAAGGGCGAAAGAAACAGAGCTTGGGATTGGACGATGCGCAGCGCTTGTCTCCCGAACACGCGAGCGCGCTCGATGCGGGCCGAGTCGAGGAGACGCCCAAGTGGGTTAATACCGACAATTACGCTTCTCCTGCGTCCGCCCATACGCGCGAATTCCATTTAATTCCGTTAGCCGCTGCCCGCACGTCATTTTTCAATTTCATCCGCCTTGGTTGGTAAGAGAGAAGGAGAGAGAGAGAGAGAGAGAGAGAGAGAGAGAGAGAATGGGCGTCGAGTTTCGTCTTTGGTCCGCCAAGCGGGTCACCGTCGAGGTGTCCTTAAAAAGGAATAGGTATCTTCTGTGAGACAACGTGATTCGTTGCGAACGCATCGTCTTTGATTTACCGCATGTATCAAAAATCAAGAATCTCTTCCTTGGTGTCAACACCGATGGCCGTTCGATCGCGATCAGGAAATGAGCTCGCGTTATTGGACACGAGGAAGAATAGAAAAATAGTATGACGAATCGAAAGTTCCGACGGTTTATTACGATTTGAAATTCCGTTTAAACGAGAGCATATCAATGTGATCGTTCGACGAACGCGATCTCGAAGAAAAGTATAAAACGTGACAAGGCGGAAGCGATATATTAGCGGAGCAATGTAAGACCGATCTTTAGAGTTTTGCAAGCGGTTACGCGGCTGACAATGGAACCCGTCTGGCGCATAGGCGAGCTTTTGCTCGATACGAGTAGCAACGTTGCTGCCGTTCCGCGCTCCCGTGACGGGCGTTTGCTGATTTATGGAAGTCGGTCTCATTGTCAGGGAACGTCCCACTTATTCTCCGTTCTCCGAGCGAAAGAGTTCTCGAAAGGTAAGACCGACCACTCGCGCGCCTCGTCCCGGTCGAAGTTTTGTATGTGTCGGTGATTGGGCACCGTCTTTGCTCCCGATAATGCACGTTGCGTATACGCAGGAGGAGAATTATGGCGATCGGTATTTATTCGTGTCGTCGATAGGCGCCTTGCCGACCTGTCCGTGACTCTAATGATTCATTGACCTGACAGGGGCGCTAATGCTGCACCCACGTTACCGCGCTACCGTTTCGCTTTGAGAATCGACGGGATAAGGAGGGATATATGTATACGGTACATAAGTCTTACCTGCGTACGCGGTAGAAAGCATATAGTATATCGTTAAGTGCGAGATGATTGCCGGACAAGATAGCTGATCGATTATATCGTATATATCCGTGTACGCGCTTAAATCGGAGAACTTTATTTCTGTCTAAACGGAGTTAGATAGAACGGAATATAATTTAGAGTTCTATCCGCAGAAGGCCAACGAGTTTGAAATACTTTTCTATCGACAAAGCGAAGGAAATCTAGATCTTGGAGGTATACTTTAACGCCGCTTAGAAGAGGACGTAAGATCGAAGACGTAAAAGGGGAGCGCGGAAGTGTCGGTGGATCTCCCTGGTAATCTCGGGGGAGCGCGAAATATCGCACGATTCGTGGCGAACAAGCAACATCGTCCGATCGATCGGACAGCAGGTTGGGTCACGATCGTCGAGCTCACGGCACTACGCTGAGCGGTGCGGACGGAACGCTGAAGAAGTGGGCCCTCCACGGGTTAACCGTCGACTCTGATAGGTCCGCTTAAACGCCCCCGGTTATGCAACCGTAACGTCTAATAAGCTTCCTTCGGCGTGAGTACCTGTCGAGGCACAACGTGTCTTCGAAACTTAACAGACTTACGAGACCTCGAGCTAACCATCGAATCGCTTCTCTTCGATCACGACCTCGAATACCGCTCGTTTATGTCTCCTTTCGATTACCAACATAATCTGCCGCGCTTCGCGTTCGACTTACACGTTCGATCGAATCGATCCTAGAGACGAGAGACGACGCCTCCTTTATTTCCCCTTGATCTGCTTCGGAGATGCATAGAAAATAAGAATCGTTCGTTTTGTTCGTCAATCCTTTTTTCAACGTCTGGCCCTCTTCGCGAAATGACTCGTTCCAGCGGTACTTGAATTCTTTCCTTCTTTTTTTGCGAGGAATACATGGAGCGGAGAGAGCGAGAGAGAGAGAGAGAGAGAGAGAGAGAAAAGTCCGTAAGGCGCGCAGGACTGCGAGAGAATATTAAAAATCACAATGCGGCATATTAACTTGACCCACTATCGGTGCACCAGGAAGAAAGCGCGCTCGTTTAAAGTCCCGTCGGCGGCTTCGCTAAAAACCGTAGGCGAGCGAGCAAAGGACGGAGAGAATCGCCCTCGCTTTTACGACGGTCGAACTTTATTGCGTCGGAGTGCAACCGCAGCGGGGGAATTAGCAATTGTAATGTTATAAGGCACGAGCACGGTGGAAAGAGGGAGAAAGAGAAGGAAAAAATGGGCGAGGGAGAGGCAAGGAGAGCGAAGGGTAAGAAGAAAAAGAGAAAGAAGAGAGAGAGAGAGAGAGAGGAGAGGACGGTCGGAAAGGTGGGTGGAGGACGGAGAAAAAGAGAGACGGCCGGACGAAGGATAAAGAATGCCGGACCCAAGGGTCACGAGGATTTCATTTGACGGAATAACGTGGCGTTTAAGAGCCGGTACCGTTATCGCGCTCGTTGCATATACCCAACTCCAACCAGGATCGGTCGGACCCTCATCTCCTTGCTCGACTTATAATATTTCGTGGAATCAACCGGACGAAATGCTATTATTTCTCTCTCTCTCTCTCTCTCTCTCTCTCCGCACCCACCCCCCTTTCGTTTCCTCTCTCGCGATAGAATATTTCTAGAGGTAGACGTAGATATCGCGAGAATATCGCGTAAGGAAGCGCAAACGAACCGAGCGCAACGCTTTCTCACCCCTTCCTTTCGAGCAACAGTTTCGGAGAGGCAAGTGCGTGGATCCACTTGGAACCGAGGAAACGGACGGGACGTAGGCTGGCAAGGGCCAGGTTGGGATCATCAAAGTGCGCAATAATGAGCGGCTCGCGCTCCAGGGTCAGAGGTCGCACGGTAATGAATTGTTTTGCACCTCGCGGGCAAAGCCGACTCTCCGGCGAACCTTCCGTCGTCCTGCGTTCCCGGGCCCTGCTATCGTTGAGAACACGAGAACGCCCGTATTCTTCTTCGTGGTGCGAGAGACTAATGTCTCTCGAAGAGACTCGAGGCGGTCCTCCTCCCCATTCTCCTCGCCCTCTTTCTCCTCTCCTTAGTCTTTCGAGCCGTCGTAGTTGTCGCAACCGAGCGAGTCCCAAAGGCCCTTGACTCTCCTCCGTCTTACTCTCCCTTCTTCCCGCGTGCAATGAGAAAAATGTCGAAAAGGCAGCTGACTTATGGCGACCGATCAATCAGCCGCGTTCTTCCACGGTATGCGTCCTAATTGGCGAGAGACCGGTATATTCTCTAACGGTTATTAGAAGAACGCGTACCTTCCTTTTCTATCGATTCGTTTGCATATTAATATCTCGACGTGGAAATACGGTCCTTCTTGGTACGATGTTTCTATTTACTCGCACGATCGACCAACCTTTTGAATATTCATTTCGCGAGAACGTCAGCGGCGAAACGTTTAACTTATTACGGCGGAAGGATATAAGCTTCGTCCACTTCGAACGATGCTATCGAGGACGACGGTCAACATCGTTTCTCTGTTGACTCTACGTACTCTAATATCCGAATATCGTTCGAGTTCTTTCTAATGTTAGCGATAGACGGAGACGGGCTTCTTCTTACGAATTCTTACGTAAGACAGCGCGGTGCATTGTTCATCGCGCATCAAGTAAATTACGCCACTTAATCGTTCGTGATGGTGCATGTAACGCGAACGGAACGAGCGAGCGTGCAAGAGACAAAAGGACTGATTTGTCATTCGACGACGCGAGGATGCAGTTTCTAACGACGATTAAGCGATGAGGTACCGTCCAGTCACGATCTCAAAACGAATTCGTTTCTGCGAGGGAGAAATAGAAGCCAACGAACTTGTTTTCGGCTCGTCTCTAATTGTCCGACTCCTCGAAGAAAAATGTCGGTAATTATCGTCCTGACGTGGAAACGTTCAGTCATAAAAAATTCCTATCGATCCATCGAAGAAAAGACGAGCGAGAGTAAGATTTAATCTTTATCGCATTTATTGACGCAACGTTAACAAAACGATATGTATACATACATACATACATACATACATACATACATATATATATATATATATATATATATATATATATATATATATATATATATATATATATACATATATAATCGAAGTAGATATGGTAGAACAGATTGCAAGAGTAGGATATTAGAATCGTAAGAAGACGACAAGGTTTCGAAAGGAGAGAAGATTTCGTAGGGTCGCCCTCGATTTGGAGAATAGCTTCATCCGTTCGAAAAAGAAAGACACGTCGATAAGTCCACCGACACTTTCCTCCTCGTCGTCCTCGTCCTACGCTTCCCACACTCGATACACACGTGTTCCGTTCCGTCATCGACCGGCTCATGCTAATTCCATATTGATGAGCGTCATTTATTATCATCGCTCCATCCTCTCTCTCTCTCTCTCTCTCTCTCTCTCTCTCTCTCTCTCTCTCACTCTATCTCTCTTGGACCGTTCGAGCGTGGATCGGCCTTCCGCTCCTCTCTTCCTTCTTCCTTCCTCGGCGACGTAGAAGAGCACAGCCACCGACGTTGTTGGCGGCGCCCAAGGAAAAGCCTCGGACGTCGTCGGCTAATTGTCCCTCGAGGGAACTCATTTTTCGGTGCTCTTCGCTCCCCTATGGCGCCACGTTCCCTCGGCGATTTGTTAAACGTCGTCGTGGGGGCTCCGGCTACGTCACGATCTATCGATCGATGGATCGTTAAGTCGATCCTCGCATCTCACTGCCCCGGGCGTCGCACGTCGATGACGACCGGACGACCGGACGATCGGACGACGATCTTCTTCATCTTCTCCTTCTTCGATCTCGGTAGACCACTACCACTCTTTTGCAAAGAGTGACTTATCCGATCGTAAAGTGACAAACGTTTACTTCGCTTATTCCTCGTCCCTTTTTCCTCCCCTTTTCTTATAAATTATACGCGTAGGCGCGTTTGACTCTCGTTATCGTTACGCGAGAACGTATCGATCGATCGATCGCACGAAATCGCGACTATTCGTCACTCCAAGGAATTATTCGACTTTTCGTGATTTATAATCGTACGCATCCTACTCCGTCTTCTCTTTCGTTCTTCTTTCGTAACTCCCGCGCACTTTTATCTCGGAAACATCGGTATATATCATTCGTGAGTTGAATTTAAATCTCTCGCTCACGAGGACTCGTTTGTTTACTCTCTCTCCCTCCTTCTCTCTCTCTCTCTCTCTCTCTCTCTCTCTCTCTCTCTCTCTCTCTCTCTGTTTCGATATCGAACGAACCGAGCTACGTCGTTTACATTGGCTTTCGAAGGCGATCATTTCGCGCAGCAGCGCACGGCCGTCCTTTTCGTCAAACGATCTGCGCCTCGAGACTCGAACGTTATTCACAATTTAAACTTTGCAGTTCCTCGCGAGATAAGGGTCGATCGTAATATTACCACGTAACATTATCTCCGGCGATCGGAGTGAACATCGATTCTCGATAATCTCGATCATCGCGTTGCAATTTATACGGCTTTCGAATACATTGTTTTATGAAACAGTCGATTTTCTTTATTAAACAAAATAATTCGAATAAGAGGTAGTTGCCTATATAGATTATATATTTTGTACCTGTTGCTGTGAAATACTCGGAATCGGAAAATTATTCGTGTACACGGATGATTCCACTTTCTCTCCGTCTCCCTCCCCCCCCCCTCTCTCTCTCTCTCTCTCATTCTCTTTCAACGAGCCTGTGGGAATACGTATCGTCTATCTCGGATTTCCATTCGGAGAAAACGTTACATCCCGGGCCGAACGTAGAGAGGAGCACTAGCTTCAGAACCATTCCGGACGATTGCACTTCTGATGCCCAAAGGCCGATCACGATTTGCGCGGAGTTATACACAAGATCGGTAGATCACTACCGATGTAGATCACCGTTGCCCGCGGCGGCAAGATCGCCGGGTCGTACATACATCTCACCCTCGTGCACGCTCGTTTTAATGCAACTGCAACGGGAAACTGCTTCTCTCTCTCTCTCTCTCTCTCTCTCTCTCTCCCTTTTCTTCTCCCTCACTCATCCACGAGGAAGAATCGCGCATCTCTCTCACTCTATCTCTCTATCGGTCTCTTCCTTCTACTCGATTAGCTGATAAGATAATGCGCAGTGTATACGTACCTATATATTATGAACCGATCGAGTCGCTCGGTGGCCACCAAGTCGATCCATTCCTTCGATCGCCTTCTTATTGACCCGTCCTGATCCTTAGGAATTTCTTTTGTTTAATGTTACTTTGCGATCTAAAGATATCTTCATTCTTTCTAACAGAAAAGAAAAGTTCGATCGCTCTCTCTCTCTCTCTCTCTCTCTCTCTTTTTCTCTTTTCCTGAGACTGGCGATTATTCACGATACCGTTTCGTTTAACAACAAAATCATCATCGTTCTTCGAAGGCGGAATTTTTGGTATGCCCGAGAGAAGCAGGTATTAGTCGAACGACATTTTTGTGTTCGGTGCTCGTATCCGTCGGTACGCTTTTATTGGCTCATCACGTTGCCCTTCGAGTGCGAAGATAAAGCGACGAAATGGCAGGATAATGGCACACCGCGATCGCGTGTTCGAGGTAACGAGACCAAGGAGAGAAAAATAAAGAAACAGAGAGAGAAAGAGAGAGATAGAGAGAGAGATATATATATATATATATTGTTTTGCTTTTTCATGACTTTCTGAAAGTCCTGGTTCCAAGTGTCAGTCGCGTAGCAACTTGCTCGCTCGCAACACTCGTGTGGAATTCGTCTCGTAATCGTACGAGCGAGTCGAGAGCGAGAACGGAGAACGCAACGCGTCGTGTTCGTTTGGCTGTGCGAGGCGCGAAACGACAAGAGCTCCTTTCGCAGATACAAGCGCTCGACGACGACTACGACGACTACGACGACTACGACGAGGGGCGAGCGGTTGTAACGATACGTATTTTACGATCCTTGGCAAAGCCTCGACCCCGCGTTTTTTCGACTTTCTCTCTCTCTCTCTCTCTCTCTCTCTCTCTCTCTCTCTCTTCCCCGCTTTACAAGCGTCTTCAGAGCCTCTCCTTTTCTCCATTTCCTTTCCTTGTTCGATCTCGCGCCCGAAAATTTGCGGCGCATATTTTAATCCTACGAGAAAGAAATTGTTTTGAAGAGACATTCGACCGATGTATGTACGTACGTTTACGACAGGTGAAAGAAATGATAAATATGTATACGAGATTACTACACAGTACACTACTACTCGTACGATCGTAACCTTTCGATCTATGTATTGTAAACAATGAGATGATAGGATTTATTTTGTTTAGAATAGACGCGCGTACTTTCCGTTCGATAACATTGGAGTTTTTCGAGCTTGGAATTTTGTGTAGTAGGTAATGAGAAATCGAAGGAACGTTTACGTCTCTACCAGGAAGGAATCGCGTAAAACGGCTTTACACCCTCGGTCTTCCATAAAATTCGGATCGTTCGAGGGACCACCCCGTAGATGTCGGCTATCCCGACTCGGAAGACAAAAGTCGAAGAACGATCTTCGCGTAATTAAGGTCGTAAGAAGAAGCAACGCGTTAGGTAGTGCTCTTTGGCGTTTATCGCAGAGCCGACGCCTCCTTTTCTTTCTTCTTCGTTCGTTCCCTCTTCTTTTGCGGCTCGCGCGAGCCATCGTATTTCGTCGAGGCCTCGTTTGTCCTTCTCCCCGTCGTCATCTCGTTGTTCCACGAGAATGTTGCCGCTCGCAACTTGGATGGCTGTAAAGTGCGACGTAAATCAGGCCGTTTAGCCGTATAATTTGGCAGGACACGCCAGACCCCTCTCCTCTCCTCTCCTCTCATCTCCTCTCCTCTCGGTGGTTCGACTACGTCAAAAAGGATATCTCGACGCTACGCGTCTCGGTTAAATCGCTAAGGGTATAAATATCCGTGGCAAGTACATTCCGCCGTTGTTACGGGCTTGTCTCTCTCGCTCTTTCGTGCGTATTACTTGCGTTTGCAAACGTACACGTTCCGTCTTCTTCTTCTTCTTCTTCTTCTTCTTCTTCTTCTTCTTTTCGAGAAGGAGAGACACGACGAGCGGACACGCTCGGAGACGTCCACCTTTGTGCACGGAAAGAAAGAATAGAGAGAGAGAGAGAGAGAGAGGGAGAGAGAGAGAGTCGGGATCGTGAAGGGATGGAAGACGAAGAAAAGAAGAGGGAGGCGAGGGTGGGGATTATATTGCTGCCAAATTACAGTACCTGGCCACCCATAATGCAGCGACGTAGTCGGCCATGGTAATAATATTGGTATTAACGGCGCGGTAACGTTCCAGTCGGTGAAATTATAGGTGTCAGGGGCGTGTTAATTTTTATGCTTATTGATTTTCATATTTTACCACCTACCACCAGCGGTGCTGGCGTGGTAGTAGAACAGCAACCTAGAAGAGCTGTTGGATCGTTTCGTTTACGTTCCGCTCGCTTCTGAACGCCACTTCCCTTCTCTCTCTTACCTTTTCTTCTCTTCTCTTCTCTTCTCTTCTCTTATTTCTTTATTATTCGATATTCTCTCTTTCTCTCCCTCGTCTCTCGTGTTTGCAACCCCGTGAGGTACCCTCGTTATCGTGCGAAACTTTAACGGCGAAGAGCGCGTCTCGGTCTTTCATATTTTCTAGCCGGCCTCATTTTTGCTCGACCGGCCCCCATCCGTGGCTCGATAATTTGGAGACTCCGAAAGGTACAAATAAGGGGCGTGGGTGTGACAAAGTTTTAAGAGAGGGACGTTTGTTCGCAGGTACACCGATTGGTTCGGAACTTTAAAGTCCGCTTCGGGATTTATAGGCCATATAAATTTCGTATGTTATGGGTATAGTAAACTCTGCAGGTACTTAACGATAGACAAGTATCTCTATAGTTCGACAATGTTGCTCGTGCTATACCAATGTCATTAGAATTTCAGTCGCACGTAGATTGAATTTATGACGTATCGTTGTCACGAATATTTTAGAAAAATTTTAACACCGCGTTTCATCGTTGCCAATTTAAATATCTGCTACGAGTCGATTCGCCGACTAGATTCCATCCTTACGAGCGTGAAAAGTGTAGAAGAGGAGAATGGAATTTTGGGTGGAAGCACGAAAAAAAAAAAAAACTCTAAACAAGAAAAGAAGTAAGAAACGAGATGAGTGGAAGAGGAGGATTGCGGCGATGGGACAACTCGGAGAGTTACGGACCATCCATGTCACGCTCGAATATTTTGGCAAATTTATGCCCAATAAAAATTAACCAGACCCCTTCTCGTTTTGCGGTTTTCGGCCGTGTACGGTGCTAGCACGCTAGCGGTACCACTAGCAGCACACTAGCGGCACATTGGCATCGTCGGCAGGAACAACCACCGACGGCAGCTACCACCAATACCACCGACGATGACTTTCAAAGTCGTTTAACGACAAGGTGCCCATCGGTTTTGCCGTCCTCGCTGCGTATGCGTGCGTGCATACGTCGAAACGTTCGTCGATTCGTTCGTTCTCTTCGTTTGGCGTGAGTACGCAAAAGCGTGATGATTTACCGCTGAATTTTCTTTTTCCTCGCGTTCGATCTTTCCTCTTCTTATTTTTCTTCCTCGCCCTTCCGTTCCTTCTTCTACCCCGGACTTTTTATTCTTTTCCTCTTTAGGAACTTCATCGCGGTACTGACACGAAGGAAGCCTTTCTCTCTTTTCTTTCTTTCTTTTTCTTTTTTTTTCTTTTTTTTTTTTTTTTTTACTTCTTCTTTCTTGTCTCCGGGTATCTTGTCTTTTTAGTTACAGGACTTCGTCCTTCGCACCTCCATCCTCCGGCTCGAGTATGGCGGGGGCGCGCGAGCAAATCTCTTTATTCTTTTTATTTCTCATTCCTTGGAGAGTGCGTACGCGGGGAATGTGTCGCCGGTGTAAATCAGTCAACGTCCGCGGGGATTAGAGTTTACTGTATCCCCGTACTCTCGGACGTCTCCTCGCAATTCCAGGTACGGCGCAAGCTGGCCCCATTGCCTTTCCGCGAATCAGATTTCTCTGTACCAAAAAAAAAAAAAAAAAAAATAGAAAAAAAAAAAACAAACATTGTATGGACTCGATGAAAAGATGAAACTTTGCGTCAAAGATATTCGACATTTATACCTCATCGTCAAAGATATTCAACGATTTATACCTTATCTCCGATTTCACGCGATCGAATTTATAGCGATATTAACGTCTCTCGATTGAAACACAAACGTGTGTATCGACGCTTGAACGGTTTCGAATACATCATATGGTATTGAATAAGACGGGAACGAAGGATGCAACGAAGAAATATATCGATGAACGCGACGTTAATTTCGTCGAGTCTAAAGAATTGACGGGGAGGAGAGAGACGGGTGAGATGGGTGAAACGGTTTAAATTTCGCGATAGACAGGGGTAACGAGGCGGGCGAGAACGGCCCTGGTACGGCGGCGGTTAAGGTGGTTAAGGGCTAACAACTGTGACGCACTGCGACCGCAGACGCTTGTAGAAAGAGAACCCGAGATCGACCGCATCGGCTCTGCTTGATTTCACGGCCGCTAATTAGTCCATGCGCGCTTTGCCACACGTCTAATCGCAAATTTATAAGCCACCCTGAAAGTCCCGCGGAAGGTCGCGCGAGGGCGTAAACGATGTCGCGCTGTCGCATAAGCTTCGAGGAGAGTTACTCGTGAATTTTAATCCCAAGGTTGTTTTGCCCGTTCCCCGTTCAACGTCTCTCGCTTCTCCAGGTGTTTGAATAATACTCCAGACCTTGCCTCCGATTTATATTTAAACTTTCGAATCTATCGACGTCAAAAATATATATATATATATGTGTGTGTGTGTGTGAGATTTATTTTCCGAGTAAATTCATTTTAAGTCGTCGAAAGAAGAGACCGCGGAAATATTATCAAAATCGATTAGACGAAATATCTGTTTTGTTTAGTCGAATTACCCCCGCTACCGCGGTGGCACCTGCTCGCAAAGGGAACATCATTGGTAACGACAAGTCACCTAAACGATACGTTCTCGCGCTATGCGGGGCAAAAAATCGATTCGCGTCACCTGCCTGTCATAAGTTCAACGGTGGTTCCCATAGCCCGACCACGAGGGATTTCGGCATCGCATCGTGTCATTACTGTTACGTTACCCCTGAATATCGATGGCAAGTCGGTGCGTTAATAACGACGTTTCATACACGGAGTACTTTTTTTTTTTTTTACTTTTTTCAAAACCAAATACCTGTACTTCCTGTTTAGTTCAACGAATTCACCTGATCTCTCTCAAACGTGCCTAGAAACGTTCGATTCGATCGATGGTTATGTTTTTTTTTAGTCCATTTCGAATATAAGATAACGTCGACGGTGTGCCGAAAAGGCTTCGCTTTCTTTCTTGTCTTTTTTTTTTTTCTTTTTTTATTTTTATTTCAAGACCATCAAGATGATATCAGAATTTAAACATACATATATACTCTGTGAAAAAGTAACGTAATTTCTCGTAGTAATAGGGAGATAAATTTTCGGTCCTTAGGTGATCGAAGTGAGACGTATTTCCATGCTAATCGCGGGTCGTATCGATCGTCGCATTAATTCTCAAGAGCGCGTTTAAGCGAGGTAGACGAGGCCTGGACAGGTTCGAGGGGCCGGACTCGACGAAACGTCTTGATTTCGCGAGCGATCGTAAACTTAATCGATCGGCTCCATTAAATCGCGGCACGGTAATCGAAGCGATACACTTTTCGTGACGCCAGGGCCCTCATTTCAGAGGGAATCGCGGCTGAGGGGAAGAATAAAGAGGAGAAGGTGGAGAGGAGGAGGAGGAGGAGGAGGAGAAGAAGAAGAAGAAGAAGAAGAAGAAGTAAAAGAAGTAACAGAAGAAGCACGAGGAGGATAGGCAGAGTTGGCCGCTCGCTCGCTTTTATCGACCGCCGTTGTATGCGAGACAGAGAGAAAGAGAGAGAAAGAGAGGGGGAGGGAGAGAGAGAGAGAGAGAGAGAGAGAGAGAGAACGGAGAAGGCCCCATAAAACTCTCACGTTATTTACTATGTTAATTGGCGCCCACGTCAAACACAAATTTATGCTAAAAGCCAAGATGTTATCGAGTAGCCGAGCGCGTTACGGCGCTGACAGCTCCTGCCTCCCAGTGCCGAAGCTCTCCGTTCGCGTCTTCGTCGCGCTTCTTCCGCGAGGATTCGATCGGGAAGACCTTCGTCGAACGGATGATACCGATATCGATCTTCGGCGCATCATCCTCAGCCTTCACTCTTTTTTATTCTTTCCTTCTCTACTCCTCTCGTCGCTTTATCTCTCTTTCTTCCTCTATCTCCGTTCATATCCGTCGTACGAGAAAAACGTATTATCAGAATCGTTGTACTTTTTTCAAGCTATCCGTATCGAGATAATTTTGCCAACGGAATCGTGATCCTTTCGTTGAGATTTATTCTAGGAGAGAAACTCGATTTACATAGATATCTATAAGTGCATGCATCCAACCGAATGAAATAATAGTGAAAGTTATTCGGTTCCGAGGAGTGACATAATTGAGCGATCGATCATCGTCCCGATCCTGATGTCTTGATCCCATCGTCGAGATCGCGAGTATTTGAAATACTTTTGAGAATCTAGATTGAAATGGATCGGTTTCTTAATCGTTTTTCGTTTTTCTTGCCGTCTTAAATTTCTCTTTGTTCGAAGATATTCAGTTTGGTTAAAGAGTTTGCTATGGTCGAACGGGAATTATCCAGAGGGCCTATCCAGTTGTCTAGTTGCGAAGGGCAAGCTGGAAGCACGTTCGGGCTGTCCATGACTTAAAGTTTTATGGTGTCTAAGACACCACGCGGGGACCATGTGTTCTCCAGATACCACCGAGAATAATGGAATTTACGTGTAATAGCGTTCTCTCTTTCTCTCTTTCTCTCTTCTTTTCTCCTTTTCGTCGTGGGAAGAGGAGAGGAGCGTAAAATGGAGTTTTCGAAGGTGTCACGAAAGGAGCATGGAGTGTTCGCCATACGGAATGCACACGTTGCAAAATGTCTTTTTCTTTCGAAAATGCAGAATCCAAAGGCGACCGTTACGTATCAACGATTTCACTGTGTTTTCTTTTCTTTTTTATTCTTCCTCTTATTCTTCTTCCCTTCTTCTTCTTCTTCTTCTTCTTCTTCTTCTTCTTCTTCTTCTTCTTCTTCCCTTTCCTATCTTCTTCCCCATCTTCTCTCCTTCTTCCTTTTTTTCTTCTTTTATTCCCTTCCACCTTCGAGCATCGTCCTCCCGCGCTGCACCTTCTTCTTCTTCTTCTTCTTCTTCTTCTCTTCTTCTCCATCCTCTCCTCACTCCTTTTCCTCCTCCTTCTTAACGTCCGACAGGTGATTTACACGCAAGGATTTATTGCTCGCAAAATTTTACGAAAGGCTCTGACCCGCACCGAAACCGGCGTGTCGCGGTCATCCGCGCGAGAAACGACGCGCTCTTCCAGGAACGAAAAACCATTTTTTATGGGAGAGAATATTCGAATGACATCGATGGAAAGAGAGAAGGACAGAGAGAGAGAGAGAGAGAGAGAGAGAGAGAAGAGATATGCAATCTCGCGTGCACATACGCCGTGAAATACATTCTGGCGATACGTTTCGTAAGTCGCATCCGCGTTCTGCTTTTGGAAGATTTAAGGTATTAGGCGTGGAACGACGTCGATAAAAATTGAAATAAGTACCCGGACGATGAAGTCCTACGTTCGTAAATTCCCAAGACCGAACGAAGTTTAACGGAACGTTTATGTACGTACTTACATACTTACGTATACGTATCTGATATCGAGGACACTTTTCTTTTTCTTCTTCTTCTTTTTTTTTTTTTTTTTTTTTCTTTTTCTTTACAGAGGATTTACGAATATTTTAATTCGGCCAGTCGTTTTACGGTAAGATCGAAGCAACCTAATATGTCTTGAATTTCGTGGGAAGATAAAAATGAAAAAAACGACTCTGATCCGCGAGAGGAAAAATTCAACGTTAGCAAGTTGCTCGACTTTTCGAAATGCAGAGAACGCCTGAAAAAATCATTGCGAGTTTTAGGTGGCTCTCTCACTCTCTCTCTCTCTCTCTCTTGCTGTCTCTATCCTTTTTTTCTTCCGGCGTGTGTGTTGGTTTGGAGGACGTGGGCGTTTATGCCGTCAGTTTTATTACTTTGACGGGCGCCGTTGGCTCTACGGACGACGGCAATCGCGCCTTTACAAGCAAGATCATTCTCCTTTATGGTTGAATTTCAATCCCGTCGGACGAGGGGCATTTCTGGAAAGCGCGCCTCTTAACGCGCGGATCCTCTCTTGGCCGATCTCGAGCGGCCACCGATATATGTAAACGTCGAATGTCGGAGATCGAGGATTCTCCGACGCATGTGCCCGTGCGATATCTCTTCGAGATTAAGTTGTTTCTTTCTACCTGACGTTTAAGGACACTCTCATTCGCGATATCCGTTTATTGTTTAGCGTTGGTTATACATCATTTTTATGTACCCCCTTTGACCCAGTACATCGTAGATAATTTCGACGAATAACGTCCCTTTGCAGAATAAAATCGGTCAGAAGAACGGGCAGATCGGTAAGGGCAATAAATTCGAAGCCCGTTCGTCGTAAGCTCGATATCGCTTTCGAGGCAACGAAAGTAAAAGCGTCGCGTTCGAAGGATTCGCAGAAAAGCTGCCACAAAGACGATCGGCGTGTGCGAGGGCGAGAGGGAGCTGGTTTACAAAAAGAGGATGGGGGGGGGGCACCGAAAGCGAGTGTTGGCATATCGCATCGGGTTCCTTCGGGTTTTTCCGCTGTAATTTATGCCCGATAATGAACCTGCACTCCGTAGATAGCGTAAGGTCAGGTGTTAATGCCGGTGCGTGTGTGGTGCGAGGAGAGTAGTAAGGCTTCGCCGCGTGGGACTCGTGGCGCATTGGGCCCACCCGTGCGCGCGCGCTCGCGCGCGCCCCCCTCAAACTCTCTCTTTCTCTTTTTCATTCGATTCAGCGCACGAATTAGCTGTGCTCACGAGTCCGTATATGCCGGCTCGCACTTGAAATCAATGAACATCGACCGCGCGCGTACGTTAGGATCGCGAGTACGACCGTGTGGGTGGTTAATTAGAAGCGATTTCGCGTCGTATGCGCGGAGAAACGGTAAGAAAAAGAAATTACATCGCCCTTTCTATTTTCGACCGTGCTCCGAGATCGAGCCTTTCGATTTCGACGTTGAATCGTATCGACCGATCAAATTTATTGAAGTTTGCCGACTGATTTATATACGCACGCGTTCGTATTCATGATACTACATGCTAACGCGAGCACACGTACGTGAGATGAAAAATTTCTACGAAACTAGTTCATCGTTATTTCGTGCGATTGGCCAAGCCCGATCGGTAATCTTTTAAATTAGCGTTAAATTATATCGTTTACGAGTGACGTACGATAAGGATCTCGCGCCGATCGTGAAATTACGTATATGCGGCCACGGCGACGGGGGTCATTTATTAAAATTACATCGAGAATGCAGTATTCGTGGAGCATCGGAAAGTACACAATTCGGCGTTGCGTTACGAAAGAGGAGAGGACGACGAGCGGCGTCGATGAGTTGTGAGATATCTTGGCGCGTTTATGTGGGTGAGAGGCGCGAGAGAACTCGCCCTGTGTACTTTCTCTTCGGACTCGCTTCGTTTCTCGGAATCTACCGAGAAACTCCGATCGAGCCTTGTTTTTTCGATCTATTCGAAGTTATGTCGAGCGGAGAACGAAAACAACGATACTCCCTTTGATTACGTTTTAGTAACGAATAATGGGAAAGTATGGGCGTTGATCTAACGTTGACCTTGCTTATTCTTTGCCGGTACGGATGAGTCCGAGCGACGCGTACGAGCAACTTTGAGTCGTTTAAAGGCTTTACGCGATTGTACGGGTTCTGGAAGAGTGGTCCAAGAGAGGATGAAAAGAGAAAAGGAGAGAGAGAGAGAGAGAGTAAAGAGAGAGAAGCGACTCTCGAGATCAGCTTCGGCAGCCTCAACTTCGTGGGGTTATTCGCAATATACCCGACAACGTATTCACGATTCACAGTGTATAAAGTACGTGCTTACGAGCGTGGCACAATCGAGCGAGCCTGGACCTGAGAAAAAAAGAAAGAAAGAGAGAGAGAGAGAGGGAGAGAGAGAGAGAGAGAGAGAGAGAGAGAGAGACGACAAGCCCGTGGGCACGAGCTATTAAGATATTTGAATAATATTAACATGGGGAGCTCGCGAGAACGTCGTGGTGTCGATAACGAGCTAGGAACCCGCTCGAGCGCGCGCACGCATCGGTCCCAAGGCGATGTTACGCGAGAATTTTAGTGCTGGAGGCACCGATAAAACGGTCCCCGCAACGATGACGTCGCTCGTTCCTTGCCTTCGAACGTATCCTCTTGCAGCCGATGCAGCACGCGCTGGCTATTTCGATAGCAGGTGTCGTCGATGGACGCTCTTCTACTTTTTATCCTTTCTTTCTTCAACCTTCTTCCCCTTCGCGACGACCTTTCTCTCGCGGCAGATAGCGAGACCCGAGAAAAGAAGTTTTGAATATAAGAATCTTTGCGGATTAGAAAGAGAGACGTACGCGCACACATACACGGACACGAGTGTGCGCGTGTGTGTGTGTGCGTGTGTGCGCGCGTGCGCGCGCTCGCGCACGGATATATAAATACTTACTCGATAGCGTCGTATCGAATTTCAAAGTAAGCAAAGGGCTCTGTTAGACTCGAGGGAATATCGTAATGGCACGATCGCTTAATACTTTTCCCGTCGGACTTATCGTCTACGTAAAACTAACTCTTTCTATTTTACTATATTATTTCTACCAGGATAATGTTAGCGGGTATTATCTCGGTAACATTTTCACGGGATCGCACGATTCCGTTTGATTTTCATAAGTCGCGCTTCCGACCTAGTTGCGATATCTCGTCGTTGGGATCTCGCGACGATCGTGATACGGTCGAAGAGCACGTACAACTATGCGTCAACCAAGGAAGTCTTGAGTAAAGTCGCGATTGGAACTTACTCGGCATTGTTGACGGCAGCTTCTCACGTACTCGGCACGCTCGAGACGTCGATTCTCTTATCGAACGAACGAGAACGATCCGTTCGTCGTCTCCGAGGAATGAAATCAGCTCTCGGGTGATCTCATTTCTGTGAGTCGATCCATCGGGATATTTCCGAGAATCGCTTCGGCCGACTCGATTTCGTCTCGAACGTGTCCAGGAACGTAAACTCTCTTTTTCTCTCTTGTCGCAAGCGTATGTCGTCCACATGGTGGAGCGGCACAGAGGTTGGGTGTTGTTACCGTCTCGGTGGCCCTGGCCAGCTCATTAATGCAGGTGCAGGTACATAACGTGAGCTCGCGCTTCGAGAGAATTTCGACGGTGGTGTATGCTCGCCATGTGTGTCGCAGGTAAAGAGTGAGAAAGAGAGATAGAGCGAGTTTGTGTGTGTGTGTATGAGAGAGAGAGAGAGAGAGAGAGAGAGAGAGGAGAACAGGTAAGGGCCCGAAAAACATGTGATGGCCAGCCTCCGGCCGTGGCTTCGTTCGGGCTTCGCGTTCGAGCACGTACCACCAAGGACGCGTGGAAGGTGAGCGTGCTGCACGTTTCCAGAGAAGCGCATCGGCGAAGGATAAAACGAAAAAAACGAGTCCATCGAACACGACGAAGATTCTCGATACTCGAACGTTTCTCGAGAATGAGAATGAAGAATCTCCGTCGATTCCGAAGAATGTTGTTGGCGCTGGCGAAGCAAAATCATCGTTTAGTCTTGAAATCAACAGAGCGAAGATTTAAATTAATATTAATGGCTCGTGCACCGTGCGTTCGCACCGTTTCAATGTAGAAAGTCAAACCGCACCTACTACATACGTCCTAATAATCGACGACTGCCTATACCTGCCTACTTACTTACCTACCTACCTACCTACCTACCTACCTATCTACCTATCTACCTACCTACCTTCCTTCCTACCATCCTCTCTTCCCTCGAATGCCGATTTTTCGCGTACGCCCATTTATATTGGCATATTTACGTCTCGAATTCATAGTTCTTTTTTTCACCGCGCGATCGAGGGCGCAGAGGTTAATCTCGTGAAAGCGGGCAACGGTGGCTTCCCACTGCGAAATACGTCGCATTTCCATCAGCGATACGGTACTCCGCATTGGAAGATGAACGAAGACGAGGAGATAGAGCGCGGGAAGAAAGAGGACGAGAGAGAGAGAGAGAGAGAGAGAGAGGGAGGGAGGGAGGGAGGGAGAAAGAAACGTATGAAAGATTCAATCCCAGTGGAAAGATAGGAGGAAGAGCGTTCGATCGGCCAAGCGGAGGGCATCGTTCGAGACTTTGACTCTCGTGCGCGCTCGAGAGCGTTCAAGAGCGCGCGCGAGATCGCCGGTAATTAACGTCGACGGAGGCGTGGTGGCCTCCTCGGGGGCATCCTCGGCTCGTCTCTCTTTCTCCGAGACGATTCGTCTTCGTCCTACGGTGCGTGCACCTTCTTCGCGGCGTCTCACATTCGCTCATCATCAATTTATGCAGAACAATTCAACGACGACGGTGCATTACGGAGCGTGCGCGCGCGGCGCCGGTTCAAAGACCTCGCAGCACACACGCGCGCGCGCGCGCGCGCTAACGTCGAGGATATAGGCACGATCGTCGGAGGACGCGAGAAATTCTCTCCCTCTCTCTCTCTCTCTCTCTCTCTCTCCCTCTCTTGTTCTTTCTTTCCTTCCTTCCTTCTTTCCTTCTCTCCACCCCCCCCCCCCCCTTACCACCTTCTCTGACTCGCGCGCGAGCTCGTCTTTTCGTCGGCAATTAGCATACGATTGACCCTGCGCAGTGACCCTGCGCGCCTCACTTCGCCGCATACGAACGATTGAATTAAAGCGCGTTAAATACGCTCGCCGATTTCTTCCTTTTCCTTCCCCTTACCCTTTAGTATAGTGATTAGAATATCGATGATTGTGCGAAAGTCCTCGAGCGTGTATAAGTGACTCTCGTATATCGTTCTTTAATAGAATTTCTAAAAAGGTGTACAAATTTTATCGCCGTTGTTCGTTTTAATCTTTCGTCCGGATTCTCGAGACAATACCGGTCCTATCACGAACGTGACAGAGCGTTCAAGTACCTTTCGTATTCCCCCCATACTGCCTCGATCCGTTAAGACTTTTCCGAGGCTGTCGAGAAAGAAGAGAACTGTATGGCCATCAACGTCGTATCTTGCACGTAATATGCACCTTCGGCAAACGTTCGAGATATAAAGTTAATTAAATGGGTTATTAAAGATATTTTGCTATCTCTAACGAACGGCGTTATAACAATTGGTCGTCATATTTTATTTTTGCCGCTTTGTCGTTTCTTACGCCGTTGTTGAAAACTAAGCAGGTTGAAGATTTTGTTTTTTTTTTCGTCGTCGCTTCGGGTTCCGTTATACCTGGTAAGGCATATTGCAGGATTAAGGGACTTTGCACGATAGTCCGACAATGTGGTATAGTTCCGTATTTAACGCACCGCCGGCTACCTTAGACGTAAAGACTCTTAATAAAGTTTTACCAGCAAAGTGCTGACACGTGGCGTACCTTAAACGTGCTTGAAACAAAATTTCGAATCTTACGAAGCATCCTCGATCGAAATAATGGTCGGACGAGGGCTGATTTTTACTAACCGTTATCATTGTACTTATAATCGTGACCAATCATCGTTAACTTTTATTTAGATCTCTACGACGTTTCAACCAACGCAGGTATTCTTTAGTTTTGTATACTTCAAGATGTCTCACGAATGGAAGGTCAAACTTTATGACATTTTATGCACATGCACGCCTTTCCGACGCTTGGGAAAATCTACGAGGAAGGTTGAGCCCATTGTCTAATAGTCGTTTTTATTGTGACAATGTGCGCCGGTGAAAATCCACATGTTTGCCAAACACTCTGCGAACGTCGGCACGAAATAAGCCGTACACTTTGTGTGTGTCGCCTTTTGGGAAATGTTCGGATTGCGAGTCGACATATGGTGCCAGGCTGACGAAGCCAGTGGCAGGTGAGTATTCGTAGCAGAGCCGATGGGAATTTTTGTGGCTGGCTACCTGTCGACTTGCCTTAGTACGCATAGTTTCCGGACGGTTTTACGTACGTACATTGTTCCTCGCCATTGAGGAAACGGGCGGCTTCTTATCTACCGATAGGAAGTGCAACGCTTTTAGCCGTAACCACCACCGATAACGCGAGTCGCTGTTACGAGAGGAGGACGTGAATTGTTTCGTGGCTTTCAGCTGTTTTAACGATAACTTCCACATTTCTGAGCTAACAGGTTTTTACTAGGCTCATATATTTCTTTTTGTCGTTGCTTTCGCTTCGTACCTATCTCATACAAGCTTTTGTTGTAATTTTTCCAAAGATCAATCAATAAAATTCCGACGATATTACGTACTATTCGTATTTTTGTCGAGGTACGGCCAATGCGATCGGTCTTGTTCGCCGTATCGGAAAGAGAAAGTATATCGTTTACTATCCTCGCCTCGACCTCCAACCCCGAAGCACACTTATCTCGAAGAAAGTTTCGTACGGTTGTAAAAATACTAAAGAATCGAAAGAGAGGATCTTCTCGTACGGATAGAACGAGTCGGTCCATTTCGTTCGGTATACGCGGGAGCATTTGGACGAAGCGAGACGAAACGATCTCACCTTCTCCCTTTAGGATTCGCACGATTCATAAATCTCCTCGTGACGATCCACGACGTCACTCGGCGCGTCACGGATCGCGAGAAGATCGGCCAAGAGAAATTGGTCCTCGGGTAAAAGTCGATTTATCGCAGCGCGTTTCGCGCACTTGGAAGCGCGAGCTGGGCACTGACAAACTTACGAGTCGGTGTCATCGTGAGCGATTGCTCAGCTCGAATCGATCCTTCTTTCGCCAGGACGTGTAATACAATTGCTGAACAAGGAATACGGCATGCGGAGAGCGTATATCGTTTAACGATCTGACATTCCACCGAGAACGATAGCGTCGATAGGTACGGTAAAGAGAACACATTGAATATCTAGTACCGTAAAGCTATCCTCCTTTTCTTATTTCGAATATGCTTTCGAATCTTTATCGATCGGTTATTACGAACGAGTTAAACCAATTTTAAACCCTTTCAAAAGATTATTTTTTACGTTCGTAGAATTTTTTTTATAATTTCCTTATCGACATAAGGTCCCGCCTCGTAAAGTCCTGTATGTAATGGAACGATAATACGAATCGAGATATCTTCCTATCGTCGGAAGCAATATTAAATCGTATTACGGATATCGATTACAGATCGTTCTCGGTCGCACGCGCCGTCGAAGGGTCCAAGCTCGTCTCGTCGGAACGAAACGACGCGAGCCGGATTTCAATTATCTCTGCATTATCAGTGTCACCAATTTTACTATTGCTTTCCACGAGAAACATTCACTGACATGGATTTCGGGTCGCGTAGCGGTACTCACCGCGTAACACAAATATCGTCGATCCTCTCTATCTCCTTCGATCTCTCCGGATTATATCACCGACCTTTCTTCCTCTCTCTTCCTCTCTCTCTCTCTCTCTCTCTCTCTCGAACGTCACGAGAAAAAACGGCGCCTACGCATGGCGCCAGCCTCGAAAGAAAGCGCTTCGAGCAGGGTCGAGAGGAGTCGAGAGTCTAAATGATCGCCGTACTCGTTCGCGGCATGTCGCGTACGAAAATGCGGGTGAGTATTTGGTTCTTGCGTTCCACACCCGGAAATGATTCTACGCGGGATAAAGAACGCGTTGACGACGACGACGACGACGACGACGACGACGACGACGGTGACGGAGTCGGTAATATCCTCGATACCTTCTTCTCCCATCCTTGAACCGATATTACGTTTTACTTACCGTTTTCCGAAGGAAAAGGGGACAGGACTTAGGGCCGAACGAGGTCGCCCGTCTACATGTTCTTTCAATCTTCGCTCTGAATCATTGTAAGGAAAAAAAAAAAGAAACGATAACAAAATAAGGAGAAAGAAAAAAAGGAAAAGAAAAAAAAAATCGGATTTAAAGCGGATACAAATTACCGCTATCCGTCGAACGTTATCGCCCAGAAAAGACTTTATTGTACGTGTAAGAGTTACACGTTCGTCGAATTTTGAAATTGCTTATATTTCTTTGAGAATGCGAAAGTTAGGATCGTAAATACGTGAGGAACTCGTGCGGACCACGGCGAAGTTGCCGCGTGTCCTCTCGTACGTCGAGATTAAAAGCTACGCGGTAACGTAAGTTTTAAATCTCCTTTAAAGGCGAACTGAGAAATTACTCGTTACTTTTTAAGGAGCACACGCGAACAACAATGCGCGTCCCGGAAGCGAACGACGCGATGGAAGAACCGATTTATCCTTTTGGCGAATATAAAACCGTCATTAATAAGAGGAACCCCATCCTTTCGGCATCTCGTAAACTACGCTCTTAAAGTTCCCTTTTATCGCGAACCAATATTCGGGACAGTTTACGGCGCCTATACTCCTTTCATTGTACGTACGAAGATGTACTCGTAGAAATAATCGTATAAGTTACGATCGTTACCGCGAGAGTGTTCGAAAAGATCTCTATATAGAGTCGTCTCGTTCTCGCGTGTCTCTGCGCTTAGTCCTTCGAACGTCGAAACCCATATATATATATACACACACACACACACACACACACACACACACACACACATATATATCTTTTATATAAATATAAAGTTGAATCGATCAACTTTATATTTCGTAAACTCCATCTCCTTCAATCCCGACGATTCGTCTTCCGACATCTTGATTCGATGACACCGCGTCGATAGAAATGTTCGTATTCATATCTTATACGCTTGACTATTTGGAATAGTCGCAGGTGCGTTTCAAAGTCTTTGCCGTAAAGCTACGGTTCGCATCCCCGCGGCGGTAAACACGGTGGTGCATGCCAGATGACGACGAAACCACGACGCGTGCTACCTCCTTTTAATTCGTTTTCTTTATACGAACGTAACGTCGCACCGTCGCGACGACGTTTCTTCACCCGTCGATGATGGAACCCGCGCCACTGCCATAATTACGTACGCGTATTAATCAGTATACTAAAGAAAGCACATCATTGATTATTCGAGAATAACATATGAGTCTATTGCATGGATCTGAATGGAAGAGAGTACGATAATGTTTCGAATACTGTTATACGGACTTTTCATTTGCGCCACAAAGATCGACGGAGCGGCGTATATTGGCTATTCTTCCTTACACGAGCTGGCTATAACAATGTGATAAAAAAATATACCTACGGAAAGATAATTACGTTCTAGTATGTATGTAAGAGCGAGGAATCGTCCTTGATGATGTAAACACATGTTCGTTTTCGTACAACCGCAAGAACGTCGTCACATGTCGTTCAAACGCTACGAATCTATCGAGGTGTAACGACGTCGTGGGGGTACTTTGAAACGAGAGAAGCTTCTTCGAGAGCTGTTGGTCTTGTTCGATCGAGTGGGAGCGAGAGAGAGAGAGAGAGGGGGGGGGGGAGAGGAGGAGGGGGGCCGGAAAAAGGGGTTGCAAGGAAGTGTGGCCGGGGGATTCGCAGGTGACGAGGAATGGATCGAAATAGAGACGAAAGAAGGAAAGGAAAGAGGAAGAGGGAACGATCCGGAGGGGTCTAGGTGAGTAGGAAGGAAATGAGGTCACCGGACCTTGGCCCTCGGTGGTCACAAGTAGTAGCAGGTGTACTCTCGGTGCATGGGGGAGTCATCGATATCGCTTATATCCACGTACGGTTACCTGAAATATCCTTTCTCTTCCGTCATTTACTTTTGCGAAAATCGTCCGATATATATATATATATATATATATATATATATATATATATAATTTCTTATCTAATCCTTGAACGGTTCTTATCGAAGTATTTAAGCATGGGCGACCGTGCGAATATTTTCCATCGCGCAATCGCCTCTCCTTCTCGACGTTCGTTCGAATATTTTTAAACGTATTCGGCTATAGTTAGATTATATAAAGATCGATGCGATCTCTCGGAATAATTTATGTCTACCTCGGGAAAGCGTAGCACGAATAAGGAGGAGTATTGAAATAATCGTGTGTTGTTCTCGTTGATAGAACTTTCTCTCTCTCTCTCTCTCTCTCTGTATGAAAAAAATATGGTAAACGAAATAATAGAATAAAGCGATTCGTTCGATCGTCCAACGGGAATAGAAAGAAACGGCTCGAGGCTACGTGGTAGTAGGTACGTAAGCAAGTACGTATACGTATATATGGATAGACAGGAGGAAGAAGGAAGAAACGGAGTTTCACGAGGAAGAAGGAACGAAGACGAGAAAGGATAACTCGTGGGACTCCGGTCACGTAGATTCCAGCGCGAACATAATCACGCGATATCGCTAGAATCCGTCGTTATCGTCTTGTGGCGGGATATTAGCGCGAGTTTCTTACGAGGCTGGAGCCCGAGGCTAAGAGAGGCGTAATGCGGTAACGACATTGATGATATAATCTCCCGTACCAAGCCGCGTACTCGTTAGACGTGTGTGCGAGAATGGTGTATGTCCGCGTACGCGCAAATACGTACGAGGAAAGGCACCACGAGAGTTCGTGCGTATTCGCGCGAGTGTGCGCGTGCCAGAGGCCGCGCGTGCCTACGGATGAGCTACCAACTCGAGCTCCCGTGTACTCCATTTATCCCTCTCCCTACGAAGGGCCCAAGGGGATATCTTTCTCTCGCTCTACGTTCTTCTTTTTCTTCTCATCCTTCTCTCTTTATCGCTCGACATTCTTTTCCTTTTTCTTTTTCGAACAACGAGATCGATCTGTCTCTCTCCCTACGACGCGTGTCTCTCTATGTGTGTGTGTGTGTGTGTGTGTTTATTAACACGATCTTATTGTCAGTTTAGAAGAACGTGCGCCGGTATGTAACTCGTGAAAACTTTTTCTCGGCGATGCGTCCGAGTGCCATATAGCTGGCCCGTAATATACGATAATGTTCGAATCGTGCAGCGAGTCGGTCGCACCAACGGTAGGTCGTGAGTGACGCAAAGCATGAAAAGAAAAGGTCGTCTAGCCAGGGTCGGCCACCTCCGGACGCGGTTCTTCACAAATCAAGACATAATCGTCCGATTCGTCGTGGATTCTCCTTTCCTCGCTCGACGCGAACGCTTCCGTTCTCGTTCTCGAGATGCTGCCGTATTTTAAGAATGGCTCTTTCCTCTCGCCCGGCGTCGCACGGTTAATTATTTCGTCGTTTATTTTCGTAGATACATCGAACGCCATATCTCGTATCAAGAAATCCAATAGATCGTAACGCTGTTATATCTATTTTTCGTTCCTACGGGAGAGACGTACTACGAGAACGTATCTACTTCTCTCTCGAGAAGTTTGCGAGAATCACGGAGATTTCTCATTACTTTCCGGCCGAGTCTCTATAAATCACGGGGAAATAGCTTCATCTACCGAGACTACGTTATACCTGGTGCACGACTACGTTGACCTTCTCCACGATTCCAAATAAAATTATCGTCGGCGAACGTAGTAAGCCGGCATCATTTTTGCAACGGTTCTTCCTCGAAAGGCAGCGCGACCAATTATATACCCGACGCATCGATCACGATGCGAGAAGTGGAAGACTGTATCGAGCTATCGTATCTTCCGATCGGTTAACGTCCTCGCCGTACCTCCTTCTCTCTCTCTCTCTCTCTCTCTCTCTCTCTCTTTGAGATTTCTATACGTCTCTACCTCTTTCTTTGTTTCCATCTCCCTCCCTCCTATCTCGTCCCGATGAGCCAGGACGGTATTCGTATTCGAATTCGATTACGAGCGTACTCGAGTATATACGGGAGCGATATGAGCTCGCGAACGTTCTCCATTTGTTAACGCGGAGATGATAATAAGAAGGGGATTCTCGTTGTAAAGAGTAGGCGCGCTAACGATCCCAAAGAGTTTTCGAGAAGACGAAGAGCCGTACCAAAGTACGCTTGAAATCGCTGAGATCACGCGGGTAAGGCCAGCATAACTATTTGTCAGAAATCGGACACCGTTGGCTCGAACGTGCTGTATAATCGGAATCGCGAGAAGAGAAGCGCGCCGTACTTTCTCCGTACTTCGTCGAATTTACGAGCGATCCCTCGCTCTTTGTCGTGCCAAAAGAAAGAGTTTCTCGGTTTGCGTCCTCACGAATAGTGGCCCTCGCTGGGAATAATGTACGGATCACGGAATGGTTATGCGCGCGCGCTCGCGCGCGCATCAATTTGATATATAAAGTCTTGGGCAAGATATTTCGCGAGGACTCCTTCGTCGGATAGAACGAGAGAGAGAGATTATTGTGCCGTCAAAATAGCTCTATCGAGGGCCGATCGAAGGTCGGCCGGGTCGTGACCCCTCGCAAAGGACCGGACCGGATCGAAGGCAGTGGCTACCAGCTGATCGGCCACGCCTCATCACTTTGCTCGCTACCGAGGCAAATCAGTGAGAGGAAAAAAGAAAAAGAACCGAACGAGATGGAGGTAGATAGAGGTACGTGCTTATGATCATCATAATTATGTTATATGGTACGAAATACTTGCAGCCTATAAATAAGAAAAATGTGGTCGGTAGAAAGCCGACGACCACAGGGATTAACAATCATCGTCTTCATTGGGGGGGATGGTAAATTCGTTTGGCATCATCCTCCAAGAGGTCGACCAATAATACCCGTTTCTTTGATCTTTTTTTTCTTCCACTGTAACTATACTCAATAAAAAGACGTATACACTACGGACGATGTTCATCTTTTCGTTTCGTTGGAAATGTTCATAATTAAAGTCACGATATCCGGTGTTAAGTGTCGGAGATTCAACGAATGGATTATTAAAGAAGGAGAGAAGGAAAAAGAAAGAGGGAGAGAAAAAAAGAGCCTCCTTGACCTCGCGGGGATAAGATTTCAAGTAAGACGAGCTCTCTCTCTCTCTTTCTCTCCTCTCTCTTTCTCTCTCATCATTCTTCCTTCTTTCTCTTTCCCTCTTGGTTTCCTTGTCGTACAGGTGCATCCGAAGGCGGAGGTCTACGTTTGTTATGAAAATCGAGATAGTCGAGTGTTTTGGCCTCGAGCGAAAGAAAGAGCTGGAAAGGAAGGAAGAAGCGTCGAATCATCGTCGTACCACCCACGCGATTCTCGTATAAGTAGAGAGAGAGAGAGAGAGAGATCGGTGGGGTCGGTGGAGGGTACTCGAAACGATCCTGCCAATTGACTCGCACCGAAGAAAAAAGGTGCGATCGATCCTATTTGGAGAAAATGTTGAACATCGGTAGGGCTTCTCCGCGTGGATTTAACGAGAACGACAGCAGGCACTCGACTCGCTCGCGAGCTTTCCAAGGGATACAAGTTGCTGACACGCACCTTGTGGCGGATGAAGAGATGTTAAGTCACGACTCACGATGCAACACGCGCCGTAACTAAGGTGTCACTTAATTATCGGTCCATCGTGATCGCGCGATTCCTTCGCTTCAACTTCTGCTAGTCGCGCAAACGCTTAATCGATCGACGGTTAGTTAAACTTTGCAGGAAAGAAAAAAGGAACGTTCGTCTTGCGACAACTGGATTTCGTGATCGACCCCACCTGGAATATCGCCAAACGAAATAACCGCAACGTTTGGAAATTATCTCGGCTTTCGAAGCAGCAGTTTATGCCGATTTTAAATTGCAGGTACAGCCGGTGGCTATTACGCGGTCGCTTGGAAACGGTGAAATGCTAATACCGTTCTTTTTCTTTGCAAAATTTAATCGACGATCGGTCAGGTTTGCGACATTTCGCTGGAAAACGAAACGAGCGGGGACTAAAATTCTGAAACTAATCTTACGCAGCGAAGAAGAGTCAAAAAAATAATGATGGTCGAGGCGAACCTTTCGTGCATTAGTAGTATTTCGAAGCGATCGGCTCGGAAGCCAAACCCTGTTTCGCCACAGGGCCGATCGCCGTTCTAACGAGCCGTAGTCAGTAATCACCGGTGAAAAGCGAGCAAAGTCGTGGAGAACGTAGAAGTAGCGGAGTGTAGGAGAAGAAAAAGTCGGCGAAGCGAGGAAGAGGAAGAAAAAGAGAGATACGAAGACGAAGACGAAGACGAAGAAGAAGAAGAAGAAGAGGTACGAACGAGATGCTTACGTCAGTTTCTGATCGTGACTGGCTCCACCCTGCGTTACCGGCTGAGAGAGGAGGCCCAGAACGTGCCATTATTACCCTATTATATCTTGCATAACAGTAACAGTGAACGAAGTGAGCTATTACGCTGCCTATCGTGGGGGTGGATGAAAGAAAGGTGAGAGGAGAGAGAGAGAGAGAGAGAGAGAGAGAGAGAGAGGATAAAGGAGTTCGAGATATCGTATGTTCGAGAAGAGCCGTGGGTCGATGCGCCTACGGGAGAGGTGTCGGAGAAAAAATGGCGGTAACGATCCGCGGCTTCGTCGGTAATCGATTTGAACTTGCACCTTGCACGAAGCCGAGAGTACTCAGAACGATTCGGCTTCCATCTCGTTCGATCGATCTCGCTCGAACTACCTGCCGTATATCGAATCCTTTCCAATCCCCATTGTCTCAACGATTCCATCGATCGTCTATCCTCTTTTGGGAACCGCCTTTCGATAGCGCGCCATTTGTCACGTAGAAGTAGCTGTCACCTCCTCGTTCGCAATATTGAGATTTTTTGCCGGGTCGACTGTTATCGCTTTTTAAAAAGACCTGACGTGCTGCCCATTTGGAAAAGATCGATGAAGAGTTCAACGTAAAAAAGCGTCCGTTCCTAGTCAGTTATCGATTACCTCCCGCTAGTTCGAACGTTCTAACGGTTTTAATACGAACTTTTTCGATCGTAACTACGCGTAGGTACCTATATACTTCTTGCGCGTCGGCTAAATTGAACGTACACGGTATTCGAGTTTGGCTTCTCTCTCTCTCTCTCTCTCTCTCTCTCTTATCTCATCGGAGTGTCAATGAAAAGACGACGAGTCTACGTGGAAGTAACGTTGCTACGCTTTTACGAAACGAGGATCGACCGGATCTCCCTGTAGCGTTCTAAATCGAATCGAAGATCTGTTCTCGATCTCTTCTCGATCCGTTCTCGATCTGTCCGTGGGCGACTTTTCGTCGGTTCTATTCGTTCTCTCTCTCTCTCTTGACAGAGAGAGAGAGAGAGAGAGAGAGAGAGAGAGAGAGAGAGAGAGACACGCGCAGTAAAAGTCGAGAGACTAGACGAGAGGAATTCGAAATTTCTTCTTCTCTGCCGGTCCTCCCACCTGTCACGAAGCTGGTCCCGTCACGATATATCACGGATATCTACGGATAATCGATTTATATCGCGTCTCTCTTCGCTCACCGTTCGAGACCGCATCGTTAGGTCGTGCGCAAGAGCATCGATCCTTTCCTCTCTTTTTGCTTCTTTCCAACTTTAGATTTTTATTCCATCGATTTCAATAATACTCGTCTTGCTACAGTCGACTGACTAGTCGCATAAAACTTCCTAGAGCGAAGGACACAAAGGCAGGACCTGTCATCGTTCCTCTAGCCTCTGAACTGGCACTCTCGTTTCTTTCGATAAGCTTCGCGGTCATTAATCTTGCGCGAGGGAGAACGAGAGAGAGAGAGAGAGAGAGAGAGAGAGAGATTTTAGTAAGGTCGATCTATGATTTCAAACCATAAACGAGCAATGCGTTCGACGGAATTGTTGTCTCTCGATCGAAGCAATTTACGTTTAACCGCACGACGTATTTCGTATTATTTCCTCTCGTCGAATAAAATCGAAATAATTGATGTCAGTTTTATCGCCAGCGTTATAAAGATCTTTTCGTTTACGAGGGAAGACGAGAGAAATAGAAAGAGACAGGGAGACAGAAAATGAGAAAGATAGAGAGAGAGAGAGAGCAGTGTCTCTTTACAAGGCGCGTATAAATCTCGAGGATACTGTCATCCCGAGCATTCGCATCCTGTACCACCCAGAGATCCATTGGGATTAAGATCGGCGTTACCTGACCTGTCGTCGAGGGCAGGAAGAGGAAGCCGCCCCATCGTGGCGTGGGCACGAAAGAAGCCCTCTTGTCGTTCGCTCGCGAACACGTGTGCGTCGTACTATTAAGTCCCGGACACACGTGCGACCAATGTGAATCCAAAAAGATATCTATTCCTAGGCCGAACATAGTACGTTCCTACGCGGGCGAGAAACGTGGAAAATCGACGACGACGACGACGACGACGACGACGACGAAGACGACGACGAGACGACGTGTCTCTTTTCTGTCAGGACGTACAATTTATTACCTATCGTACGTTGTCCATCGAGATAATAGTACAACGAACGAACATTTACCAACATCCTACTCCGTTCGTAATGTTTATCTCCTTCAACTTTAATTCGCCAATTAACCGTTTCCTTGACGAAAAATTGAAAAAGGAAAAGAAAAAAATATAAAAGGATTTACCCGAGTACACGGAATCTTGCGAAGCACCCTACGCTCACAAAGACGAGTTTTCTCGTTCTGCCTACGATCGTGTCGGCATCCAATTAACGTACGGATGGACATTCGCGATCGGTCAGTATAATAAGATATTAAGCATTACGAAAGGTGCTGCGCGCGGCTAAGATGATGACTAACGCTAAAGGAATCGAAGGAGAGAGCGAGAAGTGTAGAGAAGCGATTGTAAGATGAAAAGAGGGAAGAGAGAGAGAGAGAGAGAGAGAGAGAAATATACTCAAAGTCCATTCTATCTCATTCTTCCTCTCCATTCGACCTCTCGAATCTCTCCTCGTCTATACGCCGGTCCTCCCTCGACAACGTCCTCCCACTCTCCCTCGGGATTCAACAGGTGGTGCGTTGCCTCGTGGTCTTCTATGGTGTCCCACACGTTGTTGTGCCCACGTAAGCGTGTGCATATGGGTGTACGAGCGCATAGATACCGCGTGTAGGAAGTACTCTGACCCCTCATCTGCTTCACGGCCTCTCCATATGCGCACGGACGTGATCTTCGAACCTAGCAGGTCCGAAGGACCTTCCTCCTTCCTTCCTCCTTTCCCTCTCGCTTCCCCCTCGAATATTATTTCGTAACGCGTTTCATTCGATGCGAACTTCATGGCGTACGCGCGAATCAACATGTATTAGGAAATATTCAATTCCGCCCTATTTTCCAAGGTAGACGTCCAAGGAAGATTTATATATATATATATATATATATATATATATATATATATATATTATGGAATTTATTACCCCGCCATTACCGAATGATTTTTTTTCTAACTGGCCGCAAATTTATTCACGTTATTATTCGCGCGTAACACTTCCGTGTCACGCTCTTCGCTACCGTTACGGCGAATATGATTTATAAAGGACTATAAAAGTAATATTAAGCCGCGCGATTATTATCGATACAAAGCAACACGTGTTTCCTAACTCACCTAGCTCGGCCCATTGTTCCAAAGGAGACAACGCGAGGCTTCGTGGATCTTATAAATCAAAATGGAATTACTACGGTTCTGGGAGACCTCTTTTTTTTTCCGGCGCACAAAAAGAAAATGTCATTAAGGCAGAGCGTACGATCGGCTCGACCCTCTTTCCTGTATAAAAAAAAGGGGGGGGAGAAAAAAAGAAAGTGCGAGGAAAAACGAAAGGAAAGGGAACGGAAAGTTTGGTGTAAAACGACACCCACACTTTGACAGCGGCACCTGTCAAGCACACTCTCCTTGCTCAACATCCGCTTTTCTCTCTCCATGGATTTTAACTAGCAATCGGTTCTACGTTTCGCGCCATATAACTACGCCTTATCTACGCGCATCGTCGTTCTCTCTCTCTCTCTCTCTCTCTCTCTCTCTCTCTCTCTCTGTGTTGTTCATGCTCGAGAACCTACACGCGTACAGGCGCGCGCCTAATTTCCAAACGAAGCGAGAGAGATTCTTATTGGATTTACATATTGCATGGGTTAAGTGTACGCTCTCTCTCTCTCTCTCGTAAGTCTTTCCTTTTTCTTTCACTTTTTCTCATCATCCACCCTTTCCTTCTTCCTTCTCATCTTCGTCGTCTCCCTCTTCTTCTCCTTCTCCTCCTTCTTCCTCTTCTTCTTCTTCTTCTTTTAACGTTACGTTCCTCCATCGATTTCAGCCCCGGGCTATGCGTGGGCCGCTGCCATGTCAATATTATAAATTCGCTGCCCGTCGATCGTAGCCCGACGCGCCGATATACTTGGTAGAAGAGAAGCTTTATTAAAACGCACCTATACGTTTTGCGATTTATCGTGGTCTCGACTCTCACCACGAACCACACCATCATCCTTGCCGTTAAGTGGTGACGGACTCCATAGTGGATTTGAAGCCTCGAGCCTCTCTTCCACTTTAAAGTTCGACGATCGTGGGAACTATTAATAAAATTAATTAGTAATCTTCGATGCGAGAGATTGAGAGGGAGGGAGAAAGAGAGAGAGAGAGAGAGAGAGAGAGAGAGAGAGAGAAGAACCGAGCGAGAAACGTCGAATATTCTATTCATCTCCTGGCTATCGTAAATCACAGGAGGTACCTTCTTACGAATTTCCAAAGGCACATAACTATGCATGGAGCTCGTTCGAGAAATTATTTCGACCGGTTCAAGCTCGAAGAAATCGCTTACGCGTCGCACATATTTTAAGCGGCATCGGGCGCCGTCGCCCGTTTCGACGTTTCCCGTGACAGCTATACCCGTAAGATATCGCTCTTGAAATTCGCATATATTCATGAAAGGCGTGCTCGGGCACGATTCGCGGTGAAAGAATTGTCCGTAGGAGCGGTAGAGGACTCCGCTCGAATAGAGAAGGTTAGCGATCGAGCGAATACACCGGAGTCACCCAGAGAATGACGTTCCAAAAGAGAGAGAGAGAGAGAGAAAACGTATCTTTGAACGAGGAAAAGGAACCACGCTGGTATCGCGCTAACGTCCGTTCGTGCCGTACGAGCTAACGCGTTATGGCAAATTTGACGGAAAGTTCAGGAACGTCGGCGTTTAACGAACGTTATTCAATAATATTTGAATATAATGAGTAGCTCGTAAACAACATTAATGAACCACGAATCGGGCGGTACCGAGAGAAGGAGAGAGAGAGAGAGATACCGCATGCTAATTAAAATATAATGAGACGCGTAATCATTGGAGATCGTAAAACATTCGCGGAGAGAGAGAGAAAGAGAGAGAGTGAGAGAGAGAGAGAGAGAGAGAGAGAGAGAGAGCCGAAGAAGAGAAGAGGATGGAGGAGGATAAGGAAGAAGAATGAGAAGAAGAATGAGAGGAGGAATAAGAAGAAGAGAGAGAGAGAGAGACGTAGGACGTTCCTCTTCTTCCTCTCGTACGCGCGCGTGATGGATAGTGACACGCCTTGGTCCGATGTACCAACGGGAGGGATATCGGGATTGCAGTCTCGTCGAAAATAATGGCCGGTACGAATGTGTAATTATTTAACGCTTATGATACATGGCCGCTTTTCGACGTACGAAATGTCGACGCGCTTGTTGCAATTTCTCGGAATCGATTCGACGTCGAAGCTTACGAATCCCGAAGAGAATTTCTTTTCCGAATTCCATTCGGACGAACTTTGACTTCTGAGAGGAATTCGCCGTAATATTTGACGGGGAAACTCGAAAAGAAACGCGACTTGTAAACGATC
Organism: Dolichovespula sylvestris; assembly: GCA_918808275.2. NCBI lineage: Eukaryota > Metazoa > Arthropoda > Insecta > Hymenoptera > Vespidae > Dolichovespula > Dolichovespula sylvestris. The sequence goes on along the minus strand of OU964969.1, from coordinate 9,485,784 downwards.
GATCTGTCGGATCGTACGGATGAGATTGTGGGACGACGGAACATCCCGAGGAAACAATGAAGCCTCGAGAGCTCTTATGCCCGGAGAATCGTTAGTAGGAGATAGAGGAAGATGAGATGGACGATATTCGCCCGGCGTGGGCGCGTACCGCCTAGCCAAGTCTCAACCTGCTGAAACTCGTTCCGCGGTTAGGCCTGTCGGGGGTCCTACGTTCGCGAGCCTTCTAGCTACGTGCGTCGGCTTCCGAGGACGTCGGGCTCCTGCGGACCTGTCCGGCCCACCGCTTCGTGTATCCTTTTCGCAGGAGAGAAAGGAAAGACGAGTGGATAGCTCTTTATTATGGTTTCGGTCATTAAGCCTCGTAAAACCACAAAATAGCGCGTGCAAAAAAATACGCGCGCGCATACACACACACACACACACAGAGATAGAAGGATGTGCCAGCAAGGAAAGGCTGCCCGTAGAATCGTGCAACTAAAATTAGTTTGAAATAAGAATACGAAGGCGTGTGGGTGTACGCGTACGTGAGAAAGCCGAGCTCGAGGTGTTTAGGTGTTTGACCAACCTGCGCTAAAATAAAAGAGAGAAGAGGCCGGCTCGACGGCGGCATATAAACCAGGATTACGGTGACACGCGTGGTCGTAATTCTCAAAAGCCGACGCTTCGCCACCGTAAGGTTCGCTCGGCCCTTGTCTCCGACCGTTAAAGTGTCCTTAAAAATTCGCTATCTTTTCTGCTTCTGCGCCGTTGGATTCAGAGTCCGTCGATAGGTAGGTACAGAGCCCGTCCATTGTCCGCTCGAGATTATCACGCGTTTCGTACTTTAAACGTTGGAACGAATAACGGACGACCGAATATCTTTCGAAGCTTGCCTTTGCGCTCTTGTCGAGAGACTTTGAATAATTTCTTTCGATATTAAAACATCCGTAGAGATCGTTGTTTTTTTTTCTTCTTCTTCTTTTTTTATTTCGTTATTCTCGATAATATTTGAAGAAAGGAATGTACGAACGAAAGTTTGATCGAACGCATCTAATTATTATTATTACGGAACGGTAGCAACGAGACTGCCGAGAGTCAATCTTCGAACGTCATCTTAAAAATACGGTAGGTTTGTCCATTTTCCAAGACGTTCTTCTCTCCGAGGTAGTATGTTTTACGTCTTCCTTTTTTTTTTCTTTCCTTTCGCTTTTTTCTTTTTTTTTTTTTTTTTTTTGCCCAAACCGAAATTACCAGATCCAAAGAGGTATGGAGGGCCGAGGCGCGTGTTTTGACGGCGGTGGTTCACGATGAGGTCAGCGGGCCTCGCTTTCACGAGAGGGTTCCAGTCGCATATACTACTTCTTCGCGAACGACCGTCTTTTCTCGTGTCTCGCGGCCAACGGACAAAGCAGAAGAAGCAAGAGAAAGAGAGAGGGAGAGAGAAACCTTAAGCTTGTAATGACCCATCTCGAGCAAATTACCACTCGAATGGCATTATATGCCAGTCCTTCTCGATGTCCTGCGTTCTTCGGCGCTCTTCTCGACGCGTCGACTTCGATCTTCAACTCCCTTTCCTTCTTTCAAAGTCGAATAACAATCTGCGGAGAGAGAGAGAGAGAGGCAATTCTACTTAATGTCTTCGTAAAAATTTGTTAACGCGCGATATATTATGTTCCTTCGACAGTTCGTTTATAAGAAAAATAATACTTTTCTAAGGTTCTTAGAAACGTTAGATGCGCGGGTTGATTCCTTTCAAATCGGCAGGACGTTCCTTCGCGAAACGTACACGCGATCGGTGGCTTCTTCGTAGCAGCCATAATCTACGCCGTTTTTAGCATATCTAATGGACGGTCGCTCGTGACAAAATTTATGGTAATTCGTGTTCTTCCGCGGCAAAATTAACGACGATTTAGCACGCCGAAGCGGCTGGAATGCACGGGCGGTTTCCGCCGTATAATATATGAATTTTTCTCGAAAAGAGGACGTTCGTTACGGCATAGTGCTCTATAAAATATTATAATTGATTTGCGCGATCGCGAAAATTGGTTCAACGGAACGGCAACGGAACAGAGAATTCTCGCGTTTGCTCGGAGATCGAACGAACGTGTAATGGGATTCGTGTTCGGTGTTAATTGAGAAGTTTCGACGCGTTTTTTTCCATAAGGAGAAGGAGAAGAAGAAGAAGAAGAAGAAGGAGACGGGGACGGAGAAGGAGGAGAGCGGATGCAACAGCGTGCACTCTCGATAAATTCGAGAACGCTCGCGACAAATTGCCAATAAAATTGGCGTTCGCACCGTCGTCGAACGCGACACGCACGTTGCTCGGTCTTAACTCACTTAATTCCGTCCGTAACTCACCTGTTTTCGCGTGTATCGGCCGAAATTTTAACTTATGTCAACCATTATCCCACCCACCGTTCGAACGATAACATCGAAGAAGTATCGTCCGGGTTGTCGGAGGCGTGGGACGTCTCGTGAAAATGACAAAATATTTGCCGACGAGCGGGTCTCGGGCACGAATCGGTCAACATTTACGCCGCGATCAACGTTAAAAGATTTTTTACTGAATTGCAAATAAACCAAGTAATTTTGAAGTCGAAGAAGGAAAAGAGAGAGAGAGAGAGAGAGAGAGAGAGAGAGAGAGAGAGAGAGAGAGAGAGAGAGAAGGAACGTATTCGTGCTGCGAGCATCATCGTGAATCCCCCCTTTATTCCCTCCTAACGCATCGAAACACCCTGCGCGCACTTTACGCTCATTACGAGGGCTGACATCATTATTTCACGTAATTTATGGACCGCCCAAGGTCTCGCTCTTTACGAGAAGAAAAGGAGAAAGGAGATGATGATGAAGAAGAAGAAGAAGAAGAAGAAGAAGACGAAGAGGAAGAAGCGAGAGTACCAATATCGATGCGCTTGTACGAGAGACTGAAAATGCACTTGGCGCGAAGAATGCAACGATCGTGGCCGGTGCATGTCTCAAGGTATGCGAGTTACACGCGCGAAGAAACACGCACGAATCATCGTTGCCAGAGACCGGCTTCGAGAAACGTACGTAGCTCGACTTGCGAAACCTTCGATTCCTCGTCGCGATCGATCGAAAATCGACTATGTTGCGTTTCTTATAGTCTATCAACATCGAACGTCGCGCTTCGATAATCGATCTGACAGATCGTTCGTACGGTTCGAATGTTTCAACTCGATTTATTCGGCCTGGGTAGCGTTGCCGATCGACGGATGGATCGTCGATCGAGATATCGCGCCGATGATACGTTTCTTCGATGGGAAGAAAGGTAGCGAATGAATGGGAAGAAAAAATAAAGCGAAATGATACGAGTAAAAGCTCGATTGTACGAGTGTGTGTGTGTGTGTGTGTGTGTGTGCGTATAGCGCGCGTTCGAAGGTTGTTTTATAATCGATCGACCGGCACCTTTCTTGGCGTGAGAGAGAGAGAGAGAGAGAGAGAGAGAGAGAGAGAGAGAGAGAGAGAGAGAGAGAGTTAATTCGCGCCATATGAACCGCCACCGGTGATTCTCCTCGAGCATCTTTGTCGGCGGCGTTATCGAAGTTAATTCCGTAAAAAATGTATTCACATAGCGAGATTTGCGTCAGCTCGTTGGCGCTCGCAGACCGCCCACGCTTTCTGGCCAGAACGCACGCGCATATACGCGCATATACGGGAGGGAGGGTGCCGCGAGTTTACAGGTGCGGCCCACAACCTGGCGGCGGTGGCAACCTGCGTCTCTTCGTGCGTGCGTACCTTCTAAAGCGGCGTAAAGCAGGTACGCGGAACCAACACGCACCGATATGTAGTAGGTAGGTATATACTCTCGTAGTACGCTAGTACGTGTTTATCGTTACGCTTCGACTTTCACGCCGGGAACGCCCTTGCACCTTGCCCCGATCCTAAGTCTCTTCTCGACTTCCACGAAGAATTTATGTTTATCTTCGATTAATCGCCATTGAATTAATTTTGATACGACCTTGCGCCTTCCTCATAATGATATAATACGTAGAGGTAGAGAGTACCGTCCGGTTAACAAATGAAATCTAAGTGATTTCCATAAATTTAATTACGTACCTAACATTAATCTAGCGTACCAGAAAGAGTTATAGAAAAGATCGGATTTTCGAAAGTACGTACGAACGTTGTTGCGTGATCGAAGTAGAAAAAGAAAAGGGAGAAGAGAACGTAGAAATACTCGCGAGCCTCGTCGTCCCCGGTGGTTCCTAACGTGATTAAGTAACTACCGGCCATAAAGTTGCGGCGGGATAATCCGTGTAAACGCATAAATCGCTGGTTATTTGAGATAGCGCGGCATTATTCGGATAACTCTGGTGATGGGCGCGCGTAAGTTACTGCCGGGCCACCTAGGCCGAGACCGTGCCACGCCTCGCCTCCACGAAAACCATCTCCTTTCCGACCACAAAAAGTCGTTTTTCGAAGGTTTGTCTCGGAGAAGGCGAGAGCTCACGCACACATTTGGCCGATCGAACGGGAAGGATAGAAGGACAACGACGCGTGCGAGCCATCACGCTGCGTCGTCTCCCGGTGCGTTCTCCTCGCTTTTAGATTAAAAAAGGGAAAATCGTCGTTACCTGTTAGATTCGTAGGCTTCGAAGAAACAAGCCTGCCTGCCTGCCTGCCTGCCTTTACTTTTTACGGAGAACCGCGCGGAGGTGGGCTCATCCTTCTTTTTCACTCTTTTCCTTCGATCGATGGTCTACGATCCATCTTACGGGAAAGGAACGTGAGTCAGCACGTGCCTACGAGTGGAGGATACCTCCTCTTCCCCAAATTACGTTTTCATTTTCCTTCCATTCTCTTCGTCACTTTTCTCTTATTACGAGATTTTTGTCCTAAGGTCTCGTTAAGGTCTCGCGACGAGTCGAAGGCCAGAGAAAAACGTCATTATTTGATATAGCATTGAAACGATCTCGCTCGAATTCGTTCAATCGGTTCTTCTTTACATTCGTGATCGCCGAGGTCCGGTTAGTTAGAAACCGAGACGGCGTAGAGACAGTAATTTACATGACAACGAAATTCTCCCGAGTAACCCGCTTCTGACCCTCCTTATCGAGATCTCCTCCGATTCTTCCATATTTAAAAGAGGTTCGGCCAGTGACCCGTCGCCGCGTAAAGAGCGGCTCGACGAAGGTGGCAGGGCCGACACGTAGGACACAGGTGCCCCGTTCGAGAGCGTATCGAAGCCACCGATCATTGTATCGAGAGACAGAGACAGAGACAGAGACAGAGAGAGAGAGAGAGAGAGGGAGAGAAAGAGAGACAGAGAGTGGGCTCGCCTTCTCAACGAATTTCCATAAACCGCCCGCCACCGAGAGATATACGGGTATTGTGCACCTTCGATCCTCCTCCTCCTCCTCCTCCTCCTCCTCCTCCTCCTCTTTACTTTCTCGTTCCTCAATTCCGTTCGGAATCAAGATCGAGATCTGTGCATATACGTGCGCGCCTATCCATGTACGTAAATAATGGATTCGAGAACTCCTGAATATCGAGTCACAATCCGTGGGACGATCTCACTGGCCTCACCCTGCGATTGGTCTATTTTTACTTTACCAACAAGGTAAGATATCAGGAATTTTCTGTCGGGCAGCCTGCCATTTTAGAATTTCACGCGTGCGGAGACGAATGCGGTCTTCTTCGTTTTGGTTATTTCGTTCGTTAGCCACCTAGCGCATTCGACTCTTCGAAGAATCACGCGCGAAAGGTAAGCAGGCGTCGTTTCTCTTAGGCACGATCCTCGCCGGTGATATAGTGCCGCCGAGTGATCTACAAAGGCCGACGGAGTTAGAGTCGCGCTCGTTATGCCTAAATAATTTTTTTTCTGCTTCGCCGGGGAACGAGGTGGAAGGAGCGGATGGTAAGAGAAGAAAGAGAAAAGGGCGAGGTAAGAAGGAGAAGGAGGAGGAGGAGGAGGAAGAACCTCTAGCTGTCCCCATGTATCTTGCCAGCGAGCTCGCTTCCGTCAGCATCTACGGATTCATTAGAGAACAATGGAATGATGAGCGTGCTCCCAACGGTTGGAGAAAAGTCGGAGATAGATAGATCGAATTTATTTATTTATTTTTTATTTTTTGTATTTGCTCTTCGAAACGACAAGTGTCGATTCGCTTGGGGGAAGGGGAGGGAGGGCGGGGGGGGGGGGGTTATTTAAAAACGATCTTTCCATCGGAGACATCGACGTTCGTTGAATACGACGAAGGCGATGTGTCGAACGATGTTCGAGGTAAAGAAGGATCTCCCGAGGGAAGGACACTGGCAAAGTAGAGCGAACGCGAGCCAAGGCAAAAGAGAATCCAGGGTAGAACGTGGTATATCGGACTGTCGCCTCCGTAAATCCTTGCTGCTCGGTAACGCCGCCACCGTCGTGCTGCGGTCTTATCATCGTCAGGGCCGCACGACTGCCCAACGATTTCTCGAAAGTAACGAACGGAGTAAGTTCGTTCGTTTTCGTATCGTTGAAAAATTCTAACTAAGATATTCGATGGGATCGCGTCGTTTTGGAATGTTTTCGAGAGCGAGTCAAGGCCAAAAGATATTTCGAACGAGGCGCAAATGTGAAACGTCAGACACGATGATGCTTCCCTGGTTGGCGGGAGCACGGTACCGGACCACGGCGGTCGTCCTCGTGTATCGTTTGATCTCGTTAATAGGACCGCATTGTCCTGCATCTACATACTCCTCTACGTACCCTTCTTCCAATGTGCAGTTCGTCGTGGACACCGAGGAAAAAGGAGAACGAAGTAGTCGAGGAGGAGCAGGAAGAGGAGGAGGAGGAGGAGGAGGAGGAGACCAAGAGGGTGTCGGAGTAGGGAAGAAATGCAAAGAAGAAAAAGTAAGGAAGAAGGATAAGGTACTTACACGCGTGTAGACCTAACAACGGAGAAACAACGCTATCGCTGAGTTATTCGTTAAAAAAAAGTCCACGCCGATCATGTACACATAGGATTTTCTGTAAGAGATTACGAAGCGGACTCCTCGTACGTATTCTCTCGTTTACAACGGTAGACTTTTTATTCGAGCGTGTCCCCAGCGGGTTCGATAAAACGAACGTACCTACGCATTCCAAACGATATTTCGACGTAGCTTTACGTTCGTAAAATTATCATCGAACGACCAAAGATATCATTTCCTATATCCTTCTCGCGGATCGACGATCCCTAACAGGTATGCGATTGCGATGATTCGGAAAAGAATTTTTCTTCGATAACCGTCGGAGAAGTCGATCGACGGGAAAACGAAAGCGCGAGCTCGGGCTTCGCTGCAATCGTATAAAATTCAACGTTAATTTATTCCCCATACTTCGCTCTATCTCTCTGTCCCGTTGAAAGCGCGAAAATCGAAATATTTTAGCGAGTATACGAGCAAAATCAAGAAGCCGAGCGGTAACGAATGTTACGTATGTTCTCGTTTTGTAGCCAAGCGGGTCTCGCGATCGTCGTGGACGCTGTGAACGTCGAAGTGGAACGTTATCGGTCGAACCTCCGTCGGATCGAGCACGGAGATAGCGAAACGCGAAGCGCAGCCGCGTATCGATGCTCCGGTAAGTCGATTTATGTTTCTCCGTGCGAATAGTAGACGCATAAGGTAAGATGGTTCGATAGGTGTTTCTATGTATCACTCGTGTACATACGCTGTCGTCGTTAGAGAGATTGAGTCGGTGGAAGTACTTTTATGGTTTTACTTATGCACGAATAGGGATATACCGTTGCGTCCGAGTTAGTTCGGATAAGATTTAATAATTAAATGATCGTCGAGCGAGATAATCACGAAGAGCAAATTTCAGGAATACCTTCGCGTCGACTCCTAAGAACGTATATACGAAAGAGAATTATTTAGGAGGAGCCTCGCGAGTATCATAAAGAGAGAAAGAGAAGCAGATCCTATCCGATTGAGACGCACGTAGATTACGCGTCTCGGGTAACTCGAGCAAGCATTCCTGATGGAAATCTCGAAGGCAAGGAGCACACGCGAGGAGAGAACGTTACCGAGATTCATAGTGGTCTCTTTCTTTTATTTTTATTTATTTTTTTTTTTATTTATTCCTTTTTCAAGCACGGAAGAAGCGTTTGCACGCTAGTCTCGTCATCGTGCGCACGCTCCACCCGCGCGTTTAAATCGTATGCGGACGGGAGTCGTCGGTAGGCAGGTAGGAGAGCGAGCAAGGGAGACGAGGGACACGAGCGAACCAGATTGCTTTAATTTGTTGCACGTCCAGCAAAAATGTTAATGCCCGTCGGCCGCTCGTAATTCAGCCGTGGCTCGGCCTTTCCTCTCGCACTACCTCCTCCACCTCCACCTCCACCTCCACCTCCACCTCCTCTTCTTCCTCCTTCACCTCCATCTTCTCTTTCTGTCGTCGTCCTCGTAGTCGTAGCCGTGCCTCCGCAACCCTTCTCCTTTTCTCTTATTCTCCTTCGCGCTCTCTATACGGTGGCTCTTATCTGTGGTTTTATGTTCGGCTTTGCGTTTTAGCCACGCCGATCGCTGCTGCTCCCGAGACACCTTCGTGCTCCCTTTCTTTTTTTTCTTTTTTTTGCTCATTTTTCTCTTTCTCTCTTTTTCTCCATCTCTCGAGTCTTAACCTCTGTTATAGCCACCAATGGTAGACGCGGTCAGATCGACCGACCGACAGGTTTATTCGTCCTTCGTACACGAGTACCTCGTACCTTTGGATTTGCGAGGCTAACTTTACCGACGAGTGCGGAATTAAATCGAGAGAGAGAGAGAGAGAGAGAAATAGATAGCGGAGAGAAGCAGTTGCCTTCAACGATTTGTTCTCGTAGGAAGCAGAGTTGGCTAATATTTGGTTCGATTAAACCATTAGACGATTAGTTAGTACGGTGTAGTTTATCAATAAGCGAGCTTATAGTAATAAAGTAGTCGTCGAGTATTTTTTCTAATGCCCACCTAACGGGAAGTAAGTTTTCGAATCTCCGTGTACGCGTTAACGACGATCGTTAATATTCTACGCCAAATCGTGGGATATCTTATTTATGAAATAAACGATTTTCAAACGGCGGACAGTTCGCACGATATTCCGGCGCTATTAGCCGCGTTTCCTCCGCAAATAGTAGTCCGATTTATTTCAGCGCGTTTGCTCGCTCGCTCGATCGCTAAAAACGAGTAGGTGCTGTAATTTACGTTCAACGAACAGGGCCGCTTTGAGAAAATGGCGATGTCCGAGAGCGACTCGCTCGCGATGAAATTTATTCGAATAACGACGAAATCATATGGATAACGTACTGGCCAATAATCTAATACGCTTTGGGGTTAAGAGGTAAACACCCATAATTTTCTACAAATATATTTTATACCCGCACGGAATCCCGCAAGGTGTTATGGCTCGGAGAACGATATTACGTAGTTTATAACGCGAGTAGGAAGGAGCACGAGTACTCTCTCTTTCTCTTTCTTTCGCGATAGCAAAACGTAATGATATTGCCCTATCACCGTCCGCACGGTGTATCCGGATAAAGGTGCTGGCATCGTATTTGAAATCGAATGGCTGGCGTTATAATCGTGCATAATCGTTCCTATTTCCTACTACAATCCCATTATCTTCTCTTTCTCTCTCTCTCTCTCTCTCTCTCTTTCTCTCTCTCTCTCTCTCACATCGAACTCCATCCACTTGGCTTTCTTCTCGCTCGCTTCGAAGGAACTCTTTTCGGAAAGTTTCCGTTAGGCCGCGAGCTGTCAGCAACGGTGCACTTGTCGCGTCCACTTTCCCGACCGTTTTCACACGAACGGCCTGTGGGAACCGCTCTCGCTGGCTGCACCCAATCGCTCGATGCAATGTCGACCACTTGGAAACGACACCCCACAAAAAGGGGCCCCTTCCGCAACACACTCGCTTAACCCAGACACCAACACGTACGCTCGAGGAACACGTAGCCAGAAGAGCGTTCATAAACGAACGAGAGAAGGTGCTTCGCCGATAATCCAAGAGCTCCGACTCGTCGTCCCGCGATCTCCAAGAAAATTTGCTACCTTCGATAATAGGTAGCCCTATCAATAGGCCTTCTTGTCTCTACTTCTCTTTAAGTTTACGGTGCTAAAACGTTACGCACGATCGAGAGATGCTGCTAAGTCCTTCGATCGCACTAACTTTGGCCATTATTTGCGAGATAACGGCTGTTACCTTCCAGCACGAGAGAGCACGGAAGAACACGATGAGAGAACTCTAGAAATTATGAACAAGTTCTGGCTGGTACAACGTGTAACGAGAATACCACTTTCGAATACCTAATCATTAGGAATGATTAGGCGATAAGTAGAAAAGAATTGGAAATAAAATTTTACATCGATTATCTGTACGAGGCCACGAGTCCTTGAAAAGCATCATCCGCATCATCCTCCACGGTCGCGATCCGAGAGAGAGAGAGAGAGAGGAGTGGAATACCGAAAGTCACGAGCTGTGGTCGATCTGCCCACTCGACCTTTTCCGCGTTATTTGCCTTAAATATTATTTTACGACGTCGAGATCGTATCCCCTCTCGAGCCGCTTCCGACTCCCATTCACGGCCTCGGTCAAATATTGTCCAAGCATGATCTTTTTACGGTCGTCGTTCTTTCTTCTCTCTATCGTTTTTTTTTTCTCTCGACCTCCCTTTTTTCCTCCCGATTCTCATTTCCGTGTATTCTCGGCCGACGGGAGTTTCTTGTCCGTTTGACCGTCGAGGTACCCTTTTTGCCGGCGAGCTCGATCCGGTCAAAGGATAGACACTTCCTCGACGGAGAGAACAAGAAAAAGTGTGTGTGTGTGCGTGCGTGTGTGGGTCTGTGAAAGAGTGAGAGAGAGAGAGAGAGAGAGAGAGAGAGAGGCAAAGGTCTATCTCGCGAGAGCCATGAGAGCGAGAGATCGCATCTGTCACTGCGGAAGCGGCAACGCACCCGCGACTTCCGTTTCATGGTGTCACGTTACCGCTCTCTAGAACCTTTCGTCTTTCGAGGTTAATACACTCCGAACTGGCTGCCTCCGAAACACCATCGAACTATGCTCCTTTTTTCGGAGCAAGTGCTTCGTTCTTCTCTTTAATCCCGTAGACCGAACGTAACGAAAATGTTGTCGGTAAATTTAAAGAAACGAACGGCTCTCGTTTAAGTCGACCGACCGAACAGAAGTGTAGCACAATGAGAGAGCCAAGGCGCATAATCGAAATACAGGACGTCAAGATGGAAGAGGTCGGTAGGTCGAGCGACGGTAAAGCTCGCACGCTCTTCTCTCGCGGCTGGTGGTCCCGATCCATTGATTTCAATGTGGCTTCGCGTCGTTCGCGCTCGCTCTCGCGCTAAAACCATGTGCTCGTTCTCGCGAGGCACAACGATTTACCCGTCACTTTCCACCATGGCAAAGATCGGTATACGTTACGTGTAACGCTCGACCGGAACAGATGTTTCGTTATCTTCGATATACTTTCCAACCGTTCGGCCGGCTCTCGTAGAAACTCGAGGATCAATGGAGAATATTGTTTTCCAATATCGCGCCACGATATCACTCTCGTTAAAACGATTTCGATTCGTGGGAACGAAATTTCTTTTCGTATCTTACGTACGTAGAAACGAAGTAAGAGGACTTAACCCTACAAATTAACGATCGTAATCCAGGAAGCGAGAGAGCGCGAATATTTTAAAAACTTATAGTATAGTGAAACGTGAAAATATGGTAATCCATTGAGCGTCACAGAGCTCAACGACCGCGTTCGAGTCTCCGACCGCGTCATGCGCGCGGTGTGAAAGACGTCTACGGCAAAGATCAAAATGCATCGGCTTCGATAACGGAACGTTGACAAAGAACGATATCTGAAATCTGTTCGGAACGCACTGCATACCGCATACCGAGTAGGCTGCATAAATGCATTAATTTCGTCGCGTAGTCGTATCTTTCCCATTCCCGTGCCAAAGAGACTCGAGAATAAGAGAGCCTAACGGACTCGCGTGATCTCGAATAATGTCTTTGCCCTTCCACGAAAGAAGAAATAAAGAAGGAAAGAGCGGGAAGAGAGATGGAGATAGAGAGAGAGAGAGAGAGAGACAGAGAGACAAAAAGAGCCGAGAGCTTTCTCTCCTCCTCTTCCTCATCCTTCTGCTTTTCGAGATTTTATTATTTCGTCGTAAACCAAATGAGATGCGTGAAGAGAATAAAATTGACGGGAAAAGATTCTCTAAAATCGAGACTGGAATCGGTCTGTTTCTTTTGTCTCGTCGGGGTTCGTCCTCCCCCCCCCCCCTCCCCCCTCGAAATCGGCTCGTTCACGAAACAAACTCGTATATTATATATTCGTGGAGCGGATAAATGACAGGTCCATGGAGACGAACGAGTTCGACTATCTCGTCGTTGGCGTGCACACACAGTGGACCATTGTTATCGAACGATGGTAACGCACTCCCCATTGGCGTAAGCATTCGGAGATTCGAGGAACCGAGGCGACGGAAGTTCGTCTCTTCTTATTCCGTGCTCGTCTCGAAGGAGACAGGGTCGACGGGGACCCGACGCCGATGGACCCGCAGCTAAGGTGCATTCCCCGGAGAAGCATGACGCGCTTGGAATCGTAAATGTGTGCTCCACTTGTCAATACCTCCGGCAGGTTCATCGTCCACGAAAGCTTCGAACATCTAGGCGTTTACGTCGATACCAAAGAAGATCATTGCCTTTTACCGCACTCGAACGATTCTTTTCTCTCTCTCTCTCTCTCTCTCTCTCTCTCTCTCTCTCTCTCTCTCTCTCTCTCTCTCCTTACGATCGAGAGGCGAGCTTCGAAATTTCTTCCGAACATAAGTACGCGCGCGGCTTTGTATTTGCGTTACATTAATATTACAAAGGATCGTAGAAATAAATAATTAAAAGGCGATACGAGAAGAATAAATAAGAGGGAAGGAACGTGTCTACGTAAAGGGGGAAAAAAAAAAAAGAAAAAAAAGAAAAGAATCTTCTTTGGTCTCGAAAGGAAGATAAATCTCCATCGGTGGAGAGACGAAGCGGTCCGGTCGGGGAATCCGAGGAGTCCTCGTCGTTGCACGGAGATGATTAATTTCGCCGTGGAATTTCGTCGATGGGTGGAACGCGGAGAGTCGATTTCTCCTCCGTTTGGAGGACCGGTCGACTCGATCGCTTCTCCTCTCGATGTCCTCTCACGTTGCTACCAGCTATTCGCTGGTCCCACCTCGTCGATGAGGCCCCCATTAAGCGAGCCGAACATAGATCATCCGGCGATCGGTTTATCGAACGAAGAGGAGAACCATGGGGAGGGGAAGGAGGTGGGAGGGAGGGAGGGAGGGTGGCGGAGGGGGTCGAATAAAGGTAGCGCGGCAGCTTCGGTGACAATTAGGATGAATGGAGAATCGTACCGTGGCCATTCCTCTTCCTTGACCACAGACATGCATAGTCCTTGCATTCGTATTCGTTTGTGCGCGCGCAAACACGGACCACTACGGAGTCGGTTCTTCACCTGGCCCACCGTTGCAGCACCGTTGCAGCACCGTTGTCCAGACTTTTGTAAATACTCGTACAGCGCGGATGATGAACGCCGAATTAAATGAGCATTAATTATCGAGCGGGCGCGCGTCGCGTGGGCGTGATTCATGGGCCCGGCAAAGAGGCCTCCGGATCTTCTTTTATCTTCTTTTGCTTTCTCTCTCTCTCCCTTTATTCTTATTTTTTTCTTTTTTTTTATTTTGTTTCCTTCGTCTCCCATTCCTTGCTCTTTTTTTCTTTTATTTTCTTTTTATCGCACAAAGACCACACACTCTTCCTGCTCGCTGGCCAATACAACTCTCGTACTTTGAACGATTTTAGGAGAGATCCAATTCCAGGAAATTTCAAATACCCAAGGAACAGCCATCGAAGAGGGATCGAGAGGCGCGATGAGATCGAACGCAAATGCGTTGCGACGGGTGGCGTCTCGTCGCGTAGAACAGCGCTCCGTTACGGAACAGATTTTTCCATCTCTCTTTCTCTCTCTCTCTCTCTCTCTCTCTCTCTCTCTCTCTCTCTCTCTCTCTCTCACCGTTGCTCCTTCGAGCCTGTTTTCCGGTGCAGAGCGATCTGGCAGAGTACATGCATGATCCATATATCTATATAGATGGCCGATGTAGACGAGGCTGGTTCTCTCTCCCGTTGGATTGTCCCCACGTCAGCACCGTTCTGCCTCCTCGTGGTCGGCGGCGGTCTAACGCGAAGGTACGTCGCCACACGTGACTGCGGCCCATCCCACATCTCGATGGAGTCTTGACTTACCTAACCAACGGGCCACCTGAATGATTTGCGTCCTAATCGGCCAGCGAACTCTCCTCGTCTCTTGTGAATATAGATCTCCTGTTCTCCCTCTCTCTCTCTCTCTCTCTGCGTTCGCTTCTTTCCCTTCTCTAGCTCTTTATTCCTCGTTCTCCACCACCACCTCCTGCTCCTCCCAAGGCATGTTACGTAATCCGCGAGACGGCCGAGCACGCCACGTGGGTGGAGAACACGAAGGAAACGTCTGGTCGTACGTTGGAAAATGTACGACTTACCCGACACGGTAAAAGAACGTTCGAACGACGACAACGACGACAACTACGACGACTACGTCGACGACCACGATTCGGTTTTGAGTTACAGCGAGAGAGAGAGAGAGAGAGGGAGAGAGCACCGTTGGACACATCTCGAGTACGAGAGCGACTCGTCCGATTAACCAAACGATCGAGGACACGCGTCCGTCCCTTTCTCGGATACGTAAGTAGGTATATATTGTTCATCGACGACGTTGTTATCGATACTTTGATTCACGGAATCATGAGATGCAAATGGCGCTCGCGCCGTCGTTCGATCGTTTCTTCTCGTGCAAGTTATCTCGTACACCTGCTCGACGATATTTCCTTGGAATTGGACCGTTCGACTAGTGTTATCTGAAAAAGAGAAAAAAGAGCTAGAGCGAGAGAGAGAGAGAGAGAGAGAGAAAACGGTTCTCCGTTGGTCAACGTCCCTTTATGTCCCGGAAGCGGCGTGAACGATATATACCAGTCGCGACTACTCGTTACAATCAAGAAGATCGATGAAGTATGGCATAAGCTCCTTCTTAAAAATTCTAGTACCGTAACGCGAGCAGGGATGCAGGAGGTAAAAGTTCTATGACGCCTTTACGTCTAACGCGTATGACTCTTTCAGGCTGAACAGGTAATCGTCGTTACAGATGCTATAAGAAGATAACGCGAATACCAAGTTTATACACGCTCATAATTTCCATCGATTCCGCATCGTTCGCCTCGCTCCTCTCTTTCTCTTTAGGTCCATAAAATATAGGTATGTCCAAGACACGTAGCACCTACGTCGTAGAGGAGCGCGAAGGAGATGTTCTGACGCGTGGTGGGCGTAAATCACAACAATTAAATCCCAGAGGGTTCGCGGAGAAAGAAACGCGTAGACTCGCGATCGATGCAAATACGAGAACGGACGAGAGTGCATTCGTCATATTTTTTTCTAACTGGGAACGTTTCCAAGTCATAGGAGAAAAATGTCATGGCTCGCTTTCGTACTTTCTCGATCCTCCTAAAGCGTGTTTCGGTTTTCACTTACCCTCCTCGGCACACCGAACCTCGTCCTTACGCGAGAAAGCGAAAGGACAAACAATGCCTTCTAATAACACTCTCGCGAAATTACGTAAAGGATCGCGATGGGATTACTATGCGTGTCCTCTTTGCAGGTCCTTTTCGTGGTACGACCGAATACGGTGGGAGGTCTTTTGTCTCGTTTCCTCTTCGACTTGCTCGTTTCTTCTCTCTCTCTCTCTCTCTCTCTCTTTCTGTCTATACATATATATATATATATATGTGTATATGTTTCTCCCTTTACCTCACCACCCTACTTCGCCGTCAGTCGTTCTCTGACGTAACCACGAACCGCGAGGCGCTCATTTGCATCGAATAATCGTTGCATTTCCCAAGGTACGACTCCGTTCGAGAGCGAGCAGGACGTCCAGGACGTTCTCTCTTATTCAGCGTCGCTCGCGAGGTTCGCGCGTCTCCGATCGGCGTGCGCGATGCGTGACGCTTCGAAGATGGAAAGGTCGATGGCGAAGACGTCGTTCCCGGTCTAGTTGTACCTTTTACGTATACGCGTGTACCGACTAGATAAGAGCGTTAAATACAATATACGAGGAATAACCGTGTTAGCTGACATTCCACTCTTTTCTTTTCTTTTCATTTCTTTTCTTTTCTTTCCTTTCCTTTCCTTTCCTCGCAGGTGTGGTCTTTTCTTCTGCTCGCATACGTATATATGCATCTATGTATATTCGCTGCATATATATAATCGAGCACTTCCCACTTTTTTTCTCTATATCCGTCGCAAGAACTCCTGACTGGTTCGGAATGAATAAGCAATAATTAGTCGCATTTATTGAATGCTATCGTGCCGTACGATCGCTCGGTGTTCGTTCAGCTTAGTTTAGCTTGGCGCGATATAGTCGAACGTTAACATTAACGTACGAGAGAAACTAATCGTTGCATACTTGCCGCGTGTCGTGCAAAATGTCGATTGAGAGATTACCTGGTCTTTTCAATCCTCGAGAGTGGGATAGCCGAGTTAGTTCTCCGAGCCGACGGACGGTCTCGTTCCATCCTTCTCGAGCAGTCGTCTCGCGGTGAAAATCGTCGGGAACTTCTTGAATTCGAAACTCCGGAAAGGGATTACGTGGCACGGTTACGACGATTTACACTTTTAAATTCGCTTAACCTCCTTGCCGTCGTCGAATAAAGATGAAGCTGGCTTTAGAACGGCGGTGCCTTAAAGGTTGAAACGTAATATCGTTAAAGCAGATGACTATTGTCTATTACCGGCTGGTAGCAATAAGACGATTGACCTTTTTATCTTTCGTAGGCCTTAACGTAACAGCGTTGCTAAGTGGTGTAAATAGCTGCCATGCTGTTTCCACGTGTACGGCGCTTTATGGTGAAAGGAGAATAGCTTCGTACCTTTTACGTCTTCTCTATCCGTCTCTCTCTCTCTCTCTCTCTCTCTCTCTCCTTCTCGTACGTTCTCATGATTTTAAAATCATGCTCCGAGCGAATTCGAGGATGACGACGAGTCGGACTATAGCGTCCGAGCGATCTCTCAAAACGTAGCTATATTAATTACATCACGATAACCTAGCCCGGAAAAAGTTGTTCCAGTTGAATCGAAGCAATGTGAGATATCCGTGTAGAAAAAAAAAAAAAAAATGTCGACATTTGCGAGTCCCTCGGGCCCAAGACGATCGACCGACCGTAGCCATTTTCACATGGCACTTTTACCAAGGATAAATACAGTAATATACGTCGTCGGGGTGAGGGAGGCGGAGCTGAGACAAGCGTGTAATCGAAGTCGAAGCACGGCGCCGAAGCGAAGGGACGCGTGCAAAATAGGCGACTTGCGACGGAGAAGGAAGGAGAGATAGAGAGAGGAACGTCTCTCCTTCTCTCTCTCTCTCTCTCTCTCTCTCACTCTCCTATCGTCCCATCGATGGTACAAAATTGAAACGTCAGGCAGTTTTCCAGAAGCGGTTGCCTCTTCATTACGTCGTCGGTCCGACCTTATCTAAGAAGGAGAGAAAGAGAACGGCGTATGTTCTTCGAAAGGGCGCATCTCGGCCGACGCGCTGATAAATGGTTTAGGACATGCGATTCCTCGTGATCCCTTTGAAAAGTCCAAGCGATAGATCTTGCCCGCTTTGGGAATGAGGGCTGATACTTTGAACGCGTCTTTCCCTACGTCTTCTCTCTTTCTCTTCGTTTCCTTGTAGAGCTCGGGAGTGTACTCTGGCGTCGTTGCACGATCGCTCTATCCTCTTCCTATCCTTCTTATGGCAGTTGAATTAAAGGAGAGAGGAAAAGAGTGAGAGAGAGAGAGAGAGAGAGAGAGAAAGAAGGCGCGGCAAAGACGAAGAAGAAGAAGTAGAAGAAAAAGGTGGAAGAGGAAGAGAGTAGTGCACAGGTGGTTTAGGTTGCTAAGGTGGATGTAGTATAAAGGAGAGGACTGGGATCGCGTGAGCTCGAGCCCGAGCGGTCGTACACATGTAGACATCAGATACCACGCGTGGCACTGGTCACGACAGGACTCAGGATCTTCGATGCCGACTACAAGGAGCATCGCGCAAAAATCCAACGACGAGCACCGAGTAACGACGTCCACTCTCGATCGCGCGCGGAAGCCACTCGATATAGACGAGAGACTCGATTGGCTCTGCTTGTTCCTTCGAGTGAAATCGAACGAACGAGAGGGACGTTGCAAAAGATCGCGATAGTATTTCTTTCTCTTCTTTCTCTCGGCTTTTTTTTTTTTTTTTTTTTTTACCAACGAATTTACGATCGAAACCACCGATATTTCATGTTTTTAAGAGTAAAGTATCGAATGACTAGATATTAACGGACACGAGATCTCGCGAGTTTTCGCGATCGTACGGAAAATAGGAAAGGAGCGTTCGCCCGAAGGTGTAGGTGGGTACGAGCGCTCTTCTAGATAGAAAAAGATACAGAGAGAGAGAGAGAGAGAGAGAGAGAGAGAGAGAGAGAGAGGAAGAGGGAGAGAGAAAACACGTTGATTTACTGCGTTTTGATTAGATTCATTACATGCTTTCTTTACGCCGTTGTTACGCGCTTAACGTACTGGCTTAATGGGGCCGCGCTCGTCCGTCGTGACCCGACCAGGCGTGGGATTGACCCGCGCATATATCTCGACCGAATACACGTGGGCAGTAATACGCGCGCGGATAATTAATAAAAATCGTAATATATTAAAATCGTATTCGGCTGTTCTTAAGGATGCGCCTGTCGCGAAATTTTCAATCTTTTTAGGACTAGGAAACGAGGCAGGATATTTTAATCGGTGATCGTAATTAAATTTTTTTTTTCGCGTGAGAAACGAGAAAGATAGGAAAAGAAAAAAGGCCGAGACGATGGGAAATATTATGCAGGACGTAATATATTCCCACGTTCTTCGTGCTCTTAGACGAAAAAAGGGCTACCGGGGTCGAGAAGAAACCGCGCGAGATAAAAGCGGTAATGAATGATAATACGATTTTTCAGAGAGCATTATCGCGCAAAGGGTCGGTGCGTGAGCCGTTTTCAAATGGCGAACGAAGGGCCTCCCTTCTCTCGGGCACGTCGCGAACGAGAAGAGAGAGGTAGACCGGCAAAACGGAGCGAGCGGCGATCCATTTGTAAGCTCGCCGGAGTTGTCCCCAGGAGTGTAAGCCCCCTGCGGTTTCGCCACACTTGTATTTTGCATTCGTTCTTCGGGACCCACGCGAGGGCCCATTCGTAAATTAAGCCGGGGCCGTGCCTTCCCCCTTGGGTCGGAGAATGAGATATCGTGCCTACACCCTTTCGCAAGGTGTCGCGAGATAAAAAGATTTCTCCCACCTTATCCTCCTCGTTCTATCCTAACCTACCAAACCGCGTGGTAAACAGCTCGCGATCGTATCTTCGTGAAACATTTTCCAAAGTTCGACGAGGTGTAGAGGCTCGGTAGAGTTTGGTATAGAATAAGCATCTTGATTTTTCGGCCATTATGTCGATGATATCTAAGGGCGAGGCGGGCCGCGGTGTATTCGGGGGGGGAGGGGAGGGGAGAGGTTCCGAGAAGAGCACTAATTCCCGATGATGGCTGCTGCCGACTGTTCTCCACCCATCGCGACGTCCCGCTGCGTACGGCCCCGTAACTTCACGTGGCTATCACAACCGAACATTAGGAATTCGAGGGAGGTGATGGGAGACGATTCGTACGGTCGTCCCGAGGTTCAATAACCGGCGAACGAGAACGCGGACATATTTCAATCCGTTCGGTACGTCAGCCCGATAAGAGACGAGCATCAGTCAGACGCGAGGTGTCCGTCCAAATGAATCTTCCTCCGACGGTCGAATGGGCACAGGTGATTCCCTACAAAATGAACCTTAATGGCGCACCTTAATACACCCGCACCGTGAAAGGAACCCGTGAGCGTTTCGAAAAGGGCTTCTTCTCTCGTTCTAGCCTCTCTCGATCATCGCGAGCTTTTCAGGCCGATTCGTGATTTCTCTATTTTTACGACAAAGATTCCTCCCGATATCGTGAGTCGTCGGGCATTAAATACGGACGGGCCGAAATCAAAGTTCCTTTCTGGAGGATGGGACGGACGACGGGATAAACTCGATCGGAGGCACAAACGAGCGACATCCATCAAGCGGCAATGAATCGTAATGGAGCCCGTAGGCTTACGGGGGAATGGGGGTTGGGGGAGGGGACCCTAACGGAGGAATCTCGCGTAAGCGACAGCCATTCGTCATCGTGCCGCCGGCGGTGCCACGGGATGGAAGAAAAAAAGAAAAGGAGAGAGAGAGAGAGAGAGAGAGAGAGAGAGAGAGATAGAAAAGGGGGGAAAAGAGGCCCTTCCGAGGCGGAACCCCTGCGTCAAATGCGATTTTATTCGCCTACCAGGAGGCCACGCGCTCGAACGTACGAAAGAATGAACAGGCACCGATTGACTCGTTTCTTATTATATTCCCTTGTCTTTCGGATGAGGCTGAGGCGTCGTAAATCGATAATTATCGTCGTAAATGTCTCGCGTTCTCTCGTAGTATAAGCCCTCGCGATCGTATAATATTTTCTCGGATCGACCCACACGCTCCGCGTACATCGTTTTCCACGTAGGCAGATGGAGTTCGTTCTTAGAATCGATCATCCTTGCGCGAAGCTGTAAACCCAACTACCGATCGTTCCAAGATTTATCGTCCATGTACATCTGCTTGAAAAACATTTTTCCAGGATCGGCCGGGCTCGTTAAGATTTTATTGCTCGGGATCGCGCGATATTATACCGTGATACTTATTCCCTCTTTATTAATAAGATATCGAAATGAAATATCGAATTTTTACCGATCGGTAATCTACGTCAATGGTGCGCTTGTTTAAAAGTAACGCGAAACGGAGAGAAGGAAGCACCGAAAAAGGAGAAATAGGGACGCGTAAAGAAACTTTAACGAGATTGCAGCGAACCCATTCGAATCGTATTCGATTCGTAATGATAAGAAATTACTCGGAGTCGTTAGGTAGTGAGGATAACATTGATAGCGCGGTACCGGGCCGATCGACGCGTAAGTCGAACCAATGGCAACACCTCTATCGGATGAAAATGCGGAACGGCGTAAAACTCGTTCGTCGAAAGAGATTACATAGGCAGGTTCGCGGTCTTTCCGTTTCTACTTGATCGTTCCTTTCGAGTATACCCACTTTCGAATGGATAAACCGCGAGGGAAGAGAAAAAACGGAAAGAGAAGAGGAAGAGAAAGCGATAGAAAAAGGAAGATTAGGAGGGTGAGTGTGTGTGTGAGAGAGAGAGAGAGAGAGAGAGAGAGAGAGAGAGAGAGAGAGAAGAGCTTCCAGGGCGTATCTCTCGATCGTTTCGATAAAAGGCCGTGGAATCGATTCCCCGCTCGGTTTACTTTAATGGTTCTCGTATTGGCTCGATAAGTACGTTATGATTTCTCTAACTAGTACCACGCAAACGTCGTGCAAAGTTGCCCTCCTACCGGCCCTCTTACCGACGCTCCGAGCGTTACGATATGCACTATCTCGACGCCGTTTTCCCTCTCTTTTCTCCTTCGATCTTTTCCACTCTCTGCTCTCGCGAAGAAAGAAGGAAGATCCGTAATCTGTTTGGTCCGCTTAGAGAAGAAGAGAGACAGAGAGAGAGAGAGAGAGAGAGAGAAGCTGGGATCGTATTAACGGTAATGGCACGGAAATGTTAGGCCGACCGACTAGAAATTGTCCTTGCACGAGCCGATGCCACGTCGAGGTTACGCCCGTCGATACATACGCGATCCACGCTCTCGCGCTGATCAAATCGCGAGCTGATCGTTAGACCTCGAGAGACTACGTTTCTTCCACTCATGGATCGTAGCTGCCTTCTCGAGATAACAGTTTATTAAATCGTGAGTACTATTTCGAACGGAGAAAAGAATGATCGTCGTTGTAATCGTCGTCGTCGTCGTCGTCGTCGTCTGTTTCCTTCAAAAGAAACGATAAAAATGATGAAACGATATCGTCGATCGGCCATATCCGATCTTCGAAGAGAAGAAGAAGAAGAAGAAGAAGAAGAAGAAGAAGAAGAAGAATAATAATAACGGCAAGATATATCTTCGGTCTTCTCAAAGTTCGCGAAGATCGTCGATTCGATTATAACCGGGCGTACACAGCGGTTGTTATCGCGATCGATCGATCGGACGATCGACGTTCTCGCGTTTAAAAAGCTCGGGAAACGAAAGATCGCGGAACCGGGTCAGGAGTACTCGCGGTAAGTACATGACTCAAGGGCGAGCGAGGCTCCTGATCTTGAGTAGAGTCCACGGGAGAGTATGCGAGAGGTCCGTCTTATCTGAAATATTGTGGCCGTATCTCGCTTAGCTGTTCGCCGGCGTTCGCGAGTGACCCTTATCGAGCATGAACGCGACCTTTCACCGCCGCTGAAAGAACCGACGTAATAATAATTCGCGGCGATAATCGCCCGAGGATGAAGGAACGAGAGAGAGAGAGAGAGAGAGAGAGAGAGAGAGAGAGAGGGTAGGGGAAATGGCTGACTCGACCGATAGCGAGAGCGTGCTCTCGAGCCTCGATAAATAAGACTTCAACGTGGCAGCGAGGTTGACCCTTTTCTCTATGCGTTGCAAAATTATTTTACCTATTAACGAGTTAACACCGAACGTCGTAGCGATGACACTCCGCGATAGCTGACTTTGTCAAACACGACGCTTCTCGTAATATTTGTAAAATTTACTTCAACATTGTTTCAGTTTTATACACGGCATGGCCCGAGACGTATAAAAGAAACGAAGAACCATCGTGCGTGGGCACGCGCGGTATTTCTTACGTTCGCAATCCCGATTACGAAAAGTTATTTGCTCGTCGTAAAGGTGCATATACGAGAACGAAGTTGGAACGTCACGTATTATTACGGTATAACGAAGAAACATCGGTACTTTGACCGCGATGCACGCTCCTCCTAAGGAATTATCGTGCGATTCGCATTACTGCCGAGGAGTACCACTCGCGTCGAGATAAAAATGATCCTCCAATATTTTTCTTAACTCGGATACGTAAATGGATAAGTTTTCTCTTAAAATACGTATTCCCCGTTCTTAGCCCGAATCATAAGGAATACGTTGAATTCGAGCATTCGAATCGAATTCGTGACTGACTCCACGATTAGTACGCGATTGCGCGATTTCAAAGCGAACTAAGAGGTACAAAGACGTAAGAGAGGACGACCCTGAGGAGACAGCGAGCAAACTCGGCCGATTCGAGATACGAGGCCGACACTTTGATCGTTCCTTCGAGATAGTACCGCTCTCGAATCCCAGACAATTCTTATTCCGAGCGACGATGACACTCGCGAGACAGGTAATTAAAAGAGACACCGACCGGCGTCAATCTCTCGTAAACCGCGTGCGTGCTTCGATGGGAGAGGTGGGAGAAGAAACTATCCGTTCGTTCGTTCGTTCGTTCGTTCGTTCGTTCGTTCGTTCGTTCGTTCGTTCAACGAGAGAAAAGAATCGAGCGATACGGCGGCGCGTATCGAGCGTATCGATCGATCGAACCGATCGACCCTCGTTTCGTGCGAGACGAGCGTCGGCACCTTCCTTTCTGACGCTCCTTCGAAAAGAACGATCGATCTCGGAGTTCCGTCACGCGATCGCTCGTCGATCTGTCCGCTCCTACGAGCGAGTAGGTATGTGAGAAGAGCACGCTCGAATCGAATCGATCGCGACACCGCGATACTCGATTTATCAAGGATTTTGGCGTTTCCACGATAATCACGATATTTGCCGATCGATCGATCGATCGATTCGAGTGTACGACGCGACTGATACGACGATCCCAATTAACGTGTTATAAAGGACGTGTTAAAAATTATTCGACGATTTTATCCAACGATTTGTAACCGCTCGTCGATGATATTTGCGATCTACGCAAGGAAATTATATTATGGTGATTTCGTTGGAAGGATATTCG
The DNA here is from genome assembly GCA_918808275.2 of Dolichovespula sylvestris. NCBI lineage: Eukaryota > Metazoa > Arthropoda > Insecta > Hymenoptera > Vespidae > Dolichovespula > Dolichovespula sylvestris. The sequence continues at coordinate 9,461,796 of OU964969.1, read as the reverse complement.
AAAAATTGCCTCGTCGTTGAACGGCTCTATTCGTACATTTCTTTCTAATCAGTTTCGATGGTACGTTTGAGACGTTTGACGGGAAAAAGAAAATAGAGAAAGCGAAAGTGAAAGAAGAATAGGCACGCGAACTCGCGTGGGTGCGATCGAACGATGAGGACGTACACGATGTGGGACGAGTCAGATTCGATCTGTCACTCCCCGTCGTACTGTCCGTGGACGAATCGTCGAAAATATTTGCGCGTTAGCTTTCACGAGAGGAAAATTCCAAGAGCGTCGCGCGGCCATTTATACGCATATACGTACGTACACGATCTTTAGCCCGCGATTACGTGGGACGAGATCGAACGATCCTCTCCCGCCGTCTCAGCTCCTTCACCAATTTCTCTCCTTATTAAAATTTCTTTCTATCCTTTTCTCGCGTCGGCATTTCTTTTCTCTTTTCTTGCTTCTTTTCCCCTCTTTTCTTCGAAGTAATCATCACCGTTTCACTTACTCTCACGTACGAGCCTCGATCATATTTATGCGCAATCCATACTTACGTTTCTCGTTAGGCTAATCGAACGAGCATCATTACGTCATAACGAAGGAAGCCTTGTAACGATAGAATAATAAAGAGTCTCGAACGTTTAACGACGTTTTACGTGTTCTTTTTTTCTTTTTTCTTTTTCTTTTCGAACGACTCGATCGAACGAAGGAAACTTTTGCATGGGTCAAAGAATCGATACCCTTGTCCGAACGTTCTCGGAGTTCGGCCCGAGTAGAAATAATATCGGACAGAGGTAGGAAGAAACGCGAGAGATTCTCGATCCATCCGGTCGGTGGTAGCCCCTACGGTCTTCCATAACTACTCCCACAAGACCGTATAAGCGAAATCCGCCTGCGGGCTCACGCGTGTTCCCCTTCAGCGTGCTCCTCTTCTCTCTCTCTCTCTCTCTCTCTCTCTCTCTCCTCTTCTTCCTCGAGGAACGATTCTTCCGTGACGTCGAGCCCGTGGCGAACGGTATATATAAGAGGATAAATTTCTAAGTGAGCGGCGTGCCGCATCACCATATAGGAAAATAATGTGACATTTTTTTCTCGAGCCGTAGCTCGCCTCCTAAGGAGGAAGAAGAAGGTAACTGCACTCCATACAGATATTCCGTACATGGCTCCCTTCGAGCTCCGTGCTCGCCTTTATATGTATACTACGTAGCGATGGCCACTGTCTTTCCGCTTGCACCGAGAGCGAGCGCGAACGAACGAACGGTACGAGTCGTAACTTATCTAATGCTCGCGTTTTACACGACGCTGCTACTTCTCCTCCTCCTCCTCCTCCTCCTCCCCCTACTGTTTCCCCTTCCCCGTCTCCCCCCTCGATCTTCTTCTTCTCTCGCCGCCTCCACCACGATCATCCACTCCGAGCAACCGCATTTGTCGAAGTGATAATAGAAAGGGTCCGGGGTAAGGAGACGCGAAAAGTACGATCGGTTTCGCACCGTATCGGCTCCCTTTCCCATGCAAATATTACTCGGTCCCCGATAACTCTGATTGGTTTTATAACGGCACGTACAACGAGAGAGAGAGAGAGAGAGAGAGAGAGAGAGAGAGAGAGAGAGAGAGATGATTTCGAGAGGATTCCATTCGATTCGAGAAGAAACGAAATTCCGCTATCCTCCTAACACCCTACGTACGTAAGAGCTTTGATTCTATCCTTTTTGGAAAACAAAAGTCACGCACTACCGGAATCGCCAGTAATTTGTATTGCGTGTAGCAAGTGAGATACGTTACGGTCGCTTTCTGCGCTGTAATAAAATTAAATGCCCGTAATACGGGCTCGGTTTAGAGAGGATTCCGGGTAAGTGTTGTAGATAATCTCCCTGGCGGAAGACAGGTATAAATTAGGTGCTGGCCAAGTTTCCTTCTAGGCAGCGATAACCGCACGACGTTCACCTTTCCTTGCGATCGCGTGGTGCATCGAAAATTATATACTTTATCACAGGTTGATCCACCACGGTGAATCTGCGCCTGAGATTTAGCCGGGGACTGCGCAGGACTCTCCGCGCACGGCTCTTTGCGCCGGACGGGACCTCGTTTCTCTTTAATAATTGGACAATGCCATTGTTCCCACCTTCGCGCGACCGTAGGATCGAGCGAATCGAGGAAAGCGACCGGTGCACGATATGCCTTCCTCGTTGTTACTCGCCGCCGCTCCTCTCTACATCGATAAGCCTACGTGTGATCAACGGCGTTCGCGATTGCCAACCGAGCTTGTACGACCACACTCTATACGCTTTGCTAATTCGTCTTAGACTATCTCGTAACTCTTGCTAATGGCTTTGCTTTTTACCAAATTTTACGACATTTTCAAACAGGTGTCTTTTCGATCGTCTCGAAATTCGAGGACTCGAACGATGCGACGGCAAAGATGTTGAGAAAGAGAGAGAGAGAGAGAGAGAGAGAGGAAAGTGTCGAAAGCGAACGAAGAGCAAAGAGAAGATAATCGGGAACGGGAGAGAACTCGACGAGGAGAGACAGAGAGATTGATGAGAGCGCGCTACGAGTCGTGGCGTGAGGAAGGTCAAGAAGAGGGCCCGCACTTGTTCCTCTTCGCGTTCGTTCCGCGATCCTTGAACGGCGAGCGAAACGAGCTGGAGGATGAGGACGAGGAAAAGGATGGATCGATTCCGAGCGACGACGCGGCGAGAAGACGTCGGTGATGAAGGAAAGAGGTGGACGATGAGAGAGAAAGAGAGAGAGAGAGAGAGAGAGAGAGAGGAAGAAAGAGGTAGATGGACTCGCTTCGATCTCTAGCAGGTAGCAGCGAGTCCTTCTTTCGCGATTGGACCTCCGACGTAGTCTCGAGGTAACCTTTTGCAACGGACTGTATCCCTAACGATATGCGATTGTCGCCCCATTAGATGCACCTCTCACGGGTCCCGGTATATGGATATCTTTCGCTCCTCTCTCTCTCTCTCTCTCTCTCTCTCTCTCTCTCTCTCTCTCTCTCTTCTCTTCCTTCGTGCAGTTGGCAGTCGGAGCCCCCATAGCGTTGTTTATCTCTCGACTATGGCAGCGTTGCACTCATATAACGAGACGAACCGTAGCCTCCTTGGCTTTCGAACAATGGTCGCGTTCTGTACTCCGATCATAACTGGGAATGGAAGAAAAAGGATAAGAAGGAGAGAAAAGTAGGTGGACGTAGTGGAAGAAAGGAGGCGCCTTCTAGCTTCCAAGGATCGTCCTTGATTTATGCATCACGCCAGTCGACAGGCGTAAGAAGAGGTGGAAAAGGTGAAGGAGGAGGAGGAGGAGGAGGAGGAGGAGGTGTATTGTAGTGACCGACTAACCGAAGCTACGAGAACTCGTCGTGCTCGCAAATGCACGAGTATTATTGGGTCAACTCAGGGAGATCGTGGGTGTTGGCTCGACCGTACGTCATACCGGAAGGTTCTCCATTAATTGGTAGAAAGCATGGTGACCCGCTGAGATGGAGAATACATCTACGTCTACCATTGTATACGGGAATAAATCGATGTACGCTACCTTTTATCTTATCAAATCTCACGGGATCCGATCGTTTTAATCGAGATAACGTTGCCATCGAGGAAGTTCGGAGAAACGATTTACGCAGGATTTTATCGATGGAAAGATTAAGACGTCCTACGGAAGACCCGGTAGGATCACCCCGCGTAAGTACGTTTTGTATAATCGTTTGCCTTTACTTTATCTCGGACTCGACGGAAAATTGTAAAGCGCAAGAGTTTAGTGCCAACTATAATTATACGTTATCGTACCGATCGTTTCTAGTTGCTTCTTCGTTCCTTAATTACCCCCTTATTTTCTCGCTCTCGCAAGTACATCCATTATACGTTGGAGACGATGACTCAGAAGCGGTAAGGATCGTTACGAATCCCGATCGAGATATTTTTTCAAAATAAGAAAAAAAAAAAGAAGAAGAAAGAAGAAGAAAATAAAAAAGAAAAAAAAGAATAAGAAAAGTAAAAAGAGAGAGAAAAAGAAGGCAACGGGTTACGAGCAAACGGAAGCGTCAATTTCCTAGTACTACGGCGGAGTGTATGTGCGCGCACGCACGTAATACTAAATAGAAACGGTCAAGGGAGGAGCCGACGACGTTGATAGCTCGAGGCGCGTATTTACGCGACGTTATAGATAAAGTCATTAGTATCATCGAGAAGAAGGCGCGCGGGGCCGATTAGCCATGCGAGCTAATTATCCGACGTACGAGCCGGTGCCGCTCATCTTTCGCCGTTGACGTATAATAATCCGTGCGAGTCGGCCGATAAACTCAGAAGCGCAACCTACTCCATTACGCGCATCTCCGACTTGCGTTAGTTATGCTCGGAATTACCTTAGGAATCGTGAACGTGGAAGCTCGTTCGGTCTTTCGACGATACCCTCGTGACTTTGCCGATTGCTTTAATTTCAATTCGTTCCTCGAGAAACATCAAATAGATAAGTATCTATCCTGCATTAATGTCGATTTTTCACAAACAACAAATCATCGTACAATTTTCATTTTTTCATCCTCGACCTCTCCGAGTCATATCGCATTTGCCGCCGAGACGGACGGACTCTCGCGGCAGAATATCCGAGAATATACGTTCGACGCGTCCGTCCGACATGGTATATACTATATGCGTTGAATCCGCTCGTTCTCGTAGAGCGCGCGTCCTGCCCCGCGCAAAAACAAAAGCGTCTTCTGGCGCATCAAAACGCTGCGGCTCGACTGTGACACGGTCGTTAAGATCTCTCTGGCTCGTGTTACTTGCGCCAATGATTTACCGTACTGTCGTGCTCACCTATAAAACGGTCATAATATTTTATCATCCCGCGGGAAGCACGGAAACGAGCGCGATGCACGACCGCCGGCCATACTTGGCATAGCGAATAATGAAATCTTATTTATCTTATCTTCTACTTTCTTATAAGATTCCACCGAGAGAGAAAGAGAGAGAGAGAGAGAGAGAGAGAGAGAGACCTCCGGCTGGCCCAAATAGTCGACGGCAAACGCAGCAAAGATGGTTCGCGGTTCGCGATTCTTATCGATGATAAAGGAACGGATTCGTCGGATTTGTCAGTTGAAAAGGATCGTATCGAGGTGTCCGATTAGTCTCGCCCGTTTTGCTTCTCTCCGCGTGATTCATTGCAACTGTCATTTACCTGTTACCAGTACAGTGGCAAGGGTAGTAAAAATAACGCGGACTCGATCGCAACGCGGCTCCATTAAATCATATAGCGTTACATTAATAATACGCCAAGCGAGCTTGGAACTTTGAAAAGAGTAGCAAGAGTTTAGCGGATATACATAGTACGTACGTACGTACGTACGCACGCTCGCTCGCTTGCCATTAGTCGATATTTCCGTTTCGATAGAGATCGCACGTTCTCCGAGAAGCTATCGCGATATCGCGAAGGCGGTACGTTTGAACGCTCCGATAAAAATTGACAAGATTTCATCGACGTCTATACGAGAAACTTTCGATTCATCGAAGAGCGATCGTTCCAATCGGTCGATAGACGAGAATAAAACGGCGCTTCTTTGCGTCCCTTGCGAAAAAGAAAAAAAGAAAAAAAAAAGAAAGAATAAGATAAATGGAGTATACGCGCGTGCGTCATCTTTCGATTTTGATCCTCGATAGCCTCAGTTATCGACCCACGCGTAACATCGGCTTTTCTACCTCCTCGCGCTTCTTACAACGACGAGATCGAACAACGTGGGCAGCAGGTAGCGCGTCGTCAGAAACGTATTCTCGTGCGAGATCGACGACGATCGATCTACGTAGATCGATGGAAAGAATTTTTATCGAATCCGTTCATCGAAATTTTGTCGTCAACGTGAGACAACGACCAGGCGAGAAGCCGACACGATCGATGCCGAAAATTCTGTTCCACTTGTCTCTCCTCTCGCGAGAGTCGGCATTCGTATTTGTCGATAGGCCGTACGGCCGAGAGCGTGCCACGCGGTGTGCACCGGCCGAACGAGCTGCAACAACTTTCGCCCTTGGCCGATTCGCGTTGCTCTTATTTAAACAACATACCTAACTCGCTCGCCTCTCTTACTCGCTACTCCCCCGCCTCCCACCACACCGACCGGGAGTACCGGGCAACCTTTTTCCAGGGCCGTACCTCGTCGTATTCGGGGACATTCGAAAGAAATGCTTTTACGCAAAAATATGGTAACGCGCCTCGAACGAGGATGAAAACGTACGACACGTTTCTGCCGCGACTTCGGAGGACGCTAAGTGTTACACATTCGAACGCTTAAGTCGTCCCGCTATCGCGTATAAAGATCGTACGTAAATTTATCAATTTTCCTTTTAGAATCCGAACCAATTATCACGCCGTATCGACCGTCGACGAGCAAGGACGAGTAAAATCGGCGAAGGGGAAGCTCTCTTCGAAAAGTTCAGTCTCCGGAAAGTACAGTTTTTACTAATGGCGACGTTTTATTACGCCCCTGGTATCACGGATCGTGGTATCTCGGTTGGAAAGAGCCGTAGCCGAGGTTTCTTAGCCCGGTCCAACAGGTACCTCCGTGGCCGTGGCACTGATCGTCCGGCGATACTGGCGTAATTTAAAATCATCGGGGCACGAGACAAAACAGGCAGCCGAAGAACAAGTGTGTGCTTTGCCCCGCGGAATCTTGATTATACATTCCACGGATGACGGCCACGGGGCCTCTGCTCTTCCACCGTCTACTTCGTTCGACTCATCCTCCCTTCTCTTCCTCCTCTCGTTCCTCCTCTTACACAGCTTCTCGGGCCGCTCGTGGAGAGATAATCGATCGTGCACCGTGTCCTTTAAGCTGTCTCCTTGATGTACGGCGTTGAATATTCGCACCTAAAGGATCTCGGGATATCGCGACTCCGAGAGAATGGTAAAAGCACACCTAAAGATATATAATAGAGATGATGAAATAGAAGGTAAATGACAAAATGAGTCGAACGAGGGGAGAGAAAGAAAAAAAGGAAAAGAAGTAAAAAAGGAACGTGGAAAGAGATACCGTTCACGAGTTCTCCGCTCTTGGCAGTATCGCGTGATCCTTAAACGCTCCACCTCTCGTCGTTTATACGTCGGCTTAAATTACGCTCGTACCTACGTATGTACGTACGTACGTACGTACGTACGTAAGAGCCGAGCGTATACGATTTCGAATAAAAGGATCTTGGAAAGATCGGACGCGATCTAACTCTTTTACACGCACGTAACGCAGATAGGTGTATACGTACCGACCGGTGGTGACGATTAACGATCGTACGTGGCTCGTGGACATCCCTCACCATTCTAATTACCTGCCAACGAGAGACTCTGGATTATTCGTATTAGCGTGTGCTGATTGCGGGCGGTACGGGAGTCTTTATCGAGAAAGAGCAGAAGAGACGAATGATTTATCATTCCGGACAGCCATCCTTTTCTCTCTCTCTCTCACACACACACAAGCACGCGGTAGGAGCAAATTACGGGGAAAAAAGTCTACTTGATACAAAACCGATCATTATTTATCGTCCACGATTAAAGCGCGTACTTGAATATCACTTAACATTAAGCGAGTTTCGCGCGAATCGATGATGAAGAGCGGTGTATGAATTATGAAGGCAGAAAATCGTATAACTCGACGCGAAGATTGGAATTATTTATACTCCGGTGGCGGTCAGGCCGCTTCTTCGGTACGTTCTCGTTTCAGGAAAAGATCCTCGGAATGTACTCTCCCTGCATTTTTATTCTCCATTAAAACCAACTACTCTCGGCCAGCTTCATTACCAAGTTTAGTTCCCTATCTGCCGGCTTGGGTCGTGACTGGGCTAGGACCAAAATCAGTAATGGAGATAGCATCTCCAAACTGTCTATTAATCCTAATTATGCTCCTACATTGTTCCACGAACGGAGCACTGTGCTCCACTTTACGGTACTCTAACTCACTATTACCGGTTAGAAGGAGACGGAGATAGAAAGATATAGCAGTGGAGATAAAGGAAGAATGAGAGAGAGAGAGAGAGAGAGAGAGAGAGAGAGAGAGAGAGAGAGAGAAAGAGAGAAACAAAAGGGACGGCCGAATAAGAGACGGAAAGTATGGCTGGTAAGAAAATTATGACGCTGTAATATGTGGCGGAGAAAAGCTACCACATGGTCACACACCTGGGGCGTATAAACTCGAACGCTCGCTCGCTCGCTCGCTTTCTTCTTTCGTCCACGAAACGAAGTGATTCCTCGTATAAGATAAAGAGGAGGCGTTGCCGATTCTTCGATCTCTTCTCGAATCCGGCAGTGCTCGGGTATGGTGCATTAGTCTCGCGTATGTTTCGCCGGTTCATCGAGCTTTGCCTCGTGCGTATAATGCGCGGCACGATGGTTAATACGGGTTACGTGTATGCGTGGACACGAGGGAGAAAGAACAAAGTGCATAAATCGCGCCAGTACGCCATCGTGCTCCCTCTGATCCGCGAAGGAGGAGAAGAAGGAAGGACGGAGATCTCGTCGTCGATATTCTTAGCCTTTGGGGCTGCAAGAACCCCAGAAGCGTCCTTCGAAATGCGCCGTCGATTCTTTCGGGGAAGAGGCGGACGGGGAACGGGGGACGGGGAGGGAACGAATGCATACGATATAACGTCTAGCGAGATATTTCCTTCGATCGGTTTTCGTCGTAAAATATTACCGGCATACCTATAATAATGAAAATCCCTTGACTATCCGTAAACTTTGTAATAATTTGCAACGTACCGAGGAGATGTGACGAATGGAATTTTAAATAACACTGGCATTATGATCATTAAAGACATTATCCTGTTACGATAGGCCCCTTTGACCGGCGACTCCGAGCGGCATTAGCGCACGGCCGGATAAGTAATGAACGCTATTAGGCGATCTCGTTAAAACGGAGAGAGCAATACGTCTTCGGTGCAACGTTCTTGCGTGGCTGTCTCTCCTCCGCACGTAGCGTTAACGTTAACGACGACGACGACGACGACGACGACAACGTAGAAAACGAAGAGGAGAGAAAGAAAGAGAAAAATTTGCGGATCTTCGAAAGATTCAATCTCGATGATTTGCCACGGCCGATACACTCGCGGCATCGTTTTCGTGTGCCTTGCCGGGACCTCTCGCTGGGACCCTACGGGGAAAGAGGGTTCAGGACGAGGTCCCAGAGGTTGCGACGTAGCCTCGGGGCCCGAACTCGCGAGGCCGAGGTACGATCAAAGGGCCCACCACGCCGAATCGCACCGGAATTCGACGCCGATGAACCTGGAGGACCCACGAAATCATCGAAAAACGAGTATCTTACCGCGGCCCTCGAATGCCTTCTTCGAAATAATAAAATAACTTTTAGTAAAGAGATACGTACGTAATATTACGTTGGGCTTGATAAAATGTGACGGAATGGAAAATGAACGGTGATCACTTTATACGCGTAGATCGACGAACGAATCTCTGAGATTAATATAGTCTTCGAAAGAGAAAAGGAGACAGTTAGATATAGAAAGAGAAAGAAAAAAAGAAAAGGGAGAAAAAAGGAGTGGAAGAGGGAGGAGGAGGAGAAGGAGAAGGAGAAGGAGAAGAAGAAGAAGAAGATGAAGATGAAGACGAAGAAGAAGCAAAGAAAGGAAACACGTTTCTCTATTGAGGCCCTGCATGACAGATAAGCTTAACCTTCGGCCCATTAACATTATTAACATCCGAATACAACGGAGTCGCGGTCGGAGAATCAGGTCTTATGCTCGGCACGTCCAGCCCACGCGCGTACGCGCGCTGGCCAACTTTGTATTCGCGCGAGAACGCCTTGTGCGAGATGGGGCCCATCGAGAGGGCCCTTTTCCCTCCCCTCTACCCTTCCTGTTGGCACAGCAAAGCCCGAGCAAAGCAACGGAGTGCGCGACCGAGCAAGGAGTATAATTAGGGGTACAACGTCGAGGAGGTCTCGCAGGCCGATTTCTGGTTATTAATTCACCCTCGACCCGGTCCCGAACGCGGCCCGCCGCCAGACCCATTGTCGGAGGTCCACCGACGAAGAGTTTCGCCCTCTTCGAAATAGTATGATTATAAATAAGATGCTATAATAATACCGTATTTGCTCTCTTCCACCGAGGATAGTTTCTACGACGACACGTTTAGACCTCGACCCAGGTTTTGTTCCAGGTTTGAAATTATTTCTCTCGAGATAAATGTTTTTCCCCCGTAATGATCGTGAGAGCACCGAGAAGAGAAAGGCTTACGCGAGCCTGGTTAAAGGTTCATAAATTCGTGACACGCGTACTACACACGGAAGGAAGACGACGGAGAAGAAGGTTCGGAGCTGATCGTCGTTGCCCGAAGCGGGGTCAGTCTTTTCGCGAGGCGTGTCAACCTGCCAAATATTATGGAAATTTATTCCTCCGAGTTTCTCTCCGCCGTAATGGATTCCCGTGAGCGCGTGCGTGAGCAGAGAAGAAAGAGAGACAGAGAGAGAGAGAGAGAGAGAGAGACAGGTCCTGCACGACGAGGCTACGTCTTGTTGTCCGTCGTTGGCCGAGGTAGAAGGATCTACTCCTTCACTTGTTACCTGAGTTTTTGCCTGTCACTCGTCGCTTTTACCTCTCGCACGTATTATATAGTATAATGTATAACATAAATAAAAGATAAATTCGTTGTGCGGTTATATTTTTTTTTTTTTTTTTTTTTTTGTACAACGAGCTTAGATTTTAATATACAGAGACACGTGCCGGGGATTGCCGTTCCTACGAAAAGCGAAAGTGAGCGCTCGAGATCGGACAGAAAATTAATTTCAAGTATTTTCGTTCTTTCTTGCCGTCTCGTTTCGTCCGGAGACGCTCGAGAGAGCACGGGCAAGAGACTTTGCTCGGGCCTCGTGCGCGCCTTCTACCTTTTAGAATCGTCTTCTCTCTCTCTCTCTCTCTCTCTCTCTCTCTCTCTCTCTCTCTCTCCCTCTTTCGTCCGAAGCAACGGGCATGACAGTGTCACGTCCCCCGAAGCAAAAATCCTTATAAAACGAGACACGCCGTGGAGAGGCGAAACGGAGATGAGGAGCAGCCGTGAGAAGCGGCTAAGTGGATAAGGTGCTAAGTGTGGCCCGGAGGTAGAGTTCGGTAAGGGTAAACTGCGCAACGTGAGCACCAAACCGCCCGTACTCGGGCCCAATTACCGACTCCGTAAGGAAAGGGAAGAGGGAAAGCAGCCTTCGAACTGTGCTTCTTTAAACGATCGTGCCTGCGATCCACCTCGTTGTTAGGTACTTTCTTCTTCTTCTTCTTCTTCTTCTTCCTTCGTTTATGTAATCCATCGATGATGTAGATATCCAACCGAGCGAATCGATGATTCATCTTCTCTTCGATATTGTACGAGAATGCAAATCGTTACAACAAATCGGTAGGTTTCGATCGGACTTTCGATTTCGATATTTTCGATCCCAGAATATTCAGAGAACTGACGTATTCCTTTCGTCTTGTTTTTTATTTATTTTCTTTTTTTTTTATTTCGCTCCGTTTCACGCTAAAGGTGTTAGAAAAAAAGAAAAATACTTTATCCCGTTATCGATTCTGAGAAAATAATATTTTAACGAAAGCTGCCTCTGAATTGGCTCGTAATTAGAAACGTAAAGCGTTGAGAACGCGTCGAGTCATGACGGCTATTCGCACTTGTAAGGATGTGCGAAGGTATCTGTGTGTTCGCGCAATAGCACCGACTACCGCCGACACCTGTACACCGTTACGGACGTGCGTTCGATCTTCTTAAAAAAATTCTTCTTCTACGGTTACATCGCGCAGGTGATTCTTGTTATTAGAGTGGTAGATGCTTTTCTACGGCTGCGGCTATGAGGAATGTGGTACCTATGTGGATCGGCAATGAACTGGTATACCGTAAATAAAACCGTGCAAGAGAGTATTCGTCGAGACTATTTTAGAAGGTGCGTAATCGTACAAAGAACTCGGTTCTCAGTCCGTTCTCATTACAGACAGCAAGCTCGTTAGAGGTGTCTCTAACTGTGGAATTCGATTAACAGTCGTCACCGGGTACGCTTTAATACTATCGGAACGGCTACCTCCGAGTATTTCGAAAAATCCGAAAATTCGATCCGGTTTAATGGTCGGACGTTTCGGTATGTGGAGTGTAAGCCAGCCGGCACGCGGAGTCACGTGTACGTACAGTTACGTACACGCCATATGCGTAGCGTCCGCGAGCGGAGAAAATCCGGCCGACGGACTTGCTCGAGCCGACGCATTTTTAGCTATTTCATTGCACCGTAATAACCGCGAACTATGCATATATTAACCGGAAAAAATTGCTCTCTATATCTGTACGATCGAATCTTTGATAGTCTTAAAGCGTTCTCGCTTCACTTGACCGCAACAAAGACACCTTCGTTTCCTTTCTCCCGGTGGTCGAAGGAGAACAAGAAGATAGCGCGTTCTATTTTATATCGCATCATCTTCGTCTTTGACGGTTTCGTTGAGATGCCGAATCGAAGGGAGGTTGGTTGAAGGAAGGAGGTCAAGGCTAGAGTGCCAAATTAGATCGACGCACAGGTGAAATCGGTCAGTCCCGATCCTCTCTCTCTCTCTCTCTCTCTCTCTCTCTCTCTCTCTCTCTCTCTCTCTCCTTTTAATATATACAAGACAGGCTAAGGATCGTTCTCTCGCGGTCGAGGAGAACGCGTGGGCGTTTTGCGCAACGTGCAATGCTGCCGGCCGTGGCACGGACCGTTTCTCTCGATTTTTATGGGCGCACGGCCGAATTGTTTCTCGGGTCGATCGTTCGAGGGCGGCGCCGAGGCGCGTGGCCAATCGATAATCGCCCACGACGACGGATATTAACCCGTGCATCATCGGCATCGAGCATCGTTATTGGCCTTCGAAAATCCAAAATCGACAATGTATCCCACGAGCGGCGATTTACAACGAAATTCTGCCAAAACCTTTTCTCTCTCTCTCTCTCTCTCTCTCTCTCTCTCTTTCTCTTTTAAAATATCACTTAAAGACGGTCGGACGAGGCGTAATTGCCCGTACGATAAGCTCGCCCGTAAACGTATGAGATCGTTGATCCCCGCACCCCTCTATCCCCCGATATTATCTTCCATTGTTAATCGAGATCCGAGAAACGAGGATAATTCCGTTGATTAATGTAGTAGGTGGATGGATTCGCTGCATCTTCATCAACGTTCGCCGATTCCTTCCGGGGGTTCCTCCAAGAAAGGATAAAGAAGAAATCTCTGGTCGAGAGATTATAAGTTATCCACTTTATGATGCAGCATCCTTTCGAGGACTATGAAATGTTATTAATCGTCTACATTTTTTGAACGACGATTCACCGACGATAAATCGTTTCATTCTCGAGGATACCTCTCGTCCTCTCATCGAGGACTTTCTCCTTCGATATATCCGTACGGTTGCGCTCAATTAAATCATATCGATCGGCGGCACCTCCTTCTTTTTTCGTTTCTTATTTTTTTTTCCCCCTTTTTTTTCCTCTCTTTCCATTCTTTCTTTCTTTCTTTCTTTCTTTCGTTCGACCTTCGTAAGAAGCCGGATAAACGCGGATGCTGGAGAAGCCGGCCGAAAGGAGAGCGATCTCGATGCCTGGAGCGCACGTTCGTTGTGTATAACCACGTTATTGTACCTGCATACGTGTAAGTAAGTACTTACTCGAGACGAAGCTCTTTGGCAAAGAGAACGAAAAAAAAAAAAAAGAAAACTTCTTCTTCCTCTGGCGTGGTTTGCCGTTAATTGCGGTCAGGTGCATGGCGTGCGGTGCAAAGCGTACGATGAGACAGATGTGCGTAAAAGAAATTAAAGCTGCTCCGATTCGGACTGCCGTCTTCGCGTTCCAATCGTTTTGACCTCTCTTCTCGAATGGCTCGCGTTGTGTAACGAGCTTAACATGCCTGTACTATAGTTGGCAACGCACACACGCCACGCACGTACACAGGCGCGCACGGACGAACGGCGGAACGGCAGAACGGCAGCACGTTTTGCATATGAAAGTGACGCCCTCTACCGGCGATGCAAAATTCTTCGGGTCCATAGAGAGAGAGAGAGAGAGAGAGAGAGAGAGAGAGAGAGAGAGAGAGAGAGAGAGAGAGAGTTCCGAAGGTGCGCGCGAGCGCTCATTATGATTCATTATCAGGTCCCTTTGTGGGCAGTCCGGTTCTATTTCCTTCTTTTTCTCAGCTTCGAACTCTCCGCGTCTCGGGATCGGCAGCCGAGCATCGACGAGTCTCTCTCTATCTCTCTCTCTCTCTCTCTCTCTCTTTGTGTCTCGCTTTTTCTCCGCTTTGATAGGTGCGGCAGACACCTGCGGAGAGCGGGAGGAGCGACTAAAGAGATATGAAAAAGAAATAAAATCAAGGAATCGAAAGGAGTAGACGAAATAACTTTGAGAGAAGGCGAACGTTGGAAGATCATTGGAAAAGTTTTTTCGCTGATTCGAAGGACAATTCGGCGTACGAGAGGTGTCCTCGTTGAAGCGCCTAAGTTTTGTTACCTCGTCTCGCGTCTAGCCTCGAACGGTGGGCTCTTCTCTTGGCGAGAAACGACGTAAATCGGGGCCCGGGCACGTACTTGCATACGCGTCACGTTGAAACAGGTGGGGCACCTGCGTCGGAGTGCCGCGAGAGAGTGCGCGCGAACGAGCCGGAAGAGCGAGATGGCGAACGAGTCCAAGAGAGGGAGAGAGAGAGAGAGAGAGAGAGAGAGAGAGAGGGAAAGACAGAAGGCAAAGAGAGGCAAGAAGCAGGTGTATTCCGCGATGTAGCCTGCGCTGTGTATGCTAATTGGGCCAGAGTTAACGCTCGACTCTCGGGATGCCCGAGACGGGATTTAACGAGCCCCCAACAGGAAGCCTCCTTCGCCCTCCCTCCCTCCCTCCCTCCCTCCCTCCCCCCGCCCTTTCTTTCGACTTCTTAACTCCTCTTTTCTCGCTTTCTTCCTCTCGTTCTTCCTTCTTTTCCTCTCTCTCTCTCTCTCTCTCTCTCTCTCTCTCTCACCCCTTCGTCTTAGTCTTCTTAGTCTTCGTCTTCGTCTTCGAATTCTCGTTTATCCTCTTATTCTTCCTTTTCTTCTTTCACTCGTCGATACTCCTACCAATGCTCCAGCTGATTTCTGCCGCTACTACCTACCTGTCTGCCTACTCTCGACTTCGGCTTGCTTCGAGATTCGTTAAGGCGGAATTACGCGCTCGTGGCCCGCCGTGCACGGGAATACGAAATTAGGAGTCGCTGGAGAAGGGAAGAGAGACAGCGGAGTCGATCGCCAACGCTGAACGTATAACGAGGGCACAAATCAAAAGCGACGAGGCCAAACAAATTGGCATGAATTCTTGCTCGGAAGTACGCTCCTACCGAGTATGCGAGCGTGTATAGTCTTTTAAAAGCGTATGCACGTTCGCCACGACGAACGACGTCTACCGGTCGTTCGTTCGTTCGTTCGTTCGTTCGTTCTCTCGAATTTTAGATAGAAACTCGATTTAATCCTTGTCAGAATATGATCGATCGTTCGAGGCAAAACCAATCGGCAGCTGCGTTTTTCGTCTCTTAATATAGAAGATTAATTTGCATTAATCGATTTCCATAAAGTTAAATAAATCGTATTCGCTACCGTTTACGAGACATTCCGAGTGAAAAGTAATTTGTCTTCTCTCACGGATATAAAGACGATAAAATAACCAACCTTGTATCCCGAGATTATTTAAATTTCTTACTGGTACTCTCGTTAATGATATCATGCGCTAATCTTTTCATCGAACCGTTCCGATTGGTCACGCCGTTCGATAAGATCTCGAAGAAAGTTTTATGAAGTCCACCGTAATTACGCCGTCCTCGCACCGGCTCGCACGAGTAAGAGTTTTAAAGGCACCAGCCAGCTGTCATCGATTAAGTTAGTTGCCGCGCTTATGTCATCTACCGAGAGACTCGTATCACGCCTTTCTTATTCCTTTCGAAAGTATACCGAACGGGGCGCCTATCGGACCTTCGGATTCGATACTCGACGATAAATTTTCGAAGCAAAAAATCACCGCGAGCGAACCGCCCTGCGGTTTCGACTTTTAAGAAATTCGATATCCCCGGTGAGATTTTATTCTCGAGCGGACTTCTTTGTAAAGCCGAGCTCGACGAGTGCACAGGTGCACGCGAGTACACAGAAGAGGCGAACGCATGCGAATGAAAAGAAGAAGAAGAAGAAGAAGAAGAAGAAGAAGCAAAAAAAGAGAAGAAAGAAAAGAAAAGTAAAGAAGAGGAGAGGAGAGAAGAGAAGAGAAGAGAAAAGATGAAAAGAAATCTTGAGACTTATTCGCCGACGTGGCATCGATAAGACAAATAACCGTATAAGGGAGGTGGGCCCGACGTAACCATCGGACTAAAATCTCGCGCGACGGCCGATTGAAAAGTCGGCCACGGTGTCGGGAGCCGATCTTATCTCGCGAGCCCTCGCAAAAGTCAAAGTGGAAGACGAGGCCGTTCCGACGTTCGAGGACAGCTTCGGTGAGATAAAGAGAGGGGAGCGGGGTGGGGGGGGGGGGACGGGTGGAGGGACACGGCCGTCCTTATACGCTGGCTATTAATTAGCAGTTAATTATCGAGCCATTGCTCGACGACTGTCAATAACCCTCTCTTCTCTGTCTCTCTCGCTGACGTCGGATCTCCGTTGCTTTCATCGCAAAATCGCTGAAAGCTTAACCGGTCGTTCCTCTCATCGTCAACGAATATCCTCGTATAAATCGTCGACCGTCGAAGAGGCCCAATAAAACTACAGACCTATCCTCTCGCGGTCATTAGGTATATGCGTGTTTGGACAAGGTAAAAAGCGGATTAGCGGGAGAATTATTAATCGAACGGTGGTACGATATATATGTGTGTGTGTGTGTGTACGTAACCTCCCCGGTTTGACCGATTTATTAATCGCATTTATTTGTCGTAGAATGCGAGCTCTCGTTTATGCTAATTTTAATAAGTAAGAGGGAACGGTCTGTAACTTTGTAAGCCAACTACCGTCGAGTGTCGTTATCGAACGAAGATTCTTCGATGATTCGATGATTCCTATTTCCTCCTCCTCCTCATCATCCTCCTCCTCCCTCTAAAAAAAGAGAGAAAAATAAAAGAGAAGAAAAAATGAACAATGAAACTCCTCGAATCTCTTTTTGCGGTCTCATCCTCGATATCTCGGGAGGAGCTGTACTCGTGGCAACGCGTTCGATTAATTCGATTTCACCATCGGCTCGATATCGGAGCACTTTAATTCGGTCTCCCGGCATTATCTAGCCTGTTGTATACAATTAATCGGGCCATTAAGAAAGTTCCGACCGTTTTGCTACCTATATGGGGAGCTATACACGTTCGCCGTTATACTCGCTCTCGGTACGCGATGCTCGTTGGCTCTCCGCCTTGGGCAGAGTCCGGTGTTCCTTTACGCGCGAGACACAGTTCGCCGCGAGTACGAAGAGAATAATGAACTTGAGTCAGCCGATAGTGGATATTGGTCCCTCCTTTTTTTCCGACAATTTCGATCATTAAATTAGAAGGTCCGCAAATGCACAATGCGCGCGCTCCCAGTGCATATATGTAGGTGCACCAACGGTGACAATAACTATAAGTCTATTGTCTCGGCTAGTAGACTATATTTATCGGTCTATTCAACGCAAATATGGCCAGTCTACATAAACTCGCGAAAGATAGATAGAGAGTGAGAGAGAGAGAGAGAGAGAGAGAGAGAGAGAGTGCGCACGCCGTTCCGTTGAAATAGCACACATAATTTGTATCGCAAGAACTCTCGGCCTTCCACGACGACGTCATTTCTAACGTTACGCAGTCCCCGACTTCTCCGTCTCCATTTTTCAAATGGGCAATTTATTGAAATTAATCGCGACGTTGATACCATTAGCTTTTGCTCCGAGTCGAAGGTTGAATAAAGGGATAACTTTCTGGCAAAAGACGCGTTGAAGTGAAAAGATCGTTACGGTCGTGTCACCGGTTCGCGATGGTGGTGGCGGCGATGGCGGTGGTTGGTTGTTAGGTAGAATATTTCGAGATAGCTTTAACGACGCCTATCTTGTGCGGCCAATCGACGTCACTTCGAGTTAGAGGTCCAACGTGCGATATAGAGGAGTTCGTTTAGCCGATCATAAATATTTTTTATTCGTCGCATGTTAATTCGTGCGATAATTATTAATTTGCGTTCGATTTTTTGCGAAAGAAACGGTCGACCTCCGTGCTAGCCGTGAACCGGAGTGGATGACGCGCAAGCTCTTGCTACCTGCTCTTCGTTCTCTCTTTCTTTTTCTCTTTTCCTTCCTTTTTTCTTATCAGCGCACGCGGCTTCTTGGAATTCCGAACGACGTTCCAACGCGCGCCACAGGAAGCCTCGGACTCACTCTCGATTTCGTGCTTCGCTACCCAAACACACTCGTGAGGCCCACGAAGAAATCTCGATGACTCGAAAGCAGAAGAGAGAGAGAGAGAGAGAGAGAGAGAGGGTCTCGAATCCGTGCCTCGATGTACTTACTCGATCGCGTTAGCATTTATTTGCCCGACGAGCGAGTATGTAAAGCATTGTTGAAACGCGCTCGGAAAGTAAGTGCAACAACAAAAACCCAACCCGAGCGAACGTATGCAGTGGTTTGATTGAGAAGGAGAGTAGGAATAATTCATGACGGAGAGGTAGACGCGTCCTCCTTATGCTCGCTCACCGATGTTTATCGATCTCGAACGAACCCAGGAAGCCTGTCAATTTATATGAAATTAAAAATAAAGAAACCACGAGGATCAACGGTGTTATTTTTTAAACACTATGGACTCGGTAGGCACTTTGTAATAGTTAAAATAAAACTATCCCGGAAGATTTGCATTCCGCTCGTTCGAAGAACTGCTACGTCGAGAGAGAGAGAGAGAGAGAGAGAGAGAGAGACTCCGGAGATCTTTAACACCATGAACGGGCATTAACATCGCTACCAGATTGCGTCCACCTCCCTCTCGCGATTCCGGCGTATGACGTATCGTCGCGTAAAAGCAGCGTGAAGTTAAAGAAGCGAGCGGACCTGGTAGTAACTTTCGTCGGTCCGCCTCTAAAAGTCAAGTAGCTTCTCTCTGTCTCTCTCGGAAGCAATGGATTTTTTAAAGAGCCACGGGGCCACGGGGTGGACACCTCTATCCCGAGAGAGGGAAAAGAAACTCCCTCTTATTTCGCGGTGTACCCGAAATCGAGTCGAAAAAGCAGAAGAAATAAAATTCTCCGGAATGACGTGGCGCGGTTGTAAAGAGCAACGACGAACGTTTATAACGCCGAAAATTGCGCAGGAGCGTGATTAATGTTGCGCTTTAACTCCCGGCTATGTTGCGGTTTTAAGAACACAATCGAGTTCCCCTTCCTCGAAACAAAAGGGAATAGAGAGGAGAAAATGAACGGTTGAAATGGACGAACGCTGGGGTATCGTGACTAAACCCGTCTAGAGAGTCTACCCCTCGATAAACGGCCCTTTCCAAACTATAGTTTTTGGTGGGAAACATATAGGAGCAGGTATGATAGAAACGCCGTTGCTTCGAATTCCAGGCTAGACGGTAGCGAAAGGAGTCTTAGGAATTCGCGAGAGGCCTCCTTCTCATCAATTTTGCCTTCCTCATTCTCCTCGTTCTGCTTCTACCTCGCCGACGCGTACTTTCCTAAATTCCCACGACCTTCTTTCTCCTAAGCGAACCGATGGAGCGAACTCGTGCGTTCCACTTTCGCGAGTATCCCCTTCGAAATTTGCCGGAAATAAAGCCAATCCCGTTTACTTACTTGATGCACGCCCGACCAAGACGATATTTCAATCCTTTGGATTTCGTTCTTTCGGCGGTAGATGTTTTTCCTCAGAAAAATATGTAAAAATCGTAAATCGATCAAGTAGGAGAAATATCGTAAGGATAGCCAATATAATACATGCATATTCGCGTCGTAAATTCAATGACTTTTAACGATGAGTGCAGCTGCGCGAATGTAAAAACACCTTGGCACTTGGCCGGGCACATTGAAAGAAAGAGAAAGGAACGAAAACACGGAGGGCGCGGGTGAGGACGAGATGCGACGGGGAAGGCCGGGAGAGAATCTCTTCTTTCCTCTCAACCCCGTCGGACGAGCTCTCTTAAGAGGATTCGCTCCGCTCCGAAAATCGCCTTTTAATAGCTTGTCCTTCTTTTAATTATTTTTACACGATCGTCAACGACGTCGACAAGAAGGAAAAGGATTCCGGCGAGAGTTCCAGAGGGGAGAGAGAGAGAGAGAGAGAGAGAGAGGGAGAGAAAGAACGCGAGGGTGAACGTGACTCAAGCTCTGTAACTCGAGAGTTTCTCGCGGAGGCGCCAATCTCTGCGTGCCGCTCGTAAAGAGAGTAGACTCGAAATCGGACACTCGCTCGTCCGCTTCTTCGCTGTTTACACGAACCGCGAATTCTCCTTCGGGGGAAGCTACGACGGATTATCGAAGCGACGGATTAAAGACCGTAGTAGCCCGACCCGAGCGAATCTCCATTCCCGCCGTCCGTCCATTCCCACATAGATGTTTAGTCACGCGATTTATATCTCCTTATATCGGCATTTTTAGGAATATCCGCAATATCGATCGAGGATTAGCCCGAACATTAAGGTCGAATGTCTCAATCGATGTCATTAAATAACTCCGTTCGACACGGCTCGAAATCATAGGTATCAAGTTTGCAACGGTGAAAGCGACTTTTTCTACGGTACCGATCAAAAACAGTGCCTGGCGGCGATCCGAGAAGAATCTGCCCGCTGATGTTTTCCATACGAAGAGAGAGAGAGAGAGAGAGAGAGAGAGAGAGAGGGAGAGAGAAACAAAAAGGGGTATTATCGTGTCGAGGCAAATCACATTACCGGTATCTTTCGTTTTAACGATCGACACAGATTTCGACGATTATTATTTAGTCATCAACGATTGGACTTTGAAAGTGTGACGATGAGAGAATCTATTGACCTTGCGATTCTCTCTCTCTCTCTCTCTCTCTCTTTTTTCGATCTCTCTTGGAGTCCAGCTATCTCCCTTCGCTTTCATTTCTCCCCTTTGCACTATCTCGAAAAAACGCAAAGAGAAGCAGGAGAGACTCGAGTCACCCGGTTATTATCGTGGACATTCGTTCTCGAGAAGGACTCACCTTCTCTCTCTCTCTCTCTCTCTCTCTCCCCCCCTCTTTTCTGGACAAGAACGATAGATGTAGACGGCGGAGAGCTCGCTGCGTTGCACGCTGCGTTTGTACGCTGAACGAAACAACCGGGTGGCGAGTAAGAGATACGTCGCTGAAAGTGACGCAGACTTTTGCTCCGTTTCACTCCTCTAATCTAAAGTTCGCAAGTTTTCGCTCCGCTCGCGAGACAAAATTCAGCGGCGTATCGCAGGACTCGTCTTCGAGACTCGCTCGCGTTCCGCCTCGGTCCTGGAGCGCAACAGATACGAGGTAAATCTCGAAGGTGTACGGTATGGTCGAGCGTGCGTGCACGTATGTACGTACAAGAGGGTCGCGCGAGAGCTTAATCGCTCTCTTCTTCCTCCTCCTCCTCCTCCTCCTCTTTTTCTTCTTCTTCTTCTTCTTTCTCATCCTCTCTTTTCTGTTCCGTTCTCTCTCTCTCTCTCTCTCTCTCTCTCACTCTCTTTTTCTCTCGTGCCGCCGACGGAGGATCGAGCGTGGACGATGAAAAACCGTGGCACGCGGAACTTCGACAAGATTTATCACCTTGGAAGCATTCTCTTTCTATCTCTTCCCTCTCCTCTCTCCTCTCTCTCTCTCTCTCTCACTAACACTCTCTTTCTCCGTGCAATCTCTACCGCTCGTGCTCGCGTGCGTCGCACGATGAAGTCGCCGGGACGAACGACTCAAGCTCGCGGGGAATCGCTCTCTTCTAACGTACGTTATGCTGCTTTCAACTACGTACGATACAAACCGCAGGAAGTGAACGAACGTGTGGATCCTTTTAAAATAAGCGTACACGTTCCACCACGAGAGTTACGTTTCCCGCGATGAAATGGGATTAAACGTTATTGAAGAATTTCGTTTATTATCATGCATATATTTATCAAATGAAAGCGATAAGAGTCGTCGGGGAAAAAAAAGAGAATCAAAAGCGCGCAGGTTCGATCTATCAAAGCGTCATCATCGAAAACTCTTTGTGATTGTAAATAATTTGAATATCTAAGTACGTATAAAAAATTCACTTCTTTCTACGTTTCCCATTAAACTATATCACGCTCGTATTCGCTCTTTCACGTTTTCTTACCTCTACGGCAATTCTCTCCCGACCATCCATCTCCGAATCCATTAGGAGCGAGGCGGCCGTGCGCTATCGCTCGAATCAGAAAGTACTTGCACGTGTGTACCAGCTCTTACCCTTCTCGTCCACACCTAGCATTGTCGTTCAGCCAGAGCCACGCGAGCTACCAGTCAATAGAAATTCCGATAAACGAGGACCGCGAGTGACAATCACCTTGACTTTGCTACGGTTAACGTATTAGGTTTAGAATGTTGTTCGAGATAGTCCGACGGTGGCGACGATTCACGAGAAATTTCTATTATACTTACTTCCTTCGAGATCTTTTAAATTCCTCTGTCTTCGACTTTCTTCTCAGGAGCATCGATTATTTTCTTACGAAAGAGGAGAAAAGCGAGGAGCTTTAAAGATTGCGCATATAAGCGAGATCGTGTTATCTATCGGTCAAAGTATCTTAACGACGTTAATATCTCGGCGCGAACGAATGCCACACACCTCGTGACGTTAACGTTAACGACCTGGCGATTGTCCGCGGTGATAGCATGCGATCCAGAAAAGGGCAATTATCGAGGCTCCAGAGAGAGAGAGAGAGAGAGAGGGAGGGAGGGAGGGACAGTAGGGGGCGGAGAGGCAAGGCGCCAAGTCGTGAGCTAGTTGTTAAGTGATTCCGTCGATAACCTCTCAATCGTCCGGCAAACGGCCGAGCGGAGTATGGACATCGGCCGAAGGGAGAAAAGGAGGAAGAAAAATCGGCGAGAGAGGAAAACATCGCCGCCTCCAAAGCGAAGCCGTGGAATAATTAACGGTGGTGGACCGAGGCGACCTGGATCGAGCGAGCGTATCGCTTCCTCGTCCTCCGCGCGTGAGCCTTTTTCTTCCTTTTCTTCTTTTTCTTCCTCCGTCCTTCCTTCGGCCTCCTCTCTTCCTTCTCTCCTCCAATACTTTTGCACCAACCTTTCCTCTCCTCTCTTCCCTTCCCTTCCCTTCCCTTCCCTTCCGTAAACCGCGAGGACGTCGTCGTACACGACGCTAACGGTCGATGACACGACGCTGCCGCACGAACAGTTTAGGCTTAAGGGAGAGAGATGGTTCGATAGAAAATCAGCACATGCGGTTAAACTTATCGTCGCTCGTGTGTAAGTACGTACGTAAGTACGTACGTACGTATGTATGCTCGCTTCTGTACCGTACGAGCTTATTATCGGTTCGATGGAGATTTATCTTACCATTTTATTAATCTCCGAGCCCGGTCATCGTATAAATTTCGGTGGCCTAGCGGTACAACGGTTTCCTCCTTCTCTCTCTCTCTCTCTCTCTCTCTCGCTCACTCACTCACTCACTCCTTCTCTCTCCTTCTTCGTGCTCGTCGATCCTTGCCGCAGGTGCTTCAAAAATTGCCTTCGCGAATCAAAGATCACACCTTTGATACTCTTCGTAAATATGTCGAATTATCGGAGAACAAAATCTACGAAATTCAAAGAAAAATCTTCGTCTTATCAACCTTCGCGTATACGAATATTAATCTGTTGTCTGTCTTTCGTGGATCCACGACGATCGTTTAATAAGAGACTTAAAGTAACGATTTTATTGGCAATCGAAAACGCGAGATCCTATCATCGATCGAACGCATCCGGTGATCGTTTCTAACGCGAAGAATTCCAAACTGAAGTGAATAACTATATGATAAACCGGAAGAAGGACGAGAAGAAAAAGGGGGAGAGAAACAGACAGACAGAGAGAGAGAGAGAGAGAGAGAGAGAGAGAGAGAGAGAGGGAGGAAATTTTTCGAATCAAGAGCCGAGTACCATGACGACGACGAGGATCCGCGAGCTTTCACGAGATTTGTGATCGGCTGATTGAAATAAACTGCCTCGCAGCATCCCTCGTCCAAGATTCTCGGTCCAGATCCTCCGCCTTTATTCGAGAAGTTTTATACTGGTCATCGACTTCCTCATGGCGATTCGTAACTTACGTTATATGTTCGAGCGATGAAATCAGGATAAAACTCGTCGATCTGCCGTAGATTATAAGGGAGATCGCAATGCCGTATCGCATCTCGTCCATCTCTCGTTACACCGATTATCTCGATCTTATCGGCGTAAAGATGTAGATATTCCCGATGATATTCGCTAATTGTACGACGTTTAATAGCTGTTTCAAGATATTCGTCTTTTTAGAAAGTTTTACGGTACGTAACGAGGCCTTAAGTGTCGATTAATTCACGACGGTAACGGCGCGCGTTCACGATTTATCGAAGAATATTGGAAGACGTATGGCCGAGCGCGTCAGAAATTACCATATTTATGTATACCGAAATTAATAGAAAACTAATAAAATTCACTTTGCATTAACTTCTTCTTTCGAATTTATCGTCAAATATTCCGGTACGAGCTCTCTCGTTGGCAAGATATTTATCATTCGCTTTAATTTAAGACGTATTACGCGGTAGTAACCCATTCGCTATCGATTCGTAATCATCCCTGTCCGCGTTACAGTTCATGATTCAAATGGAATCACCTTTGCGAACGGGGAACGATCGAGGTGGAGCAGTAGCCACCGATCGAAAAGTCTTTGAAGGCGGATACTCGAACAATACGGACAATGGCGATCGCGCTTTATCTCACAGCAGATAACCGGTGCTCGCGCAACGGCTTCGAGAATTTTTGGAAAGCGACTATTATTGTCCACCGAATCGGTGGACAATGAGAGAGACAGAGAGAGAGAGAGAGAGAGAGAGACAATGTACATTGCTCGTTCCGTAAAAACGTTTCCACCTACGAGTTGCGACGCCCACGCGACGCGAAACGACGAGCGCCAGGCAGGATTTTTGTCAGGGTATTTCTAAAGAGGAACGAAGGAGATCGGGAACGGAGGAAAGCGAAAATAACAAGGATTCGATACTCTGCGAGAAAAGGGAAAAATGATCATCGATTTTACTTTTCTTTTTCTTTTTTTTTATTTTTTTTTATTTTTTTTTTCTATCGCACGATTCTCCTTTAATCTTCGCGACAAATTTTGATACGATCCGAGTTATCCGGGTACAAGTTTTTGGTCAAAGTTCGAGCAAAGTTCTCATTCCTCGAGTTAATTTAACAAGGGAGGAACGGGTCCGAAGTCGAATTCCAAGGATGGAATTCCATTTCGCAAGGACGGTCCCAGGCGAGGAAGTTCGGTGCGACTGGTCGACGGTCACGGAGGCGAAAAATGTATGAAGGGCGAGAACCGGCAAGGACGCTCGTACGAGCCATAAAGAATCACCCGCAGCTCATAAAGTAACGCTAGATCTTATCGGACGCGTATGCCGAACGATCCTCCTCCGCTCGGCCGTAGTACCGGCTGCGTATTTTTTGGTGGCGCGTATACGGGGTGTCCGATTTTATCGCAGACGGTCACCTTTCTCCGCGCGACCGTGTACGATAAGTCCTCGACGTCCGAATACTTTTGTAGCGTTTCGAACGGACGAGGTCCTTAACGAGAACACACTCGGGTAGGACTTTTATCATCGAGTCTTACAAAATACGCGTGTATACGCAGGTGTGAATCAGCGACACGGTCGAGCTTCAAAGTGAAACATAATCGAGTTGAGAAATAGGTGGAACATTGGAGATGAAAATTTGGCAAGCTTTGCCGAGGAATAAAAGAAGTCGCGGGGAATAAAGTAAGGTCCGGGTCGCGACGGGGTCGAGCGGAGTCGGTCTCTCTCTCTCTCTCTCTCTCTCTCTCTCTCTCTTTCTCTCATTCTCTCTCTATCTTCTTTTCTCGTGAAGGAAGAGGAGAGGAGGAAGGAGGGACAATGGTCGAGTCGGTTCGGAGCTGGTAGGTATAGGTGGGATATACTCCTCGCGAGCAGAAACGACCGTCGTGAACATTGTCCTCGAAAAACCATAAAATAAAGCAACGGCCGTGGTGGCTCGTTGCTGGCATTGCTGCCGTCTGGTTTCGGTTGGCTCTCTCTCTCTCTCTCTCTCTCTCTCTCTCTCTCTCTCTGAAGAGAGAGAGTCGTCTTCCTCGTCTGCTAGCTTCTCTCAGCTTCTACCTTCGAGCTCGTCGAGATTCGAGGCGAATCCCGCGGCGCGGATTCTGCTCCCGATGTCGTCGATGTATATGCATATAGGAGAGAGAACCGGTAAAAGAGGGAGAGAGCGAGAGGGGAGGGTGCCTTTCGCGCGCGAGCGCGCAAGCCCGTGTATCGAAGTCGTTCAATTTACCCTCTTTGGCGCGGCCCACTCTCGGAGGTACAAGCGCGAGTCGATCCGCGAAACAACCACGACGAGATGCGCCGTCGTTTTTGCCCTGGCTAATTTACGAAACGACACCCACGTAACACCACTGACCGCGAACGCGAACGGTACCTTCTCTCTCTCTCACTCTCTCTCTCTCTCTCTCTCCGTCTCTCTCTGTTCCTCTTCCACCGTTGTATCTTCTCTCGGCCAGGTGGGACGCGTTGAAAGGAGAACACGATCACCCGTGCGTTCGGGGCGAGCTTCCAAGAGAAGGGAGACTATTACGATTACAAAACGAACGTCACGCGAGTATTCTCCTTAATAGGGGCTACGTGAATCTCTCTCTCTCTCTCTCTCTCTCTCTCTCTCTCTCTCTCTCTCTCTCTCTCTCTCTCTCAATAAGATCTTATTGGTAGCTCCGACTTGTTTTTATCTCGAATCCATTTCTATCGGTACCACCAGCTCTACGAGTTAAAACTATAATAAAATTCGAGACAAATAAGAAGAATTCGATAACGCGCTATGTTAAGTCTATCTCTCTCTCAGGGAAAATTGTTCAAAGTTACTTCGAAGTTATCGAAGTAGAGATTAAAAGAGGTTTTAGAAGCGATCGCGAGTACTCCCATCCGATTTAGACTCTCTGCACATATTTCGTATCCCCTCCGGGATGGCGCGTCGAATCGAAGGAAGCTCGATCCAGTCGCGAAATCCTTTTGCCAACGTTCGAACTCCCGCGCAACCGGTCTTGGCATCTCAGGATCGGCATCGGCAGCGACACACCACCACCACCACGACCACCATCGTACCACGTTCGGACCGCCGTCGTTTCAATCGGCACGGAGATAAACCACGGAGTTTGTTTCGTCGTGCGTCACGGAATAAGGCGCTTATGGGTGTACGGTCCAGCCCCGGCAGCGTCCGTAGGTAGGTAGGTAGGTAGGTAGGTAGGTAGGTAGGTAGGTAGGTAGGTAGGTAGGTAGCCGCGAGAGAAGAGGACCAACGAAACGTCTTCGCGTTACGCTGCGAAGCGTTAAGGTGCTCTCGGCCGATATTCATCTCGTAGGCGCTCGCGCGAACTTGATTTATCGGCTCCCCGCGATAACCCGCTAAGGAGCGAGCACGACTGCGTGCTGTACTCTTCCGACCCTTCTTCTTATTCCCTCTCTCTTTTTCTCTCTCCTCTTCGTCGTGGCGAACAAGAAAACAAAAAGTGAGGGAAAAGAATGGGATGGAAAAAAAGAGTTTCCATAATAAGAGGAGAACGCGTCGCTCTCTTCCTCTTCATACTATTCCTTGTTTTATTTTTTTGGACCTACCCGATTCCAGGAATCGACATAAATCCCGCCGGTTTATAATCTGCGGTGGAAGGCACCGGCAAAGATACGATCGCTTTCGGAGAGCTCGTACGGAACGCCACGGAGAGTGAGAGAAAGGAGAGAGGGATCATGCGGCAGGTGTTGGCAGGGGCGGATTTACGCGTCGACGGTGTAGGTGGATCATTAACCTTCGCGAATTTTTGGAAAGCTTCGTTCTCTTCCCGAACAACGTTTTCTCGCCCGGTTTAAATCGAGGAACCTGTCTCCGTAACGATAATGATCCTTCTCGAACGTTCGTTAGTTCACCATCGTAATGATTTATCCCCGATTTAACGTCGCTCTCGACATTTTACGAGGATTCCTCGATGAAGTTTTTCTCTATTATTTCTTTCTTTTTCTTTTTTTCATCCGTGAGATATATCGACGTACCGTCTCGACTCGTTCAAAGTTTAACCAATCCCAATGGATCGATTATTGCGAGTAGGTTAAGTTTCGTAGTTGGGCTCGCTTAGATCGACGCCTGCGTCCCTGAGTGTCGGTATGCGAAATTAGTACGTCAGGGTCGGTGGTCTTCGGATTTTTTATTGGCGCTGCCGTACGGTTGGCCTAGAATCGCTCGCGCTATCGATCCGCTGCTCCGAAACGAAAAAAAAAAGTGAATGCGAATGGAAGACCGGCGTTCGGTCGATTAACAATTCGATTCGTTTACGATCTTTCGGGCAACGAGAACGGCTCCGACGGCTTTGTGTCATCGATGAACGACGCTAGGAATGCGGTAAGCTATAAAACGTGAAATATTAAATAATCGTATGACCGTAAGAGTTATCTTTGATCGGCCATAAGCAGAACCTGTCCGACGCAAAGCCAACTACGTTCGTCGAACGTTTAACGATCTCGCGGAATGAAAATCAAACGAAATTTATCTGTTTCTTGCGATTCAACGAAAAAAAAAAAAAATAAATAAATAAATAAATAAATAAAATAAAATAAAACGTATCGAATCGATGGAAAGCGCATCGACACGATTTCTAATGTCAGAAAAATCTCGAGAAACGTGGCCTTCTTCTTTAGAACTAATCGCGGTAACTTAACTTCTACATCGCGATCTTTCCGCTCCAGTAAGTGTCCTGGCGTTTTTATTACGACCTCTTACAAGCGGTTGTAAGAGAGAAGCGCGAATGCTCGCGGCCGATCGCCATATAATTCCATGGTAAAGCTGGTGTTAACTTACGGAATCATACCTGTCATTATCCGCGTAATCTTCACTCTTGGAAACGTTCGACGGGCTTCTCGGTCGATGCATTACATGCGTTTTTAAAACTCTCGACAATGTAGCCAAAGGGTAGATATCGTTTCGAGGTACGAAGTAACACTAACCGATATCCGAAAGGGAATTATCGGTAGACGAGGCTCGTTAAAAAGATCACTTATGTTTGGTTATTCGCCTCGTAACAGGTCAGGAAAGTTTTAAGAGCGAAACGTTTTTCTATTTTCTTTTTTTTTTTCTTTTCCTTTTTATTATAAGAGCCCTCGTAATTTCTCAAAGATCGAGGAGGGAAAGCAGCGGCAGCGTGAAAAGGAGGAGCACGAGGCCGTCCGAAATTGTGAGAACCACTATCCTAAACTTCGATCGATCTTCTTTGAAACTCGATACAGGATGAACAAACGCCCACCGACCTTACGCCGGAACTGCGACGAGTGAATCCTTCCACGCGATCCTCCGGCTCTCACGGATTTCCATGTATAAGGAGCAATAGACGAGGAAATCTTCCCACAAAAAGTAACAGGTAGGTATCCAGTTTCCATTGAGCGACAGGTAGAGGTTCCTCGACTCGTCGATACCTTCCTTCGGCCTCGAGGATAACCGTGAAAGGGAATTTCTTATGGTCGAAGGAAGGAAGGAAGAAGGGATGCTTCTTCACGAAAAATAGATTAATGTATGCAAAAATTTTCCTCGGCGAGAAGGATTTTTTTCCCACCGGAACAAGTGAACCTACCATAGAATCTAATAGCGCCAAGCTTTTCTTCCCTCTCCCTCCCTCCCTCTCTCTCTCTCTCCCTCTCTCTCTCTCTCTCTGGTCTATGTCACCTGTAACCCCTCGTATCCTTTCCCCTTCTTCCAAAACGATTTCGATAGGTTCTCCTCGATCCCGAGAGGCTAACTCGAGAAACGTCGGAAAAAGGTATCCCTTCCCAGGACAAACTTATGAGAAAACGTTTCCTCCGTTCGGACGGAAGCACGTACCATGACTCTCCGACGACTCTCACGCTATTTTTCCTCCTTTTCTTTCCTTTTTTTTTTTCACACTGCCGAGAATATCCACCCATTGGAACGATCGATTCTATAGGTCATTTAAGTTCTTGCGATCCGACAATTTGAATTTTGCGCATCTTACCGTTCGCTGGAGAAAATATCTCCGTTGTATGAATCACTTTTGTAGATACCGATCGATGGATCGAGAAAGTTGATAATCCGACGGTAAAGGACATATTAATTAAATTTTCCTTAGAGTGTTAATTCTATCATCTCTCTCTCTCTCTCTCTCTCTCTCTCTCTCCCTCTCTTTTATTCTCGTTCGGAGGAAGATCGTTCGACGAAAGGAAGGAAGGAGAGAAAGAGGGAGACAGTAGGAAAAGAGAGAGAGAGGGAGAGAGAGAGGGAGAATCGCTTTCTCGTAGCCCCGTGAGAACTAGAGACAGCATCAGGCACCGAGTTTATCGTTGACATTGGTGCTTGCCGTTCGTCGTCGTCCCGTCCACGATGGTGTGTCGTGCCGGCGTCAGGCGACTCCAGACGTTCACGATATTGCGTCCACAGGCGCCGCCTCTGGCACGATCGAACCTTTTCTGTGCGCTCGCCTCATCCGCCCGCAGAAGCTTTATATTTTCATGCTAAATATCAAGGTTCGAGACGGGAAGGAGGTCTCGAACTGTCCTACTGTAACGACGAAAGTAAAAGCCAACGACAGAACGTTCGTCTTGTCTAAACGTTCGGAATTATTACTACGACGAGTACGCAAACGTTTCTCCATTAAAGAACTTTGAACTAATATTTCTAATTAAATTTTAAGTTTCCATTTTCATCGAAACAATGTGAGACGTTGAGTAGGAAAATGGTGAATCTAATACGTTTACGTTTGATATCCTCTAGTTCCATTAATAGTAACGCTGCTGTACGCGCTGGTATATGAAAAAAAAACAAAGACGTTTCGTTTTCAATGACATTTGCGAGAGTAAATAACGGCGATGGGGAAATGAATGACCTTGAACGAGCGGGAATTCTCTTTGATAGAGGACCAAGTCGACTACCAGAGTACATAAACGACGATCGTTATCGACGTAGGTGGGCCCGAAAGTGGGGCGCGGATAGATCTCATCCTGGCGATCTTTCTCCTTCTCTCTTTATCCTTCTCTCTCTCTCTCTCTCTCTCTCTCTCTCTCTCTCTCTCTCTCTCTCTCTCTCTCCTACTTACCGATAGCATGCGCGGGCTTTTCGATCGTGATTCACGTGGAATACGAATCATTACGCTCTCGATAGAAAGAAAGAAAGAGAGAAAGAGATAGAGGTTCCATTCTTCGGAAGGCGTTTAAAGCCGTCGATAATGGCGGAGTTTCACATGGTGGATTCATCCACGCCACGTGAGGAGGAATGAAATTTACTGCGTCGTTGACACGTGAGAAAGGATCGAGAGATGTCTAGAGAGAGAGAGAGAGAGAGAGAGAGAGAGAAAGAGAGAGAGAGAGAGAGAGACGAAGCCGATTCCTAGCGCGGTGTGCTCTCGAAGAGGAAGAAGGAGAACGTCGATGCTCTCTCGCTACTGCCGCCGCCATCGTGTTGCTCTCCTGGCTCCGGTGCTTTACGTGGGAAACTAGAAAAGGATCGATCGACGGATAGCTACTCCAATTATCGTAGGAGGAACACGAATTAATTAGCGGCCGGTATCGATCCACCGGGTCAAACTCGTACCTTTTTCCTTCCCTCTCTCTCTCTCTCTCTCTCATTTTCTATTCTTTCCTCTTGTTCATTCTCGACCTCCCTTGGCGTTCCATGGCATTCGCCTTAAAATCAAGTAGCGCGAGCCTTTAAAT
Source organism: Dolichovespula sylvestris (assembly GCA_918808275.2). NCBI lineage: Eukaryota > Metazoa > Arthropoda > Insecta > Hymenoptera > Vespidae > Dolichovespula > Dolichovespula sylvestris. Next base: position 9,429,934 of record OU964969.1, on the reverse strand, counting down.
GTAGGTAAGAGAAAAGTTTCGAATAGGAAGGGCGCCGGTCGCGGGCAGGTGCGGGCTCCGTGCTAGTCGATCTCTCTCTCTCTCTCTCTCTCTCTCGCTAGACCCACGGGACCCCATGGGAGCCTTCCTTCGAAGGAAATCCCGACGAAGGGGGGCTGAGAAACTCGGTGGACCACCTTGCGGTCATTCCATGGGAAATGCGACCCCGTCGATCTATTATAACAACTCTAACGCCAGCGAAGATCTATTTCCTACGAGGCTGTCTTCCTTTTATAATATGACTTTTCCTTCCGTCCTAACGAACAAACCTTTGACGTTTCTCGCGGAGGCAGCCCTCCTCTTTCGACATGTCACTCGGTTTTTTTTTTTTCCTTCAATGGAAACTTTTACAAAAACATCGAGCGAATCTAGACATTATCGTATTAAAAACTCAAGCGCGGGATCTATTAGTGTATATATATATATATAACATGGCCGCGCGAGACTTATTAAAATGCAAATGAACTTTCGACCTAATAGATGTAACGCCAATGAAAATAGAATTTCGATAAGACTCGAGGCGAGTGGGGCAAGTGCAAGAGTGTCGGATTCGTAATACGATCCGATGGAGGAGGACTAAGAGTTCGTCGATGGAGCAACGTCGAAAACACTTTCGCACGCCCCTGAGGTATAATCGGTGTTCACCTGTACGCGGGAAAGAAAGTAGTAGATGGAACACGGAGTCTACGTAGGAACGGAAAGGTGAAGTCTCGCTGGGGTGGGATGGGGAGGGGGGAAACTGTATAACGTTCCAGGCACCAGTAAGACATGTCGTTGGTAAAGCTTCCTTTCTTCTCTTTCTCCCATTCTCTCTTTTCATTTCTCTACCTCGCAACGATAGCGCGGTCCGCATTTATTTCCCACATAGAAACAGACAATCGAGTTACGCGTTAACAAATGACAAGAAAGCAAAGAGTTGATATTTTGTATTATATCCTTTCTCGTAGCCGTTCGACTATAATTTTATTCCTATGATCCGAAACGTAATGTCCACTTTATGATTAAAGACATTCACGAGGGAGACAATACGTCGATAATGACGTATCGATGTGAAAGGACACGTCGAAAGTCATCGCGTCTCGTTATTCGGCCCCGAACGATTTCTCCGGATTTATTCTAAAGTTCATACGCGCGATACGCGAGATCGTGTCGTTCATTTTTTCGTTCGACGTGCCTCGAGAGTGATCGAGGAAAGGCGAAGAAGAGAGAGAGAGAGAGAGAGAGAGAGAGAGAGGAAGAGAAGGAAGCTTCCCGAGTACGACGATAATGCTATCATTGTGAGAGGATCGGCGAAGGTGGCACGAGAGTGCGCGCGAGGGCTCCGTCGTCGTGTCTTCGAAGAGACTCGCCTAATAAAATCTGAATACACGCGGAGGCCTCCCGTTCCGATGGCATGCCTGACACCAAGACAATCGCCGATGATTGCCGTTAAGGAGGATAATGGATCCTCGCTATCCCCTTCCTATTCTTTTCTCCTCGCTTCTCGGTGCTACTCTCTCGACTCCCGTCTTCTCCTCTCTCACCCACTGCACGTAAGGAACGCGCAATTTCATTCTAATTGATCATCCGTTCGCGTCAACACATTCCTCATCTCCGTCTCTCTCTCTCTCTCTCTCTCTCTCTCTCTCTCCTTCTTCATCGTCACGTCAGCTTAAACAAATACGCACGTAATAACTCGCAAACATATCCGTCTACGATCGATAATTCACGATCGACGAAGGTATTGCATAATTACACGTTCGATCATCGAGCATACCCTGTCTATTTTCGATGTTAAACATTTGCGTGTTACCTCAGGAAAGTCTACGAAACGTAACGATAGAAGGTTACGAATAAAAAAATATTCCTTTTGTAAGCGTAGGCTAAGTCTAAGTACGATTAAACGAAAGAATAGTAACCGATGAATTGGCACGTGCGAGCGTTAATTATCGTTAAAATCAATACACCGGAATAATTTCGGAGAGATCGGAATTGATGAGTTTGAAGAAGGAAAAAAAAAAATAAAGAAGGAGAACGAGAAGAAGGTCGTCGACCTTCTCTATCCCCTCGCCCTCGCCCTCGCCCTGCCCCCCCTCCCCCCTCCCCCTTCCCCCTATTCACGTGTATAATATCCACGATCTCGAGGCTTCTCCCACCGGGCACTTTTTATCCAGCTTCCGGCTGGAGATCCCTACGGTGTGTACGGTGTCGGCGCACCGGAAGCGTTTAGGCCTCGTCACGCTTGTTTTAATTACGTGAACAGGCAACCGTCTCTCCTTCTTTCTTCTCTATCCCGTGTACACACGCATACGGGCTCGCGCATCTATCGCTCGCTCTTACTCTCTAACACGTATACGTCGATGCGCGACTGGATAGATGGTAAATAGGTACTCGTTTCGACACCTGGCACAAACCCAACGCATACCCCGCACACCGTACGAGGGAATTAATTTTTCGGATTAGGTTATCGCATCCTAGTCGACCTGCTGCCGACGCCGCGCTACCTATTTCGCCAAGGAACGAGGTTAAGACCGGCTAAGCAGCTTTGTGTTAATGAAGTTCCGGGAGGAGACGGGCCACGAGGCTTTTTTACCCCTTCTACGCCTGCCTCTCTCTCTCTCTCTCTCTCTCTCTCTCTCTCTCTCTCTTACCCCCACCTACTTCCACCAGGATCATTAAGTATTCAGTGCTACTCGCGCGTGCGTCTTACGCATAAAGGCAACGCACTTGAAGATAATGTCGATAATATCGTAACCGTGTAATTGACTTTAACGTCAATCCAACGTCCATTGGATCGCTCGTAGGAGACGTTTCGCTATGCTCGATCGTTATTCTCATTATGGAGATAGCGACTTTGTTGGTTCCGCTGCGATGACGACGACGACGACGACGACGACGAGAGGATAATCCATCGTGCTCGAGTCGAGTCGAGTCGAGTCGCGCGGTTCGTTCCGTCTGGAAAAGAAAAGATAAAATCATGATTGATTAAACACAATTCAATGAAGTACAATAAACTATTACTAAAGTTTAATCTTTAACTCTTTGACTCGATATACCATATAAAGGATGCAATAACGAATATTCCGTAGAATTCGACTTTCATTTTATCGTTTCTAGTCGTATCGTTGTTCCTTAGAAAATTTGACCGATGACGGTTGCCATTCTTAAAGAGACTATCTCGCGAATAATTAAATGGAAAGTTTTAAAGGCAATATTCTCCGTCTCTTTATGCGGCCGATAAAGCACTTGACGTACAGGCGTCGAAAAAAAATGCTAATTGTAATGATCACGCTAATGGGAATTAACCACACACGGTGCTACGAGAGGACGTTTGCGGTTCAGCCACCCCGGCGCGGCGCGGACTGGCTCACGACGTTCTCTCTCTCTCTCTCTCTCTCTCTCTCTCTCTCTCTCTCTTCCTGGTACGAATATGCCGCGCGTGGATCTTAGGGGGTCTTAAGAGAGCATCGCAAGAGGAATAACTTTCGTAGCAATCGCATGCTGCGAGGTCGTAGGTACTCGCCGGTAAAACTCGATCGTAAAACTTTCGTGGAATGTCATTAAAAGCTTGCGACGGGATGTCGATTAGACGAAAGTATCGAGAAATTTTTCTAACGAGTCAAAGATAAAAAGAAAAAAAAAAAAGAACTAACGATTCTCGGCTATATCCATCTATTGTATCTCGGGGAAAGTAAACGTTTCCCACGAAAACGAGGGTTGGTTTACCGACGTTGCTCGGACCAACAAATTCTAACGAAAACGTGGAATGGAAGAAGAGGTTATTTTATTCTCTCTCTCTCTCTCTCTCTCTCTCGACTCGAATAGGCGCGCTGATCTCGTGTCGGACAGAAACGAAATCAAGCGCGAGCGAGTACGAGCCGTCGTCTCCCTCCCGCCTCCGCCCCCGTCCTCGGGAGTGCAGGCACCCTCGATCTTTTCTTATTTTTCTTTATCGGTCCTTCCATAAGGTGGATCCTTCTTTCGTCTTGGCGGTAGTACTATCCGTTTCATCGGCTCATTGTCTTCCCCGTCCTATACCTTGTCTATTTGCACGCGAATCCTTTGAAGAAGCCGCTGCCACTTTTTCGTAGTTACCGCTGTTAAACTAAGCGAGAGGCATTCTTACCGCAAGAAGGCGAGCGAGCAGGCTTGCTTTCTTGGGTTCTCGTGGTCGGTGTACACGTAGTATAGTCTAGACTGGATAGGTATATCCTGGACCTTGTTTTCAGGTCGGCATACGAGAAGGTCAGCGCCACGCTTTGTACCAAGTGGGTTAAGTTACTCGAGCGGGAATTCCTTGAAAAGATGCTTCTCGTGATGCGCTTTCGGTACGTCCCGCCCTGGGCTTACAGGGTAGATCCTTCGCGATACGAGATCAAAGATAATAAGTATTTTGAGTAGGTTATATCGTAAAACATCAGTGCCACGTTAAACACAACGAATTCTAAATGTCGCCTAGGTGTCCCAATTTTTTTCTTTACACCCTTCCTTACCATCCTATTTTCTTCTCGCTTCTTACTTTCGTAAATGATTTTTTTTCTTCTACTTTCTTATGCCCTCTTTCGTCTGGTTCTTCGCGTTTGAACGCGGTCAGAGGGCAAACACAAAAATGATCCCACGGTCCCTTTGAAACGGCAGCATCCTTTATTACCAGACGTTTGATTCAGTATCACGCCTCGCTCGCACGAATCTCCATGCTCCTTTTCACAGGACGTAGAACGCTTAACATATGAAATAGTCTCGTAAGGGATGAATGGAGGCGCGTTGCTTTTGTCGGAATTATTTCTTCTTCTTCGTCGTCTTTCTTTACCAGCAAGACGACAGGTTCGCGCTATCACGTGGGTGAGGTCACGCTCGGACACGTATGCCTGCACGCATAAACGCCTTATTATAGTCCTTACGCTTTGGTATTCTCCTTGAAAAAATCGTCAAGAATAATATTCTCCTCTCTTCGTCTCTTCTCGTGAATATTCCGGGCAAGCATGGGACGATTCTAAAATAAGTATTGTTCTTACGAAGATCCGAAAACGAAAGAGATAGAAAACTACAACAACGATTTCTTTTTAATAGAACCGAGAGGCCGAGACAGAGAGCCAGAGAGAGAGAGAGAGAGAGAGAGAGAGAGAGAGAGAGAGAGGGAGAGAGAGTCTTTAGTCGATACACGTCCATTTGGCTAGCAACGAGAGATACGCATCGCATGCTCTTTAAAGGGGGTCACTTATCCTGCATCGTACAAAAATGCCTTTTGCCCATTGAACGGACGACATGGAGCGTGCAGAGATCGACGGAGATCGAGACGTTCGTTGCGAGAAACGTCGTGCCGGTTTCTTTTTCGAGACTCCACCACTTGACTCTCTTAGACTGGCACAATGACGCAACGGAGGACTTGCGAATTTCTTTTCTCTCTCTCTCTCTCTCTCTCTCTCTCTCTTTTCTTCTTCTTTTTTTTCAACGTGTGTACTGTATATACCCCTTTTCCTTCCCCTCGACAAAACAGCGTGCCCTTTTTCTTTCTCCTCCTCGTAGTTGCATCGATCGACGAGCCGTAGCGATCGCCCTCGTTCTTCTTTCGCGTTCCAAATGCGGGTTCATTATTTTCAGGTTTCGAACGTGCCCGCCGAGATTATGGGACTTTAGGGAGGAAAGAAGAAGAGGCTTTAGGGGTTGCCGAACACCGGGGTGGCATTTTCGCGGCAACACAAGTATCGTGGATCAAAGAGAGAAAGAAGCACGAGCAGGCCTGAGAGTACGCGTCATCGGGCAACCGGACAAGTGCCTTCTCTTGTTCCCCGAAAGCCACCGAAAGTAAACGTCAACGGCCATTTAATTGGTATTCGACGATGCGTTTTTGATTCGATCGCGACTACCGACCCTCGGCCACCCGGGGAGACGACGAAAATCGCTTTTTCGCGTGGTTCGTTACCTTCTATAATATTTCTTTCTTGTCTCCACGCAAGACCATCGTTTTAGAGAATGATATAATCGAGAGTAAACTATTTTACACCTATATATACACCTATATATATATACACCTATATATATATATAAATATATATAGGTGTATATATATATATATATCCTTTTTCTTTCTCCTTTCATTCGATCCCTCTCTTTATATCCTTTGTGAATTGTTAGCTCGACGTAATCTCCGCTTCGAAAAGGAATAATTCTTCTTATTCTAGAAAGCACGTCTCGATGCAGCCTGCATTTCCATACCGGTGGCAGTATGCGAGCGAGGCGCTAAAATAGACGGAAGAATTTTTTTATTATAAAAAGGACCGAGCGTAGACGCATTATGCTTTAATCCCCGATGTAAGTCTCGCTCGTTCGACAATACCGTTCTCTGATTTCGATCTAGAAAAAAAAGAAAAGAGAAAGAAAGAGAGAAAGAGAGAGAGAGAGAGAGAGAGAGAGAGAGAGAGAGAGAAATCTGTAGGAGAGCAAAGATCGAGTAGGTAAGTACCGAAAACGTGGTAGGGCCGGCCGGTTGGTTGGTTGGTTGGTTGGTTGGCCGGTCGTGCGACTCTCAATGCTCGCGTCCGCGGTAGAAAATTAAGACAGAGAGTGGCTTTTGAAGAGCGGCAAACTGTATTATGATGAAAATTCGTAGGGAGCTATTTCGATTCGACGACGTCGACGACGAGCTTCGATCCTGTCGTTGCCCTCGCTCCTCGAGATCTCCCGTACGAGATACGATAAGATCTCAACGGTCGAAACGCCGAGAGCAATGAAAGCTTCTCTCTTTCTTTCTTGCCCTTAGGAAAGGAACCTAAGAGTAAAAAGCATGCCGTTAACAATAGTCAAGTGTCGTGATTTGTGTCACGACTAGGGGTGCATGCGCGCCTTTCCTTTTTTCTTTCCATCCTTCCATCCTTCGTTCCTTCGTTCCTTCCTTCCTTCGAGTCTTAATTAACCCTCGTTCCCACGTGACTTCTTAGTCCCGTGGCAAGAGGGGGGTCTTTCCTTCGCGAACTCGTAACGTACTTTTCTACGCTCCGTTAAACATCGCTAAAAAGGAACGAGATCAAGGAGCCCTCCCCTTTCGAGTCAACCGAATCACTTGCCACGTATCGTCACCTGCTTTTCTAAGCGCGCTAACAAATTATTATTAGACGATAATCCGCTCTTTTCCGTTTCCTATGTCATAACGTAGACAAGGGGGAGAGAGAGAGAGAGAGAGAGAGAGAAAGGTATCGGAAAGTTTGACGGTAAAATGAAATTGGTACCCCCGGCAAGAAGGGAACGGATACTATATTTAAACCGTATTAAAGCAAGTGCGAGAAGCGTTTACCTGGATAGGTCGAAGGTAATTCTCAACGTGCACGCAACGAGGTCTAACCACATATACGATAGAGGGTGTTGTCTATTCATTACGCGAACGCCTTTTGCCACGTAAACGTATGGTTTAATGGCTCAATATTCCAACGGCTATCATAGATCACGGGCCAGCGTATGGGGTCGGCACTTCCTCGCTCCCACGTAACACCAATATTGTTTCCACGAATGGCGAGAAATGTGCCGGTGGCGTCATGAAGCCCTTTTTCTTTCCTCTCTCTCTCTCTTCCTCCCTCCCTTCCTTCCTTCCTTCCTTCCTTCCTTCCTTCCTTCCTTCCTCCTCCCTCCACGTCGTTTATTTCCCTTTCTCTCTTTCCGCTCATCTCTCTTTCTGCGGCAGAGTTAAGCGTTCGTCCACTGGCGTCAGAGTAATGGCAACTATTAGGGTAAGTACCGTCTTAGCCTCGAGGAACGAGCCCGAGCATCGCTGGACCGCTCTGAAGCATCCTCTCGACCTGCTCCTCCTCGCGTTTATTATACCAAATAAAGCGAAGGAGGCGTGTATCCATTCGTATGGTCCTTGACGTTTAACAATTCCAGTCCCCTCCCCTCCCCTCCTCCCCCGCCCCGATCCCCGTCGTCTCTCCATTCTCCCTCTCTCCTTCTCACTATCCATATCTCTCCGTATCTTGCACGCGCGTTCGATGCGCCTCATGAAGATAAATGCCTCTTGGCATTAATAACAGCTTTACACCAGAGTTCCGAACGCGTTAACTCGAAATCGTCGCTTCGATCGATCTTACCTAGAGCAATATACTTGTAAAGGTCTCGATTCGCGATCCAAAGTAACCTCGCAGATAACCTCGTAGAGAGACGAACGCGTACGACGAAGACAAGGACGCGATACGCGGTAGGAAAATGCGTTTCCAAGCAGGTACAGGACTTTTGACCTCCGGCAGATGAGCTGCTGTCCCGGCCTGTAATCTCGCGAAAGAGAAGGGAGAGAGACGAGGGCCACCGAGAAGAGTCCCCGTCGTCGGCAATTTGAACTCCGTCTCGTAGGAGAAACGGTGGCAACGGCAGCAGCCCTTTTACCATACCTTACCGTAGCTCCCGTCGAAGCAAGCGAGTAATGGAAACCCCATGTTAGCACGTTCGAGTCCGGGCTTCCAGCTCGTTTCGACCCCATGAGAACTCGGCCTAAGTCAAATCTACGGTAGCCGGCGTATTTGGTTTCGACCAAACAGGGGAAATTCTCTCGGAAACTATGCTCTCCGGCTTTTTTGTGTGCCATCGACCTTTCCATTCTTTATACGCTTACAAATCGTTTCCTCTCCATTAATCGAGTATACTTGCGATGTAAAGGAGACGACGAAAAGAGAAATACGGCGTAAGTCTCCACGATCTTTACGTATTATATACCGTGCGAAACTTTTATTGTAATCGATCGGATATTTATAGGAAAACGATTAAAAAAAGAAACAAATGGGCGATAACGAATGTTACATAAAATGTATCGAAACACGAGGATCGCAGATCCGTTGCATAATCGAATAGGAAGGATCGAGAGAAGGAACGAGTCGTTTCGTATAATTCGAAATCGATGCTCTATCGTTTCCAACAACGTGGATGGCAAAGGTGTATCCGTCGTGATTCGTTCGATCTCTGAAGGGAACAATTACAAGAGGCGGTAGTCGTTAGCCTATGCCCCCCGTTAGTATGCGCTTCGTCACACCTGACTGCTCGCGCACATGCGCCCGTAGTCGCCGCCGCTTCTCGACGTCGACTCGCAGCGTAACGATCCGTACCGTTGCGTTTCGTAACGTCTGCCGTTTACTGATAGTAAAGAGAAACGTCGAAAATCCCGTTGGCGATCGTTTCGACTTTGACGACACACCGATCCAGATCCGTCCATATTCTTTTCTTCATCCTCTTCGGCCTCCCACCCCCCCCCTCCCTCCCTCCCCCGTCCCGTACGATTTCAACGAGCTCGATCGAAAAATTCTTTCTATTCGATAGATCCCTTTCATTCGGAGCGAAAAAACAATGTGTCAATAATCGGATAACATCGATAATATTTTTCTTTAACGCCTTCGCCCGTTTAATTTACTTTCGAAAGGATTTTTCGTAAGGAAGAGAAAGAAGAAAGATGTTCGCGTGTCTCTCGTCGAACTTTCGCTCCAACGATGGAACGTCACGAAAGTATCCACGAAGCTCGCGGGAGAGCTTATGCAAAGGCAATATGGCGGGCGTGTCTTGAGATGATTGAACGACCGACCGACCGACCGACCGACCGACCGACCGACCGACCGACCTCGTATTTTGTATTCATAGAATTGCCTGGGAACTGCGATGGGAGCAACGGCGATGGAGTATCATGGAGAGTATATTCGCTACCTCTTCCCTCTCTTTTCTCCATCGCACGAACCTTCCGAGCCCTCCAGGCTCACAGCTTGACCCTTCTTACTCGGCCGCCGAAGCTCTCTTCCGTCACGAACGTTTCTAAATACTATATTCGTTATGTACAACAAACGCATCGTATTAATTACATCGGCCGTCTTGTCAAACTTGAAACGAATCAGTTAGGGAACAACGCATAACGATCGGCTTATCGCTGAAATCGGGCTCGATCGATCACGAACGCGTAACAGGATCGAGAATCGAAAGAAGGAGAACGCGTTTTAGCGCGATCGCGATACGCTCGAAGGCTCGAAGAGAACCCCTCGTGGATCCTTCATCCGAAAGAGCTGCGATCCTTTCTTTTTGCCTAACGCGATCTATCGAGCGATCGTAAAGAGCGGTCGATCGTCGATACCGATGCAGAGGTTGGTTATTGATGAGACAACGCGTCGAGGCGCAGGCGCGAGCGAGCTGCTTTTGGCTTAAGTTACCTACGATTTGTATGACATTCGATCCCTCGCCCACGCGTACGAGGTTCCGGTACTCCGTCCTCGTCCACCCTCTCCGCAAGACCCATCGCCTCCTCCTCCTCCTCCTCCTCCTCCTCCTCCTCCTCCTCCTGCACTTTTGCGTGGCAGCGATTCTTCCTCGGAGACGGTGCACGCCGAGTCGCCGGCACACGTCGAATACCCGTTCGACGGCTCTATTTATTTCTGTAATTCACCTTATTTATACGGAGCTACCCGATGAACCTCGACTCGATCGTGTTCCGAGCCTTGTATACCTGTCACCGTTGATAATTCGCATTAACTCTCCGGCGATACGAAGAGTAGAAGGGCTCTCGAGTCGTTTCTAGGTGCGAAGGAGGGAAGAGATAGAGAGAGAGAGAGAGAGAGAGAGAGAGAGAGTCTCGAACGCGATCAACGAACGTAGATGCTGCGAGGGAGAAGCAGCTGCAGCTCGTTCCTCCTACAGCTGCGATATCGACGACGGCGACGCACCAATACGAAAGATATCGCGTCGTCATCTTTCGTCCTCTTGATTCTTCCAATTGCGTGGGACTTCTTTAAACCAGAGGAACATTCGTCTTTGGCTTCGCTTAAAATTAGTCTCGCGCTCGGCGATGCGAATCTAGTAGCCGATCGATACGATTTGTCTAAGCTTGGATCTTGATTAAGCGTTCAACCACTTTATCTCTTTCTCCTCGACGATATTTTATATCGACGTGCTCGAGAGAGAGAGAGAGAGAGAGAGAGAGAGAGGGGGGGAGAAGGAGACGAAGAGTTATCTTTGATCGATGCGAAAAGTGAAACGCAAAGTATTTCCTGTTTCGAAAAAAATTGTCGAGTTTTCAGATCGAGTTGGAGATACGTGTCATCGGCTGTGCCGCTATGATATCGCCTTCGGAACGTGCCAGGTTTACGATCGAACGAGAAAAGGAACTCCTTTATAATGTCCGCGTTGACTCGCTCCTAAATTATATTGATCACCGACGGCAGCGACGGCGGCACAACGCGTTCCATGTCCCACCCCCGATCGCCGTGTGTGCCACTAGTGTCATTCCGCATTGTTCGACGTTATAACAGACGCGCGGCCGCGTGCAGGAAATTCGATATTTCCTGCACACAATGCGCCCGTCGTTCACTCTCTCTCTCTCTCTCTCTCTATATATATATATATATATATATATATACACACACACACACGCGCACACATATCGCTCTCTTACTTTTTTTGTCTCCGACGATAGTACAGCCGACTTCCCTCGTTATATTCGCTCGGAAAATCGTTTACGCCCACTCTCCCTCTCCAACCCTTCCGGCTATGTAGGGCAACGGGTCAAACACCGCCGAAGAAAAGGAGGAAGAGGAAGAGGAAGAGGAAGAGGAGGAGGAGGAGGAGGAGGAGGAGGAAGAAGAAGAAGAAGAACCATGATAAACGTTTATAAATTATTAGCTTTGGTAGTGACTGTTAATCCAAAGACTTTTTGCCGTCGCTAATAATTTCAATGATATGTGGTTGGATTAGCTGAAAGGAGATTGTAAATTTCCCATGCACATTAACCTTCCAACTTCTGTAAACTTTTCGAAAGGAGGATGCCGAGGAAAGTCCAGGCATGCGCTCGAGAGACGAGCGATAGCTCGAGATGCGGTACCGGTACCTTTATTGCCCGACAGGAGTTACGTATCCAGCGCGTTCCGCGCCTCTCGGCCGGATAACTTCGTGGAGCAAAAGATAGAGAATAATGGAAGGACTTTCTACTATCAAATAGATTTATGGATATCCAGCCGTGCACCTACTACCGAAGTTTATACGACCGCTGGCCGTAGCTTCGTCGCGTTTAATCCACCGTTAACCGAGTACGGATCCTCGGCCGATATCTCGATCCCGCGTAGGCGAATAATCTTTACTACGGTCGATCATTAATTAGGATAAATGCGAAGTGATTAAAGAAGTTGCGATTAGATACAAGTTCGATGTAAATGATTTGAACGAAAGTGACTTTGTTAACGATCGACGTCGAACGTAAATGTATCGTCGTTTAGATCGACCGATCAGGTTCGAGATCGTTGGTAAAGATTCGAGAGCACGCGTCGTACGCGCACGGACGCGTTCCACCGATTGGACAATGCCTCCGCGAATGTAGGTTTATGAGAGGTCATCGAGATAGTCGGCCGTTGTCCAAGCGAGATTAGTTCGACGATGACCAATACTATTTTCGTACGTTGTCGCATCCCGAAGAGAGATAGCGAGGGAGAAAGACAAATAAAGAAAAAAATGTATAGGAGGAGGTAGGCAGAGATAGAGAGAGAGAGAGAGACTTCGATTTGGAGACCACAATTGGTGGTCAATTATTCACGAGAATGACTCGGCAGAAGGTATCCCGGCGTTTGAGCGCGATCGGAGAACAACGATACCTATCATCTAATTCTAACTCACGATTCATGGCAGAACAACGTTATTGTAACCGTTATCGTTCAGTTTCATTCCTTCGTAAAAGGGTCGTCGATCCTATCCAACGAAAGGAACACGCCGTGACCCCTTCTCCTCTTCCTCCATCCTTCTCTTCCCTCTTCCCGTTCACCTTTTTTATTAAATTAGACGAGACGTGGATCGATCCACGCTCAAAATCTAATCGTAGATCGTTCGAATGACTTTTTGCGTCGTTCCTTCTTCCTCTCTTCGCGCCTCGATCGAGCTCTAAACGAGCGCGCTAAATTCGAAAGATATGTCACCTGTCCGACTCTGTTCTCATAGGCTCTGACGATTATCTTCCATCCTGCTAAACCGGGTCCGCGTTACGAATGCTTTATTGAGAACCGATATAGACCGTCCTCCTTATCGCACTCTCATCTTGATACTTCCGTTCCTTGGACGACATAATCCGACCTTCGATCACTCCCCGATGCGTTCTCGTCTACGATTACACGATAAAAGTAATGTAAACCTGTTTCTGAATTACTGTAACCACCAAGTGCGTTCTCAACGAATCGTTCGATCTTACCAGTTTTATCCACCTTCATTAGATAATATTATAAAATGCGGAATTAACATCATTGAGTTTAGATAGGATAATATGTTTTATATCTTTTATGCCGTAATTTGACACCTGCTGCTCGGGCCATCGCTTACAGTCTGATAAAACGATTATAACATTTTCGTTATGACGGAATAAAGTTTTAAACGTGTACCGTTCGACGTCTTTCTTTCTTTTTTTTTTTTTTATGATCGCCAATTACAGTTAACTCTTCGTAACGACGACAAAGAAATAGAGTTTTTATTAGACTTCCGGTCACGCGTCCGTCGTAATAGGAAAAGTAAATTCGAACGGGGACAATTAGAATCAAATTCGATTGCGAAAATATCGAGAAGAATCGTGGAAAATCGTTAGGGTAAAAGACGTCGGTGGTTAAGTGCCCTACCAATGTTTGTCCATTTTCCAACTGTTTATTTTCAAATTAACTTTCTGCGCGACGCAACGGGCTGCCTCGTGCGCGTGTCCGGCGCGTGTCACCTGTCTGTCACGGTCTCGTGAATACACGGCACCCACCTCAACTTTCTAGAACACCCTCCCCCGAGGAGACATGGCCGACTGACCCCCAAGACCTGCTGCTGGAGACCAAAAGTATTTCACCTTACCCTACCTTCTTTCCTTACTTCCTTCTTTCCTTAAGCCGAGTTTACATATTTCGATAATACTCGTCGGTTTCGACCGTTAAATTTCAGTTAAAATTTTATCGAATTAACGTCGAAACGAATGCTAACATTTCCTTTCTTTTTTTTTTTCTTTTTTTTTTTTTTTTTTTTTTACACAACAATCGATCGACGATTTCCTTGATTCCTCGATTGTTGCCACGAAACGCTTCGATTTTTATAGCCGATCCTTCGATAGGATTCGAGCTCGTAAACGCGACGATTTATATTTATAAAAAAAAAGAAAACCGAAATACGACGTTAATAAAAATTGATAAATAAATAAAAAGGAATAGAGTTATCGAGGTACTCGAGTCTTTCGAAGGAACGTGCAAGGTAGAGTCTCGAAAGAGTCATGTGCCAAGGAATCACGCACGGACGATCGGTCGTGTCGAGTGGGGTGCGGTGCACCCTGTCTTGGGGGTGCAGGTGCAGGAGGTCTTTCCTTGGGCGGATTCATGCTTGCGTGATTCCAGGAGCCTCTGGCAGGTCCTCCGCGAAGGTCTAGAGTAGAAGACGGTGGGTTCTCCTGGCACGCGCATCGAGCAACCCACCGTTTTCGTTCCACGCGAAGGTGGAAGCACATGTGGAGGAATCATGCTCGGTTGCGTTGCCTCGCCACCCTGCAGATACACCTTGGACCTTACTTACTAACTTGCCCGCCAACCGCAGGTGGTAATGGTGAACCTTAAACCGCTCTTTTGCTCGACGGCATGGTACTTTCTTACGGAACTCGAATATCATTTACTTCGGTTATGTAAGCTTTCGTACAAAGTTTTCTCTCTATCTCTCTCCCTCCCTCCCTCTCTTTCTCTCCCTTTCTAATCGTTCTAACAAAAAAAAAAAAAAAAAAGAAAAGAAAAAAAGCAGAAAAAAAGAAAGCGGATGTAGAAGAAAAATCTCAGTTCACCAGAATCCTTCTTGACTTTCCCATTAGATAGAGTAAAAAGGTGCGTCTCTACCGTTCCAAAGTTAATAAATTAATGTCGAACGGACGGAGGAGTCTACAACGTACACAATAAGAAGCAGCAGACCTACCCGTATCCTGGCGATGGAAAAAAAAAAAGAAAAAATTGAAACAGAGGAATAAAAAGAAGGAGTCGGAGTATCGGTAGGTAACAGGAAGTACCTCAAACAAACGAGTCCGTGGGATAAGCATACAAAAGTTAAAGGGGTCGGCTAAGGTCGAACGATAAAATTAACTCGAATATTAGCATCGCGGGATCGACCGGAGCGGCCGTGTTTAATCATACACACATATAAATGTACATTAATTATGACGTTATCCAAAGCGATCTGAGGGAGGGGGGGAGAGAGAGAGAGAGAGAGAGAGAAATAGTATATAATTTCAAGTACGACATTTTTTGGCAACGTAATACGCACTCTCGATCGTAAAATAAATCAAAAATTGTCGTTGAACTTATTTTATCGTCCCAATGGTGTGACGAACGAAACGTCACGGTTTAGTCACGTCGGTCAACGTTCCGTACGTTCGTGTGCGTGAGCTGTGTGTTGGCACGCGCGTCCCGCAGGTGCCGTGCCTCGTTACATCCTTGCAGGGCGCTACCCGCACGATTTTAAAGATAACGTTGGACGTTCGTAATTATTGAGCAGATATACCCATTCTTTATGCACTCCTAGCAATACGTCTGTCAATTTTTATAGCCTGCATCCCCTTTTAACTATTTATCTATA
This sequence comes from Dolichovespula sylvestris, assembly GCA_918808275.2. Taxonomy (NCBI): domain Eukaryota; kingdom Metazoa; phylum Arthropoda; class Insecta; order Hymenoptera; family Vespidae; genus Dolichovespula; species Dolichovespula sylvestris. The sequence goes on along the minus strand of OU964969.1, from coordinate 9,414,352 downwards.
CTTTAACGCAGTCCGTTAACGAATTTGGATAACTTTTTGAAGAAAAAGAAAAGGTAATACTTTCGTACGTTCGTAGAGTTTCTCTTGTTAAAGCTCTCGTGATCGTTTTCGCCAAGCCGGTCGCACGGTGTCGAAGGATCGAACTCGATCGTGTAATTATCGGGCGCGACACGATCGTACCATTAACGTTAATTATCGGAAGCCACGGACTCTCTCCTATGGTCCGTAGTAAAACGGCTGGTCGAATGGTCGCGTGGCCGGCACGCGCCTACTCGATGACAACTTCCTCCTTTCGTACCGGAAGTTGCACTACCCCTGGCGCTCGTATAACTGCAGCTTGTATTTTACATAGATGCACCCGCCCGAACGTACGTACGTTATGTACATGCGTACATATCTCCTTGTAGTTCCGACGAGTATAATGACGATCAAGAAAAACTCGTGCGTTCGTTAAAGCGTCGAGAAGGAATATCGATCGTGTCTATGTATCGTTCGCGACATTTATTTTCGTTTAATAAATGAAATAACATATTATTACTCGTTGAAGTGTATTCAAATGTCACGTTGATTCTTATCTACATACGTTTACGTGTGACTAGTGACCTTTGGGAAAGCAAAACGAACGTAAATCCATCTGGATTGTCTCTTTGTTTGGAAAGGTGGTAATGGCAATGATTACGTTATCTCTCGTACCCTTTTATTTCCTCGGGATATATCGCAGGTGCATCGAGATCGTGCGATAGAGAACGTTTATTTACGTATTCCACGGATGGAAGCAGGTGGGTCGTCATAAAAGTTAACTTGTAAGATGATATAGTACAGGAGCCATTGCTCCGTAATGCGGCACGGACGCGATGCGGGAGCTGTGCCGTAATAAACACCGCTTTATTATGCGACCTCGGTTACGCTGCCCTTTTAGAAATAAAGATACGCAAGAAGATATTCGATATATCGCGTCGTTTATCGCGTCGATCCGATGCCGTCGTCCTTGCTCGAGCGCAGACTTTTTGTCGATCGCGCGCCACGTCTTCCTCGGGTTCGGCGTGCGTCGTAAATTTTCCTCGAAGTTTATAGATTCGTTGCGGGGTTTCTAAGAACGTCGAAGAAAAATTCCATTGGCAGGGCGAAACGCGTTTGATAGGAGCGGGGGCGGGAGGGATTGTCAACGGGCGAGAGACTCTTTAATGAAAAGCCCTAATCGTTAATAAAGTTCTCCTTGTTTCTTCAGCGATCGATAGCGAAGGCTCGCTTCTCTTCGTCACACACAGCGCCAGGGGAACTTTATTCGAGAATAAAAAACCCTTGCGTTTCTGGAAACGTTCGGCCTTCACCGAACTCATTTGCAGGAGATAAAGTACGAAGTTGATCGTTCATAAAACAAGCCATCCAATAATTTAAGCGTAATCTCTCAATTTATGAGAAATCTCGGTGTAACTCTCTTCGAATGCATTAAGAGCGAGCGAGCGAGCGAGCGAGCGAGCGAGCGAGCGAGCGAGCGAACGAGCGAGAAGGAGGTTCGACGACCCGGCTGACACGGGTGGTGGCCGTCTCTCCTCCAAGTGCCTTGCCTTTCAAGGACAAAGCTCGACCTCCTTCCCGATCGTTTCCTGCTTCATGCTCGGGATTCCGTATTTATTTTAAGGCCTCTACTCCTTCTTCATCTTCTTCTCGGCGTTCTCTCTCTCTCTCTCTCTCTCTCTCTCTCTCTCTCTCTCTCCAAAAGGCATACCACGAGGAGTATCCAAGAGGAAGAAGAGAAGACGGTAGAAGGAGGAAGAGGATTTGCACGGTATCGCTAATGTAAAAATACGAAAGTCGACCTTTCTCGTGGCAAGAGCGATGGCGAGGTACCGCTGTTAAATCAACGATGAGATTGAGATGCAAATGCAACCTCTACTCTCGTGTTCTGACCGCGAGAATAAGGAGGAGAGAAATGGCGCTCGGGCAAAAGAAAGGGAAAAGAAATCGCGAGTCGAACGGATAAAGGAGGATAGAAAGAAAATGTCGCGATTTCTACAATTAACATTCATAATGTCTCCGTATCCTCTCGTCGTCTCGGCATCGAGACTCTCTTAAAACTTGAAATTCGATGGCGATAATTCAATCGGCATCCCGCATCCACTCGCTCCTCCTTATTCTCCTCGAGCTACGCTCGGGGAACAACTTTATTGAATTTCGCGGGCTTCGCCGATATCTCGCAATAATTCATTCGTGCGATGCGACTCCCGCACCCTTCTACTATCGCGGCCGCAATCGGTCGAGGAAGAAGAGGAAAAGGAGGAGGAGGAGGAGGAGGAGGAGGAGGAGGAGGAGGAGAGGAAGAAGAGGGAGCCCGAAGGCAAAGTGTGCCAGACCGTTGCCGTTGCCGTTGCCGTTGCCGATGCCGATGCCGAAGCTGCCGTTGTTGTCGATGCTGTCTCGAATCTTACATATAAATCAGTCCGTACCACGCGTGTGCGTCCTCGTCCGTGTCGTCGATATTCTGATGCTTTATAATCCATAATTCATAATGCAACGTTTATTTAACCCTGAATGTCATTTTGATTGAGAGACGAATTGCGGAAGGGGCAGCAAGTCTTGCGGTTCTTTCATTATCGACGTCCATCTTATCCCTATCCTTTTATACGACTTGAGCTTCGACGAGGAAAAAGAAAACAAAAAGCAAAAAAATTAAATACGAAATAGACCTTAGGAACAATCGGTTCGAACAACTAACCGTCTTGGTTACGAGTCCGTTCTCGTTCATCTCGCAAATTTCGTATTTGAAGAGTACGGTGTGCGTGTCGTCGCCGATATACGTCGTTCTCGCGTTCACTTCTCTCGTGGTAAAGAGTTCGAAACTTTTCGTGGTGAATACGCCGGTGATCAGACCGAACCACTTTGCCTCGGCTAGATCTACGCGATGAACATTAGAAATAGATCGAGCAGAGGAAAGATAGCTCGAGCCGATCGATAAATCTCGTACTTGCCTGCGTTCAAAGATCGATCGATCATTATATTACCCTTGGCGATCATGTCTATGGATTTATCTAGAAATTGACAGCCGTATCCAGTGAATATGATCTCTCTCTTTTTATTTGACAGTATCATCTGAAAATCAAGGAAAATTGTTCGCGGTGACAACCGGCCGACGTGAATATATTTTACCCGTAAATTCGGCGAGTCCGGTTGCCTCTTTGAAAGATTCCTTTCCAGATTTAAAAACTTCTCGTTCGTTTTTTCTTTCACGACGAAATTGGCGAGAGGCCCGAGTATCTTGACGATCTCCTCGGTTACGCAAAGGCACTCGATCTAACGGCATCGACATTGAATCGTGTCGCACGATTAACGACAAACGTTAATTAGATTATATTTACCATCGACTCGGTCGGTACAAAAATATATCCGATTTTATAAGCATTCGTATCGAGAATGTACGGGATATGCATGTAACCTTCTTCAAATTCATCGGCCAATTCCGGTCCCACGATATTCCAACAAGTGATGAGATTAAGATCCTTCGGTATAGACAATTTCTTTTTCCTCTCGATCGTTATTATACCCTTCCCCACTTCGTTCCCAATTTGCGTCGATTTGTTCTGCACCATCATGATCGGCCCGATCCTTTACACCACGAACGAATTAAAAAAGCATTTTGGATCGTAGGAGAGTTTCTCGTGACGGCGCATCGTTTTCCGGGGGGAGGGAGGGGGGAGGCGGTGCGGTGCGGTGCGGCGGGGGTGCGGGGGGGAGGGGACGAGAAAAAAGAAAAAAAGGAAAAAAGAAAAAAGAGGAAAAGAAATATCTTCGAAAGGTTTGTCGATTCGTTGTTACGAGTGGATCGCGCACGTGTCCGCGTATGGATTCACCAAATTTGTACTTCGGAATGAGAAAGACCGCGTGGATAATTTCGTGGCACAGCACGAACGCGAGAGACCTAAATCGAATCAAGCGATATTGGGAAGAGGGATCGATCGATCACTCGACTCGTCCTTTTAGACGGCGTAAGTACATCGAGGTTCGGCCATTTGTAATCATTAGCGCCATGGTATCCGTTGCCACGGCTTGTCTTATTATGTCATTTCGCTCGATTCGTTTTCTCTTTCCTTTCTGTCGACTCTATATACGCGCTCGTACGTACGTGGCATACGTCATCGCGTGGGCGCGCGAGCACGCGTTTATTGTTACCATAAATTGTACTAGGTATCGATATTAGAAACGATTTCACGAAGGATCGAACACGTTCGGGAAGACGACTCGTCGATAACGCGATCGTCCCGATATCGCTAATGTTTGTCTTACATCGAAATTATATTTTATTCCCGTTAAAAGCGACTAAAGATGTCGAGCAACGACATCTTTATCCGTCGGTACTAGCGCGAACATGCCGGAGAGTAACTGTAAAGCCGAGATAGCCGTAGAGGATTTTTCGAATACTATTGTAAAAAGTATCCTCGACAAGGAACCAGTCCTCGAATCAACCTGCGATCCACCTCTCGGAGAGCACGAGTCACGAGCTTTCGATTGCGACCTTCCTAGTCGCGCGAGGCATACGACTGGTTCTTAGAACCGAGCATCGTCGCGTTAGGTGTGCTGCAACCCTTTCGAGTAGTAAAATACTCTACAGTATTGTATCCGTACCGCGATATTTAATTCGCGGAATGCGATAAAGACGCGAATATGTGGATTCGCGGGAGTACGAGGCGAGCGCGAAATTAGTGTCGCCGACCAACCGAGACCCTCTTGAATTTAAACGATCCACGTAGATACGATCGATGGACGAGCCGGGGAAAAGGGAAGAAAATTTCTCTCCTTGCTTTTCCGATCTCGACCTTGGAAGGTAAGATTCACGAAGTTAACTAACTCCTCGCCCTACGATAACCATAACGTAAGGTATCGCGTTCGTATCTCTCCCATCTTCTCGGTTGAATCGATCGTCGAAAAAATATCTAGGTAATAAGTACGCGCTCGCGCGTTTAAAAGTCAATATGTGCTCGGCGTTATTAGTACGAATTAACGGTACGTCTGAGATTACACGATAAAGTTTAATAAATGATTTTGACATAACGACTCGAAGATTTATCGCGTCGATCGTTCATCTTGGGTCTAGACTACCTACGACTTCATATCGGATCGCCAAGATAATTAGCATGGATCGTGTTTCCTCTCCGGCGAGAAGGATCGCATGGAATTGCAACGGTGTGGTGGCATCGATAAAACATCGTCGCGGAGTGACGCGGTAGCATCGCCGAGACGGCCGCCCGGTTTCGCGGATGAGCCTTAAATTTCCGGGCTGGCAAATTGAAACGGCCCTGGGCCGTATCGCGATATTGCTTATGGTACAAATTTAATAAGGCGCCCGCTGGGGCCGCCAGTTACCATGCTAATATCATCCACCACATCGCCAAGGTACTGCCTCTCCACCTGACTCCGACTCTCTCGGAGAAAAAGAAGAAAAGAAACAAAGTAAAAGGAGGAGGAGGAGGAGGAGGAGGAGGAGGAGGATAAGAAGGAGAATACGAAAGAGACGGGTAAAGACGAGCAGGACGTATGAGGAAGATGGTGGTGTACACGGCGAGTCGAGTCACTCGTAACCCGTAATGTTATGGCACTGCCCACCGCGAGAGGGGCCTTAAGGGGCCTTCGTCCCGTGGTCTTTAGTGCCAAATTGGTTATGCGAACGCTTTACGACACGGCGAGTCGATATTAGTCGAATGAATTACATAAATTATCTTTAGAGTTATCTCGAACGACAACCAACGCCGACGACGAGGGTTCGAATGAAAGGAAGGATGTGTCTATAAGAAGTACGCCTCGTAGTCTCGTTCTCGAAAATATCCAAGAGAATCAGTCAAGATCGCGAACGCGTAACTCTATCGGGAGGACCATCCCACGGCATCATCTCGCAGAGGGTCCACTCTCATCCCTCGTCACTTTATCCTCCCGCGGAGTTTCGCGTGTAAGTACCTACCGCATGTTTATACTCTCTCGTGTTCGGACGCTCACCAACGCGGTAATCTCAACGCGTGTCCTTCGTTCCTTCCAAATAAGACGACGAGTGGGTGAGGGTCGTGAGGGAAGTGTACGAAAAGGTGAAGAGACAGAAGGAGAGGGGAAAGAGAAATCGAGTAGGAACGTTTTTATTAGTCCTCGCCGGAGTCCTCCGCGGGAGGTCCTACGTACGCATAAAATGGCCGAGAACGGACGACCGCCTGGATTTCGTCGGTCGTACCTTCCCTCGCACTTTTCCCTCCCGATGCTCGAACGAAACGAACGACCGTTGCGCTCTTTTAGAGCCTCTAAAAGTGTACAAACGAACACGAGGGTGCTACGACCGGTAGAACTCGGGGAGAAGGAATTTAATAGCCACGACGATGGCCCGCTACTTTTCCGAGAGAGCGGAAGACCTACGAGGAAGGTGTAAGGTAAGCCAAAGATGCGGGTCGCGAGGTGACGGTCTGCCGCAGGTGAAGGAATAACGTTCCCTCCTCTTCGTGGGGCAAGGTGTGTCCTACGATCTTAAAGAGAGTGACAAGTGTGCACCTCTCCTGAAAATCATTCGTTTCCATCGCTTTTACCGTTCCGCTCTCTTCTCGTCTTACGATCTCTTCAGATTAATCCAGGATAAAGCCAGATAATGAAAAAAAAAAAAAAAAAAGAAAAAAAAAGAAAAGAAAAGAAAAGAGAGAAACAAATCTTCCTTCCACGTTCTTGCCTCTAATATATGCGAAATTCTCAAAAAAAAAAAAAAAAAAAAAAAAAAAAAGAAGGGAAAAGAAAAAGAGTCACGTTAGTTATCCAGTCCCTCGAGTTCAAATTAAAATCGACTGGAATCGATACTCCCTTCGCGAATAAGAGATAAAACGTTCCCGGCGAGAAGACGACTCGATTCCAGCGCGGGGTGGAGGTAGAAACGAATCGATACTTAAGATACCACCGAGCGATATATATCCTCCGAGTTCTCCTATTTCCGGTAAGATCGGGATCGTGCTTCGGCGGTAAGCGGCAAGATCGAGCGGACCGGAGACCGGCTCTTCGAGAGGGAATTAGCATACGACTGGAATCGAACGAGGTACCCCCGATGTCTCCATCGCTCGTGAAATGGATACCCCGTTGCATCGCGTTCTGCTTTCAGGATTGGTTTATGCCCGGCCGAGACTTACGGCCGGCCCAAGCCTCAATCGCTTCGGCGCGCCGCGCCGTGCGTGTGGGTGTTTACGTCGATATTATTGACTCCCCCTCTCTCTCTCTCTCTCTCTCTCTCTCTCTCTCTTTCTCTCGCACTCTCTTTTTCTCTCGAACCAATGGAAAAAGTATTACACGCCATCTTCGAGAAGTCAAAGTCGACTCTATTCCTCGACAACGAGTGGAGCCTCTATTTATAGAATAACACCTATCTTAATTTACAGAAGAAGAAGAAGAAGAAGAAGAAGAGACTCCCGCTAGATCCCGTTCGACGACTCTAACGCGTTAATTTACACCACGACTTCGTACGCCATTACTCCTGATTTACGAGGCATCGATCGGAAGCAAATCGTTCTTCTCGCCTTCGTTCGACTTTCTACGACTGTGCTATCCCCTCCTTCGTCAATGTTTTATGGGTGATTTACAGCCGCTCTTAATTTACTGCCTCTCGATCTGCCTATTCCTAACGTTCGAAAAGTTCCGATCGAACGGTCTCCCCTTCCCCGTTTCCTAATCTTAATTTCGGTATTTCGATCGGAAGAAGCGAATTAAATCGAGCCGAGATGGCACGGAAGTACTTCGCGAGGATCCTCGTGGTTCGGGACGATTCGAGAAGGTAAACCGAGGAGTTTGCCATAACTTTCTTGGGCCGTTATGCTACATTTAATGGTAGCAAATGGTTCCCTCGCTTTCGAGACCAATTATCGAGGAACCTCGAATATGGCAGCGCTCTTAAAGCGTATCTTTTAAAGTATATACCGCGTATATAGTTATTTTTGATACTCGCCTATACACTGTAAGGTACTGTAAGGTACTGTAAGGTACTGTAAGGTGGTACAAGCACGGTATTAAAGCTACGAGCAAAGCGATTCTTTTTCTCTTTACTCACGATCACCATCACTGATCCCACCCACTAGCGTAAAGTCCAATTAGAGTCGACTACCCGTCCAAGATAATTGGCGAACACTCGCGCGAGGACGTAACTCACGAGCCGGTAGCCTCTTTTCCTTCTCTCTCGTTTTCTTACATGCGCGTACACACACGCGTACAACACGTATACACACGTAACGCACATTAACGGACGTACATACTCGGCTCGATACGCCTCGATTCCCCTTTCCCTATCTCTTCTTTTTCTCCTCTTGCTCTCTCGATTATGCCGCTCTGTTTCTCTCTCTCTCTCTCTCTCTCTCTCGCTAGCTTCCTGAGAAACGCTCGGAGAAATCGCTCGCGGCGTCCAATGCGAGCAATGCTCGTTTAGAAGACACTCCACCGACGCGAGCTTGAGATTGCGCGAATAGCGACGCGTCCACGCACGCAATCCCCTCGTAAGATAATTAGGTGTGCGTAACGCCTCCGCTACCGGCCATCTTAATGAATACGAATCCTCTTTCGAAAAGTTCCCACCGGTTTCAACCTGGAAAATGTAGTCCCTCTCTCTCTCTCTCTCTCTCTCTCTCTCTCTTTCTCTCTAACTTGCATACGTTTTACGCACGGATAGATAAATAATCACGCAATGATGTAATAGTAAACGTGCAATTTCCTCTACAAAGTTTTCTCCGCTTTGCTTTTATACGAGTCCATATAACATTAACTAATAATCGAGTTTGGTCTTATAGGAGACAGGGCATTAATACGACCCTTCGACATCTTCGACGCTCTCCTAATAAATATCTTTCATTCTGACAAACAAAAAACACTTCCATTCGCCTCCGTAATTCTCATTATCATTCGTGATACATAGGTTGGTACGTTCGAAGTAGGTATGGTCACTCGTTACGCCTGCAATCAATCGGTACGGGACTTGGTTGAAATCGAAAAAGCGCAAAAACCGAGCACATAAAGTCGAGAGGAAAAAGAGATAAGTAAGAGAAGATGTAAGAGAGAGAGAGAGAGAGAGAGAGAGAGAGAGAAAGAGGGAGGGATAGAGGGTGGAGGGAGACAAAACGAGCCGAGTAATTGTGTTTCTGCTTCGGTCTTTCTTTTCTCTTACGAAATTCTCCCCCCTTTTCCTTTCTTCTTCTCTCATTGTTCGAGCTCGTGTAACGATATCGTAACGGCTTATATACTTACTTTCTGTCCGTCTTTCTCTCTCTCTCTCTCTCTCTCTCTCTCTCTCTCCGTCTCCGTTTCTCTTGTTCTCCGCCCGCTGAACTGGTACAGGACGACGACGATGTGTAATCGAATACACCCAGGGAGTAACGGAGCAACGACGCTGGCGAACCGATCTCTCGGTGGTTTTTGCTCCGACTGACTTATCGGTATTGGCACGTGTTCCTGGCTGCTCGCGAAACGAGACGAGTGCGAAGATGGTGGCTAAGGAAGATGAGGCTAAAGAGAAAAGAAAGAATGACAAAGGCAGAGATAGAGATAGAGAGAGAGCTCGCGAAAGAGGAAAAACAATGAAGCAGAAAAGACGAGTGCCACTTCCATGGGTCTTAGACGCGAGCGTAAGAGAGGATTATCGGCTTCCACGTGATCTTAGAAAAGAAACGACATCGTAGAGATGGAGGTGGAGATGGAGGTGAAGGTGGAGGTGGAGGTGGAGGTGGAGGTGGACCAGCACGGAAGGCCCCATGTGGTCAGGGCGTGTTAGCCCCTATCAAGTCTATATTACCATGCCATTGAACGATGGGATATTGCACTTTCAAAAGAGGCGCAAGGAGGAAAGAGATAGGGAGGAACGTAAATAACCAGCGACAACGACTACGACGACTACGACGACTACGACTACGACTACGACGACTACGACGACGAGAAGAGCTACTCTCTTGTTCTAACGAGACTCCGATTCGCCGCTTCCGCCGGCGAGGAGAAAGGAGGATCGAGTGCCGTCCGGACGGAAAACTAAAGAGACTTGCCTCCTTTCATGAGCGAACAGAGTTAAACGAGAATTATCTATAGCTGCCGTTAGATGAACTCGATTTGACCGAATCTCTTTTTCCCTTTGCTTCATTTTTATCCTGTCATTGTCACTTCTATTTTATTTTATTTCATTGATTAACTATACGATATCTGCCGTTACGAACTTCGTTTAGGGAGATAAATAGAAAATAATTTTCTTTTTTTGAGGTGGGGGAGGGGAGGAGGAGGAGGAGGAGGAGGGGGAAACATAGATAGAGAACCCCGAGAAACCCCGTCAATTTATGATTAAGGAATTTTAAGAAATTTTCTCAAAAAAAAATATTTTCTCGTAATTGTTGAATATAGTTATCGTGAATTATTCGCTTCGGAAGCGAATCGATCGATTTGAGGATTCAATTATCGGGGAGATACTCGAAACGGTAGGTTTTAAGATAAACGTCTCTATGTAAATTTTCTATAGCAAGACGCGTATGCGTGTAAAGGCGCATACTCGCTAGCGTAGAGTAATAAATCCTTTTGTTCCCTCGCCTCGGTACCGCGAAAGAGGACGAGCCGCGGGTCCACCTCCAGCTTGTCTCAAAGCTTTTATTCCTTTCGTTTTTCTCCTTCTCCTCCCCCTTCGCCGCGTTCACTCGCTCCTCCCTTTTTCTTTCTCTCTCGGAGAGATATCCTAACGGTATGGCAACCCACTCGCGACCGGAAGTGCAGATCGGGAGGAAGAAATCGAGTTTGTGCCTACAAAAAAATTCGAGAAATGTCAAAGTCTGCCTACATGCATGTTGGGTAAGACCAAGTCCCACTTTGTCGTTTTTCTTTTACTTTCTTTTCTTTCTTTCTTTCTTTCTTTCTTTCTTTTTCTATCTTTTTTTTTCCTTTTTTTTTTTACCGGGTGGTCTATGAATTAGGCATCAGAAAATCCATTCGTCTATTCTCGTAGAGAGAGAGAGAGAGAGAGAGAGAGAGAGAGAGAGAGAGAGTCTCGCTGGCATATAATCGGTGATCTAAAAATACGGTACACTATTCCGAAAGGGGCAAACGAGCTAAACGCTCGATTCCGTGTTTCCGTCCTCCGACGAAGCTAACAGTAGCGAACGAGAACCTGCCATAAATCGCGCGAACTCTCGGATATGGTGGTCGGTGGAGGATGTAAAAAAGAAAGGAAAAATAAGAGAAAGAAAGGGAAAGAAGAAAGGATGAGAGAAATAAAGAAAAAGGATCGTGGAGATTGGATCGCACACGGGAGAAGATCGCATTGCGCAAGTAAGCGGTAAGCACGATGCCTGGAACGAACGCTTTAATTATTTAAGTCCCGGATCCAGCTCGATTGCACCTTCCTCGATTTCTTGCAATGGCCTTCGCGAATGTAACGCAGTGCCTTCCTCGACTAATTATAACCGGTGGCACTACGAGGTACCTCCTCCGTCGTAGTACTTCGGTAAACATACTTCCCGTACGTTAAACCGACTTAAACCTGCCGGTCGATTATTTATTTCTCTCGATTTTATCGCTCTTTATTGTATTTTATTCGATAATTCGATAATAACAAGGTTAACAGGATATCCGTAAAGGATCGTTGGAAAATCGAAAGTAACGCGAGGTCCGAGCGTTACGCGGTTCGATGAAAAATACATCGGCATGCTACAGCGAAACAGGTTCCTCTTTCGTTTTTCGTCTCCGATCGCGAAGCATTCGCGTACAAGGTCGACTCTCCTCCTCCTCCTCCTCCTCCTCCTCCTCCTCCTCCTCCTCCTCCTCGCCTCGTTCCGAGCGCTTGCATATTTCCTCGCGATTTTCCTTGACTCGACAGAAAAGGGAAGAATACCGGAATACGTTTTCGAGCGATTCTCAACGCATTCTAGGAACGATCGGCGTTGGAAAAATGTCTTTGAGGAAGGAGGCGTGAGACGGCACGCCGACGTAAAGAGCGAAATATACGTAAGGAAAGAAATGGATAAAAAGAAGAGAAGAAAAGAGAAGAGAAGAGAAGAAGAAGAAGAAGAAGAAGAAGAAGAAGAAGAAGAATAGGAGCGAGAGGGGAAGGTGGTGGTGGTGGAGGAGAGACGCTGATGGGATTATAAGTAATGCGCCGCAGCACGTGGCCCCGGTGGGCCCACCTTCAGCTTGTCAAACCTGTTTCTTCCTGTGTGCCATCGTCTCGAAGGCGAAGGTGCAGCGAGGGAGTGCGCCTCCCCCCACCCCCTCCGCTCCTCTCTCTCTCTCTCTCTCTCTCTCTCGCTCTCTCGCTCTTTCTTTCTCTCTTCTGTAAGAGCGCTACCCACGAAATACTGATCGATCGCTTTTAATATTCGGAGGAAGTAAGATCGTGGAATCGGTGGCGCCAGGAGTTATTCGAGTCCGAAAGTGTGGCGTCGTCGTCCTTGGTAGGATTTTCACTCGATTACGATTCCATGTGCCACTTTTGACCACGAGAAAAGAGACGAAAGCGAGAAGAGGAGAGAAAGGGAAAAGAGAAGAAAAAGATGGAAGGAAAGAAGAAGGTAGAGGGAACCACGAGAAGCAAAGTCCATCGTCGAGAGAGCCGGATGAGCAAGTAGCGACCATTAGGCGAGCAACCTGTGCCTTAATGGAAAAATTGAAGATAACCACTGGTCTGCCACTCCGCCACTCAACCGATTCGCTCGTTCCGAGACATGGGAGGCGTTTTCGTCGATTACGTCAACAAACTGGCCCCGATAGCTCTTTCTTATTCCGCGCGCGCGTGCTCTCTCTCTCTCTCTCTCTCTCTCTCTCTCTATCTCTATCTCTCTCATTTTTTCATTTCGCCCAAATTTCATTTGGTAGACGATTAACGTATTTTATTTCTCTAGAATGTAGATTCATTATATCGCGTAAAAGATCGAACTAAATCGGAGGAAAGGAAAGAAACGTTACGATCGTAATTATATTATATTATATTATATTTCTTTTGACGAAATCACGATTCCCATGTTCCTCTCGAATCCAATTGGCAGCATTCGTTTCTATAATTACAAGCCGAAAACGTTAGCCCGGTTACGATTCCACGTACGGGTTCGCAAGTTCGGGTTCGGGCGTTGTTAGGAACCGTCGAAAGGTCGTGTTTCGGCGTTTGCTACCTGGAGAGCACCGATTATTCCTATTCGTTGCGGCTACGATCACGAGAAGCGGGCGGCCTTTCAAAACCGTTATAATCCGTTGATTGAATGAAATCGGCGACGGTGCTCTCCGCGAGATACCCAAAGAAATTTCTCGATGAAATATCGTGCCGATCTCTGACATAACTCGGTGATTAGTTATATTTCGGCGAGATCACCTCCGCCGGTGAACCTCCACCAGCTCCACCTCCTTTCCTTCTCCTTCCTTCCACCTCCTACACCATCTAGTCCTGAGAACTTTCTCAGACTCGCGTCTGATCGATCGATCGATCGATCGATCGATCGGTCGATCGATCGGCTCGATTAATTACATAATAAACCACGTCGTCGGCATTTTGTCGCGAGAGAAAGACGAATAGAGAGATTCGGTACGCTTTGGTCTCGATTTAGGGTCGAGCGCGAGGTCGAACCGCTTCGCTATACACCGTGGACCGACCGATAGATCGATCGATCGATCGACCGACCGACCGATCGACGAGGGCGACGACAAAAAACTTACGACATCGAAATTCTCGAATTTCGAGCACCGACTCCTCCTCCCCGCCACCCGTCGGCGTAACGAAAAATCGTAACGAAATCGCGTCGACGCGCGCCGAGAGTCGTCAGCCGGGCACCGGAATCAATGTTCGGACTCGCGATCGGCGCCGATTTCTCCGCAGGTGTCCTTACTCTCGGATACGTTCTCGCGAGCGCGCGCCTTGTCGGCACGCCTTTTCGCGAAGATCGATCGACTTCCTTCCTTCGAACCTGCCATGTCACCACGCTTGTCCTCCTTCGCTTCGATCCATCACCAGCGCCGACGATTTTTTCGATCGAAACTTCTAGTTCGATCGCATTATCGCGACGATCGAAACGAACCGAAAATCGCCTCTCGAATCGGTATAGTTCGGTTCAGGTGGCATCCCGGATTCGAAATGTTAAGAAATACATATTTCGTGATTCTTCGCGAGAGCAAGAAAATCGTCCGTTTATAACGTCGTACATTTCGCTAAATTAATTTGATCACGGCATTCCGTTTCCTTCGATCCCGTACAAAGGAGCAGGTGAAGCACGTGAAAGTTTTTACTCGTTCGACGCCGATAGGAAATCCTTTCTCTGAGATTCTCTCGCACGCAGATTGGTGTACGTTGAAAAGGAAGAAACGTCGATGATCGCCGATAAAGCGTCATTACAAAGAGCAGAACATTACACAGAGAGAGAGAGAGAGAGAGAGAGAGAGAATCGTCGGCATGCGTGAAAGCTGCCTCCGGTGCTCGAGGCGCAGGTGGCGAAACGATTGCTTTTACGACGAGCCATTAAAATCTCGATGGATAATAGCTTCGATTTGCACCGGGCAATCAGTGAAATAGGAATCTATTTGCGATCGATCGATTCGTCGATCGATATCGCTCCTTAGAGAATCTTCTAATACTTAGGTATTTGTTCTTCCCTTTCTCGGTACATTAAATCGAGTACCTATCGATTATCGGCCTATATCTTTCGAAAGGATTATCGACCGACTCGCTCGTTATTTTTTCCCTGCATCCTTGCTTTTTTTCCTATCTCCTCTTACGACATCGCAATTACGTAGAAAGCAAGCACCGAACGTAATAACTATATCGCGCTTGGTTATTATTAGGAAGTCTAACGAGTCTTAATGCGAGCTATCTATTAAAGTCTTTTCCCATTCGGCCTGTTGTTTATTTATTTTCATCCACCTGGCGGAGACGCGACTTTTCGCGAAATCGAACGTCCACCTAGCTCGAAGCATAAAATGATTCGTTTAAGTATGGGATCCCCGAGACTCGAGCCGAGTAAGACGCGCTACGCCTCGATATCGTCAGCGTATAAAACGGGCGATATCGTTCGAGAGAATAAGGTAGAGTCGCGTCGTATGTTTGCGAACCGAATGTCAACCATCATATTTACTTCTTATGTTGGGGAGATTCGCGTAAAGAAGGGCGTCGCTTCGACGGGAAGATACTCTCGTTGGCGTAGAAAACCCGATTGGAGGTGTTTTTTTTTTTTCTTTTTTTTTTTTTAAGCCTCGAGAATGGCACGCAAATGGAAGAAAATAAAGTACAAGACTGGTGACAATGATTCGAGCAAAGGATACAAATTAACTCGCGCGTCAGAGTATTCAAATATCGCGAGGCATTTAAATGGGGGGGGGCTCTATCTTATTGCAGATAGCGGATAAATGATTGCTCCGTGATAGATAATTAATTGCCAACAAATTAATGTCAAAATGAGACAACTTGGCGAGTTAAAAGTATTCTTTAACGAGCGAACGATTCCCGTCAACGATCGCGCTCGTAAAATCGAACCCGAGCGAGCATTCGCGCGTAAAATATTTAGCGATAGGGTTACGCGAAATCGTGATGCCTAGTGCGGAACGGAACGGAACGGAACGGTCGTAAGAGGAAAGAGGAAGAAAGAGGAAAGAAAGGGAGAGATGTCAAATAGGGCGGGGTCATACGGAGGCTGTATAAACGTATTATTACCTGGCTTGACCCCTCCCGCGACCGATCTTTCAGAATCTGGAGCAGACCGTTTCACATGTGAAAGGATACCGATTGCTTCGCCGAACAATTATTGACGAAGGAACCCAAGGAGAACGTATCTCGCTATCCGGACGTAACATGTGCCGTCCGATAAACCATCGGTGCTCGAGTGAAACGTCTTGTAGGACATCGAAGCCAGTCACGAAACGTAGTTTAGACGCAAATCGCGACGACGCCGGAGGCCCCACCTGAGACCCTACGAACGTTCACGATCCGAATACTCATTCTCGATGTTCATAATTCCGTATCACGTTTACCATTCCTCCTCTCTGCGAAACGGATCTCCCCGTTGGATTTTCTTTCGGTACGCTTTAAAATAGAAAAATTACAAACGAGAAAGCTGAAAGAAACAATAACGCATTAGCCGAGGCTCGATAACGATCGAAGCTAACTATTCCGATCGTGATCCGATCGATTTATTGGGTTTATACGTGTAATCCATGCTGACGGCTGTCTTTTAAACGGAATCTTTATTCAAGAGCGAGTATGTAATTACGGTTGTCTACCGAATGAAATCAATGGATTTCAGGATCTGTGGGAAGACAAGAGGAAAAGAAGTGTGAAAATGGAGACGTAGACGCGTGTGCGTCCAAGGTAAAAAAAATAGAAAAAAAAGAAAAAGAGAACATAAAAATTCGAAAAAAAATTAGGTAAGTGTGGGAAACGCGTCGTAATAGTTTCGCCGAGTAAAAAGAAGTCATTTGCTCGGACCCCACGGATCGATGGAACGCGATAATAATCGCTTGCTCCGAGATAGACGACTGATTGAAATTATCCGGTAATTGGGACACGTCCGTACTTACTTCGATTATAACGTAGACTATTATAAAATAGACACGCTATTATAATATATGCGCGAGCAGGCGCACACGTCGGGTTAGGACAGGTCAGCCGTTCGTTCGGCTCGAACAGCCAGAGAACATTGAGCTACCCGATCTTGCTTTCTTTCTCCAGAGCTCCTTCTCTCTCTCTCTCTCTCTCTCTCTCTCTCTCCTTCTACCGAGTTTTAACGATTTGACCGGTTCCGAGCACTCATTAATCAGCCAATTCCCTCCGCGGTGGTATCTAATTGACGGCTAATTGAAGCGGACTGTTAAATGAGAAACATGATAACGAACGTTACGAGAATTCTTACAAAACATTTATTGCAAAAGTGAACGATAGACTATCGGCATTAATAGCTGTAATCGCGAATATAGTTTTCTTTTGCATTTTCTCTAACGCCCTTGCCATTTCGTTGGAAATTTTTTTCATGAAGAAATCGTACGTTTCGAGCGACGCTGGTGATATCTTTCGAACCAGGCTGCGAACGAAAGAACAATGTGTTCTCGTTGTAAGCAGGTATCTCAAGAAGAAGCTCAAGAAGAAGCTAAAAGGGACGAGAAAGAGAGAGAGAGAGAGAGAGAGAGAGAGATTTAAAGGTCCACCAAGCTTTCTCGAGCAGTTACACGTACATCGTCGCATCTGTTCCGATGACAGACTTTTTCCCGAAGTCACGTCGACTCTCTTCTCCCTCCACGGAAGGAAGCGTGCTGCCTCGCACACGTTTCGTTCTATTTTTGTACATCGTTCTCGAGTACTTACCAAGTCGAACACCCACGCCATACGATCGAGGGATCATTTAGGATGCACATGTGACCGCAGCTGCATCTGCATCGAGTTCCGCAGACCGTTTGTCCTCGTTCCGCGAGAAACGGGTCGGATAAAACCAAGTTTATCTCCCTCTCTTTCTCCTACACACACACACACACACACACACACACACACACAAATGCACACATACGCGCTTACGGATTTTCGCTCCGACGTCGTTAGCGAGAAACCAACGTGCTTTCTAAATCTATCGCCTTGTTTTATGATCTCTTCCGAACGTCGTAAATAAACACAAACGTTCTCTCTCATTGTTAACCACTCGAGATTTTCGCTCGAATTTAATTGCAAAACAATCGGATACGGGTATTCCCTACGGTAGAAACGAGATCGAAAAGGGAAAAACGTCCGAGCCCTCGTCGAAATCTCGAGAAAACAATAAAGACGGTCGACAAAGTCGAAACGAGCTGCCAGAGTCGTCGTCGTCGTCGTCGTCGTCGTCATTTTCCACGATGAATTGGGGACTATAAGAGAATGATTTATATCGGCGTAAGAATGAATCATCCTCCTCGCTCTCTCGTCCGTTAAAGGACCCACGGATAGGTATATATGAGCGTGCGTCGTCGATGTCGGAGATAACCGAGATTTCGCTCGATACCAGTCGACGACGATTTCGATGTAGGTGTGTGTGGGTGCGACGACGCGACAACGACAAAGCGTCGAAAGGGGAATCGAGAGAAGTATTTTTCCAATCGATAACTTCTTCCTCTTCTTCCTCTTCCTCTTCTTCTTCTTCTCCATCACTTTTCTTTGTCTCGCGACGAGAAAGAAAGTCAAAGAGACGTAGGCACGCGTGAAAGCAGAGCTCCTCCTCTTATCTTATTAAATGAGCCCAAAAGAAAGTGATACTCAGCGATTACACGTCGCTAAAAAGGTTTTCCTATTTCGATCGAACCGGAGCACGCGTTGCTTATGCAGCAGGAAGAAGTCCCGGGGGAAAAAGTTTAGACGTGGCCAGGTGCACCGTGAAGAAAAGTGAAGTGGCTGAAACGAAACTCGTGGTGTTGGTAGAATAAGAAGAGAGATTGGAAAAATCCAAGCAGCGAACGTCGGTCGAGTCTTCCCAAGGAGAGAAGAACTCGAAGGACCTGCTTCTACGATGCGCATTTAAGTCCCCTCGAGCGTCACCTGGCGACGAGTCCTTGAACCTCCGAGGCCGCGCCTTCCGGGTACGAGGGACGCTCTCGTACACACACACACACACACACACACACACACACACACAGCGTTCCGCGTCCGTCCGCCCGTTCGCTCGCTCGCTCGCTCGTACGCTCGTACAAGGAACATATTGAAACCACGATTGTGTACGTGCGCGAACACTCGTAGAGACCTCTCCCCCGCACTAAAGGCAGAGCGTCAGTGGCGTAGCCAGTATGTAAATCAGTTCGTTCCTTCGACTTTGCTACGGCAACGTGCAAAGGTGAAACGAAGAGGCGCGAGAGAGAGAGAGAGAGAGAGATTCGTCCAAGATTCGCCTTCTACGATTTCGATAAGCGCGAAAGGAAGAATGACCACGGGTTCGAGCGTGACGGGGGTGTTGTTCGCCGATCGAACGATGCGTAGGAGCGTGAATCTTTCAAATATTCTTCGAGGAACCTTTCGGAATAATATTTGACGAAATTTTCTATTGATTGCGACTCGTGCGAGACTTTTTGCACAAATTCGAGAATAAAAAGATATAATATAAATATTACGCACGGACGAGAATGGATGGCACCGATGCTAAATTTACATTCGACCGGGCGTAGGGGCGACGAATTAAGGTCGGGAAGAAAAAAAAAAATATATATATATATATATACATATACTTTCATATAAAAAAATACGCAGGAAGTGAAACGTGGCTCGCACTTGAACAAGCCAAGTTAATTCGAACGTCGAGATGAAAGGGAAGAAAAAATGTGATAATGCCGCGCCAATGCGATGCACCCTGTGGCACGCGCTCTTACGTTAGGACACCCTCTGGAGCAGGATTTAGACGTTATATACGGGCTTTTCCCGTGATAGGACACGTGTCGGAGCAGACACTGGCAACGTTGATGCATCTCCGGAAGAGGGAGAGGTACGATTTATTAGTAGGCAGCCATCTGATTTGGATCTTCCACCGAGTGGAAAAGCGTGGTGCACGTTTCAGTGTTGGCCACGCGTCGAGCATCTTAAAGCGAAAAGATGATAAAAATCGAAAAGAAGGTGTTGAATCGAATGCACGTATCGATCTGCTTTTAAAAGAGAAAACGCATTTGTGTACGTTAATAAGTGTCATTACATAAAGTAACGATTAAAAAGAAAAAAGTCAAAGAAAAGGAAAAGAAGTAAATAAATAAAAGGAAACATAAAATAATAACGTCAAGTGAAGCGAGGTCGGTCCTTTTAAGTCGACTTTCCTGGTTGCCGCCAGGACGAGGACACGAAGTCTCTTGCGAGCACAAATGAGCGTGATGTTCTCTCTGCGCTCGACGCGAATCCCGGTGCATGTCGCGAGCCCACGCCCAGAAATTCTCGATCCTCTACATCAGCCTCTGACCACCACCGAATGATATCGTTGTCCCAAAATCCTCGCGTTTTTTTCCTCGTTCCACTTGCCGGGTCGAGATACGTATAAGAGGAGAGAAGAAAGAAAAAAAAAAAGAAGAAGAAGAAGAAGAAGAAGAAGAAAAGGAAAGATCGAAAGTCTACTCGTACCACCGACGAACGATGTTTTTTTCCTTTTTTTTTTTTTTTTTAATTTTTTAACTTAGACTCTTTCAGACATTTCGACGATTTAAGATTAAACCTTATTTCGAAAATTATCGATTCGAGAAAGAAAATAAAGCGATCCTACTGTCCCTTAAATCCTCCCTTTACATATACGTTTCCCACAATAAGAAATTTCCAACTCGTGCGATACCATCGGTTCGATCTCGAAGTCGTCGAGAACGAGGCGGGAGGAAGAAAGACGACGAGAGAAAGACGACCGGACGGGGGGGAGGTGGGGGAGGGGCCGCGAGATCGAATAGAAATGCAAATAATACGCGACGCGAAGGTCGTGACCCGCGATTATATTGTGCCTGGTTCGAAGCTGGCGCGCGCGTACATCGTCGATTTGTAATTATAATGCAGCAATTAGAAGGGCCGTCGTGATCCTGAGAAATCTAGCGAGTCGATCGCAAGGACGATTAGGATCGGGGACTCTCGCGATCGTCGTCGCTTCATTCTTGTTTGGTCTTCGATACGCGTTACGATCTTAGACTTCTAATTTAAAATTTAAAGTCCCCACCCTTCTGTGACCTGCCCACCTGAGAATGAGTCTTGGGAAACTAGGAAGAGAAAACCGGCCGTAGAGGTCTCTTCCTTTTCTTTCTCACCCCCTCCCTCCCTATATTCCTTCCCTCCATCTTTTTCTCTTAGACGTTAACCGGGAAGAAGATGGCGAAACAAAGTCGTAAGTATCGGACGATATCTCGATCTTTTTCGATAACGAGGAGGATCGAGAGCGTGTCTCGAGCGTATCTCGTTAATGTTACCAACCGGGGCCCGTGAGTTCTGAGAGCTCCGAGATACGGGAAATATAATTAATACCGCTCTTTTGATACTAATTATCGGCGTTCGCCGGCCATGTTATCGGATTATACCTCAACGCGTTCGTGCGCGCGTAACGAGTACGAGCGTGCGTGAGAAACTCGCGAAGCGGCGACCGTTAAAGTACTAAAACGTTCGACAATTTTTCCGTGATCGTTGAAAAATGATTAAACGATGAACCTATCAGAGAATACACATATGTCCTACATAGGTGCACGCGATAATCCGACTTGTTTAGACGCCGATAAATAATCGTAAACGTTGAGTTCATTTGGGAAGTAAAAGTTAGAAGGGAGAGTTCGAACGCGTAACGTTATGCCATCGAAAACGCGTGATATCGTTTAAGAAATTGTGAGATCTCGAAGATCGTTCGATCCCTTCGTACCTTAATCTCTCTCTCTAGGATCTTCGGAAGGGACCGTTGCCTCGTTTAAAATATACACCCGAGGGGCATGAGTTTACGCGAGTAGTACACCGTTAGCCAGACTTGCCAGTTACAACGCACAAGAGAGGGAATCCTCGTGAAGTCCATTCTTAAGCCGGAACATACGGCCGTAATATATCCGTGCGTCGTTATATATCGTTCGGATAGTTCGAACGATACCTCACTCGGATAATCCTATATGCTAATTTAACGTTCGTCCGGATCCATACGTACGACGTTGTACGTACGTACGCGCGATTACACGCGCGATCGCCCGCCCAGTCTTAATCCTTCCTCCTCGCAGAATTCGCGACGATTACGTGGTTTTTTCTTTTCTTTTCTTTTTTCTTTCTCTCTTTCTTTCTTTTTTTTTTTTCTTTTGAAACGATTTACGAAAAGTATTCTTCCCGACGCGCGTGTCGATCATTTTTCCGACATATTAAACGCGCGATAGCAGGATTAAAGATCCCCGAGGGTCTTTTGGTCGGCGTTCGGTCTCTCTCTCTCTCTCTCTCTCTCGAAAGAGTTTAAACGTAAAACACACTCGGTTGCGCGTGCCTTTCACGCGTAGGTGATTCAATAAAGGTTTAGACTTCGAGGTGGTCGAAAGGGGAGGCCCGCGAGGTCCTCCGCGAGAGACAGAAGGCAAGAGAAAGAGAAAGAGAGAAAGAGAGGAAATAAAGAGGAGTAAGAGGAAGACGAAGACGGAGCAGTAGAGCAAGGCGCGAAGAAAGCCACGCTACGAGAGTTTATGTAAAACGGCATTCCACGTGGTGGTGTTGTCTACTCAATCCTTATCTAAAGCAGTTATATAGAGTCGTTGGGAGTCGCGCCTTCTTCAGAAGGTAATGCACAACAGCCGGTATTTCTTCTCTCTTCTTCCTCCTCATCCTCTTTCGCTTTCTCGAACGTAGCACACGCGCACACACGCACAGACGCACGCACACGCACACGCACACGCACATTCCGCGTAAGGCGGAGACGAGGATAGAAAGAGTATTTGCCTAGAGTGCTCCACCCGGTATTCCATCGAGAGTGGATACCACTCACGTTCAACGTACGATCTTCTTCTTATAACGCGACCGAGCACCTTCAGGGTTATCGAAACGTTGCGAAAGCGTGGCCGAAGAGCAGGCCACGATCAAGCTGTAACCCGGCTACGAGGATGGCCTATTCCGATAAAGATATCTACCGGTAAACGTACGATTCTCCAAGAAGCGTAACCGTGCCCGAGACCTACCTTAACTCGCACCGTTTCCACGTACCTGCGATACCTGCAATACCTGCAATACCTACCTGATGCGGTTCGAGCCAAAGCGTGCACACTCCCTTTCTCTCTCTCTCTCTCTCTCTCTCTCTCGGTGCTTTAAACGTCCTCGTCTAATCTGCGGATAAGAATTTCATGAAAAACTTATTTTTTATTATTTTCACAGACGATCCCTTTCGATCGAGTCGATGATATATATATATATATATATCGATTAAAATCGAAATCGATTCGCATCGAAAGATTCGTAATCGTCCGGTTAATTCCGTCCCCGATTTGATCGGACCTCCGAGCGTCATCGCCGTCCTTCCTAGCACTTCGATGCGAGAAGGCGCGTCTGAAAAAGTTCTAGATTACGCGGCGAGTGCAACTTTAGTGGCATCGTAAACCGGTATCTTTACCACTCGACACCCACGCGCCAACGTACTATCCTAGAGCGATCTGCCTATCAACCGGCGTGAAAACTCGGTTTAACACTCTCTCGCGCGCTCGGCTCTCTAACTCCTCAAGAGAGCAGCGAGTATCTTACCTACTTCTCCTTACGCTCATTTCGATATGACCCGAAACGAATTTTGATCTCAAGATACTCGCCAAGTTTATCCAAGATATCATTTTCTAAACGCTTATCTGATCTATACGTCTGGGGAAAAAAAAAAAAAAAAAAAAATAAAGAACCCGCATTAAAGTGGCATTAAACAACGCAAACGGGGTCCTCCTCTTCTATTACGTCGAAATTTATGATCCTAAACGACCGAGGATTTAAAGAGAACGAACATTTTTTTTTGTTCTTTTCTTCTTTTGGATTTAAAAATTCCAAGACAAAATTTTTGAAAGGATATACTCACTCGAATGGGGCTACGCATGGGGCTTCTGAAATACCTCAGGAAGTTCTCGAGACGAGGAAAAGGAAGAAACGCGTAACCGGGTGTATATGGCCACCTGTACCGCCGAACCGGATATTGCATTGACCATTGTCCAATCTCGTGGGCGGCACCATCCCTGGTTGCCGTAGCTCAACAAGACTTTAAATAGAGTTTAGTTTCTCCTAGAACGTAGGCAAGATCGACGACGTATTGTCGGATAGGTATAATGTTCTGTCCTCTCCGGATGTAAAAAAGATCCTTCGGCTAAATAGGATTTCCCATGAAATCTTTCTCGCACAAATAATCTCTCTCTCTCTCTCCCTCCCTCCCTCTTTCTTCACGGACCTGGCCTATTTTCCAAATACTTCTTTCACGATTTGCCTGCGACTTTGCCGTTAAACGAAGAAAATTGCTTGAATTCGTGAAAACTCGGGATTCCATCGGCGCGATGAATCTTCGAACGGGGAAAAAGAAAAATGAAAGAATTTCAAGTCTCTTTAAGACCTTCGATAGAATTCCCATAGAACGTAGTATTTGCCTACCGATCGGTCTTGTTTCGAGAAATAAATCGATCGCGATGCCAAGAACGACGAAGAAGACGTTACGAGTCGCGCCTTTTGTTTTGTACGAACCGAACGTAGAAGAACCTGCAACGCGCGAACGCATCGTTACACCTTTTACGGGCAAAAAAAAGGAAGAAACGCGTATTAACACGAAAGAAAAGCGAGTCGGTCGATGGCGGGACACGGTGCTAATGCATTGGTTCTACGTTCGTTTTGCAGCACGTGGACCGTCTGTCGAGGGTGGTATCTGCGGTGGAATATAAGAGAGAAAACAAGAGAGAGAGAGGAGAGAAGGAGAGAAAAAGGGGGAGAGAGAGAGAGAGAGAGAGAGAGAGAGAGAGAGAGATGGCCCATAAGGTGGCTCGAGGCGCGTGGTCTGTATTTCACGGTTTACCGAAAAATTAGCCATTAATTTACGCCGAGGCAACGGCCACGGGCAATGGCCGATGGGTGTGCCGCCGAGCGCTTCTAATAAATATCCCCCGTGGCAAGCGATGCCCACATGGTGTTTTCCATCGGATTGCCACGCTTTTTGGCATCCTCCTTCGATGAGGTCAGTCCCTTGCGTGCCGGCACGCGTATCAACGATTATACTCTTATACTCGTGAATTTTTCATTTATGACCCTGCTCGAGGGCTCTCCGTCCGTCCCATAGATCGTTAAATATCACCCACCCGGTAACACGATATAAACCTTCTTTTTTCGTCGTATCAAAGGTTATTTTAAAGACACGCAAAAACTTTGTTTTCTTCTCGTTGAAGAAAAGAAGGACGGAAAAACGAACGAACGAAAGAAATTCCGTACGTTAAGATTTTCCCACCTTCTTCTTCGCGTCCGTCTCCGAGAAGAACGACGAGGTCGAACGCAATGGGAGTTGAGGAACGAAGCGGGGTCACGAAGGTCGACTCTCTATCAGACCAAACGGGGGCTACTTTTCACAAAGAAACTCGGGAATCCGTAACGATACGGATTCCTGCCTCGAAATCGATTCGAGGTCCGCGTCGCCGTTGGTAGAGCAAAGTGAAGATAAATCTCGAGGAATTTTCTCTGGCGGTAGCTGCGTTGTGTACGTACGACGTCCATCCGTCTCTCTCTCTTTCTCTCTCTCTCTCTCTCTCTCTCTCTCTCTACGTTGGTACGATATTGTAAGCCGAAGAAAAACTGGCCTGGCACGGCGACTCGATTGTGTTCGGATGGTTTACAGGCGAAACATCCACGGTTCGTCGTGACGAGGCGTTAATAAAGACTCGAACCCGTGTTTCTTCCTCGATCGTTGTGCGTCTCGATGCACCGACGATCATCATGGTACGGCACGTTGCGTTCACGCACGAGGATGCTCTACAGGATACGTACACAGAGATAACAAATGTAATCAATCGTACGTTTTAAAAAATAATATACGCAATATCGATATCCTTTCAATTATCTTCTTATGCTAATTAATGAACGAAATTGTGTATATATATATGTGTGTGTGTGTGTGTGCACGTGAGTGTGTGTGTATATATATATATATGTATATAAAATAATAAAGATACACGACGATAAATTGTCATTCACTCTTGCAGAATAATCTATTGGCAAAAGGTATTTTTATCTTTCGAATCCTTTAACTCTTCGCATCCTACCTCAGAGTTTCGTCGTAATTATTAATTTTTACGAGATACGCTGGAAGCTACTCATCGTACTCGGACGTGGTAGAAGAAGCGATAGAGATCTCTCGTCGCGCGAGACCACCAGCACACGCGTCTTCGGAGAGAAGCATCTCTCTCTCCCTCGGCAACCGTCTTCTCGAACGTCTTCCTGTTTTCCATTAGGGATCGGCGAACGTGAACCTCGCGTCAAGGTGGTAGTAAGCCTTGTGTCTGTCGACGCGTCAAAGTATTTTCATTGCTTCGCAAAGCCGTTTCTTTCGCATCGCTCGGAAATCGCTTCGGTGCTAACTCATTCTTAGAGCGTCGATCGAGGACTCGAACCACCCACACCCATCGGGCATAGCCGAAAAACAAAAGGCGTATTTTCTACGTTACGACATTACGATACTATGAGCGCGAGGAGATATTCTGGGCGTGGTTGAAACGATTTCACCGTAGAATATTTCCCTTTTCTCGAGTGTCAAGTCGAGAACGTTCCAAGTTTTTGCCCGAAATGTTATACGCGCGTTTTAAAATGGAATTTTCTCTCTCTCTCTCTCTCTCTCTCTCTCTCTCTCTCTCTCTGGGTCGGGACAGAAAGACGTATAGATAGGAAGCAACGCGTTCCGTGCGTTCCTTACGAAGGAAGAAGTTGCGCGCGAGAAGAGGGGGTCTAAAAGAAAATGTTTGTGGCTGGAGGGCGAAGGTCCAACGGTTGGTTACACGTTCGTTCGGCGTGTAATACGTAGGCAACCTCTTCGATAGCTTTAGCACAGGAGCGTATACACCGCGCGCGCGAGGAGGCTCGGGGAAGCTTACAACCGGCATAAACCGAAGAATCTTAGGACCGGGCCCGATCTGCCGGGACGTTATATTGCGCAACGCTTACGAAAGCGACTCGTACCGTATCGTATCGTACGCTTCTCGCGGATAAACAATGCTTGCCGGGGGATTCTTCAGACTTCTCGAACAGGATATGGAACTTGAGAAGTCGACCGGTCGCCACGGACGGCCGGTACTTTAAACGCGCGGCCCTCGAGTACCACCGACTCGTAACACACTCGCGAGAATAGAGAGAAAGAAGAAGAAGAAGAGAGAGAGAGAGAGAGAGAGAGAGAGATCCCGGATAAGATGGCGCCGTGGGTGGCCACCGGCTCGTCCAGTAAGCAGTAAATGACGAAACGGAGGTGTTCGCCAAGAAACCCCCGGCCTTTTTCTCGATGACAACCGTGAGTACACGAATTCGCCTTAATAGAGCTAGTTCGTAGGGCTTAATAGCGAGTAATATATTTCCCATAATGGATCGTCCTCGAGTAAAAGGATGAACGGTTCGTTGGAAAGTAGGAAAGATGATCGATGTACCGGGACCGTTCCATGAATCTTCCTAAAAAGAACAAAGCTTCTTCAAATCGAAGAGATTACCTGCGAGGCGATACACCTACGGTTTGTACGTTGAACGAAGAGTCTTGTTTCTTCCCCCTTATCCTCGATCGGACTCTTAAGAAAAATCTACACCGGTATATCCTCTCTCTCTCTCTCTCACTCTCTCTCTATCGCCCGCTGAATATTCTCGAGCTCGCCCGCTGGATATTCGAGATTGGTATGGCTAAATAGGACCTGCCAGCTTGCAGCATATAATTAGAGGATATTTAGTAGGCATTTGGGTGCACCTGTAAGGAAGCTTCTTCTTAAGGTAAACGAGAGAAAAGTAAAGGGAGGTGAAGGGGCGAGAGAGAGAAAGAGAGAGAGAGAGAGAGAGAGAGAGAGAGAGAGGGAGTGAAAAAAGGTGGCCGAGAGAAGGGGAAGGAAAGAGACGGGGGTTGAAGCAGTACAGTAGGCAGGGAATAAAATGGCCGGGCGTAGGCGAGTGTCCGGTTCCCTTTGTGTCCGCTACCTGTCTTAAGACATCCTCTCTCTCTCTCTCTCCCTACCTCTACTCCCTACCTCCTCTCCCTTTTCTTTTCGCCTCGCGCGCGTATTTACGAAGAGGAAAAGGATGAGAGGGAGAGAAAGAGAGAAGCCAGATCCTTTGATAGTACGGCATTCCTGCTCATTCGTCAGACATTTGATAGCTTCACGTGGGAGCCGCGGAATTCTTCGTGGTGGCTACCTTGTTCTTTCTTCCCCGATCTCTCGAAATAGCCGCGTTCAGGTGTCAGGTATGTACCTGCGCACCGTCGATGCCCCCTCGATATATCGGTCCTTCGTTTTTGCGACTTCCGATAAGAGGAGAAGATCTCCCTTTGGTTACCCTCGCTTACGATCTATACGAGCCAGAAAAGGCGATAAATCTCTTGTCCTTCCGTAACGCCAGCTTTATCGATCTTTGGAAACAATCGAATGCTAATTTAATCGTTTCCGCTGTTAGTTTGCGAAACGTTGTAAAGAAGAGTGTCTTCGATGCCGTCGTGACGCGCTCGTTGCTCGAGCTCACGTAGGATTTTTCTTTCATTCCTTCCTTCCTTCTCTTTTTCGAAGAAATCAACGTGCGACGAAGGATGTCATTAAATGGGACACATAACTCGTCGTGGTGACGAAAGGCCGGTTAGAAAGTTACGACGCGTTCGCGGAAGAGCGCATGAACGACGGCAAGATCGAGCTTGTAGTAAATAGGGGATGGGAATTTGCATAGCGGTTATCGCTCGGCGTGCGTCGGCATATGCCTGCAAACGCAACACGAGCAGCGGCAAGCGCGACGCGCTTTTGCACGCTCGCCCGCGCGCATAAATAGAAAGAGGCCCCAAGAGTGTTGTGTACGCAGGATGCACGTAATACATACGTATATACATATTTGTAGATCGCGTTGATAGTGACATCGTGACGACGGCGATGTTAGTGGTGTGCGCCGTACGTTGCCGCTGCTCCTAGCGCCGGTGGTTGTTCTCGAGCGGAACGAGCTACGTTCCGAGCAGAGAGAGAGAGAGAGAGAGAGAGAGAGAGAGAGAGAGAGGGAGAGAGAGAGAGGGTCGCTAGGAGAGCACGCCATGTGCTGGGAGGCGGCATATGGGCACGCGCCTAAGATCTGATAAGCGAGCCCGACTTCAATTGACTGCAATCATGGGGGATAGATATTAACCCGCGGGGATTCGCGCTTTACCGCGAGAACCACCCGCCACGAGTCACGATAAAAGCATCATTTTTCCTTTCGTCGAGGGTGTCGCCGTACTTTCTACGTTTCGACCTTTTTTTCTCTTTTTCTTTCTCTCTTCGTTTATCGCGATAGGGTGTCGCTCGTTAACGCTGAAAATGAATTCGGTGTCACCGAATTTTCCCGTCGACATCTCATTCCTACGAGAAAGACGTAGGGACTGGTAACGCTCCTCGGTTAACGATCGTTCTCTGAGTCAACCGTGTTTTTGCTCGTTTCTCTTGTCTTACATTCAATGACGAAGCAATTGCCGACGGGTAACGCGCTTCTTCGTTAAGCGCGTTAGGTCGATTCGTTCGAGGTAGTTAATAGAACGTTAGATGATTCCATCGTCGTCGTAACGGAGCCTCGAGCGGCATACGCCTAGGCGGATGGAGGAGGTTGATTCGATTTATCGACGGCGCAATTTCGTGCTCAATATGGTAGCGGCATATATCCGAGCCGTTTGTTTCTTCTTCTTCTTCTTTTTTTTTTTTTGTTTATACGGGGAATTAATCGTAAGTCGATTATCGTATTAGCCTCGTTTCTACGCCATACGCGAGTTAGGCGGGCGTGCACGTTTTTCGTGTCAGTTGGCGACGAACGTACGACGAGGCACGCAACGCGTGCTCTATGGGTTAACAACGACGACGACTACGACGACGACTACGACGACAACTCGACGAATCGTGGAGCCGTGTTTTCGTTGGAAACGACGTATGGCGACAAAAAGGAGAAAATTCTAATGCACCCTCGCGTAATGACCGTTTGTAAAGAGAGCCTGCTTGCTCAGGGGCCGGCTGCGAGTCGTCGAGCTGTCGTCGCACGCGAATCGCAATAACGAAGGAATCAACAAATTCTCGACTCGTTCTCTCGTCCACCCTCGAGCTCGCAACGAAAACGCGGGTCAATAATTCCAATGGAAAGTGTGCCTTTCCAATTCTGTATTTGGGAACGCAAACGTGCTTCCCACGGGACGGCGTGTACTCTCTCTTCGCTGGTATAGATCGAGATGCGATCTATTTTTACCACGAAAGCATTCTTCTCTCGGATTCGGATGGATGGAAGGAAGAATCGTTGCCCCTAAAGCGAAACGAGTTAAGGATGATGTTCTCAAAGACGTAACTCGTGCCCCCGAGGCCGCTTCCGCGAAAGTTTCCCTTAGGAACCCCTCAGATATCTCCATATTTTCCCAACGAACGAAGCCAAAACATTTTCAAACAAGCTAGTAAGCTAGTAGGAGAACGCTGGATTTCAACGTATAGGTATACCTAACTGGTTGACAGAATGAGAGAAGAAAAAAGTTCTTTCTCGTTCGCCCCCAGGAAGTAAAGAAAAAAATCCCACAGTTCGAGATGCACCAGACGATTCGCCCTCGATCGGTATTGGTCCACGACAGGTCCGTACAAAACACCTTGCATTGTATCCTTGTCAAACCCCCGGGGACCGTGGGGATCCTCGATTCGAGTCGTAACGAGATTATTGTAGGCGTTGATCCATAGAAAATGGTCATGAGCTCACAATGAGGATTCCGGAATGAATTCATCCTATTCTCCCTACTCCCTCTTCCCGCTTCTCCCATCGGCTTGTTGGTAAACTCCATCGCGTAAATATATGTTTTTCTTTCCCTTTTGATTTTTTTTTTCTCTTGTCCTTCTTTCCGACCAATCCACCGAGGAAAATTCTCGTCGTCAATACACCGGAAGGCGAAGTACAACGAGGGCGGTGGGTTTTGAGAAAGTTTCTTGAAAAAAGTTTTTCGTAAAAGAGTCGCTGCAAACGTTCCTCGAGCCACTTGGAATGGGTCGAAAGAAAATAACATTTTTACATGTTAATCGCGTATATCCTTTATTCCAAATATTCTTGCGTGGAGTAAAAGTAAGCGAGATCTACCGCGCCTACCTCTGTGCTCGATCTTTCTCTCCGTGGGAGGTCGAGCCAACGCTTAATTTCGTATTTAACCACCCTCTGCGTCGTTAAGAGACATCTCTTACGATAGACACGGACTACCAGCGGAAGTCAAAATTATCCTTTGTTTTTTTTTTTTTTTTTACTTTCTTTCTCCTTCCATCTCTCTCTCTCTCTCTCTCTCTCTCTCTAAACATCGTCCACCTGACGCATCATATTGACCGAACGACGACGAAAGAACGAGTTCGGGCGTGTACCTATTTTCCTCTCGTCTTTTCTCGTCGAATAAAATACAAAAAGAAAAGAAAGAAAAAAGAAAAGACGTAGAGATAGTCGAGCGTGGTCTACTCTTCGTCGATGGTGGTGTCACTTACTTTCTCTCTCTCTCTCTCTCTCTCTCTCTCTCTCTCTCTCTTTCTCTTTCTCTTTTTCTTGCACTCGCACTCGAGAGATAGTTGAGTCACTAATGAGAACGAACCGAAGAGAATGAGTTGGACGAGAGAGAAGCTACTACCATTCGTCCGGCTTTATCTCGATCTCGCGATCGTTTCGGTCCGCCTGGGCGTCATCTGCCGGTGATTGCGATTAATTAGTCGCCCGGGGCTTCGACGCTCCTCTCGTTCTCTACCTCGGTGGACGTCATTACTTAACGATTCGCCGAATCGATCGTACTTAACTTTCTTCGCACGGATGCTCCCAAGTTGCTACTTGTACGGCCATTCTCTCTTAATGCTCTTGGTAGTACACGAAGCTTTCTACTTTGTTCGTCTCTCATTTTCTTTTTCCTTTATTTACCCTTCCCCCCTCCCTCTCACACACACACACACACACACACACACACACACACAATCTTTCTCTTTGCTTCTCTATAATCGAGGATCGCCAACGTTCAAATTGAGATTTACTTCGATCATCGCGTAAGATCAATAAATCTCGATATTTTAATCTAAATATTAAATCTCCTCGATATTCGCTTGTCCCCTTGATTATAGTTACAATTTGACCTAACGAGGCGAGCCGTGCCCGTGACGAGTTAAGCCGAATCGAACGAAATGACGTTAAGAAACGTTAAAGACCCTTCCATTCTTTTGCCGGACTCTAAACGCGCTCGTCGTATGCTGGTCCGTTCGAAAAACCTTTTCTTCCCTTCCCACCCCCTCCCCCCGCTCCGCGTGTCCAATTAATTCAATGAGTGAATCAGCCCCTCCGACCTCCCTTCTCGAAGCCGAGTAGACCGGTTAGTATGTAACGTTTTAATGATGTACACCGTCTCAACCAGATGACTCTCGATGTTTATCTACCCTCTTGCCACCAGCAGGCGCACCCCTGCAACTTACCCCACGTGGAATCGAGCACGTGCCACCGTGGCCGAGTAAAAAGGAACATGTGACGGAATATACACACGATAGCTGCTAGCTGCTTCGATGGATCCGCTTCTTCTACTTTCTACGTATGTACCTACCAACACCTACCTGCCTCGGTACCTCGCCGCCTATCCGGCCCGTGTCGTTTGTCAAAGGAACGCGTTCTATAATGGACGACGAGGATGTTCGAATAGCTTCGCCTTTCCGCAACTGTTCTACCATCTATCGTTCGTGATCGTCGCATATGCTCCTATTATTTTTTCTAATTATTCCCCATTTCCACCTGATACTCCGACGATGAGAGATCGTCGGAGGCACGCGATAAAATAAACGTCTGCGAAATGCGTACGATGAGAGACGATGTTTCGAAAAAGAAAGAAAGAAAGAAAGAACACAAATTTCCAACGTTATCTCTCGAGAGAATTCGAAAGGGATATTACAATTGAACGTTTCGTTTAATGCGCCACTAGACTCATAAAATGTTACAACGGTATCTCTCTCTCTCTCTCTCTCTCTCTCTCTCTCTCTCTCTCGAGTTTGTCCGGAGCGGCCTGTAACGCGTTAAATGGAGAAAAAGGAACTCTTGGCGGATACGTCGATGGGGATTAATTCGCTCGGCAAAGCCCGCGGAATGGCTTCGGTCCATCCGCGTACGCCGTTCGTTGTTTTCGTATCGTATCGGAGGCTTCTCTCTCTCTATCTCTCTCTCTCTCTCTCTCTCTCTCTCTCTCTCTTTCTCCAGGAAGATATACTCTCCTAGCCGACTTTAACTAGCATTGACGCGAAGAGACAAGATGGATAGAGAAAGATATATATATATATATATATATATATATATATATATATATATCTTTATATAGAGAGAGAGAGAGGGGAACAGCAAAGACAGAGACGATATTGCCCGGGAGGGTAATTGAGAATGACGTACGTCCTGGTGCCGCACCAACGTCGGCGGATCTTTGAGGTTTCGCTCGCTACGCCGAGGGTGGGCGGGCTAGAAACGTCACCCCGGTCGAGTTTATATGGACGCCCGTTATACGAGCCGCGAAAAAGACCAAGAAGGAAATGGGGGGAGAGAGAAGATGAAGAAGAAGATGAGTGGTGTTAACGAGGGATACGCATAACCTCGGGGACTTTGTCGGAATTATTGAATTTACTCGGGAACGGGACGGATTGTTTCGTTCGTTGGTATGTTAGCGGACGGTAAAAATCGTGAAAATGAAATCGATAACGCGAAGGATGTCGAGATCGTCCCTTGGATTCTCTCCTTCCGTGTCTTCTTCTTCGTTCAAAAGTTAACGATTTGGCTCGGCTCAGCTCGCCGAGTTTAGGCTCGAGCGCGAGTTATACGAGGTTAACGTATTCGTAACTCCGCTCTCTTCGGCCCGGAGCAAAACTATTTCTCCGGAGATGGGCGAGCATAGAAAATAATTCAGTTAGTTGCTCGAACGTTTCTTCGAGCGTCGAGGGATGTTGCGGAGGAGGATGTGAAAGAGGATGAGGAAGAAGAAGAAGAAGAAGAAGAGGAAGAAGTAGGAGGAGGAGGAGGAGGAGATGAAGAAGAAGAGGAGAAGGCGTAAAAAGTGGTCGACCGTAGAGCGGGAGCGTGTCCGAAGTAAAGCACCGTAATGCGGAGGAGAGAATAAGAAGAGGACGGAGAAGTTGCCGCCGGTCTCTCGAAGATCCGCATCGTATAAAGGTAGAAGAAGAGAGCCGAGCATAGCGTGCGGAGTAAATGTTCCAATCGTCGTCGTGCCCTGTCCACAAATTATTCCTCGTGTTCTGCACGATGCCCAGCACGAGCTGCCCGTAAGCCACACACAAGCGCGCGCGCTCGCGCGCGAACGCTTCGAGGGCGCTAGCCTACGAAAGAGAGTCTTCCGCTCGTTCCAAGAACCACCGGCCGAGCTATCTCGTCTCGAGTCTCCTAGCTCCGAGTTCGAGTCTCTTCTTCTTGTCTCGTATGCCACGATCGACCTAGCCGAGTCGAGTACACACCATCGAGTAGTACCTACACGATACCCTCTACTTGCCCGTACCCGAGGGCTCGAAGAATTGGAAGAGGAATCGAACGGGAGGGACGAGAAGAACCAAGGTGCTCTCGTTTGTTCCTCGTTTCGAGTCGTGTCGTCTCCTTCGCTATCCTCGTACCTCCTCTCCTTTGCTTCACCTCGCCACACACTTTACGATGTGCATGTGTTTGTGTGGGAGAGAGAGAGAGAGAGAGAGAGAGAGAGACGGAGACCGTGCGAGCGGACCACTGGATCCCTCTATCTCTCATCTCCCGTCCACCTGTATTCCCCATACTGTCAGCACGTGGAATTCCGTGGAAATTAACGATTGACCCCCGCTAGAGAAAGAGAGAGGAAGAGAGAAAGAGAGAGAGAGAGAGAGAGAGAGACTTTTCTTATCTGACTCGTTCGATCGTACCGTGTATACTCGCGAACTCGGAGAGTCTTCTCTCTCTTTCTCTGTCTACCTCTTCTCCTTCCCTCTTCCTCTCCATGCGCGGATCGCGATCGCAGATATAAGCGCGGTGCTCGAGCTTGTTCACGGGATTAGACTCCGTTTGAACGAGTATATTCTAAGCTGACGTGGTTCGAACGAACGGTTTGTTAAACTCCATTCTTTTTCCTCTCTTTTTCAGCTTCGAGAGAGCAACCATGCGTGTTATCAGAAAAAAGATATGCGATTGAATCGATCATTCAATTAACTTTGATACGCACGATAAAAGAAAGAAAATCCATTTTAATGCGCGCAAATCGTTTCTCTTTTCTTCCACGTAACGTACATATACTTTTTGTTTCGTTTTGTTTTTACGATTCCGCTGGGAAATAGTATTCACGGTAATTCATTGCTTCGGGTGTTGAAGCAGCTGGAGTCGAAGGAAGAGCACGAGGTTTTACCTACGTCCAACGATATATATATATATATATATATATATATATATATATATACACATACATACCTGGGGAATAGCGAGCGAAGCGAGGAAAGAGAGCTCGATGAGAATCTATGCGAGGAACAGCACCCGACGGCTACTAGATTCTCTCCATTCTTCAGCGATCTATCCTATCACGATTCTGACGTTTCCATTAAATTTTCAGTATTAACGCGGTCCGACTAGCGGGGCTTCCGCGTTGCAGCTCCTACCATAAACCATAGGAATGTATCGAGTTAATCGATTTATCGTTTCGCCGGAGTAAGTTTATTTGCTTAACCGACGACTCCGTTTCTTTTTCTTCTTTCTCTTGTTTTTTTTTTTTTTTTTTTCATTCTTTGTTTCGAAGAAATCGCATTGTCGATAGAATAACCTTACGGCGAGGCGCCTGAAACGTAAGAGAAAACACGTGTGAAATCTGTAAGTTTTCGAGAGGGAAACGTCTTCGAGACGAAATACGCGACGAACAATGCACGGACCGGCATTCTATCGCGATACCCTTCTGAAATGTAACAGGTCTCGCGAACGTCATGTTTTCGTAGTTTTATCATCGAGGCATATCTTGGGAAAGAGATGCCTCGAAGGGTAAAGACCCAAAAACCCCCCGGGGTGGAAAATACTCGCACGTATGAGCCGGACGACGAGGCGGAATCTCAAATGAAATTATTTCGGCGAGTCCGCCGGTTGGGTCGAATGTCAATGACACACGCTTTTCTTACCTCGTCTCCCTCGGTACCTCCTTTACCTGTGTACTTTCGATCGATAATTATTTCTTCAATGATTTCTAAAAGACAGAGACAGAGAGAAAAGCTTAAAGTTTTGCGACTCGTGTAAACGCACCTGTTTAGCGTACACGAATTCGTAGTTAGCAAGTCCGAAACCTTCCTGACCGCGCCCATACCGTGCGACAGTCCGTCGAGTCCCCTTCGAGACTTTGTCCAGATATCATCGCGAATGTTAAACAGAACGAGGAGAAGGCCAAAAAGAAAAAGAAACAAGTAAGAATAAGAAGGAAGACTTCTCCTCTTGGGGGTCGTCGTTACACCTTCCGCGTCTCGACGATCGTTCGTCCGGACCTTCGAATCCCCGTTGTCCTTGAGAGGATAACGAGTCGAATTCGATTTATGACTCGTGATATACTCGATCGCATCGATCGTACGAACGATATAGATACGTTGTCAGAGACAAAAGGATTCTACGATCGAAGCGCGGTTTCGTTCTCGTTCGAAGGATCTCATCGTCGCTTTCCGAACCGATCGCACACCTAGAATCGGTGTTTGATTTAAATTTACAAAGAGCATCGTATCGTCGCACGTTTCCGACCTTGCATCGCACCGCCGCGAATCGTAAACCCGGCTCGAACCGGGACGTTTCTATGTTATTTTACGACGTGCTTCAACTAGGCGATCGCATTTTATCGTTCCATATTCCGAGTTTCATATCGCGGTGCCAGAGCCACAGAGCCAGATCGAGATCGAGTGCTCCGAGACTTTAAGTTTAGTGCGATACTTCGAGGTGGCCCGAGCATCCTCAAAAATTCTCTATCGTTACATCCAAGTTATGTAAGGCGCGAACTGTATTTCTCACCGAGCACGATGCATTCCCGAAACGACTTCTTCGTTGGCGGACGATCATCGAAAGATCGACTCGAGGCTATCACAATGCGTGTCCATCGCGAATGAGATTCGATCGTATTAAAAACGAAGAAACGTAACAAAACGTTTATTTAAAATCCTTTCTCCTTTCTTCCTCTCGTTCCTCCACCAAAGTGAACAAAGTCGTCCCTTAAACGAAGAGATTTAAGGGAAGTTGCTCGCGTTCGCTACCACCTGCAAGCTTATTTTATTTTTGTTTTTTGTTTGTTCTTTTTCTTTTTTTTTTTTTTTTTGGCTCTTTTTCTTCTTTATTTTTTCTTCGTTTCAACGTGGGTGGACGTGGTTGGAAAAGAAACACAGCGCCTCTCTTTGTTACGAAGCGAAACGTAGGCGTCTCTCTATAGGTCACGACGGGTTCAACACGACTCGCAATCGCGTCGCGGACCGTATCCAAATAACGCCGACGTACGACACCGTCAGGTTATAATATATATTCCTTGGATGAAATCATTTCTACCGTTTAGTTCGAACGGAGTCGAGTCATCGATTGGCCAAATTCGGCACGGACCGAAATATTAGCGATTCAATCTCGGATAATAAAAACGTCGGCGTTCGAACGTTTGAGAGTTTGCAGGAAAATAGATTCCGCGTACGTTAGGCATATGGAAGAAAAGAAATAAATGAGGATCCAATTTAATGGGACATTTGATGAGATTCTTTTTAAATTCACGCTCTCGACGTAACGAGAGTGTAAATTTTCTCAAGTAAATCGGACGGGCGTGGTAGCGATTGACCGTGACCATCAAAGCCGTGAACCTTGGGTACGTGGCTCTCCGCGTAGCTCTCCGCACCTTTCCGGTGTCGTTACGCGCGCGGAAAGCCGGCGGAGGAAGTTTTTAAGGAGACGAAGCGAGGAGAAGCTAGAAGGTAGGTGCCGAGCATGTGGGGAGCCCCGAGTATGTGGGCAAGTCAGGAAACGAGGGCACTCGAGGATATCAGAGAGGATACCGCGTAGCCCCCTTTTATTAATAGGGACAATCGAGCGTCTGTCACGGCACAATGGCCAAGACTACGCCCAACATTAACTCCATATACCACGTGCTCGGATATATACATGAATCAAGGCGATAAGCTAGTCGAACGATGCTCGCGACCCTCGTAGAGAAATATTGGATTTATCGATTTTACAGTTTTTCTTCTTTCTTCTTTTTTCTTTTTCCTATACAAACGTACAATTTCGAGGAAAACGTAGGTAAACATAATCTTCGGAATAGATCAACGTTCTCTCTCTCTCTCTCTCTCTCTCTCTCTCTCTCTTTCTATATCTCGTGCAATATACTCTCGTGACGTCTCTATTCCGACGTTCGCTCTTATTCTCCATACGATACGATCAAAGTCGTTGTCCCCCTTTTCATTCTAATCTTCGTGGCGCAAATCGATCTGACGAGTACTCGGGCGAAGACACACACACGTGCCTCGTACTACCCAACGTTCCGCGAAAGAGATAAAGATAGAGTTAGAAAGAGAAAGAGAAAACTACGGAGACCGTAAACGAGCTAACTAACTTCTCGATCCTCCGTACTCTCGGTAGTTCTCCGTGGCTCTGGTGGCACGGGCCCGTGACATCGGCACTCCTACGAAGGAAATCCGTCCTCCTCCTCCTCCTCTTCCTCCTCCTTCTCTTACTCCTCTTTTTCTTCTTCTTCTTCTTCTTCGTCGTCGTCTTCTTCGTCTTCTTTGCCTATACCAGGTTCTTACATATTCAGCAAGCTTCTTCCATGGAACCCGATAACTGGCCGCGAGGTCACGCGTCGAAGCACCCGACCGATCGGCCTCGCCGATCCGCTCGACGACTTCTCGTGAGTTCGACCGATCGTTCGCGAAATCGTTCTTGCACGTGTTCTCTCCTCGTATACACGAAGAAGAACTTTACTTACTTACTAAGCCGTACCAATTCCCTTGACTTCTCTTAACCGTTTCTACGACGTATGTATAAAAAGATACATAGAACACAAACGAGTACGTACAAAGATTCAAAGGGAATAGAATTAGATAAAGCGTTAAGACTCTTGCGTCTTGACTCTACGAACATTACCGCTAGACTGACTCGTACCTGACCTTCTTCGAGGTGTCACGCCAAACGACGTGTCTCGACACGATCGTGCACGGTGAACTTTGTTTGTTTTCTAACGTAACGATACCACACGGTACACGCCAAGGAGATTATTGTTTACGAAAGAAACTAACTATATTTATTAGCCTTGTAAGAGGCTGGTAAATACTTACGTATCGCGTCGTCGCGAGGCAAAGAAAAAAAAAAAAAGGAAAGAAAATTAAAATAGAAACGTTTCGCCAAGTGAATTTCGTGCAAGACGAGTATGTAAAGCACGAAGGAGAGAGAGAGAGAGAGAGAGAGAGATAGGGAGGGAGAGAGAGAGAGAGAAAGTGAGTTCCTCTTAACGCTCTCTTTATCGGCCATTGAAAAAAAATCTTTTTACGATCCTGTCAGAACGGACATCGTATTTCCGTCGTTCCTTCGTCGTCGGTTCGACGCTTTTTGGCAGAAGCCGTAGGCCGCACGTCGATACTTAACGTTTTTATCGAAGTGACACGCCTATAAAGATCTCCATCGGAGTTCGAGAGTGAAGGAAAGGAGGTATGAGGGTAAGAAGAGAGTCAAGGAGAAGGAGGAAGAGGAGGGTGAGAGAGAGAGAGAGAGAGAGAGAGAGAGTCGATCGAGTTTCGTGCAACGAGAGCGCATGGCTCATGTCGCGGTATCTTTGTCGGCGGGACCGATCCTCCATCATCGCTTTGCCGATACGATGAGTGTGAGCGAGAGAGAGAGAGAGAGAGAGAGAGAGAGAGAGAGAGAGAGAGAGAGAAGGAGAAAGAAGGACGGACGACGAGCGAGTCCTTA
The DNA here is from genome assembly GCA_918808275.2 of Dolichovespula sylvestris. NCBI lineage: Eukaryota > Metazoa > Arthropoda > Insecta > Hymenoptera > Vespidae > Dolichovespula > Dolichovespula sylvestris. The sequence continues at coordinate 9,374,835 of OU964969.1, read as the reverse complement.
AGATACACTCACGGCGAAGACGAACCTGCTCGGGCCTTGCCAAGCCGATGGTGCTCATATATTAATTAGTACGACGAGTTCGAGTTATTATTGGCTCGAAATTAATAGACCCTTCCGCGGATAAATAACTCAAGACCCCCTGCCTCTCTCCTGAAGTAGCCAGCCCTTCCACTTGGCGTGACACGCGGGATGAGGAAGTATAGGTGGAGATGAAGCGAGGAGGAATGGAAAAAAAAACAAAACGAAACAAAAAAAAGAAAAAAGAACAAGGAGAGAAGATAACGGGACGTGTTTATTGGCGCGGCCTCGACGAGTTACCCCTTTGTCGAACAGGTACGAGCAATTAGTTTCGTGCGTGGATTTATATTTTCTCTTTGATTAACCGTATGCCCTTTCGCATCGACTTTTCTTCGCGTTACGTTAATAATCGTGTTACCAGGCTATCCTTGATTTCCTTTCCTCCTCCTCCTCCTCCTCGTCCTCCTCCTCCTAAAAGAAAGAAAAAAAGGAAGAAAATAATTTGTGAAAAATATTGAAGCGCGCACCTGCCTGCCGGTAAGACCTACGGTAGACGTAGCACTGTAAAAAGGGTAGGTACGAGCAAGGGAAAGGTATAAAGCCACGAAGAAGTTCGAGGGGTCACGAGGTGGAGGCATAAGTTACGGGCAGAGGCCACGCGAGGGCAAGCGGATCGTTCCGAAGAGAGTAGAGAGGTACACAATCGAGATTCGGGGGATCCTCAATCGAATTTCTCCACCGGAAGATGCTCCAAAGTGTATCGAAGGGAGAGAAAGCAGTCGGTAGCAGGAAAGAAAAAGGAGGCGGCAAGGGACGGCGGCTCGAGGAGGGCAGGTTGCTGTGGGTCCTCTCTCTCTCTCTCTCTCTCTCTCTCTCTCTCTCTCTCTCTCGCGCGCGCGCGCTACAGCTTTCAGGGTGGTCTCGTTGGCTCAGAACGGCGGGACAAACGGCGACACGGGCAACGTGCTTCGCATCATATACCCCTTCCCGAGCAAAAGGCCGCCGCATGAGCGTGCGCGCGCGCGCGCCCGCGCGACCGAGCGAACGTCCTGCATCCCTCTTCTACTCGGCATCATAACCGCCTAACTAATGGCCGACAGATTAGAACTAGAGAAACGCGCCGTGTCCTCTTTCTCTCTCTCTCCCTCTCTCTCTCTCTTTCCTCGTTTTCTTTCCGTCTCTCCGTCCCTCTCTCGTGAACGTGAGGAAGAGGAAGAAAGAGAAAGAGACAGAGAACGAAACCGCGAGAGTCGGTGCCTTTCATGAAACTGGATCTAGAAGGGGGTCCCGCCCCTCCCACGGAGAGCAACGAGCCGAGATAACAGGGCAATAATTCAAGAACTTCACGATATCGGGACGCGCGCACTCGCAGGACTCCTCACCGTGAAAGATTAGTCACGGATGTGTCTGTCCGCCCTACTCTCTCCCTCTCTCTCTCTCTCTCTCTCTCTCTCTCTCTCTCTCTTTCTTTTTATCTTTTCTTCCTGACTCTCCTACTTCTCCTTCGAGCTCGAGTCGAAAGCATGGATTCGACGCAAGCTGGCGCCGTTCTCCGAGCTACCCTCAACCTCTTCTTCCTGGTCCTCCTCTTCGTGTCTCGTGTCGTCATCCTTATAAGAAGAACGAGCGTGGAAACGATCCGAGTCGAGAAGCACGAGAACGAAAGGACGACTAAAAGACTACTAAGAAGACGAGGAGACACCCGAGACACGAGGAGCGTTTCGCATTGTATACTCGTCTCGTTTGTACTGTTATGATCGTTGGACTAACGTCGAGAGGAATCGCGGCCTTTATGACGGTTGTTAGTCTCTACTGCCGTCTGCCATTCCGCAGTATCCATATGCGCATATTACACGTATACACGTTTACATACATATTCGATCCTCTTACCTATATAACTGTGTTTTCCTACATACCGCGTACCGTATACGATCTCTATTTGCAAGGATATCGCGTGAAACGTTGATTTGCGGACGAGAACGAACGAGGTACGCGCGTCTAGTTACGTTTCGTAACTTGGATAACGTTGATTTTTTTTTTTTCAAGAGAACGAGCGAAGGAAGATCGGTGGATCTTAATCGCGTGCTCGAGTTCCTATGTACGTTCTCCCACGTACGAGACGAGCACTCGGGAAGATATTAAACGCGAAATGGTTTCCGAACGTGACGGCAGAACGAAGAACGCGCGACATACATCTTTACGTGCGATCTCTCTCTCTCTCTCTCTCTCTCTCTCTCTCTCTCTTTCTCGGTAGAAGATGCAACTTTCAAAAGTGAAAATACTAGTTATTTAACTTTTACCAAGAACCTCTTGAATCGTCGCCGAATGCGATTATAAAATAGAAACGATGAAAGAAAAATAGGATAGAATGTGACATTCGTATCGATAATCGGTTACGATCTGGCATAAGCTCTGGCAAAGCACTCGAGAGATGTTAGAGAGTGAGAGAGAGAGAGAGAGAGAGAGAGAGAGAGAAACTCATGGACCACCCCGATCTTCATCGAGCGGGGGGTAATTAAGTGCTGAAGAACGATAGGCTGGCGTGACCGACGGTCATAGATCGCGCCTCCGCGTTCGTGATCCAGGCTATGGGTCCCCGCTGATATCTTCGATCCGCGAATCGCTACGATCGATTTGTAGTACGTACTATGCCAGGTAATTGCGACGAAAGACCGCGGAGTCTCGTAGATCTCTCGGGGATCTCGATCGAGTCGACTCTCCCTCGATGAGACTTCGAAGAAACGTCCGTCCGTCCGGTTGGATCGATGCGTTCTTTAAACTCCTTCGTGTTTCTCCGGTATTAAAGGCTCTCTCTCTCTCTCTCTCTCTCTCTCTCTCTCTCTCTCTCTCTCTCTCTCTCTCTCTCTCTCTCTCTCTCTCTCTCTCCAAGGAGACGTCTATTATTCGTCGAGATGTATTCCTATGACCGCCGAGTTCGTACGAAAGCCCCGCTGCTAACGACACTTACGGTTGCGATTACGCAGGCGCGGACCACTAGAAAAGATAACGTTCCGTCGCGTGCTGAACCGGATAAACTTTCCCTCTGGCCGGTCTTACGGATCGAGATCTCTCAAGAACTGACGTTGATCGCTCGCACGCGTAACGACGGAGGGGAATAATAGTTGCAAGAATCGCAACGTCAATGTTTGGATTATCTCGACGATGGTACTCCATTATGATAAGAAAAAATTCATCCGTCGTTCGTGGAAGTCTCCTCTCAAAATACTGTATCGACTTTCACGAGGTAACCATAGGTAAGAACTAGCCGTGAAGCTCATTAGTAGCATAAGCTAGCGATATGTTTCTTACGTGCGAACGAGAATAGCCCACAGGAGATACATCTCGCCGTGCTACGACGGCGAGTCACGTTTGTGCGTGCGTGTATGCGTGCATGCGTGCGTGCGTGCGTGCATGCTCGTTCTTGTTCTCTTTCTATCTTTCTCGTTCGCTCGCTCGCTCGCTCGAAACCGTTTCACCTGAGCCAGGCCGCGCGTACGCGGAGATCGCGTGTGCGAGAAAACGTGCGTGGGGACGCGCCTATTGCGAGCAGGTTGCTTATTTTTGCAATTTTATGCACTCAGCCGCGCCTTCTCCGCTTCTCTATCTCTCTCTCTCTCTCTCTCTCTCTCTCTCTCTCTCTCTCTCTCTCTCTCTCTCTCTCTCTCTCTCTCTCTCTCTCTCTCTCTCTCTCTCTCTCGATACTCCGGGCGGTCGTACGCCCTCCAAGAGATACCCGTGTTTCTCTTCTTCTCTCTTCGTTATCTCCTCGTAGTACGCGCCTTCTGCCTATTCCCCTGCTACCATATTCCCTTTCAATTTCTTTCTCTCCCCGTCCATCCGCATTTTCGTTCGATCTACCACGGTGGCCTCCTCGCGTTTATTCATCCGCGAACGCGTAATAGCATATTTTCTCAAGTTTACGTTCCTGATCGCGAGTTCCCATCTCGGTAATCTAATTTCTCGGAAACGTCCTATGATATACTGCAGATTGCGGGAAGCCGTCGTACGTTAAAAATCCTTGAGTCCGCTTTTAATTAACATACGTTGTGTTAGGCATCGCGCACCATCCGCCCTTCTCCTCCGTGAAATAAAAGAAGAAGGAAGAGCAATCGTGAAAACGTCTAATGGACGTTAGCTCGCTCCTTGACCACATTAACCATGCTTTTCTCTCGTTATAGGCTAATCGACGCCGAGCTACTCTCCGAAGGAGACCTGGCGCCAGTTTCGCGCGATCCGGGCTCCGATATCGAGGTGTTACCAATGGCTTCCGATTATAGAAATGCGGGATAGCGAGCACCGTGTCATAAATCTATGACGCGAGAGAGATCGCGGGAAATAGGTGATCCGTTTGGATTCCGCAAGGAGAGAGAGAGAGAGGGAGAGAGAGAGAGGGAGAGAGAGGGAGTCCTCGATTACGAGTTCGCGTCGTTCCCTCGAAAGCTACGCTCTTCCTGTTAAGGACGATATTCTCGACGATATATACCTACCTAATCTTAGGTACTTACATTTCTGCGATTTTTCCCCTTCTCCCCTTCTCTCTCTCTCTCTCTCTCTCTCTCTCTCTCTCTCTCTCTCTCTCTTTTTTCTCCTTTTTTTTCCAATCACCACCGACAACTAATTACAAGAGGTGTTATTTATCAGCGACGTTAATTATGAGAGGAGTCGTGATAAAGATTTTAACAGGGACGGAGTCGTCGAAAAAAAAAAAAAAGAAAAGAAATAAGATAGGTTTCGTTTCGAAATTTATACCATTAAGATCGTACGAGATTCTTTTTCTTTTTTTGATTTTTTTTTGATTTATGCGAATAAAATTTAAATATCCAGCACGCAAGGAGAGAAGATAGTAGGTTAAAAGTATAGACGACGTGGTACCCGAAGGAGCAATCTACGAGATGGCTATCCGCCGAAAGATAGATACCTATAATTAATTGACAACGAAACCAGCCGCCTGGCGCATCATGCGATCCTTCCAGCGTTAAGCATTACGAGGACCGGTAAACTCCGCGGGTCGAACCAGATAGCGAATCCAATCTCGCGTGCAGCCTCTTTTCCTTTCCTCGACGAGTATAGCTCGACGCGGTCGTAAGATCGAATGTACCGTTTAGTACGATACTATCTGATAAATGAAGGTGGACGCAGGAATGAATTAGGCGAGCGCGAAACGTTCGCTCGATTGTGAAACGCGGCATTTCTTTCTGAAAAATTCGAAACGTATCGAATCCGAGAGCCTGAGAAAAAAAAACGTTTACGATATGCCGTAACAGAAATACGCCGATATCGAGAGAGAGAGAGAGAGAGAGAGAGAGAGAGAGAGAGAGAATGAAAAGTTCTCGCGAGGAGTATCGGTAAAAGCGTAATGTAGAGGTCGCAGGAGGTCCGAGTTATATTGTAACGTAACGGACAGTTCATTAATAACTAACAGTCCCTCCGATGAAAAAAATATATTCCATTAGAAAATTCCTTTTCCAAGCGAGCAGGCATAGAAAAATGCGTTACCCTCGATCGAATCACGCGTGTCTCTCTAAAGACACATCTTTCCGGTCGGACGGACCGATAGAAATTACACGAGTGCCACGAACGACGACGAATACCGTAGCAGCCTAGATAGAGGATTGAGATGAAATTCCTGATGATGAATCGTGTTTTCATTCGAGACGAAATTAATACCCCCTCCCCAGACGGACGAGAATCCTTCCTTCTCGGCGAGAGGAAGAGAAAGCGAGATGGTTTGAATTTGGTGAGCTTTATCTTTATAAATTGGCTTTCCGCGTACGCGAGACGAATGAGCATAATCGCAATGACCCGGCCCTTTCTTTCTTTCTTTCTTTCATTCTTTCTTTATTTATTTCTTTCTTTCGGTCCGTCCATTAACCCGTTTCGCTTCCTTCCACGGTGCAACTCGGGTACCTACGGAGGACGGAGGTGGTTCATGAATATTCAGCGGACAAGTTGTCCGCGAGAGGCTCGCGGCTCCGCCGACTAACGTATACTCTTGTTGATCATAAGTGGGTTTGTTTCGCTGATTGTTGTCGCATCGCTGGTCCCGACTCGACGGTGGCTACGGTGGTAGCGGGCCCAGGGGGTCCTTTGAATATGCATCGCTCGCGCGACGCCCGGATCGCGCGCGGCTCGGCCGCGATATGCCTGTTCGGCCCCTTATGCCTTCTATAATTTGCACCGTGCCGATAAGATGAGACTTCTACTACGCTCCTCTCGAAGGCAGACTATACGCACTCAGTCCGTATCTCTATCGTCCTCCGAGTACAGCCCAGACCCAGGGACGATCTCGAAACGAGCTTGTATACGCTTGTCGATGTGTAATACGCCCCATCCTCTCCTCTCCCCACCTCCCCTCGATACCTTCGAGAATCAATCCGACTGGAAAAGAAACCGAACGAAGGCCGTGTTAATCGGGCGAAGCAAGTTTCTCGATCGGAGAAACATACCCTGTACGATCGAATCATTAAATTCAGCGAAATCGAACGAGTCTCGGTACGATTAATAAAATTAGCCGTTAACGTTAACGGCACGGAATAATATAAAAGCTACGATTATTAGGCCATTCGGGCGATAGGGGAGGAAAGAGTACCTCGGATGTTTTCGAACTAATGATCCTTGGCAGCGGATCAATGGTGCATATCGGCGTACCTGCTCGGCGCACAAATCGTCGAGGGAACACGCGAGAGAGCGAGCTACGACGGACGATATATCCTCGCCTATCGCTCTCCTCTTTCCCTCCCTCGGTCCTCCGAGAGCACGGTTAGCCGGCTCGTTCTTGCGATTTAATTTGCGAGGTGGTCCGGAGAGCGAGCGCGTCGTCGTTGTCGAACGCACGAGATACGTGACTCTCCGGGACGGCCGGCAATGAATTCGTCTTTAGTTATCTTCGCGTTCGAGTGTACGCGTGGATGCCGATCGTTAACGCCTCCCTCTTGCTTCCTTCGTGCCGAGGCAACTCGATCCACACCGGATTTCTTTATTTCATCTTTTTCCTCTCTCTCTCTCTCCCTCTCTCACTATCGTGCCTGCCACGGCAACAGTCTCCGTAAAAGCGTCAAAATCCTGTTTAAGCGTCGTTACGCGCTGTTCAGAAATCGATTAATCGAATTACCATGGTGAGATTTGGAGTGAATTTATGATTTATCAGGTGATACGTCCTAATAAGAAACTCGTACGCTCGTCGCGTCGCTACGACGAACAAGATATTCATTAACGACGATTAGGATTGAATCTATAATGTCGGTGTATTTTGCTAGATATAGTAGCTATAGGCGTAAAGGCAGCTCTCGCGTTGTCTTCCTCTCGGCTAATAACAAAATGTTGGACGAAGGAGGAACTACCGGTGGCATCGACTTATCCGGTGGTCGATCGCTGCCTCCATCGTCCGCATAAGACGACAGTAACGATGCTCTTGCGCAATCCGTGCGCGCGCGCGCGAGAGAGAGAGAGAGAGAGAGAGAGAGAGACGGCTTTGCGACCTCGCGCTCGATTGCATCCATCGGAGCACGAATTATCGTCGGCACCTGGCACGCATGATTGAGCGATCACCGGCTCCCTTGGCTCTCCTTGCCAACTACGTCAGAACTCGGGATGCTCGACGCCGAGTAAGTAGGTAGGTACTCGGCGATCGTTCACGAGATTCTTGTTGATGCGTGTATATATACATATGGGTGCGTGCGCTCGCGTGCCTCGTTACTCGTCGTTCGCTTCGGTAGTCGAGGAGTTTCTTCGCGTATGCTCGTTGACTGATCGTCTCTAACGGTGATAGTTGATTGGATGAATTCGTAGATCCAACGAACGGATAATCTGATCGATCGAGACCGGTGAAGATCCTACGCTAAGATGAGGGAGGAGAAAAATAAGGCACAGAAATTTCGTCTCTTATTTCGTCGTTTCTTCCCGGTGTCCCGCTGCGATAATGAGGTCGACGAACATAAGGAAGCGACGATCCGTCCATATTAGATTCGACGAGACTGATAGCCCAAAGTCACGAAAGGAGATAGCTATTATTTAATTACAGTACGAGTCGGTCGAAACTGTCCCTCGTTGAACGAGGAAGGAATCGTAATCCTTGGGTCCGGCCGAGATATACCCCTATCCGTGCTATCAATCCTATCGTACGCCGTCCACGGAGACTAGTTCATAAAATCTAGAATTTCACGTCGTTCGTTGAAGAAACACGCGCCGGTTCGGTCCGCATTCTGTCCAATGCGTGGGAGGACGTTGTTTCTAACGTCTCTATATCGGTAGAAAAGTTCTCTCTCTCTCTCTCTCTCTCTCTCTCATGCCTCCGAGAGTATCGATCGTTCCTCACGGGAGAAAAACGAAAGCAGGTACCTATTTCTAACGCGCCTTTTGATCGATTTCGAGGAAAAATTAATTAAATCTTATCCTGGCAGGATGATCGTTTAATTTTTTTATTCGAATCGGGACAATGTAGAAAGCATCATTCGTCATTCGTTCCGTCCCATTAGATCGTTCCTTGAACATTGACCGGTACTCCTCATAGAAACATTTCTTTTTCCCGGCTGCACACGTACGCGCGTACGTATCAGGTAGATCTGTCTCTAAGCCCCCGCGTAAGCCGCTATGCGCCACTCGGAGGTGTGCGTGCACGCGGTAAACGCGCGAAGGCCCCTGATCGTGTCTCGCACGTCCGCGAGGAGGATTGATTTATCACACGTCAAGAGACAGATTGCCGTTCGGCTCTGTAAGAGTCTCGTTGCCGCGGTTGGCAAAGAGGCGAGAGAGCAAACGTGTTCGGTAAAAGGGACTACTCTCTACGCGCGCGCGCGCGCGCGCGAGAGAGAGAGAGAGAGAGAGAGAGAGATACGGGGAATCCCATGCGGGAGCAGATAGACCGAAGCCGGTCGACGAAGCAACCTCGGTTATCTGACTCTTTCGGTCTAGCTAGTCCTGTTGGCAACTCGGACGTAAATGGAACGAACTCACCGAGACTGCCTGTGGTAGCTCTCGCGATAAAGCCTCCTGAATCGTCTCCTTTCCTACGTGTCGGCTTAATTTCGATTCGTAGACTCTTCGTGCTACTTCGATGCGAACCCTTCTTCTTTCTTTTCTTCTACTCTTTCTTCGTCCTTTTCTTTCCTTCTCCCGCCCCTCGCCCCCCCTCCCACCTCCCCCTACCCCGCCTCTCCCGCCCCAACCCCACTTCCGCGACGAGACAATTTAGAAACTCGTAGGTACTCGCGAAGCGTGACGTTCCATCGATAAGGACGCGCGTAGAATACGTAATTAACTGGCGATCTCTAATTAGCATGGAACTACTTTGAACGCGTGTACCTTAAAATACCTCTACGTTTTGAAGTGCACGGGAGAATAAGAGAAAAGAATGAATTTCGAGCGGAGCGTGGGTTCGCCTCTCCTCCCCCTCCCGCCTCCCACAGAAGAAGGGGGGTTGGGAAGGGGACGCTTCGGCAGCAGGTTGTCGGTTGGCATGCAGGAGTGGTGGATCAGGTGGAGTCGGGTCAGTGGAAGATAAGCAGGTTCAAGGACCAGTGTTCTTCGACGACATCCTTCTCTTCTACGTTGCTTCGGACGACAGCGAGAGAGAGAGAGAGAGAGAGAGAGAGAGAGAGGGTGGACACTATGTTTGAGACTTTTCGTAAGCAGATAAAAGCCTGATAATGAGCGGTGACCCAAGGTCTCGGGAGATAACCGAACGACGGTGAACATCTCGAGGCAAGGGCCGCGCTGGTATTTGGATCCTTGTCGCGGCTACACTCGGGATCATTATAGTGATTAATGCTGATGGAGTCTACCGATAATACTGATTTATCGATGTCACCCGCAACGAGTCTGCGACGGGTGACGAGATAAATGGTTGACGTCTCCTCTCGCGCCATTTAACAAAGGAAGAGAGAGAGAGACAGAGACAGAGAGAGAGAGAGAGAGAGACAAACGCAAAGACATCGAAATTATAGCGATCTCAAAGAAGTTGACCTTCGATGGAATAATTAAAACGATTTAAATGATTCGGTCAGTGATTCTTGTGCGTTTAGATCGCTACCTCCACCTCCGATTATTCATATCGTAATAGCTGAATCATTTGGGCTCGATCGAGGGACAAGCGCGAACGAAATCGATCGCACGGATCGATGATCAGGAAGAAGGAGCTAGATGGATTTCGAAAGAGTTACATTTTTCGTGAACACTGTCTTTTCATCTTACTCTTTGACCCAGCAACGATATTCTCTCTCTCTCTCTCTCTCTCTCTATCTCTCTATCTCTATATGTCTTTGTCTCTCTCTCTCTCTCTCTCAGGGTGGAATATATGTACATAGCCACACGGTGTTTCCTCGGTGGTGCGCCTTTCATGGCGTGGGCTAATGTATTCTATTCGATTAAACAAACACAGTATCTCGCGGAGAAGCTTGTACATACGCATGGTCCCGGTAATGCTGAGGCCTGCGGAGAGAAACGAAGAGAGAGCGAGAGAGACAGAGAGAAAGAGAGGGAGAGAAAGAGAAACAGAAAGAGAGAGAGAGAGAGAGAGAGAGAGAGAGAGAGAGAGAAAAGGAAAACGCGATCCGAGTACATATACAAAGTCGGGCCTCCCACCTCGCGAGTGAGATTGAATAGCCTGTGATTTGATTATCATTTTTAAGACATCATCCTCGGATAAGTCGTGCGCCGACTCTCTTGCACAGTCAACATGGAGTAAGGCGAAACGCCTGTAAAATCAACGAACCCATTTGTTCTTTACCGAAGGTGGAAGGACGAACTGTTAAGAGCGCGTACCTATAAAGATCGTAAATGAAAAAATACGAGATATAGAATTCATCTCTTTCTGTCTGGTGGAACGCGAGCGAAAAAAAAAAAAAAGATTAAAAAAAGAAAAGAAAAGAAAAGTAAAGAAATAAAGAAAAAGAAAAAAGAGGAAGAAGTGAAGCTCGGTGGAGCGTGCAGAGAGCAGGTAGCTCGTAAAATTTCGTAAATCGTGTCGAAACGACCCACGCCTCGCGAGCGACAGTATTCGAGCGCGTTCGTGGGCGTTATAAAAACTTACACGGCGCATTGTCTCCTTCCGTCGTATACGTAAAATATTTGGAAAGCCGCGAGCATTATCGCGACTCTCTCTCTTTCTCCCGAGAGAGAGAGAGAGAGAGAGAGAGGGGGGAGAATAAAAGAGGCTCTTTTAAGATGACGAGTAGGGCGCTGGCGAACGCTAAGGTACTTGGAAAGAGATATTCCCCTTGCGTTTCTAACTCGAGTTTTGCCTTCGTAGTAAAAAGCGACTCGGTGCGGTTGCCTCGAACGAACCGCAGACCTCTTCTTCATCTTCTTCTCATCCTCTTTATTCTTCTTCTTCTTCTTCTTCTTCTTTTTTCTTCTTCATCATCATCATCATCTTCTTCTTCTTCTTCTTCTTCTTCTCCTCTTCTTCCTTCCTCTTTTTCTTACATTTCCACCTATGCTTTTTCTCGCCATGAACTCCGAAGCCGAGGGCCTACGAGAAACTTACCCATCGTCTCGTTTATAAGCTCTTCAAGCGTTCAAATCCTCCGGCTCGCGTATATGATAATTCGCCGTAAACCGAACGGTCGGAAGGAGAGGAGACGTTAAGGTCTAAGGCTAACACTTAGACGGCAATACCGCCGGTCGAACTAAAGTGTCCCCCGATAAGCTCGAAACTCCTCGTAGCTGGACCACCCTTAAGCGCGCGGACGTCGGTATACGCGAGAAAAATCTCTCGTGGATGTTATCGTGACGCCAGTAAGAACGAAGATCGAGGTTCTAACAGAATGGACGATCAGAAAAGCGTGGATTTCAGTAAACGTTCTAACATCGGATCGCCGTCCTATTATTATCGTCGGATTACGTTGTTCCACAAAGTCCGAGTTAACGTCTTCCTTTAATCCGTAGAAAATACTAGACTTAACAAGGAGAAAAACCAACCGATCGGGTATAGCGATAACACGATGAATAGAGTTTTTCTCTTCTTTTTTTTTTGTTTTTTTTTTGTTTTTTTCCTTTTTTTTTCTTGGTTTTTCTTTTCTCTTCCGATCGCCGCAGGTCGTGCCATCGGATGGAATAAATTAAGACCCCTATCCGATACGGCACGAGTCGATCGATTTCGTCCGCTCGAAAGCTCGAGAGCGGGAAGAGAACGCGACGACGCGTACCGACATTTACAAGACGATTTAATTAAATCCTATCGGTGGAAATTTAATTCCGACGATCCTTCGAACAGATAGGAGGAGGAGGAGGAGGAGGAGGAGGAGGAGGAGGAGGCGGCTCGGCTAACACGAGAAGATAAAAAAATTTATTTCCGAGCTTAAGCGCACGAGCAACTCGAGGTCTTCGGATTGCGTCTTCGTATCGACTTAATTCGTTTCCTCTCATTCCCCATTCGCTCTCCTCTTTCTCGAAATTCCAGCTCGATATAAAGATTACCACCCGGTCCCACGCGGAAGAGATCCGGCTATCTGTTGGCGTCGCCGACCTCGTCGTCCTCCACGTCCTCGGCACGTCCATCCGTCCATTGCGTACGGAATATTCGATCGATCGAAGATCGTACGCGTGGGGTCTACGAGTTCTCTACGTCGCGGACGATATCCGCCGCCTCGGAAACGCAATAAACGTCGCCGAGCCGACGTCGTATGCGCTCGTTTGGGGGACAGTTAGGTGGCCGCTTTCCCCACGCACGGAGGAAGGCCGCTCGAAAGAAATGTGGCGCTTAAATAAGAAAGAGAGAGAGAGAAAAGGTCCTCGAGAGAAGATTACCGCGCGAGCTCCGGCTCGAGTATAAGTAAGATCTCGGGATTTTATGTCGTTACCTCACACGAAGCTCGCCGACTCGAACCACCGGCCGTTAAGAGATCTCTCCTCCTCCTCCTCCTCCTCCTCCTCCTCCTCCTCCTCCTCCTCCTCCTCCTCTTCCTTCTCTTTCCCCTCTTTCTCCTCTTATACCTTGTCTCCCCCCGCCCCTCCGGTTTTCTTAGGCGCCTCTGGACCGATCCGATCCGCATCTCCTCCGAGCGATCCTCTCCGTGGGTGGATCGGACGCGTAAACAGGTGTACCAGAGCCCTGACCATCCGGACCTCGACGCGCGATGATTCATGTAAACGCGTGTACGATGTATAATCCAACGAGTCGTGGTATGCGCGGCGACACCTACGTGGAATCCGATTGGAACGATTGCCTCGAGAAATCCGGAATCCATACGGTTTTTTCTTTTTCGAAATTTTTTTGACGGAATGGTGAAAGATAGAAAGAAAGAAAGAAAGAAAGAAAGGAAGGAAGGAAGAAAGAACGACGCGAGTGTGATTTGCATCGATTAAAGATTCTATCGCGCTTTTGTATATACTTTTAAAAATCGAGAAACAGTTGTAAAATGTAATTTTTTTTTTTTTGTTTGTTTTTCACAACTACGACAGAAATATGTTCGACTTCGAATAAAGAAATCTCCATGGGTCGTGAACGAAACGACAATAAACGTGTTTAAGATAATAGCGAAAAAATGTCGGCTTCGATTTTTTTCTTAACACGGTTCAGGTTTTAACAACGAGTCGTTGCCTGCCTGGGGCCACCGATGGGAGGAGAGGAAAAGAGAGGAGAGGAGAGGAGAGGGGAGGAGAGGAGAGGAGAGGAAGCTCGTCCGCTTGTTGCCCGCCGATTGGAATTTACGAGCCTTGGACAAGGCGCGATCTTCCGGCGATGAGCCGGTCGAATGAAACGCGTTTAATAGCGACGATCCGCAACGGAGGATCGCAAGCGATCAGGCAGGGTGGTGCGCGAGAGAGTGGATTAGATAGGATCGCGATGGTTTGACCATTTTTAGATCCCTTCCACTCGATTATGCGGACTGGACTAAACGATAATAATTATCTCTCATTTAAACGCATACATACGTGGGTACGTGTTCGATCGGGAACATGAAAAAATAATTTTAAGAAAAGGAAATACCAGGTTTACGATCGTATGAAAGTGGCTCATCTAACTTCTCGAGCCTCGACGTAAGTCGCGCGTGTGTGCGCGAGAGAGGGTGAGAGAGAGAGAGAGAGAGATTTCGCGATATCATCGTACCACGGTAAAATATGTAAAATACGATAAAACGTATCTATATTTCCTCGGCCGATGATTCTTAGCTCTTCTCGAGAAAAAGGCGGGGGTGGGGCAGGGGGTAGGGGGGAGGGGAGCGTATGTTCTCTACGAGATCGTAAAGTAAAGTCCTATTGGATCGTCACTGTGTTCGCATAGTGGTAATCGTATCGTAGGAGAGTACGAGAACATTTTCGTCGTCCTCTTTCACTTCCTCGGGCACCATCACCTCCTTCCCCTCCTTGTCTTAGCCGTACTCTTCGTCGTAGGCTAGTAAAGGTTTATGACCAGGTAATTGAACACCCATGTCTTTCGAGATTCCTTCGTAGCTGATTTAACCCACCATAATATCGGAAGAGCTCATGGACAGGTATTCCCATCTATGGGGTCTTTGAAATCACTGTGCGTGTCACGTGTGTCACCACCCTCCTCCGCAAGGACATCCTCACGCTCGCTTACCTTCGTTTCGAACGAACGAACGAACGAGCTCTACAAAGTTACACCACACAACGTACGAGACTTCAGGCACACTTCGGTGCGATGCTTTACGCTCGAAACGGAAGGAAAAGTATAAATCGTATCGTTCGAACGTGCGAATATTCATTGATTACGGAGGTGAAAGAAACGCGTGATCGAGCCTCGTAAAATCTTTCGTTTCGATCGTAAACTTTGGCGATTGGTCGAAATCGCTACGTTTCTATCGATCGATCGATCGATCTTAACGATTCTAAAAGGATTTTTCTTGGCTAGTGTTCCCGTCTACCCGAGTCCTTTCATTTTCACGATTAATTCCGACGATCGATAATGATCGATAATGATCGATAATAATCGGCGAAACGAAACGTGCATACGCGCACGTATTCGCGCGCCAGTAGTATACAGGCGACGGCGACGGAGGCAGCGGCGTTGTATCCTCGCACATAATAATGTAGAACTCCGATTTTAATCGAAAGGGGGAGAAGATATCTGCGACTGTAAATCAATAAACGATACCTCTCGAAGAAGCCTCGGCCCCCATTCTTCGCCATCGGCGTCCAAGGAAAAATAAATAGCGCGACGCCTCGCGAATC
The DNA here is from genome assembly GCA_918808275.2 of Dolichovespula sylvestris. Lineage (NCBI taxonomy): Eukaryota > Metazoa > Arthropoda > Insecta > Hymenoptera > Vespidae > Dolichovespula > Dolichovespula sylvestris. Next base: position 9,359,685 of record OU964969.1, on the reverse strand, counting down.
GTTCGGCGGGGTGTGCGGCAGCACAACGAGAGTAATATACCTCGTGTACCGTGACTTTTTCACTGGCGTCTATCTCCCCAACGTATAAAAGAAAAAGGGAAGAGATGCGCGGCGAGGAGAGGAGAGGAGAGGAAAGGAGCGCGACCGACCGGTCGTTACTTAGTAGCTTATTTATTTTTGCATAGATAATCCGCGGGAGATACGGAGGGAGATGTGGGTGGAGCCGCGCCGTGCTTGAGTCACGTGTGATTAAGCGATGTTATCCACGGTTCTCGGTGCCGTCGCACCTGTATGCTCGAAACGCCTACGTCGTACCTCTTCGACTCCTTTTCTTCTCTCTCTCTCTCTCTCTCTCTCTCTCTCTCTCTCTCTCTCTCCTCCTCCTTTTTTATTCCGCGCCTTCTTATCCCCTCGCGGAGGGAGCGAGCGAGCGAGCGAGTACGGGATCGAGGACCCCGAGGATTGTCCTTTGTTCGCGTTAAAAAGAAAAAGTACATAGGTACGTAAGTACGTATGTATGCACGTACGGCACAAATCGGACCATAAATAACGTCGAACGTTGGAGTCGCAACGTATGCAGATATTATATATATATATATATATATATATATATATATATATATATATACACATATATACATTCATAGTTAATTAAGAGAGAGCGAATACGCGGATAGAATGGAACATGTGCGATGATTCGAGATTCCGATTAAAAGACTTTAACGCCATCAACCTAAGGGGTTGAAAGACTAAGGAGACTCTTATAATATAAAATAATAATAGAAAGTTGCGAGACGACGAAGTATTATGGTATCGGTCAAGCGTGCACCGAGCGGCGCTTTCTAGTCGGCTGGCGATAACGCTCAACATTCTTCGTTGTTTAAAATAAGCAAACTAGAGAGTTATACGAGAGTGAAACGAGTCCCGACGACGACTAAGACGACGAGGACGACGACAAGCAAAGACGGTGTATATCGGAAGAACAATAACGGTAAATTATCTGATAATGGAATCTGAAATAAAAAAAATTCCGAAAGCCGGCAGCGCGGTGGGTCGAACAGCTCGAACAGCTCGAACACAGCACACCTGTCGTTGCACAATTTCTCTCTCACAATCGAGAAGCGAGAGAGCCGCCCGAGTTCTCGCTCTCGTTTGCGCGAAACGCGTATCGGACACGCGCGCCTTTAATTCGCGAGGGAAAAATTTTACTAGCGGCAGCGCGCGTTGCACGCCACGGACTCGTGTCGGGACGTATTTATAATTGCGCGTTCCTTCCCAACCGATCCATAGCGGCTCCATACAGAGAGAACAAGTGAAGGAAGAAGGGGACAACCGCGGCGTGAGTCAGCGGCCGCTTTCCTTTGCTTTACGGAACCTTTTCTCTCTCTCTCTCTCTCTCTCTCTCTCTCTCTCTCTCTCTCGCTTGCGACTGTTCTCTCGTGACAGAATAAAACGAACGGGGATTAACATCGGCTTCAACTAGAATTACCGAATTAATTACTCCATTCGCGAGCTATTAAGTAACATATTTGACTTTACGATATTATCATTTACGTTTCGCTTTTAAAGGATAAAAGGGATATCAAGTTTTTCGGGAATAATTTTATGATGATGAAATTGAGAGAAAGTCTCGTCGTAGGTGGATTAAAAAGAGATTGGTAGAAAAAGAGAGAGAGAGAGAGAGAGAGAGAGAGAAGGATAAGATAGATAGAAGAAGAACCGAAGCCGTCAAAGAGTCGTGGTGGTCGTATCGGGTGATTCAGTAGCTTCTTACCGAAGCGGTTACCGGGAGACTTACCGAAGCGAGTAATGCAGTACCCGTGTACCAACGTCGATACGCTTCCGATGTAGAAGAAGGGTGAAAGAGAGAGACAGACAGAAGGGGGTGTCTCGACTCGCCGTCGCTCGGCTTATAATCGACGTTCAATAAGAAAACCGCTATCTCCTGCCGCTCCTCTAGTCGATATCGGAAAGCAGCTGGTGTGTCCGAGTTCGCTCCACCGGTCGTCTCTCTCTCTCTCTCTCTCTCTCTCTCTTTCTTTCTTTCTTTCTTGACGGCGGTACTTTTGACAACACCGACACGCACACGCTCGTAGTTGACTCCTCTAACGCCGCTTCGACCATAGATCGACTAACGATTACTTCGCGTGATTTAAATCTGTGCTAACCGGTCGACGTGCAGATTCTTTTTCTTTTTTTCTTTTTTTCTTTTTTTCTTTTTTCTACCTTCAAGAATATGATCGACGACTTTTCAATCAACTATTTAGAAAAATTTGAACAAAAGCAAAGTACATTTCTATCGATCAATCATCGTCACTTCAAAACTTCATTTTATTCGATAAGAACGGAGAACGGAGTTGTTGCTTGAACGAGTAAAAACTGTATTCTCTATGAAGTATAAAAATAAGAGGAATAAGGGCGAGATATCGAAGAGTTCCTTCTCTTTCATTTCAGTATACAAAGTTGGAAAAATATTAATAGCGCGGCCACTCGTTTCTCGACAGGAGAAATGAAGATATCGGTTTATGAACTATCGGTATGGAAAACGGATAGGTACGTACACGGAGAAAGAGAGAGAAAGAGAGAGAAAGAGAGAGAGAGAGAGAGAGAGAGAGAGAGAGACGGAGAAAAAGAGAGAGAGAGAATGTACGCGTAAAAGGTAAAAGGATCGAAGTACCTTAAGCGTAGGCACGGGATCCAAGAGCGGCAAGAGAGTGGCTCGTTTATTCCGCGGCTCTATCGATTCTATCGGCTCGACTCTCTCTCTCTCTCTCTCTCTCTCTCTCTCTCTCTCTCGCCGGAGATCGCACCTGTACGAGATCGGAATCCAATATCGGAATCGGTCCGGCTCGAAGCCACGGAACGTCCGCCGCATTATGCACGGCGAATAAGGACGGAAGCTGCCTACCTACCATCTAAGAAAAAGAGAGAAGAGGTAGAAGAAAATGGGGTAGGGGGGAGGGGAGAATATAGCGCGGACACGAGGCTCGCATTCCCGGCTTAAGTGAATTCCGCGTGCGGCACGCGGTGTGGCGTCGAAAACGGCTTGCGTGCCTCGTGAAGTTTTACCTTCGGTTGGCGTTACCACGAGGACTTTGGCGCTAAACGCACCACCGCGAACGATCTTCGCAGGTTGCTCCTACGAACGTGCCTTTCCTTCTTCCAGGGGCGGACTCCTTTGTGCACCATATATAACTGAAATCATCGGACGACGTTAATGGATAACGTCCGGAGATATTTCGTTAGAGAATAACGGTGCTATTCCGACGAACCTATCCGATTGATTTATATTTCGAATCTATTAAATCATTCCGTATTTTTCTTCGGTATCATTGAGAAACCAAAGATATTCTAGGAATGTAGATACCCCTCCCCTCCCCTCCCCCCCCCCTCCCACCCCTCACAAACTTTAGTTTCGTTTATTCTAGAGTTTATTCACCGCGTTGGCACTGGTTTGGAGGTCGATTGACGCGTAACATTACTTCGCGAGTGACCGAGTCCCCCTCGCGAGTACATAGAACCACGCTTAGGGAAACTCTGGATGCGCGTAACGAAAAATGCCTGTTCGCGATCGTCTTCCACGTTATTCCTCGTCGAGGTTAAAGTTTCATCCAGACGCAGCCGTGCGGTAGCCGCCTATAACTTTTACCGACCACCACAGGGACGCAGCACGCATCGTTTCCTAGTCGACCTGCAATTTTTTCAGATGCCAATAGCCAACTTTTTCGACGAATCGATTTGCGATTTGCGCGATTAAATCAACGCGTTAAGCAACGTTAAGCTAATAACACAACCACGGAACGATAATGAATTGAAATACGATACGAGCGATTCTAAAGAATATATACATATACATATATATATATATATATATATATATATATATATATATGCATCGATAAGATCGTTGAGGTAGGCAGTACGTGTTAAAAACGATCGTACGGCCAATTAGCAGGGCAATCAATTCGGTAAGCAAATCATCCTTTTTCTTCTCGCTCGTGCCCATGCGCCACTTATTGCCTAATGAAAGACAGTGTCCAAGTGGAAGCCGCGAGGATGCATCAGAATTCAAACGAGCACCTCATCATCTCAGCGACACGGACTGAGAGACGAAGCGAGAGCGAGAGAGAAATAGAGAAAGACGGAGCTCGTGCAGGGTGTAAAGGCGGCCCTGCTCGGATCCTCGTGTCTGCTTAATATTCACGGCGTGGCACCACCGAGTTAATTAATTCAACTTCGCTGCTCACACACGAAACGCCGAAGGAGGATCGATATACGTACGTATGCTCGCTATAGCAGCCTCGTGTAGTAAGATCCCTCCATCCATTGGTAGTGGAAGTGGAAATTTTGATTGGCGGTAAAATGTCGGCCCGATCGTCCGTGATTTTAAATGTCAAAACGTTGTCGTCCCGTTTAAATCACGTACTTATTTATCATTAATCGTTATCCGCGATCGAACTAAACGACAAAGTGATCTCGAAAGAAATAGAAGACAATGACCACGCGGAAGAGGATATGTATATCGAATCGAGGTGACGTTGGTCGATATATCGGGAAGTAATAGCGGACCGAGAGTATCGAGTTAAGATGGTCGGTAAATCAAACGAGGTTCTCGATCGACGTTAAGATCGGTTCGATCGAGTGTCGCCATGGATCGTTAATTCTCGAAAAGGACGAAGAGTTTACGATTCTATCGCGAAAGAGGTGACCCGCCGGCGATCGTTGAAATTATACGAGAGGGTCAAACGTGAATAAGTGAGTGAGTGAGCGAGCGAGCGAACGAACGAGCGAGAGAGAGAGAGAGAGAGAGAGAGAGAGAGAGAGAGAGAGAAAGGAGAAAACTTTCGACGTGGGCGCCATGGATTTCCGGTGAAGTTACGACGCGCGCTTGATCTACGGACAACAATTAAGCACGGCATTATAAATACCGCGATACACGCTTGCCAACATAACTCCTCCGACGCTTTGGACGCCCGGAGGCACCGTAATGGCGGTTGAAAGATGCGTGCCCGGGCCCAAGAAGGTTCACCTACGCACACTGACTGCCAACATTATTCGAGCTCTCGCGCACGCGTTCGCCAGCCGCGTCAATTCTTTCTCGAAAGGCGTCGCACACCCATCGGACCTCTAATCCTTGTGCGTCTCGTTAATGCCTCGTAAAAGCTTTTGATAAGAGATAGACGAAATATCTTTGAATTCCTTGCCTACCAGACATCGCTCGACCGATCGTTCTACTTTTCCGACTCTGTCTTCGATCTGCGTAGAAAAGTAAAAAGAGAGAGAGAGAGAGAGAGAGAGAGAGAGAGAGAGAGGAGGAAGAAAAGAAAGAAGAAGGGAAGAGAGGGGAAAAAAATGAGACGAGAGCCAGAGAGCAAGAAATTTCGCGTTGCGCGAACGAGTTTAGCAATGGATCGTTAAGGGACCAGTCGAGTCTCGAATCCGGAGCGACATCGATCGAAAGATAGGCTCGCTAATACGCTGGTTAAGCGTTATTTAATCTGGCATAAGGATAGATAGATAGAAAGAGAAAGAGAAAGAGAGAGAGAGAGAGGCATACAGACAGACAGATAGACAGAGAGAAAGAGAGAAGGAAAAAAGGAAGGAGAAGAAGAATCGGAATGGCGCGATCCACCGTAATAAATGCGCGCGTGTCAGCGTGACCGTGCGTGCTCGATCTCTCCAGTCGACTTTAGTAGTTTATAGTGTTCCTTCTTCTTCTTCTTCTTCTTCTTCTTCTTCTTCTCTTCTTCCTCCTCCTCCTCCTCCTCCTCCTCCTCCACCTCTTCCTCTCCCGTAACCTTCTTCTCCTCTACGATAATGCACGCTTTTCTCCGGCAGTGTCACCGTCGCGAGGAGGCATAGCATTAACTGGCCGTTGCCCGTCGCTGTTGCTGTTGCTGTTACTGCTGCTGGTGCTCGAGAGAAAAAGAGAGAGAGAGAGAGAGAGAGAGAGAGAGAGAGAGAGGGAGAGAGGTAGATAGAAGAGCGATCAGATTCAGCCATATAGAAGATTCCTCGGTCGGTCCTCCGACGAACGAACGGTAGTTGGTATACGGTAGCCGTCAGCGTGTCAACCGTTGACTAATGGATCCAAGCTGACGAGACGACGTAGTATAGCGCGCAACTCGCACGGGCTAGCGTAAGTAGCGTACTCGGTAGCGATCGGCAACGTCCCAAGGCATCGCCTTATTATAAATAGATACTTAAGAACATCGAATGCCGCTTCTCCCTCTCTTTTTTCTCCACTCTCTCTCTCTCTCTCTCTCTCTCCCTCGCAGACTTCCATTCGTCCCATCACAAGATTCATCTTATCGAGGAAGAAGAAATAAATTACGCTAGGTTGCTTTAGACCGCACGATTAGACGGCAGAGCTCTGTTCCTTTCTACCCATTTCTTTCTTCGATTCTCCTTTTACATCTGATCCCTCTTATTATTCGTCCTCCTTTGCCATTCGACCTCGTTTCGAGTATTAATAATTACATATTAGATTTAGGCAACGAAACGAACCAGGACACGTTCGATTCCTATCTCGATTATACTAGTAATTTGGAATGTGATTTTACATGGTCGTCGCGCTGTCCGATAAATCGTAACCTAATCAGGGAGCATCAATCTTCACCGAAGAAAGTTGGAAAATCGTTCAATTAAATCTTTCTTGTGGCAGGTAATACTCGATTTTCGAGAGCGATCTACCAACGGGGAAACCTCGTCCTGTACGCGTTAAGATCGTCGTTAAGATAACCCGTCGGACAATTCCCGATACTTAAATCCCCGTAGTTAAATCCTTTAACGAGGCGAGCCCTCGGTCACGGGAATTCATAGTTGGCCAAGTACGCGCTAAGGAGATTCATCTTATCGGAGATGAAGAAATAAATTACAATCTGGCGTTGAGCGTGGTATCGCCGTCGTCGGATGGTTTAAAAGCGAGCAAGTAGCTTTCTCGGGAAACATCGCGCTTTACTATCGCAACCCCCTTTTGTTATCGAACGAAATCGTCCTGGGTATAGACTTTATATCCTCTCGATATCGCGTTCGTTGGCCGATAAAATTTATCCGAAGCGTTTGCTGTTTTTGCAATGTCTACTATAAAATTATATCGATTAATCTTACCGAGTTGGAAAATTCGTTACGCGATGATAACGACGTATGAGAGAACTGCCGAGGTGCGTCGTCTTATACGTAGGCACGTGATAACGATCTCGCTCTCGTAATTACTTGGTAATAATTGGAGAGGCCGGAGAAAGAGAGGGAAGAAGATTTCTCCAACGTCGTATGCGCGAGTAGGCACGCATGTGCGTTCTTCGTGGAAATAAACTTTGTAAGAGCATCGCGGAAAGAGAAGAGAGGAGGAGGAGGAGGAGGAGGAGGTGTACGAGAAGAGACGTGGAAGATCCGCGAGGAAGAGAGTGGGCGACCCACGTCGCAATCACCGATGATTTAGCCCTCGGACTGGCGTACCTTCCCTACCCCACCTTCCCTTGCCAACCCCCCCCCTCCCTCTCTCTCTCTCTCCACTTTTCCGGCACTCCTCTTCCTTCGTCTACCTCGTTCGCGAGAAGAGTCAACCCTCGAGTGCTGCCCCGTTGCTTGATTTATCATCGACCTCGCCTTCTCCACCTTTTTCCCCACTTCTCCTCGTTCTCGTTCTACCTCTTAACCCTTCCTCTTTTCTCCCAAGATTTCGCTTCCTTCTTCTTCTTTTTCTTCTTCTCCGCGCAGGGCTTGCCGTGCGGAACAGGTGACAGGTTCTCATCTAATACAATTACCGGGAATGGCCGTTATTTATGGCGCACGGAAAACGTCGGTGATAGAGCCTGATGGATGCAATCCAGAGGAAGGAGTAAAGACAGAGAGAGAGAGAGAGAGAGAGAGAGAGAGAGCGACAGTGGGGCGCGGTACGTTGGCACCTTCGGGCACCATCGAGACAGAACGGTCCTGAACGCGAGCGCTGTGATTCAGAGCGCATAATGCGAGGTGTTGAGGCAGGTCGGAAATCGACGTTAATGATCGAGCGTGGGTGCGAATTAACCGACGAGGAAGAGCTTGCTCGCGATCGAATATCCCGTCTCTTTGATACTTCCATATAGAAACGGTATCCGTCTACCTACGAGCGTACCCACGTGTTGAATCCTTCCCCTCCCCCCACCCCAACCCACCCCCTTTTTCCTGCCTATCTAATTAAATCCTTAATTACATCTATATCTTTCGTAAGTTCGTGTAAAAATAAAATGACTACGAAAGGTGTATTTGCTTCGATCGGAAATTTCAATAAAACGAGCACCAAAAAGTATCTCTCTCTCACACGCACACACACACACACACACACACAGACACTCTTTATCGTTTCCTCGCGAGTCGAAGAGAGAAAAAAGAAAGAAAGACAAAAAAAAAAAAAAAGAAAAAAAGGAGCAAGAATGTAAGAACGATTTTAATACCGAGATTATTGCGTAGGGAAGGAGGGATTCGCGCGCGCGCGCGCTCGTGCGTTAGCTTTTAATTGGTATCGAATCTCAATTACCGAAGATTAGGAGATTTTTTTTCACCTGCCGGTAGTCCGGATATACCGTTCGCTTCTTCTTCGATGGTTCTCTCGCGCGCGAACGATAACGCGCTTACACGTACGCACTCGGCGCGTTCGTTTCGTTTTCACCCATCTCCTCCACCCTCCTCGCCCCCTCCCCGCCGCCTAACCGACCAGTTCAGCTCGCGCTCGTTCAATTTATCGGGTCTTAAGAGATACGTACGTACGTACGTACGCGCGCGCGCGCGCGCGCGCGGCCAGTCGGCAAGCAAGACGCGTAGGAATATCGTTTCTACTCGTCGGACATCGTCGACTCTTCCGCCTCTTTTAAGTATCCCCCTCCCCCCACCTCCACCCACCCTCCCCGCCCCCCCCCCCCCGTTACTTCGTAGCTCACCACGAACACGTTAAGAGAAACTCTCGGAAAGAAGAATACGCGCGTCCACACCCGGCCGGACCATAATTCATGCGACATTAATGGAATTAGCATAGCAATCTCTTCGCGACTCTACAGGGTGTTCCATATTAATCGATCCGTTTGAATATCATTAAATGACGGTAAGAGTAAAATCCGTTTGCACGAACACGATGTAGGTGTGTAAGGTCGTTAACGAACGAGTACCCTCGAAACGAATCAAGTTTGCACGGTATATCTATTTATCGTCGACGAGTTTCATATTGGTTTCGATCGATTAAAATGGGACACCCTGTATATGTACGAGTTGCTTCGCGCTCTCTCTCTCTCTCTCTCGACTCTCGGTACCGTGAAATAAGGAAAAGAGTTCGAGAAAGGGAAGAAAAAGAGCAAAATAGTGTTCGAAGGGTGACGCTCCTAGACTCCCGACCCTGTTCCGTCTCCCAAGGCACGTCGTAAGGAACCGAGACTCTGCGGTAATCGCACCTGCATACGGTACTCGAGATCCTTCGAGCGTATCCCGTTTTTCTCCTCTCCTACGACGCGCAATCTTCGATTTATTACCAAAGGCTAAAGACCGGCCAGAACATTGATATAGATTCTCAGCCGTGCTTTCGATCGAGAGTTCCTTTTTCTGTTTTTCTTCTTTTTTTTTTTTTTAAGCCTTCCAGCTAATATAACGGTGTCGATATTCGATGAAGCTTTTCTTACGCCATTCATTCATTCTTCGGAACGAGTCTCTACGAAAGTTAAAAGAGAGAGAGAGAAGAGAGAGAGAGAGAGAGAGAGAGAGAGAGAGAGAGAAGGAAAAAAAAAGTTATAGTTATATCAAACTCCATATGCGCGAATCAACACACCTTCGAGTGGTTCTGCAAAGAGAGTCGGTGTCTTTAAACGCGACTCGGAAAGGTCGATTAAACGTGCGAAAGAGAGAGAGAGAGAGAGAGAGAGAGAGAGAGAAAGTAGTCGAGCGGCTGTGATTAGAGCTCGCCGCCTGGTGATTTGTGGCCTCGCTCGCCTCTTAATTGTCACCAAGACGCCCCCTCGGCTTTATATCTCCGCGTGGTGCGTGCGAGCCGCCTCCGCCGCCTCCGCCACCACCGCTGAACCACCTTTTATATTCGAGCCGCACTATCGCTCTCTCTCTCTCTCTCCAGCTTTATTTCGTTTTCTTACCGTTTCCTCCTCGTAAAAATTCAACGAAAAGAAAACAGAGAGAAAGAGAGAGAGAGAGAGAGAGAGAGAGGTGGGGGGGGGGGGAGAGAAGGAAAAAATAAACGGGGTAAGAAAAAAGCGAAAAGAAATGGAGAAAAGAAAAAGGAGGTCTAAGAGATAAAGGAACCGAAGGAACTCTTTAACCGTTTCGCACGCGCACTCTCCGAGCAACGCTTTCGAGAACTTGTCCCCTGCCGTGACTAACGTTGTACTTCCGATCGTTAGATAACCATGCAGAACTGGCTCGTTCTTGTACGGAATACTCTTTCTCTCTCCTTCTCTCTCTCTCTCTCTCTCTCTCTCTCTCTCTCTCTCTCTCTCTCTCTCTCTCTTTCTCTCGTATCGCGTTCGAGCTACGGCAAATACGTTGAATAAACCGATCGAAAGACGATGCTAACTTTATTCCGCTCGCATCAGTTTCCTTACTTCCTTCCTTCCTTTCTTTTTTTAAAATAATTAAACTTTTTCTAGATAGAGAAAGAAGAAGAAGAAGAAGAAGAAGAAGAAGAAGAAGAAGAAGAAGAGAAAGAGATAGAGTAAGTGAACGTTCGAAAAGGAAAGATGTCTTCTATAAATGGTAGACGACAAGGACGAAGGGTTGCTACTTGGAGATACACATAGAAATGTACGTTTAGGATGGTATCACGCGCTCCGAGGCCTATCGTAGAAGAGAAAAGCATGCGTGCGTGTGTGCGTGTTTGTGTGTGTGCGCGCGCGTGCGTGCGTGCGTGCACAATGGCTACGTCCGTCAAGGTTGGATCCTCTTAATTAACTCGACTGGCTACAGCGTTTCTCCTCTGGTAGACATGCCGTGCATTTCTTCCCTTCCTTTCGAGTGCGTATCAACGTATCTCTTTCTCTCTCTCTCTCTCTCTCTCTCTACTCTTTCTCCTCTTTGAAGAGGGAGCGGTATCCTTTTGTCGGGATGAGTTGTGTCGCCGAGTACGAGTCGCTGGTGTCCGTCGTTATTATATCACTCTCATTATGCGCGCGCTTGCGCCAACGGCGGTACCGGTCCGATATACCGCACGTTCTCCGCACCACCACGACATCCACTTTTCTCCGGTACTCTTGGACACTCTTGTCGTCCCCGTGCATGGAAAGAAGATACGAGAAAACTACCGTGAGACGACGATCACCGGCCTACCCGATTTCTCGCAGGTGCTCCCAGATCCTTGATAAAAGAGAGAAAGAGCGTAAAGAGAGAGAGAGAGAGAGAGAAGGTCGCGTGTCACGCGATGTCTAAAGTATGATAACGACTACACGACAGTTTCTCTCGAGTATCTCACTTTCCAGCTTTTATTACAAAAGCGTATAGCTTGATCGAGAAAACGAATCGAAGGTAGGAAGGAGAATAAGATCGATACTTTGACTGCCTAAGAGTTGTATACTCGTCTAGCGAGAAAGAACGACAGAGAGAGAGAAAGAGACATAGAGAGATAGAGAGAGAGAGAGAGAGAGAGAGAGAGAGAGAGGTCATTAAGCTCCCAAGCTCCGTCGACGTCTCGGATGTCGTCGACGCAGGACGATAAATTTCCGTGGAGGTCCGCGCCCGAGGATAACGAGGATTTCGAGACAGAGCGAGTACGCCGTGGCGAGGATTCGCATGGAGGAAGGTGGAAAAAGGACTTTGCTCTGGCCTTAACCCCTCGTAGTGATCCCGGTGTCAGGACGAGAGGAGGACGAGTCGCGAGGAGGAGAGTTGTCGCGAGAGCAGAGGCCTCGAGGGGCATTCGTAACGATCGTAAACGTAAAGGCGTAAGGAGCGTAAACGCGAGCGTAAAGAACTTAAAGCGTGCCTCGTAAACCGAACTAACAATGTGTACGACAACAACAACGATCGCGAGTTAAAACGGGGCTGAGAGCGAGAGCATCGAACGATACCTTCTCTTCTTCTTCTTCTTCTTCTTCTTCTTCTTTCTCTCTTCTCTGCGCGTCTCCTGCACTTTTTCCCTCGAGTATTCTTCCCCTTTTCTTGCTCACCCTTGTCTGTCTCGTCTCTCTCTCTCTCTCTCTCTCTCTCTCTCTCTCTCCCTCTCTCTCTCTTTCTCTCTCGCTCTTCATCGCGCTCCGGAACTCACGGAGATATACGAGCGAATGCAACCTGCCCGGTAATGAATGCGAGCCGTAAAACAAGAACGCTTTGATTTACTCGCCGTACTAATGTTGAACGTGGAGTATTAATAAATTATCGATTATTAAGTGCCCGCTGCCATCCGTTTCCATGACGCGTATCTTACGAGGCGTTTCCTTCTTCTCGCGTCAAAACTATTCCGAGAGATGAAACATTCCTCGTAAAATAATTTTGTAGATACGTTATCATATCAATGGAATCGATACCACGCGCTTAGGTATGTACATTCGGAAGGAACGAGCACGTACCGTGATCTCTAATAAAAATATCGACACCGCGATTATCGAAGGTCTATGAGAGAGAGAGAGAGAGAGAGAGAGAGAGAGGGGGGGGGGAGATCGCGCCAGCGAAGATTTCCAGAAGCAAGGAGTCGTGTAAAGTCGAATCGATAAACTCTTCGACGACGAAGATACACTCCGGATAATCCTTCGCGCGCAAGGAGGCTTATAAAGTGGATGAAACGCCGGCCGACACTCGGACGATTCCTCGATGGCCCGTAGTACCTGTGTATAAATGGTCCGTAATCTCGGGAAGGGCAGGACCACCGTAGCCGCACCGTGGTCTCTGCCGTGTAATACGACAGACTCGTAACTCATATCAGAGCGCCCACGCCCTCAGGTAGCGCGGCGACAACGCTGGACAACATCGGACACCCAGGGCGAGGACACTCAATTAACTTTCCTCTACGTCGTCCACCGTCTCGACCGATAAAACTGCCCTTAGTGCGGCCGGTCGACCGAGAAGCTCAAATTTGGCGCCTCCGAACGGGTTACCTAATTAGCGCAGTATTATTACGTTCATTCGATCGATAGCGATTACGGCTGGATCGATTATCGAGATATTAATATTATTGCAAGCGAGGAGACGATGTTTCTCCGTCTGTCGATTTTTAACCGTCATTACGAACCTTCTCAAAGTAATCGCGGCATTACATTCTCATATCCCATATATATGTATATATATATATACATATATATCTCATTTAACTTCGACTCGTAATTTCTATTCGCTTATTTCCTATTTCTCCACGTACGAGGGTATATCCATGAGAGAGAGAGAGAGAGAGAGAAAGAGTTGAGCGGAACTGGTGTCGCGGAGATTCCGATCTCCGGCCTTCCTTGTTCTCTCTCGTACATGGAAAGATTTGTTCGAGCGATCGCGACTAGACAAGGATCGGTTCCTAAAGAGGCAAAGGAGAGAGGGAGAGGGAGAGGACGGGAGATGTGTACCGGAAGGACGGGGGCGAGGTAGGTGGTCACACACCCACGAAGAGCGAAACGACGCCGAGAAGGTTGTAGGGAAGGAACGAAAGAGAAAAAGAGAGAGAGAGAGAGAGAGAGAGAGAAGGAGAGAAAGGGAGAAAGAGAAAAGACCGAGGAAGAGGACAAGGGGCTGGCTTTGGGTACGATCGGTAAGAGATCGGTATAATGAGCAGAACCAATATTAGTCGGTGTGGCCACCGACCGGCAAAGGAGTTGGCGAACGAGCCCTGGCCGAAGGATCAAGCGGGTAATTGCCATTACGATATCATCTAAATGCTCTCACGGCTGTCCGTAATGAAGACACACACGGACACGGCGATGTGCGAACACGTACGTATGAACGTGCGAGTGGACACCCACCTACGTCTCTCTCTCTCTCTCTCTCTCTCTCTCTTTCTCACACACACACACACACACACACAATCGCACAGTTAGATACATCGTTGCACATCCCTGGTGCGAGCGATTCGAATCTCCTCGTCTCGACGCGGGCATCTCCTTTCTCTGTTTCTCGGCTCTCGTCTGACTCTCTCTCTCTCTCTCTCTCTCTCTCTCGTCTACTCTCGGCGATCGATTGGGTGCCGCCCAATGCCATCGACGAGATATGAGGCGTGTCTAATTACGCGATCGGTGCACGACCAATCAAACTCTCTTCCTGTCGACGCTCTCCGATTCGAACCGAAACCTTCTGAAACGACGAAAAGTCGATTAGGAGTTGTCATTGGAGTTGTAGCGATGAAATCGATATCGATATATTCGATCGCTCGATCGATCGATCGATCGATCGGCCAATGTCGAACGACCGTAAATGCATCGAATAAATAAAACGAGTTTCGAGACGATCGTAGAATCGATTTTCAACGCGATCAACAGCTCGTTATCGAAAGGGATAAAATCATTGGTGCGTTTCGCAAGAGTACACAACTATCTACGCTAACATACATTAGAGTCGTTCGATTTTAATTTCCTGCTGGACGCAGAGATAATTACTATGATCTCCTGTCGTTCGATGTACGAAGTCTCATTACGTCGGCTCCAGTAAACGGATACGCGTTGGCCCGCGAACCCTTCTACTCTTCTACGTGATTCTTCTTGCGATCAAACTCGTTCCCCGATAAGATCATCGGATGGCGTTACGTTCGAGCAGGTATGCGCGCGAGCGCAATCATCGACACCGTTCCAGCAGACACGGGAGGGGTCTGATTTTTCGGTCGCGGTCCGATCGCTTGGTGGGAGCCAAAGACGAAGGCGGGAAGGAAGGAAGGAAGGAAGGAAGGTAGCCGTGCAAACGGCGTAGTGCCTCGCGCGCGCGCGCGCGCGCGCGGGAGGGGGGGTGGGCAGGGGGGGAATGAACATAACGGGGTGTAATTCAGCGTGATATCTTCACGCACGATGGTTACCGGTAATTGCCGTTTTTACGCGCAATCAGAGCATGAATTTATCGACCGCGTACGGGTGGTTCGATTACTCGCACCGTACTCCCATTTGCTTACCGCTCGTTCTGGAAACGCACCACTAACAGTCCTCCCGCTGGTCCAAACTTATTAGACCACGTTACTGAAACGTCCCTAATTAGCGAAGCGTTGTAAACGCGCTTGCGTTCTACCCAACGAGAAATCCTGTACCGATTTGTCATCCCCCTTTCGAGAGTTTCTACTTTTGCATTACGCCGGTAAGATTTTGCGCTACTTCTTCTTGCTTCTCCAACATCCTCCTCCCTCCTCCCTCCTCCGCCATCATGCGCCTAGTTATTTACGACATTGGCCCGAGGAAACTCTCCCGGGACAAGGAGATATGTTAATGAGCTCGGCACGACGTTCTCTAACTCTTCTTACGAAAAATTCCGTGGCTCGGTGTGTCTCTAGCACGTGATTTAAATAATTTAAGGAAAGGACGAAAAATTGTTTCGCCAGAGAAGTTAAGTACTTTGACCATCTCTCTGCTCTGAGATCTACTTGGAAGTGGATAATGGTACCCGCTGAATCTCTCTCTCTCTCTCTCTCTCTCGGGTTAGCTCGATCTCACGACGTTGCGTGTCAGATGTCACTGTATCCGCCTCGCATCCTTCCGAAAAAAAAAAAAAAAAAAAAAAACAAAAATCTGGAACGCAGCTTCGCCTTCTCGGCGTACACGAACGCGCGTCCATACTTTCCTGATTAGCTTAGGTTCATTATGAACGCGAAGCTCGCCGTGAAAATCGTCGAAGCTAACGCATTACGGCGCATGTCTCGAGCGCAAACTTGTCAAAGAACATATTCTCGCGTATGTATGTATGCATGCATGCATGCATGCATGCATGCATGCATGCATGTATGCATACATGTATGCGCGGGTATAGGCACGTAGCTATAACTTGTATATATAAGTATACGCACTGGTTTCCAGCAACTTGGGTGGCAAGTCCGACGGTCGATCGAGCAGCCTCGCGACGACGCCGGCTCTTGGATTCGTCTCGTTCGACCGATCGGACGCGAACGACGAGATCGGACAGTTTGCTTCAACGAGTGCGAGACGTTTACACCCACGTTTAACATACCAATAAAATTTGTCGAGAAGTTCGGCCGTTTCCGACGATCCAATAACGTGAATCTTAAAAGGCGACGAGGCGTATTTTTACACGCTCGAATTAACAAGAAAAAAATTATATCGCTCGTAACGAAAATTCGCAAGTTATAAGGGACGATCAAACGATCGTCCCCGATCGATCGATCGATCTCTTTTCGTTCGGACATTGTTAAAGCTCGGATAGCGGGGCGAGTGCTCGAGTAGGTTGTGCATAAAAGCGCAGGGGGAACGTGGCCCTGTCGACGACGTCGCGAGTTTATTAACGCCGACAATTATGCCGCCAGGGGCTAGGCGTGATTTACAAGGGGAGCTCGTGAAACGTTGCAACCTTCGGGTCGGGCCTTTACCAAGGCGCGACACGTACATATACGCCTTCCTTTCTCTTCCCTTTTCTTTCTCCTTCCATCTTCTTCTTCGTCTTCTTCTTCTTCTTCTTCTTCTTCTTCTTCTTCTTCTCTGTAGAAAATATAAAAAGGCTTCCTGGAAACTTCCTCGGACAGAAAGAACCGGCCGCGAGTCCGGCAAGATTTAGTACAGAGTCTCCTTCGAGAGAGAGAGAGAGAGAGAGAGAGAGAGAGAGAGAGAGAGAGAGAGAGAGAGATGGAAGGAGAATTTGGCCGGGTCGTCGGGCCCCTTCTTAAACGTATCATTATCATAAACGTATGACTCTCGACTGACGCGACCACGCGCGTTTTTCTCAAATTCTGCCCGAATTTCAACGAAATACCGTAAACGATATTAATGCGTAGTAATTTTCTTAAATCCGATTCGACGCACCCGTTCGACGACGATGATCGAATTTATAAATTCACACCTCCTCGAGAGATTGAGAGGAAAAAAAACAAAACAAAAAAAAAAGAAAAAAATTGCGAGTGCTGGCCAAGAGGGCGTGAACCTTGAAAAAGTCGAGGTCCTCTACCTCGAGTCCTGAATTCCCCTAATTTGTTTGAGCGAAACAATATCGAGTTACGAGCGATGTTATCTAACGGACACGCACGTGCTACGGCTCACGGAAGGTTCATCGCGGCTTTCTGACGAGCTACCGTGCCGAGCTATCTTCACGAATCTCCGGCTTGCCACGAGAAGAAGAAGAGGAAGAAGAAGAAGAAGAAGAAGAAGAAGAACAAGAAGAAGAAGAAGAAGAAGAAGAAGAGAGGAGGAAGAAGAGAAGAAGAGAAGAATAAAAGAGAAAGAGAAGACGACTCCCTTCCACGCACTTTAAGCAGGTTCCATGGCGCATATGTACGAATTTACGTGCGCGCGGAGACTTTCAACGAAGCCCTTTCAATCCCTTCCTACTCGCGAAAATGCAAGAGGAAGTCAAAAAAAAAAAAAAAGAAAAGAAAGGAAGGAAGAAAAAGAGAAAAACGTAAAGACACACACACACACACACACACACACTCTCTCTCTCTCTCTCTCTCTCTCTCTCACTCTCTCACACTCTAGAGCGAGGTAGAAGTAAATCTTCTGGTGGTGGTATCGCGATTGCGGTTAGAATTCGACGGACGACAACAAATTCCGAGTTGAGGAAGTTCGATCCAGAAACGAGATTTGTCGTGTTCTCCGGTGACACGGACGGCCGATACGCTCGATTTCGGGTATAACGGATTACGGAAACTTTAAAGGGTTGCTGTTGCTGGCCGATCCGAGAGAAGGAAAGGAAAAGGTTCTTCTCTATCGCGAGAGTCCTTTGACAAGCCGACGCGCCACCCAGCGCGCGAAATTAGGACCGTATCGAGCAAAAAGGGACCGAAATCCTGCGCTCGACAAGATGTTGCTGCTTAAAATTCCACCCGAGGATCGTACGACGTGGCATCAATGATGGATCCACCTTCTCTTCGCCGCGTCCTTCTCCTTTTTCTTCCTTCTCATCCTTCTATTCTTCTCCTCCTCTCTGGTTATTCTCCCTCTTCTCGGACGTCATTTCTTGGCAAGAGCACGACGAAGGAAGGAAGGAAGGAAGGAAGGAAGGAAGGAAGGAAGAAAGAAGGGAGAAGAACGTTCGAAGGAACATCGAGGACGAGATCTTAGATAGGAGTGAGGAAACACGATAAACTGTCACGCGGTATTTCTGGGCGTCACTCAATGAAGCGTCAAAACAGCGTTGTCCTCTCCTTCGCGAACCTTCCAATTCTTCTCTCTCTCTCTCTCTCTCTCTCTCTCTCACTCTCTCTGTCTCTCTCGTTCTCTCACGGAAAGCCCCCTCCGGATACGTGTACGCGCGTGCGGACCAATCGCATTTATTAAGGCGCAGTGTCACCGTACACGTTACCTCCGTCCACCTTGTACGCGTACCTACGCGTCCTCTTGGAGGTGTCAGCCACGTCGATCGAGAACAGGTCGCGACGCGTGTCCCACCATCGTGTATCCTAACGAGACAAAACGACGCAACGAACCTTGTAGATCCGATAGCACGCTTCTCCGAGAGCCCTTTCCCAGCTTTCGTAGTCTTGTACTAACTCGGACAACACCTCTCTAGTTTTGCTTTGGGCGTTCTTCTTTACTCCTCCTCCTCCTCCTCCTCATCCTCATCCTCCTCTTTTTCATTGAAACGTCGAATAGAAACAAAACAAAATGTACGAGCCGATAGTGCGTAACTTTGTGATACATTAAACCGGAATTTACAATCGGTACGTCGGGGAATAAAGAAAAAAAAAAAAATAAATAAATAAAAACAAAAAGAAAGAAAAGAAAAATTAGAAACTGTTAAACGTGGCCAAAGTCAATCGTGGCCATTGAAACGATTTTACGCAGTCGTTCGACCTTTAATCCTTCGAGAAACGTGCCCATCGGACATGTAGAAATCGCGTGTTAGCTCGGATCTCTGGCGACGTGGACGGCCCCCGTTGTCTTACGTAGCACGATGTTTCTAAAATTAACAAAGCCGTTTCTACAGGATTTATATACTCGTTAGAAATCTAATGACCCATTATCCTTTGTCACGCACCGGCGTTAGGCGGCACCGTAATTACCAAAACGCAGCTCTAACATACTCCCGTCTATCGTTCGGTCGGTCGGTCGATCGGTCGATCGTGGCTCGTTCATTCCTTCTCGCAACTCCGAGTAATTTAGTTTACTTTCAAAAGCGCAATCCCTTTTTTTTCTTTTTTTTTTTTTTTTTTTTCTTTTATAAAGAAAAGAACTGTTCGTTCGTGAGCCAATAATACGACGATCGGCTAATGAGAAAGTCCACTTACCCGAGGCAAACGACGATTGAAATCGGACGCAGGTTCATTTGGAAAACGTTTCGTTGAGAACGTAACGAGGGAGAAATAATCGAATTAAAAAAAAAAAAAAAAAAAAAGAAAGAAAAGAAAGAAAAGAAAAGAAAGAAAGAAAGAAAGAGAAAAGATCCGTTAAGGAGTTGCCTCGGAATGATTTCCAAACGTTATCGATTGGTAATTCACATGGTATGATGAAACTTTGAACGGTAAGAAGGAAGTTATCCCTACCGACCGACGTCGCGGACGTCCTGGACGCGGTGGTCAACTTTGAAAAAGATCGCTCGAGTCGAAGGCTCTTCTCCGTATTAACGAGAAGAAAGGGGTATGGCGCTTTATCTCGCGTACGAAGTGTTTTATCCCTCCGATCCGAAACGTGAGAGGAATGCCAGAGCTTCGAGTCGGTCCAGCCTCGAGAAAGACCGGGCAACGAAGAGAGAGCGAGAAAGAGAGAAAGAGAGAGAGAGAGAGAGAGAGAGAGAGAGAGAAATAGAGAGCCCGCGGGACGGACAAAGGGGATCGTGATTCCCGTCCGTCACTCCTCGTATCCTGTCTCCACAGAAGTGGTAGTAGTAGTAGTAGTAGTAGTAGTAGTAGTAGTAGTAGTAAAAGTTGTGTAGTAGTCGCGCTTGTGGAAAGGAAGGAAGGAAGAGAGAGAGAGAGAGAGAGAGAGAGAGTCGTCCTGAATGGCAGTCCAAAGGTCTCTCCTTTCGGAGAGCCGGATGCTCTCTCGTCGTCGGGCGGACGTTTCGTGCCGTAATCCAGTTTATGAAACTCCGAACGCCGGCGTACGTCCGCGTCATACTATGTACGCACGCATTCTCTATTTCGTCGTTCTACACCGCGAATGGACAGGAAACGGTCCCGTCCTGAATGCTCCTGGAATTGGATTAAGACCGTTCAGAAAGCCGTACTACCGTTCCTCTACCTCTCTCTCTCTCTCTCTCTCTCTCTTTCTCTTCTCGCCAATGGCATACAAGATTAGCACAAGGATATAGTATATTACGCCTACCTGTTACGCCGATTTCACGTCGAAAATCGGATCGTCTCGAAGGAACGATCGAAAGAAAACTGTGAAAAATTTGAGAACGATGATAACGAAAGAGAGAGAGGGAGAGAGAGAGAGAGAGAGGGAGAGGATAAAAGAAAGTGGGCGGAGGAAGGAGAGTACCTGAGAAGCGCTAATTAGGCGCCGCGCGCGAATACCCTGTCGGTATATAGTATATATCGAGGCGCCGTGATTATGGCTAACCGAGCGAGAGCAGCTCCGGTACGTGCTGCCGTGGTAGAAGAAGGAGGGTGATGAGAAAGAGAGAAAGACTAGGTACGTGCGCGGCTCATACGTGGGCTTCATTAACGGGCCGTGTTAATTAGTCGCAGATAGGCGATCGGACGTGGCTCGTAGTACGGAGTGCGCCGGCAACCACACCGCGATCCTCTCCTCTTAACTCCTTCCCCTCGTTCCTTCGGCCCGCGAGTCAGACCCAATAATTGTGCCCGGTAGTGGTCAGAAGGGAAAAACACACGTGAGCCTTGATTTTCATCGAGGGACCCTTGCCTTCCCCTCGAGGTCAAGCAAAAATCTTACCTCCGACAACGCTCGATCATTAACTCTTACTAATTAATGCTATGATTTAGGTACCACCCTGAGCCACGGCACTGGCAAATACCCACGTCTTTCCTTACGGAGACTCCGGCTCTTATCACAGATTTACCTTGCTCCGAACGGAACGTAGTTTGAACCACCGACTTGTACCGAGTTACTCGATTTATCTACCAGAAAAAGAGAGAGAGAGAGAGAGAGAGAGAACGTTCGCGTTCGTGGAACACCGAATACAGGTAGAAACGTGGATCTATCGGGAACACGAGAGCTCTAACCCCCACCCCTCCCCCTACTACTCTCTATATCCGTGAGAGATAAAACGATGTCAACGTAGACCACGTATACCTTTGAAATGGTTCAACAATGGCTCTAATGAAACGCGACGTGACGTCGCTTACGCGGATTACGCTTTATAAGTAGTTCACGGATAAACGAAGCGAGGGAGACTCCTCTCGATTCGATGATAAAACCGACCTTGGTCGAGCGTTCAAAATGATATCCTCGTGTTCCGGAGATAGGGAGGGGTGGAGTAGGGTGGGGAGGGATGGAGGAGGCTCGATTAGCTCGCTTTAAATACGCGAGACGCGAGAAATAGATCCAAACGAAGATATACGATAATGGTGATTATCCGGTAAAACCTCGTACGTGAGAGATAATTCCGCCGCGAGAAATGGGCTACTCGTCGTGTTCTCGCTGGCTCGAGCAAGAGAGAGAGAGAGAGAGAGAGAGAGAAGAGAAGGGAGCTACTGATTCGCCGAGAAAAGAGAAGACGCGTGTTAATGCACCGAAGGTTATTAAGTTAAAATTCATTAGCCAATGGTATGCGACGAGATAAGGACGCTTACGGTAAAGCGTAAGAAAGAATTTTCTCGATTAAAACGGCTGAAAACGTTTGCCTTACGATCAACCTGCATACCTGCATACGTATAAATGTGTGTTATAGCATATATATATATATATATATATATATATATATATATACACGCGTCTACGAATATAAAAAAAAAAAATATCCTCTCGGAGGAGCGACGCGTGGCGATCGGGCATCATCGGGCCTATCGACGAGCCCGCTGCAGGTTGGCCAAACCTCTCGACGCGATTTTAACATTAACCGATCTAAGGCGAGCTCGGTGTTAATTAACGAAACGAAACGAAACGAAACGTGGAGAGTGCGGGAAGTGATGCGAATGGTGGAAGAGCAAAGGGATGGCGGTACCTTTCGTCTTCCACTCTGTCGAGAAACGAGAGCTATTTCTAACTCAGCTATTTAACAGTTTGCAGACTGTCGCCGCGCGTCAGGTAAGAGACAACCGACAGCGTCGAACCTTCGTCTCTCTCTCTCTCTCTCTCTCTCTCTCTCTCTCTCTCTCTGCTCGTACCTGAGAGAGCACCGGCTGCCACGAATCAAGTCGATCTTTTGCGCTGGCGACGGCGGCGCAACTGTGTTCTCGTTCATTAAGACCTAACTAAAGGCTCCTTCCACGGACACATTTTTTAAAGAACCACCGAGCTGATCTTTGCCGCGTTCTAACGACGATAATTTAACGTCCGATAAACCCCACCGATTTCATCGGACACGACGCTTACCAAATATTATTCTAGGAATAAGCGTGAATTTAACTACTTTTTAAAAGCGACTCGAAATAAAATGAAATTTCTGGAGGATCACCTACACTATGTGTAGAGTCCGACTCGAAGGAGGCCCACCCGGGCTCGTTTCTTCAATGGAATGGTGGGCGATCCACCATGAATGGAGGTCATTTACTCGTATTCAGCGTCCACCGACTATATCGTGAACCTTTCATTGTGTCCAGAAGGACGAAGACTATAGCTGGACGAAGTCTATGATCCGACAAAGATTCGAGCGCGTAAAGGACACGACACCGTGCTCGTGACGTCTCTCTTTCCTTCGTCCTTTTCTTTCTAAGCTTCTTTCATCCTTCGTCTCCTTCTTTCCTTCCTTCTTTCTTTCTTTCTTTCTTTCTTTCTTTCTTTCTTTTTCTTTCTTTCTTTCTTCCTTCCTTCCCTTCTTTACTTCTTTCTTAACGAATGAAAGGCTAGCCCGTGTCTCGTATACTCTTCGAAAGATCACCTTGCTACGAGTCTCTTGTATTATGACTCCGTTTAATCTTTCACTCCAACCCACATACGCTCATAGTGGGTCCCTCCTGTCGTTCTCGAGACGAGCGTATCGCGTCTCCGGCCGAATGAATGGCAATTAAAATAGCCTTGGAGAGCGAGTTCGCTCGAAGGTCAAGAACCTTCGACACCGCGCGAGACTGTCGACCTCGAAGGGATCGATTCTCTCGTCGCGTCAAAAGTCACAAACGGTGTTACGTTTTAACTCGGCACTCTGCGTCATACCAACGATATTACCATCGGCATCGTCGAATCATCTTCGAATCGATCGTCTAAAACGCTTTTCACTCGTACTCGGATACGAACGGTCAAGAAATATGTGACTGCAATAACGTATAAACGACTCTCGTATCGCGTAATCAATGGTGAACTCAAAGAAACATCGCTTTCTCGTACACGTGCACGATACGACGAAACAAGTGGAGAGCAATGGCGGTCGCGCAACACGTGCTATTGTGCGTGTCGAGTAGAAAATAGAAAAAGATAGATAGATAGAGAGAGAGAGAGAGAGAGAGAGAGAGAGAGAGAGAGGAGCAGTGCTCGGAGAGACCCCTCGGAGAAAAGGTTGTAAATCCTTGAAGAAAGAAAGAGAGATAGAGAGAGACTCTCCAATGACACCCTCCCGCTCCTTCTCCCAAGTTTCATTGTGCATCTCGCTTACAATCTCCCTCGTTTCATGGCAAATACTTCTTCTACGCGAAAGAGAACCCGTGGTGCTCGACGTGTGTGGCCAAGAATCGCACGACTGGAAAGAGAATCGCGAGGTGCACCAACGAAATTCATCGTTCACGCCGATCCCACGCGGCCATTATAACGAGACCACGAGAGAGAGAGAGAGAGAGAGAGAGAGAGAGAGAGAGAGAGAGAGAGAATAGCGGAGAGTCCGAGCTTCACGACGATGACGATCAAGATCCTGTGTGGACGACAACGACGACCTCGTTAAGCGGCTCCCGGTGGATATAATATTATTAGGTGTGGCTCGCTACTTATGTACCGCTTTTACAAGAGATCCGAGCATACATAAATACTTCTTCCCGTTCGGCCGACTGCCGGACAATCGCGAGGGATAAAACTCGCTCTCTCTAAATCTTCTCCGCGAGTATTCAAAGGTCACGCTGCTGACTGCCGGCTCTCTTTCTTGCGACTCTTGTCCTATCGTTGCCTTAAATCATAAGTCTATAGAATTACGAACGAGTCGCATGTTCCTACCACCACAAACGCCACTACTACTACTACTACTGCTGCTGCTGCTGCTGCTGCTGCTGCTGCTGCTGCTGCTACTCTACCACTACCACTACCGCTACTACTACCTACTGCCAGAGCTAATATCCTTGTCAAAATGCACCGTTAAAGGATCCCTTCTCCTCGCGGAACACGAATATGCGACGTCGAGCGTCTGCCTTTTTTCTTTTTTTGTGAAACAAAGAAGACGTTTCTTCGACTTCGTCATCTTCCTGACGTTAAAAGACTGTTATACCAGAAAGAAACCTATAGTTTTCCGAAAGATACCGACCAAGTCGTTCTCCGATCGACCCTTGTTACTCAAAGAGGAGGATCCAAAAACCCAAGCAAGGTGGTCGTGACTCAGGGAGGAAGGGGGAGGGGGGCAGGGTGGGAAGGAAAGGACCGGCCAGTGACTACACCCTCGATCGTTTTCTGGACACGAGGGATCGATTTATTATCGGCAAGGTGGCAGATAGCTCGTTCGAATGTCTTATGGGGGTCCGTAATCGATGCTCCGGGCACGCGCCATGTGTTGGTCGCATTTTCGACGATGAATCGGTCCGTTTCTCGTAAGAGAGGTAGGTTACAAATTTTGCTAATGTCAAACAAAAGCACCGTGAAAACGTGGCTCTCGATAAAATGATTTATCGATTAGAAAAAATCATTAATGAAATTCGTATTTGAAAAAGTCAAAACGTTTAGGTATACCTAGCGAAAGTTAATCTTATAAGCGAAAGTAATTTCCAAAGCTCTGGTCGAAGATTGGCCTCAGCGACAACGGAAGAAGTCATCGAAGATAGAACCTATTGTCGGAGTTGAAGGAACGTGCAACGTCATCGTGATACAGCTTTTATGAACGAACCAATGAAACAGCTGACAGTCAGTCACCCAAAGTGTCGGATCGGTTACCGTGTAGTTGAAAGTATAAAAATCAAACAGAGCAACACACGGCGCGAGGAAAGTTCGATAAATTTCAATCATCCAGGGAACCTGACAGTTGTGGCTAGAAATGAGTTTGAAGTTCGAGCTCGTGTAGTACCTTCCTTCCTTCCTTCCTTCCTTCCTTCCTTCCTTTCTTCATTTTCCTCATCAGGGTCGCCACATGGTGCAATTAAAAACGGCGCCGAGGTTCTCTTTGTGCCACGCGCCCCCGAAAAGTGCCATATGGTTCTCTTCCGCACCCTCCTTCGCTCTTCTCGCTTTTCCAAAAGTCAACGAATCGATTGGTAAAAGATACGGGTTCTTGATGCACCACCTCCGAGGGCAGAGAGAGAGAGAGAGAGAGAACAATTTTCACGAAGGAGATTACATTATTCGGTTCTGTTGGACGAAAACGTGTAGCAGGCTGCTTTCTCAATTTATTCGTGATCCTGAAAAAAAAAAGAAAAAAGAGAAAAAAAGAAAGATTAGAAAATAATTAATGCGCGACTAGATTGACATTCGTATCCGTACGTAATACGAATGAATAGTATCGATCATCCTTTATAAACGGGTAATAAAGTAAATCTCAGGGGTAAAGTGATTTTAAATCGCCGTAGAATAATTCACTTTCATTCCTGTAAGTTAAACCGATCGAACGTTTACGAGAGAGTTCGCGGAGGCACGGCGAATAATCCATCGAGCTCGAATCTAAATCTCTCACGGAGGCCATAAAAGTGCGACCGCGGAGGAAGGAAGGTTCGTGAGGTGGACGGGCAGCGGTGCATCACCTGTCCAAACGATTCCGTACAAGATACCAAAAGACTTTCCTTTAGCAGGAGCACGCTTCTCTTCCTGCGGATATAATACTCGTGGACAACCCTTTACGTCGGTGACTATCTAATCGAGAATCTCGCATGGAAATTCTGACCGAGGAAGAAAGCTCTGACCTTTCGGGGCGACCGAGGCTAAAGAATGGAAGACCGCAAGACGATTTCCGCGCGTAAAGACCGTTAACTGTGATCGCGTTGCCGTAAGGCACGCTACTTAGAATAATTTCTGCGTTTCTGTTCCAACGTTTTACGACCCCACTCCTCTCTCTCTCTCTCTCACTCTCTCTCTCCTCCTATCCTTTATCTACCGACCGTTAACTTCACGAAATTCATTTCCATGAAAGTGAGAGGTTAAAACGTTTACGTAATTTCCTTCGCTCTTATCGTCGTCGTTTAAGCGATCAAATATACACACCGAAACTTTCGAATATTAAATCGAAACCGTTTCTCCCACGATTCAAATCCACCTACGGCGATCGAGCGATTCCTCTTACTCTTGGAAACGAACGAAAATAAAAAAAAATATATATATATATATGTGCGTGTGTGTGTGTGTATATATATATAAAAAAAAGTGTCTCTTTGGAATGGTCCTAAAAAACCGATAGGATCGTCCGATCCGCGCGTTGATCCATCGAAACGTACGTACCTAATCCATTCAACGAAACGTGGGATCTTCCGAGATATTCTTTAGCTCTTTTTTTTTCTCTCTCTTTCTTTTTCTTTCCTTCGAGTTTCCTGGATTACCGAAAAAAAGAAAGAAAGAAAGAAAGAAAAGAAAAATCTCACTGTTTGGAAAGGAACAGTCGAGGTGTAAAGAGGTAAGAAATCTTGCGTAAAAATCTGAAAGGATTGCCAAAGTCTAACGCGGTGACGAGGAAGCGACAGGAACGATCCTTCCGAGATATCGTGGATAAAAAGGAATGAGAGAGATACGGAAAGAAGGTTCCCATGCAAAGAGTCTACACTTTCTTGGTAGAATGCAATGGGGAGGGAGAGAGGGAGGGAGAGAAAAAAAAATACGTAGAATGGAAAAAGGTTTCCAGGATTCGGGTAACTCTGTGGGAAAGGACCGATGGAATATACACGGTGCCGGGGTATCCTATCCAGTGCTCCAGTATTATTCGCGACGACAATGGATCCTCAAGGACGCGTCGCTTCGTAAAACTCAAAGCATCCTCGGTGTCCTGGAAAAAGAAAACTAATCGGACGAATTAAAAGGGAATCTCTTACCCTTTCTTCGTGCGAACGAGAAACAGATTTCACGGTACCTGCCGACGCGAGAATGGCCCGTCGTCGATCCTACAAACACGGACAATGCAAGTACTTCGAGGATATTTATTTGTGTCGAGTATTTTTCATTTTGGAACCTGTGACGAACGTAAAAAAAAAAAAAAAAAAAGAAAAAAGAACTAAAAAGAAGGGAAAAAGACCAAGAAAAGAAAAAGAAACAACGACGAGATGACGTCGTCGACGTAATACGTGTAATAATTTAATAAAAACGATAACAACGCCGTTGAAGGAATCCTGCTTAGAAAGATCAATCAAGAAGGATCTCCATCGGAGCGTGACGCGTTGGCTTCTAACCTCCTTTTAAAAGCCGTAGCGATCGTAAAATACGCTCTTCCTGTGCTACCTTTTCTCTCTCTCTCTCTCTCTCTCTCTCTCTCTCTCTCTCTCTCTCTCTTTCTCTCTATCTATCTATCTTTCTCTCTCGATAGTTTGCTAAACGTTTCTGTCGATTTGAAATTCCCCGTTGAAATTCTCCGGTAAAGAGAGCAAGAGAGAGAGAGAGACAGAGACAGACAGAGAGAGAGAGAGAGAGAGAGAGAGAGAGAGAGAGACCTTTCCGAAATCAGGTGTGGCCGGCGGTCCCTTTACGTTTATCCGACGCGCATAGGTGTCGCAGCGTTGTCAGGGAACGAGACGACAAAGGGTCCGTATCCGCGTAAAAGCGAACTTGTCGCGCACGATAGACAGCGGAGGCGGCGAAACTTCAGAGAAACTTTAAAGAGACAGAGAGAGAGAGAGAGAGAGAGAGGAGGGGGGGGAGGGGTAGTCCTCTCTCCACAACGAACAGACTCGTCCTCTCCTCGCGCGGCCGAATCTGCGAGGAAGAGAACGCGATCCCTCGCGCTACGACGCGCCGCCGCGCCGTTTCGCGATGCGTGCAACTCCGAAAAAAAAACTTGTCAACAAGGAGACGAGAGGAAAAAGTAAAAGAGAGCGGACGAGAGATTAGCAGCCGGTCCAACCCGATAAAAAGCGGTCCACTGGCGGAATAATGTGCCTGGCTACCGAGGACCTCTTTGCCAGGAATGCGAGACGTTTCTGCCTTAAATATGTCCCCACGCGAAAAGAGTCCACGAATTTGTTGTTCTTGAATTCAAGTGGTCACGGACTGACCAACGTTATACCGTGCAACACTTATAACCACGTAATTATCTCTACATTTTACCGTTACTTTTTCTTTTTTCTTTTTTTTTCTTTTTTTTTATTCGTTCGCCATTAAAGTATTTATCTACTTTAGCGATCAAACGCTAATGTATTTTCTATGCGCGTCGTAACTTCATTCTCGCCGTGATAAAAAAAAGGTAAACATCTTGTAAGGCTGTAATAACGAAGGGGAGAAGAGAGAGAGAGAGAGAGAGAGAAGAAAAATAAAAAGAGATGTCGCGAAAGAATTTTCCGATAAAAGAAACTCAAAGTCTATTATTCGATCCGGTTGACAAACGACGAATAGAAAAGAAGATCGTAACGTTCTTTCGACGCGTTTCTACTTGCACGAGGGCGTCCTTTCGAAAGGGAAATAAATGCAAGAGAGAAGTATTCTCAGCGTGAAAAAGAAAGAAAGTACGAGACGCGGAGGAGAAGGGACAGCTTCCTCGAAATGTAAACACGATAAAATCAACAAGGTAAGAAAGGCGGAGGGTAGGAGAAGAAAAGGGAAGTGGAGACCGAGATAATTCTCGATAGCACGACGACACGACGATCGAGAATCGTAAGCTAAGATTCTTCTTCTTCTTCTTCTTCTTCTTCTTCTTCTCCTCCTCCTTCTTCTATCCATTCTTGCGAAGACTTTTCAGGCTCCTTTTATTATTCAATGAAAGAGGATATTCGAGCGAACGGTCGATAGCGAGAGACGTCTCTCTAAGAGTATAGTTCTTTTCGTCTCTATGTGTCCGACACCACTCGGGAGAGTACACGGCGAGGGTATGTGTGAGTAAGTACGTCCAGGTTTCTATGGAAAACGCAAGGTGCAGGGGCATTGTCGCGCGCGCATGAATGGACGAAAGAATGGGACCTGGAACAAGTGTACCGGCCCACAATGCCGAGAATGCGAGGAATCCCAAGTGATTTATGGAGTTGGGCTCGGTGCGCCTATCGACCGGCAAACTCGTCTTCGGCGACGACGACGACGACGAACGAAGGCCTCTCGATGCACCCACGCCTTCGGGGGACCTTCCGTCCTTGGTGCCAATTATCGATTCGCCGGAGTTTCATAAATCGCAATTCGTTAATTCGCTCGTCGCCGAATCGCCTCCCGGCGATCCGAAAAAAAAAAAAAAAAAAAAAAAGAAAATACGAACGTTCCCGCTCGAGATCCGTGTTCCACGAGCATTGTTCGTGAATTATGTTCTGTTAACGAAGTCGAACCCACCAAATTCATCGGTTAATGATTCTTCCAAGAAACGAGCTCCCTGTCAGTCCTTCGGATCGGAACGTTCTCCAGATCGGAAACATTGATAAACGTATCGGTGTATTATCGTCGTTATATTCACGACATCGTACAATTTTCGACGATTCTTCAAAGCTTTCACTCCACCCTACCGGGTACCGACAAGATCAGGGAAGAAAAATCGGCGCGATTTTTCTCTATATCGAGTATATATATATATATATATATATATATATATATATATATATATATATATATATCGAGGAATCCGTTTACAATGCCTTCGTAATTGTCGATGCCACCCCGACCGAGGACGGTGCGCTGTATGCCGGTGGAATAGTCTCGAGGTTTTCGTTACTTCGATCAATGAGCCCATTATTCGCTTCTTTTACGCCCGCAGGCCTACGGACCCGCCGCCATGTATACGAAGCGTTCCCAAAGTCGGATTACTTTATGGAGTCTCTCGAGTACCTCGTGCCTAGCCCCGTCGTCTTACCTGAACGATCTTCTTTCCTTTTCCAACCTAGAAGACACGTCGCGTCCTTTTCTCTTCTCTCCGTGTGCGATCCCATATGCGCGATGTCACGCGGCTCTATCAATCTTTCGAGAAAAATCCAGATCGTTAATCTTTCCAACTTTAATTATTACCTCGACACAAACTCTTCCGGGATATATCTCTCGTGGAACGAGAAGTATCCACGTCAAATCGAATGGACAAAAATTTACTCGACGGGATAAGACGCAAATTTTCATTAAATATCATCATTTTCACGATACGAAGAGAAAATGTTATTGGGGAAAGACTTGTCCAAAGAGATATATATCAACGGCGAGAAAAGAAAAATGTACTTCGGAATATACCAAGAGAATCGTTGAAAAATCCATGGACCAGATCCACCCTGTGGGACGGTGATGAATAGACCGATTCTAAAAATGGGAGTAACCAAAAAAAAAAAAAAAAAAAAAGAAGGAAAAGAAAAAACGAGAAAAAAGAAAGAGACAGAGAGAGAGAGGGGGGGGAGGGAGGGAGGGAGCAGGCACACAGAAGCGTAGCCGCGTTCACGTTGCTACGAGGCGCGCAACCATGCT
Organism: Dolichovespula sylvestris; assembly: GCA_918808275.2. Taxonomy (NCBI): domain Eukaryota; kingdom Metazoa; phylum Arthropoda; class Insecta; order Hymenoptera; family Vespidae; genus Dolichovespula; species Dolichovespula sylvestris. The sequence goes on along the minus strand of OU964969.1, from coordinate 9,328,867 downwards.
CGAGAGTCCTTAACAATAAATCTCAGAGCCGAGAGGTCCTGTTTTCGTCCCTGGGCACTCGAGCGTGCCGACTAAATCTCCGAGATACAAAGGATTTTATAAAGTGGGTGGAACTTATAAAGTGACCTTTTATGAGGCCGATGAATGAAAGTGTCACGGTAACCGCCCGACGTGATTCCATTTAGATTTTTCAATTTTCATTTTCCTCGTCGCTTCCCAAAACGGACCACCGTACTACTGCGCGTGTGAATTTTATAAATCACCCAAAGGAATCGTCGAACTTGTCCGTGGCTACCGAACGTCGTGTCGGGCGTGGCACGTTAACGTTTCAAGTAACGTCGACAAGCAAGTATAGCCCACGGTCTCGTCGTCGTTGATTTTTTTCTTCGAAATCGATTTATTAAAAACGTCGGTGGGATCGCACGTAAAAGATCCTTGTACCGGTGTAACGTAGAAAACGGCGTTCGAAAGACGCCCGATAGCCCGATACACGCTCGGCTTTAAATCGTAGTGCCTAGAATTACGTCGTTCGAGGAGCAGCAATAACCGTTGTGTTGTGGGAGCGAATCGTGATGAACGAAATCGGATCGGAAAAGGTTAAGAGACGAGATCGAGACGGGGATATATACGTTTTCTACAGGTGGTGCTGCTTCGATCGGCAAAGGAGGAAAGAGTTCTCGGGTCATTCAGGAATAACGGACCCCCAATGACATCTCTTCGATCTCTCGACGGAATGACGTGACCCCCTGATAGGTCATCGGACGATCCGACGGCGAGGCTTAACCTCCGCGATTCCGCGTAGCTCCTCCATCCTCCTCGTTCATTGTTCTCATGCCGGCGATTCTCAGAACCCTATGCGAAGTGACGAGCGAAACGCTTCTCCTCCGTGCCGATCATCCTCGAAGCGTGTTCCTCGTTGACACGAACCAGCGGTTAGTCGGTAGTAGACACGGGGCTCCTCGTCCTTTTTATAATATTTGGACGATTAAAGAGAAGAGGAAAAAAAAAGAAACAAGAATGAAAGAAAGAACGACGAAGAGATAAATTTTAATTAATGACCATTAAAGAAGATACGAAAAGGTTCGTCGAGAAAATCAATGACATTTGCAACGATCGTGAAAATTCCAATCGTACCTGTTAACGAATTCTAACGAGAGAGAGAGAGAGAGGGAGAGAGAGAGAGAGAGAGAGAAAGAGAAGTCGAGAGATATACAAGACATTGCCATTTGCTTGGACAGAAAGGATGGAGATTCCACGTTCGACTAACCTAACGAGAGAAACGTCTCGGTACCGTGGAAAAGGATCCGGCTGGCGGGGGCCAAGGATCATCGCCGCGAAGAAGGACATACCGTACGCGCCGTGAAACTTTCCGACGCGATCCGAAAGCACGCGGGAGGGCATAGGAGGAGGAGGAGGAGGAGGAGGAGGAGGAGGAGGGCGTGACTGGAAAGAGCCGAAGCGCTCTACATCTACTGCGCTCGCAACTCGCAGCTCGCAGCTCGGCTGCCTGCCTGCCTGCCTGGTTGCCCCAGTGGCCGGTCTCGCCGGAGCGTCGTACGGTACTCGTAGTCGTTTTCACAACGCTCGGCAACATCCCCGAGACACGGACCGAGAGAGAAAGAGAGAACAGAGTAGAGAGCCCAATGGTAATGACACCTGATACTCGAGAGCGTCCCGACGAACGCGTGACCCGGAAACCGACCCGAGGCCATTTTTCGAGTCCTCCTTGTTCGAGAGAGAGGGAGAGAGAGAGAGAGAGAGAGAGAGAGAAAGAAAAGAGAAGAGAGCGACGTTCCCCTACGATCTAGATGCTCCTTTCTCTCTTCCTCTCTCTCTCTCTCTCTCTCTCTCTCTCTCTCTCTTTCTTTCTCTCTCGCGCGCGCGCGAGCTCTCTCGGCAAAGGAAGACCGTACGTAAACACACGAACGCGACGGACACACGGACGCGCGTACAAACACAGGGGGGAATCGAGCGAGATTAGAGGGACGACGGGTCTCGGCTACGATCGTTCCGGGCTCTCCTCTCCTCGTCGAGGTCAAGCCGCTTTGGGGCATCGTGCTAACCACGCCGGTGGATCCTTCTCTACCCGGAAATGCCTTCGATCGCGCGCGCACCTTTCAAGCTTCTCCGACTACTACTATCACTCTACTACCCGCGAAACATCGCCACGAGACGACTCTTGATAGAATTTTCATTTTGACGCATATTGTATAATCCCATTTTTATCGCGCAACGCAAAGATAAAAGAACGACGACTATGTGTCTGTCGTTCATATAGGGTATAATACCACTTGGACGTATTTCATATAAGGCTTATATCGCGTATCATAAGCTGTCGAGACTTATAGATCGTCCCATTATATATCTCGCCTCGGCGATCAAAGTCGATCTCTTTCTCTCTCGGTCGAGCAGAGATAGGACTCAATCTTCTTGCTTTAAGATCGATCCGCCTGGTGCGGCCGTTCCTCGATCATCCATAGGTAGGTAGGTAGGTAGGTAGGTAGGTAGGTAGGTAGGTAGGATCTTAAAGGTATCGCGGAGGCACACGACTTCCTTCCTCAATTCTCGTGGCAATCAGAGCGCGATTTCTGCCCTCCCATAGACACAACGGGCAATTAGTTGGACGAGCCTGTATCGCGGGGTGTATCGAGCGATCGGCACGCCGACTGGCGTCCCGCTGCCGTTCGTGATTTATGCGGCATTGTCTTCTGCCTCGTGGCAACGGTCCTACAGCTCTCGACCGCTCGAATCCGTCCGTCTTTACTATACACCACGTCCTTCCTCTTCCCTTCGACTACTCCCTACCATACCAACCTACCTACTCTTCTTCTTCGGTCTTCTCTTCTTCTCCAGCGGCACCTTCCTCTCCTCGGGATCGTCGGCTCTCGATATTGCGGTTGCACGGTATATCGAGATTCGAACAGCCGAACAGTCGACTCGCTTCTACGCGTGACCAACTTGATTCTCTCGCCTCCTCCTTCTTATCTCTCTCTCTCTCTTACTCTTTCTCTCGCGCTATGTTTTACTCTACGTTGGCGCGCTGGTACCGAGGAGGAGCTCGTCGCGGCGTAACCTCATTAGTCGCCTGATGTCTTTCTTAATTGCCCGCCTTCCTTCCCGCCGTTTATTTATTGGCGCCGATCGCGATCACCATGCTCGCATCTTCTGCGAAGAGAACCTCTGCTGCTCTCTCTCTCCCTACTTTTTTTTCTTTCCTTTCAACCGCTTCGTCGCATCTCGAGAACACGATTTATTCATCCTCGACCGATTCGCTCCTACGTCGATCTTATCGAACGTATTGTGAATAAAATATCGAAAATCGCTTTTCAATAACATTCGTTCGATCGGACGAAATTTTCATCAATTTTCTTGGGCGAATACTTTTTAGCAAACAGAGAGAAAGAGAGGAAGAAAGAAATAAAGGTAGAGAAAGAGAAATCTTTTCTAAACGCGTCCCCATGGAGCTCGTGTAACTCGCTTCTCAACGATTGATCGATGCGGAGATCCGAGTCGTACGGTCTCGTCGATCGTCACCGTCGTAGATATCGTCGTTGTTACTCAATGATTTAAGTCCCCGAGCGTAGACTCCTGCTGTCAGAGGCATACAACCAGGACGTCCCGTTTCCACGCGTACGAGAGACGTGGAAGTCTTTCTCTCTCTCTCTCTCTCTCTCTCTCTCTCTCTATATATATATATATATATATATATCGGTTATTCTCTCTTTCTCGAATCGCTTTAAAGTCCCCGATCGGAAACAACCACGCGAGCCTTTTCTTTCTCTATTATCGTGTAACTCGTAAAGTTCGTAACGCTCGAGCGTGTAAAGCGTGACACGCTGGAGGCGCGCACACGCGCGCGCGTGCGTTCACATCTCGTAAATCGGCTCGCTCGATTTAAAGGCCAACGAGAGGAGAAATTTTGGAGAAGAGTTTCCCTCGGCTCCTTTCCTCTCCTCTCGTGCTCCCCTTCCCACCCGCGACAAAGATAACAAAAAAAAATATTAATCGTAAAAAATCAACTCGCTTATATGTACGTAGACGGGGTTTTATCTTTCCCTCGTATATTCAAATAAACCGACACCGTTTCTCGGCTTTTTTATTCGTCCCGCTTATCTACGGGACACACAAGATTTTCTTCAATAACGCGACACTCGCCAGGAGAGCCCAGGACGACGCTTTTAAACGAACGAACGAACGAACGAACGAACGATCGATCGATCGATCGATCGACCGATCGATAAAAATGTACGCAACAATGCCTTATTAAAGATCTCGAATCCGAACTTTGATCCCGGCCCACGAGAGGAGACGTTACGTCGAACAGAAAATATCGTTTCTGCGATCTCTCGAACGCGATTTCAGCTATATCTCGTGATATCTCACGACTTTCTGAGAGTCGAGAGAGAGAGAGAGAGAGAGAGAGAGAGAGAGAGAGAGAGAGAGAGAAAACGCGGAGGCGCGTGGAATTTACAATTCGCACCGTGGCGACACGCACCGAATCGCGCGCGAGCGCACGCACCTTCGATAATATTGTTCTACAAATCCGACAACTCTCGGCGAGCGATCAACGGGGAACGTGGGTCGTCGTTGTCGTCGTTGTCGTCGAATGTTACGTACACGCCGTTTGAAAAAAGCCCAACGGAAAGAGATCGCGGAGCAGAAAAAAAAAGAAGGGGGGGGGGGCTAAAAAGGGCTACGGGCATAGGTTTTTTATACGTATACGTACGATCTCGCGAGTACGAGAGAAAGAGAAAGAATGAGAGGGATAGAGAGAATGAGAATGAGAAGGAGAAGGAAAGAGAGAGAGAAAGAGGAAGCAGAATGAGAGGACCGGCGGAGAGCCCGCTGAGTTATGGACACATTCGGGATTTCTTCAGGTTGTACCTGCTGGCACCGGTTAGAGGGAAAGGGCACCGTGCTTTATTGAATTGGGTTACATGATTTACGATACCGCCTCCCGATCTCGCTCGATCAGCGCTCCCTGTCGGGGTTGACTCGTAACGCTTAGGGCCCCCTTCGGGCTGCTTTTTCTTTTCGAGATCTTTGCTGTCCTCCTTCGCATCTCTCGAAGCCTTTTCTCTCCTTTTATTTATTTATTTACTTCTTTTCTTGTTTTCTCCCTTTCTCGTCCCTATCTTTCTCTTTCGTAACGAAGAGACAAATTCGCTAGGTCGGGCGTGTTTGCCGAGACGCATCGTCGTAATATCGTTACGAAAGATCCCGCCAATAAGTATGCATTTATACCTAATCGATAAAGAGAACAAAAATTCTTGCGATAAACATACGGTAGAAGCCGATCATCCTAATTTCACGCCATCAAAATGTAAGAAAGGAGAACGGAGATGGGAGCGTGCAGAACCATACGTTCTGTAATTTAGTAATTCTACGAGAGAGAGAGAGAGAGAGAGAGAGAGAGAGAGAGAGAAGGCTATTGGGGATATACCGTCGAAGGAAGCATGTATGCGCGTGCACGCTCTCCTCTCGGAGATATTAGCGATAAGGTGCTTCAACCTGCTGCAACGGCCGATATTACGGCGGATTGATATAGCACCGTCTCGACGAATAACTTGCTCCCTTGTACTGTTCAGCATAATGACGTTGTACGGTAATGGAATGGTAATCACGGCAACTATTAATACACCGACGCGATATTTGTACTCGAGCACGATCTTTCAATGATCATTTAGCATAGGACAGATTGGCGATTGCGAGCAACGAAGCGTTTCGTCCCGGGACTACCAGCGTACGTGTTATAAACGTCGCGCTTGATCGTATCCAGAAATATGTATCCGTTTCTATCAAAGAAATGTATCTACTCGCGCTTCGATCATTCCGAGGGAATAATAAACTTAACGCGTCCTTCTCTTCTCCCCCTCCCGCCCCGCCCCTCCCCTCTCTCTCCCGTATTATTAAGTTGCTTTTACTCGGCCACCCGAGCGTGGCCTTTTTTTTACTGCTCGCGCGGATTACACGTTTTCCTTGACGGATGATTTAATAAACAACGTTCGAGCTTCTCCCTACTTTCCCCGTACCACAATATAGGCAGGACTCGCATGCAAAATATAACGCGCACGTACGCGTAACGATAATTGTATCATACTTTATTACGCATAATACGTAAATTAGCACGCCCTCTCGTCCTTGATACGCGTCGTAGAAATCGGCTACTTGAAAATCGATACGAGTACTCGTGTGCGAAAGTGTTCAAAGTTCAAAGAAGAAAAGAAAGAAAAAAAGAAAAAAGAAGAAGAAGAAGAAGGACAGAAGAAACGATCGCGAAAGCGAATAAAACGATATTTTGCGATACGACGAACGAGTTATCGGTGCGGCGTCACGCGATTAACCCTCCGAGAAGCAATTTAATCGCGATTCCGTCGCTCTTCGAAAATAAGTTAAAGGGAGCTCCGTGGCGTGGCGGGGACGGGACTTGAAGCCGCTTAAGTTTTAAAAAAGAAAAAAGAAAAAAAAAAGAAAAAAGAATCGAAACGTCGCGTCGCACGGCGCGCCAAAGAAAAATACTTCGAGCGTTGCCCGTGCCGGACTTGTACGGGGGTGGGGCGGGTGAGGGGGGGTTAGTATTTAATATCCACCTTTGGAAACGCGAGTCGGGCTCGATTCGTGGCCGAAAGCAGTGAACATTATTTAAAAGAAGGTGCCGGTGCACGGTGGAAGTCGTGCGTTGCACGTGCCACGTGGGCAGGGGGCGGTATAAACCGCGCGGTGCGGTGCGGTGCGGTGCGGTGCGGTGCTGCGCGACGATAAACCAAAGGTGAAATCTTTTCGCGGCCGCGCCAAGTAAAACGATTTCAGTCGGCTCAGAGCACTCTCGGTTATATGTACGACGAGAGCGAGCTTATAATAGCACCCATCTTGCTCGCTCGTACGTCAATAAAATCAGCGGGTGTGGCTCCGCTCGTCGGCGGAGGACTACTACTCTCTTCGGGGCCGCCTCGAATCGCACGACGTAAGACGAGCGGACTCTCGTCAAACTACGAACAACAAAATCGACGACGAGATGGAGCCCTCGTTTACCGGCGATACAGCGAATTCCTTTAACGATAAGCGAAACGAAATTTTGTCGATGACGAAGGAGAGGAATAATATCGACGTCTGATCGGTAACGAGAGCTAAGTCCAAAATATTGTTATACCTTGAAGATACAGAGGGATGTGGATAGGTGGGAGGGGGTGGGGGTGTGGGGAACCCACCGAAATCGTCTTTACGCCCACGTAACAACGATTCGATATAAGTGAATCTCTCGCGAGAACGTTATCGAGGGTAACGGTCCGTGCCAGGAATACCGATCGGATGGGTATGCTCTCTTGATGAGGGATTACATAAAGAATTGGGTAATCCGACAGAACCGGTGTCACGTCGTACTTGCGTACGTACGTACGTACGTACGTACCTACGTTTTGTCGCTTTAAATCGATCTCGAGTATCGTCGCTCCCGTTCTTAACGATCGAATGTAAAATAAGCTGTCGAAAATAAGCTTCCTCTGTTCCCGGCCATTAAAAATCTTTGTAGATCGAGTGACTCGTGGAGCGACACACTCCATTACCCCTTCCTCGTCATTTTTCCATTGAGTTTTCTCGAAAATAAAAGAAAGCGTAATTGAACGGTCTAATTGTTTGCGATATCGTCGTAAGAGGAACGATAATAAGCGCGGAACGACGTATTAAAAAAGCGACGCAAGACTTAATCTCGTTTAATTACAGGAAATAACAAAGTCTATCTTATATATATATAATATATATCGCTCTCTGGTAACGGACCGTGTACACGTCCGTTCCATGTATAAAAGCGCACGATCGAAGCACGAGGATCGAGGATCGAGGATCGAGAAACTAGAGAGGCTTTATCGTCGTTAGCTATTCTCCCAGCACAATATCCTCGATGGATCGTAGGTAAATACATACGATCGCTACTCCCCAGATACCAAGGATCTCCTCTCTTTCTCGCTTTCTCTCTCTCTCTCTCTCTCTCTCTCTCTCTCTCTCTCTAATCCCTGGCGCGAACGTTAAACAATCGTGCGTAGTAAACGGCGGAGTAATTACCGCCTGACAGACAACAAAGTTTCCTGTCCATCGACGATATATCCTCACTTTGATATACGACGTTGGGAATTCTAATACGTTCGATATAGCGAAGAACCTTTCGGACTTTTCTCCTGAACGATACACACGTACGAAACGTGTCCGAAAGAAGAAGACGTGAAGGAAAAGGTGTGTCGATTGAGGGAGGGAGAGAGGGAGGAAATAAAAGGAAAAAGAAAATGGGTTTTGCGAGAGACAAGCTCGAGGGATGGAATCGCAGGAGAGTGTAGAAATTACTGCGACGTGTCTCGCTAACGGAAGAGAACGGTAATACGATTTAACAGTGATTTAATAAGTGGACGGTGTTGCAGGATACGTCTCGAGATATCTTTCCGCGTCTCTTCCAGTATCCTTATCTCCTTTCTTCTCCACCTATTCGAGAGAGAGAGAGAGAGAGAGAGAGAGAGAGAGCAACCCTTTCGACTCGTCTCTCTCTCTCTCTCTCTCTCTCTCTCCCTTGAACTCGGCTGGACGCCGCCACGGTGGCGCCACGCATTCCCACCTACACTCATTCGCAAAGAGCTCGCAAACTATTACACGCATATATACTCGCCTTATACCAACACGAGTATAAGGCGTGCATCGCGTACGTACGTCGATGTCAGATGATGTCAGAAGAATTTGCACCTGGCGATGTTGTAGCTCGTATCGTCGATGGCCTCTAGGCCATATCGTTTTCTCTCTGGGAGAGTAAAGATTCGACTCGCGGAGGATTCCGTTTTAGCAGGATACTCGAGTCCGGAGTCGAACACTAGCCTGGTTACATGGGAAATTTTGAACGGAAAAGAAAAGTCTTAGGTAACGACTTACGGCTACATCTTACTACCCGGCATGGAATCACTCGACAAATGCAAATAATTATCCAAGTTGGTTTATGATCGGTCCGATGGTAACGTAACTACCGCGATAAGGACGCAGGAAGTGAATATGCCTTCGTACGTGAGCTTGCACACGCTCCTCTCTCTCTCTCTCTCTCTCTATCTATTTATCTATCTATCTATCTCTATCCATCTCTTTTTCTCTCGATGCTAGTAGTAATAGTAGTAGGACGCAAACAAGTCTTTCTTTTTCGAATAAATTACTTCAACATGATTTTTCAAACGACGGCCAATGAATCCGGTGAGGCTACTGCGATCGGGAATATGAAAGTCGCCTAACGACTTCTGTTTTATTATCGGGACTCGTCGACTCATTTAACCGGAATCTAATGCTCACATGACGATACCTATAAAAGAACTTGAAATTAGAGCGATTTTATATCTGAAAATATGGAACAAACCTAGTTACAACGGGTATAGTTGGTTTAATTGAAACTATCCCTATGACAGATAGATCGCGTCGAATCGATGCGACGCATTTAATTGATAAAAACTCATTCCCCAATTAGTTCAATCCCTTCCCATCCGAACACCGATTCGATGAAGCCACAGTAATCAATTACGTAAAAAATCTTAACATCTCTGGCATCCAAAGAGTCTATTAAATTCAAATTTCAAAGTGTACTTACGATTTCGTCGAAAATTAACGATATTCCTCGAACGTGAATCAAAGACTAATCGAGCATGAAGATTAGAAAAGGGCCGGTCTCGGTTGGTCTTGATCGATCCGACGGACAGTTTAAGAGGTTCTTTTAAAAAGAAAGAGAGAGAAGGAAAGAAGGAGATGACTACTGAATTACTGACAGCCAAATAACAGGGCGATCGGTGGCGCGATGTTCCACCGCTTTCCAGTCCTCTCGTCGGCGCCCTTTCTCTTCTTCTTCCTCCTCCTCCTCCTCCTCCTCCTCCTCCTCTTCCTCTTTTCTCCTTCTATCCCTTTCCTTGTCTCGCATCCCGCGAGTCAGGGTACTTGCCTGTCCCAATATGGGCCAACATATTATGCATATCGGCCATCGTGGGCCTTATCTAAACGACGTAAGTACGGACGCGTCCCTTTGGAGAAGCCGACCGCGAATGTTTCTTCTCGTGTCTCTCGTACGAGCGCCGCCGTTGCCGCCGGGCACCGGCACTTCCGCCGCTTCGTCGGATCAACTTGATTAGACAAGGATCGTCCAGCGAGTAAGAAGGTGGAGGAAATATCCCTTTCGAGCGAAATTGCCGTGCGGCGATCTACGTCGCTTATCACCTAAGACCGACTAATCGAAAATGAGATCGTGATTTGAAAAACGCGTACGACCCGAGATAGGAATGTTTCTCCTCGATTCACTCTTAACGTCCATCGTATTCATTAACGGTACGAAGCGAAGTATATTCAAAGTTTTCTCCCAAAATAAAGGAGATCGTACCTCGCCGTAACTCTCTCCCTGTCTCCGCGTAGAATTCCGTACGGACAGCCAACATACCAGAGCGTGCGAATGCGTGTACGCGCGCGCGCGCGCGTATACCAGCATCGTGTATAGTTGCCCACACATACGCGCAACACACACACACACACACGCGCGCGCGCGCGCGCGCAAGAGTTTCGACTTACGTAGGTGCACCGATGTAATTATAGATTGTGTCTCTGTGCGACCTCTGCACCGGATCTTATCCGATCATCGTGGAAAAGTATCGGCCGATCGTAATTATTGCGCCAGGCCTAACGAAAGCCATGTTGGCGAGAGTCTACCTTTAGCGTTAGCGACCTAAGCTCTGTCGCCTCGAGAAAAAGAGAGAGAGAGAGAGAAAGAAAGAGAACGAAAGATCGATACGTCGATCGTTTCGCGTAGGAAAGTTCGGATAAACGAAAGAACGGGGCGGTGGAAGAGAGTGATCGTTGCAACGTGTGCATTAAGTCGATGGAAACAAATCGTGGCGATTAATCGCGTCGTCGGATATAAGTATAGAGATCGTACGTGCTTCATTTCCGCGACAAGGATTTTCTAAAGCGTTTAATATATTGTTCAGAGAGAGAGAGAGAGAGATTTCTTTAATTATAAGAGAGGAGGCAAAGAATTGTATATACGTTCATCGATTGATTCTCGTTCGATCGTTCTATTAGACAAAAATTCTTCTGATGTAATATTAACTTAGCTACTGGCGAATGCGAAATAAAGCTCGATCTTTGACTTTTCCCCGAGCCGACGATCTCAGCGTGACTCGAAAGAGGCAGGTAGAGGGCATCGGTTTCGTGCGGATCCACGCGGGATCTACGACGGGCGCGTATAGATCCTTTCCGGCGAGTCTATGAATCATGGAGAGAAGACATAAGAGAGAAAGAAGAAGTACAAAGGGGGATAGGATAGGTGGATGTATGCGAGAGAAGACGAGGAGGAGGAGGAGGCGGTAAGAGAGAAGAGAGAGAAAAAGGGAGAGAGAGAGAGAGAGAGAGAGAGGGAGAGAGAGAAGCCGGTGAAGAGGTCGGTGCACCGTGGAAGAGAGGAAGGCGAAAGAGCGAGACGGCAAAGCGAGAGCAACCCGAGTAAATCGGGGTGGTCTCGACTTCACCGTTGACTAACTGCGACACGACAGGCTGCCATACCCGGTTAAACTCCCCCGCCGTTCGATCCTCTTCGACTGGGAACAAATTAATGTTTACTCGACGCATCTGGGTCGATCTCTTGGAGAGGACATTTCGAGCATCGATCCCGATCGTGTTCGTCAAAATTACATATACCGAGGGGAAAAAAAAAAAAAGAAAGAAAAAGAAAAGACAAGGAACGTTCTAAACGAAATTAATAAAAATTTTAACGATCCATAAGATCGTAACGATCCGACTATATCCGATTCGCGCTACCCTTCGCGTTAGGAGGATTCATCGAACCGACGATAAGAGCTAACACTCTCGCTGTTATAGACTCGTTGGTTGGGAACACGTTGTAATGTCCTTAAGATCGACGACGTAGCAAACGAGGGATGACGATGAAATTTACGCGAACTAAATTCGTCACGGTCCTCCCCCTATGACGGGACGATGTAAGCAGGTACCGACAAGAACCGTTCCAATTCTAAGGCGACGGCAGCCTCGTCTTAGACTCGAGTATCCTGTTCGAGGTTGACGCGAAAATCAGCCTGGTCATTGTGGAGCATCGAGGAGAGATAGAGAGAGAGAGAGAGAGAGAGAGAGAGAGAGAGAGAGAGAGAAAATATCAAGGCTGGTGGAGCGCGCGAAAGTCGCGACACGATGACAATGTCCTTCTTCTCGCACTTTCTCGGCTTGGTATAATTACGCAATCTCGTAAGGATAAACCACTCGTGACTGGTTAGAAATAAAAGAGGAAGGCTCGTTAGAAATTACTATTAAAAAACGAGACGTAGCAATTTACGGGAATGGCACGTCCATGTCGGCTATTAAGAAACGTCCAATTGCAATCGTAATAGTCCGGGCGAGAACCAACCGACCGACCGACTCCACGACCCGGGTCCAAATTTATACGGCGATAACGGTTAAGGAATAGAATCTCCGTTAAGGACTAACGCATCGTGTGAGAAAGATCCAACTAACGCGACGATTAGGTCGAAAAATGAAATCGCGCACGTATACGAGTACTCACGCCTTAACAACCGTAAGGATAAGATAGGTGATAGGTATAGGGCGATTCCAATTCCTCGGTCATACGATTGAAATATTTAGGTATCCATTATCTGTACCGATTTGTTCGTAGATTTCTTTGAAAATTAGGAGACGAGCATTAGCTCGTCGGCTAATGGATTCCGGGTCGTTTCTTGCCATTTACGTTGTGATCGTGCATCGGTATACTACTCTAGCCTTTCTACGAGTCCGAGTAAAAGCATCTCGCGAGAGAGACGGCGATGATGGTGCCGTGCCGTGCCGTGCCGTTCGATGGAACTAAATATACACACGTATGGGTATAAAAGTAGCTAACTTAGTAGCAATCGGCCGATAGATAAGGTGAGAGCGTAGAAGAGAGAAAGAGAGAGACGACTCGGTTTAAAACATCCGATAAGGAGCACGCGCGCGGAAGGCTTAACGATTTCATAAAGGAGATAGCGACCGAGGGCCGAGCTAATTAAGCGATATAATCCCTACGTCCTAAGGGCCGTTAAAGGTAGCATCAAACGTTACCTTTATCTACGGTCCGAGATACTTAAGATAGCGCGACCGAGCATCGACTCGTCTAATTATTACCGACACTTTCTTGTATCGGCCGGATCAACGAAAATTTTCGAATTCGAAAAAGCGAGACGTCGATCGTCCGACAAATTTCTCTTTTAAAATACACTCGATATCGGGTATAAAGAGAAATACCGGTTCCCCGGCGGATCTCCTACAAAATAACGTACTGTTAACGAGCCATTTAGAAACTAATAAGCCGAATAATTGCTCTAAAAAAAAATATATCCTAACAGGGAATGATTCAATTTTAGTATTGGGCTCTCTCTGGTTCCACGGAGGAAGGCGAAATGACGCGATAATGCGATGATGCGGCGTTAAACGTAGCAATAAAATGATATAACGATGTAATAAGCGCCGATAAACTCTTTCCCTCTTCCTACGGCGCAAAGTCCCAAAGTAAAGTAAAAGAGAACGAAGAGGAGGAAGGGGAAGAAAGACGGCTAATGTAGATCGTAGGAGGCATCGTTATACCTACCTGCGACTGCGGCTCGCGGTATCAGGACGACCGGTAATTCTAATCCAGAACCAGTTTCCTGACAAGGGTACCCTCGTCCTTTTTTTTTTCTCTCCCTCTCTCTCTCTCTCTCTCTCTCTCGCTCTCCAAGTAAAATTACTCGCCGATAACTGGCATGACATTCACGGCGCTTTAAGACGCCGTAATATCGCATCGAGCCGAGTTTCGTTCCGAGTTTTCTTCGAAACTCGATCGAAAAAGGCCGCGGACGAACGAGAGGGAAAAAGCGTAGTTCGTACTCGCTGCAAAAATTTCATTGGCAAGAGATGCGTTTTCTTTTCTTTTTTTTCTTTTTTTTTTTTTTTTAATTACATACAGATAGGTAGATACCTGCGAGCAAAGAAACGAATAATGATTCATCCTTGGCGATTCACGATCGGAAGTTGTGATCCACGATTATGTCCCTCTTCCTCGATCGTAACCGATAACCGAACGTACCGCATCGGAGGAGACGGAGGCAGAAAAAGAGGAGGAGGAGGAGGAGGAGGAGGAGGAAGAGCGAATACAAGAGGAGTCGTTTCTCGTAATAGTTTTCGGCCGAATCGCATTCGATGTCGACTTCTTAAACCCCTCGAGGGCTCTCGATCGCGCGGCTCCGGGAATGTCGTGCGTACTTCCAGCGGGACGACCTGCTGGGTCGTCGAATTCTTCGACCCTTAACCCTATGCCTCTCCGTACGTACCTATGTATGTACGTACGACAACGACGAACGGCCTTTCTTCGTTTTACGAGTTGCCACGAGTTAAAGCGGTATTCACATCGAAACGGCACAACTGCTCGAATACAACAAAACTATTTCGGTGTATAACGGCTTTAATAAAACTATGTTTCGTCGACGATGTATTGCCCGTATATACAAATATATATATATATTCGTATTCGCTCATACATACTCTCATTTACGTGTAAACCAAAGCACAAAGGAATCGTATAAATTCGATCCCTTAATAATTTTATTATCGCCAAGGATGTAACGGCGAAATTTATAGTCGAGTTAAAGTCCCGTCATCGTCCCTTTTTCGCCCAGGACGCGCGCTTTTATCGGCTCGTTTCGCGAGATCCGTTTCGTGTCGCGGGCGACGCCTCTCTCTCTCTCTCTCTCTCTCTCTCTCTCTCTCTACCTTTGCCCTACCACACCGCCAACTATGTAATATATTTATTACGACGATATTCCCATTTCTTTTCTACGACAAGATAAGACCGGTGGAAAAAAATGTGCGCGATTTTAAATAAGATGCGCCGAGACGAGGAGACGTAGGTAGGTAGGTAGAGAGAGGTAGATAGGTATATACGTATATTCGTCGACGTGGACGTTCGATCGAACGGGAAGACCTTCGGGGAGTTTTGCCGAGTCAGGGTTCGAGTCAGGTTCGAGTCAGGTTCGAGTCAGACTCGAAAGGAGAGAGAGAGAGAGTGAGTGTGTGTGTGTGTGTGTGAGAGAGAGAGAGAAAGAGAAGCGTTTCGAGTTCTAGCCGCTTCGTCGGCGAAGGGCGACGGCCGATCCCCCGGATGATCGAATCTGCAAAGGAAATGTCCTCGAAGGATATACAACGGTGACATTTGCTATCGGGTTAACGCCCACGCCAGAACTTACTTCGCAGGTGTGTCCTTCCCTTTCTTCCTCCTCCTCCTCCTCCTCCTCCTCCTCTTCTTCTTCTTCTTCTTCTTCGTCCTCTTTCTTTTCTCTTCATTCTCCTTCTCCTCCTCCTCCTCCTCCTCCTCCTATAGTCTCCCTATCAAGAGATCTTCAAGAGTGTACGCGAGTGCACGCGAGTGCACGCGAGCGAGCAAGAGCGGGCGCGCGCGAGCAATAGACCACACCGGCCACCAAGGAATGCACGCCACTTTCTTCGTCTCTTTATGGAAACGCGAGAAGTGTGCGAATCGGTACTTTGCCTTCCTAGCTGCCGGAGAAACTATGAGAGAACGGTGGATAGATAGGCCGAGGGTGTTAGGGAGGGGAGAAACGCGAATTCTCATACGGTTCGCGAGTCAGACCGCACCTGCGCGATTCATGCGATCGTTCTACAACGCTCCTATCGTTGCTCGTGATTAAACATTTATACATTCGTACGTTCTAACCTAAAATGTTGCATCTGACTGCCTTGGATACTGGCCACGTCGTTCTTACAAACTCGAATGCGAACGCATCGATTATATTTTTTATGCGGTATCGGTTCTTCGACGTCTATCGTCGTTTCTCGATCGCCGAACATTCTCCGAGAAATTTATGCGGGTGTGATTTCAATGACGTTAAGGAAAAGGAAAAAGAAAAAAAGAAAGAAAGCACCGATCGAATGCCGTCCCTTCCTACGTAACCGTACGCACGGTCGTCGTTTTTCAGGGGCCTCCAGCCCTCCACCCCCCTCAGACCACTCATTCAAAAAGGAATCTAACGTCTACCACAATTTTTGCCCAACTTTCAATTTATGGTTACGATTCTCGGAGAATAATGATAGCGGTGGCAATGGCGAGTTTCGTAGAATGAACATATAACGTGCCCCCCCTCGCAGGTCACAACACCCACGGAAAAATTCTCCTCGCTGGAAGCCTCTCGCATTCAGCATCGGTTGTTGAAGCGAACATCGGAACTGAGCAGGCCGCGTGTCGAGATCCACTTTACGAGGAGACTCAATAGATTATAGAGACGTTAGAATTTCTAGAAGGCCCTCCTACCTGCGCGTCTTACATCTCCGATTTTTTTCAACTTTATTGAGCGTCCTTCGTCTTTCTCTTTACTCGTCGTCGTCGTCGTCGTCGTCGTCGTCGTCGTCGTCGTTCTTCAACCGTAAATATTTACAACGGAAGGTTTTTCGTAAAGTCGAGTAAACGCGTTTTATTACGCCAATATCCTACAACGCAAATATCCAACGCGATTATGTAGCCGAAAGCGTATTTACGAGAACTATGAAAATAATAACGAGCTAAGAGAAGGACTACGTGAAACGATCGAAAACGTCGATGAAAGAAAAAAAAAAAAGCGTGATGCTTTTTTCCCCAGAGAAATTTCCAAATACGATAGTTAGTTTCTAAGACGAATCGTAAGACGGTTCTCGCAAAGTATCCTTCAAAGCTCCAAGAATAGGATCGCAGCCGTGGAAGATGCTCGCTGTCACGCTGTCCTGTCCTCGAAGAAGTCCTTTTAACTCGCGCTCGGACCAAAGGGCCACGACAGTGGGTATATCTCGGGCGGACCGTGAATACGAGCGTAACGTAGCTCGTAAAAAGTTAAACCGGTGACAAGCACTATGACGCGGAATTTACGACGCCGAGGTCGCAGCCCAGGTCGAATCGTGAACACCGCGGGACAAGTTGTCGTCTTCGTCGTCGTCGTCGTCGTCGTCGTCGTCGTCGTCGACGTCGTCGTCGACGTCGCTGGCGAAAAAGCAAACTTCGACGAAATCGCAACCGTTGCCGGATGAAAATCGATTCTATCTGCGCCGTCTAAAAAGCCGTTTTAACGATCACGAAAAATCTAAAGAGGCGTTGATGATCCAACCAGTCGAGAAGCGTTCAAGGCTTAATCTTTACGATTAAAATATCCTCCTTAGAAAGTATCCTCTCGTTCTCTATGGTATCAAGACACTCTTAAGCTGCTTTCACGCGGGAGCCTTTTAATGCGCTTGTTATGTACTACGGTGATATAAACGCTCGACTCCCGAGATCCTAGATACGACAAACTCTTGACTTATGGTACGGCCATAATTGGCGCGAGAGGTGACAATAATTCGTTAACGGGTTCGCGATGAGTTCCTTACTACTTCGTGGCCGTGGCCGTTCACATTGTCCTTATTTCTCTCGTTTTACACGAGACACGGTACGAGAAAGAGAAGACGTTAATATGGCCAAGCCTCTTCTTTCGGTTTATAGAGCTTACGATGTCTCTTATATACGTAGCTACCGTCTTCCCTGGCATCTCATTAATATTTCAATTACTACCTTGCATTTACGATCGCGACGGAGAAACTCACGCGTACGCGGGTATATGCGCGTAGAGATTACGCACACGCCAAGGAATACGAGTTTAACAGGCGGCAGCTTTGTCATCCCGATCTACCTCCTCTTTCTCTTTATCATCCTCTTCGTCTTCTTCCTCTTCCTCTTCTTCTTCTTCTTCTTCTTCTTCTTCTTCTTCTTCTTCTTCTTCTTCTTCTTCTTCTTTTTCTTCTTTGCGAAGAGCATCGAGCTGCTCGCGCTCGTAATCCGCGTTCCTGTCGAAATTCCAACGTTCGAATTTATCGCGATAAAACGTTTATCGGTCGGTTCCTCCTCTCCATTTTCTTCCTCTCTTTTCTCTTTTATCATCATTTCTTGTTTCTTTTTCTTTTCTTTTTCCTTTTCATGGAAACACGAGCCAAGAATTCGTCCGGTAGACACGAAGACTTTTGCGGTTTTGCACCTCGACCTCACAATATTATTATTATCGTTTGCCTTTGCGAGACTCTCTCTCTCTCTCTCTCTCTCTCTTTCTTTCTACGATAGAAACGTCACAATACGTTTACTTTTACTCGATGCGAGTCCCAGGCGACGTTTCGCGTCCATATTTATGTTAAATGTCCGGCAATGAAAGTGACAGGTCGTTAAGAATTCACTTGGGAAAAGAGAGAGAGAGAGAGAGAGAGAGAGAGAGAGAGAGAGAGAGAGAGAGAGTGCGTGTGTGTTGTGCGCGCGCGCGAGTAAATGTCAGCCGTAAACGCATCGTTACGATGGAAAATTAGTTCTAATGCGTTGCTCTCGATCTCTCTCTCTCTCTCTCTCTCTCTGTTTCTTTCTCTTTCTCTTTCTACCGATTCTATCTGTGCTTCGCAAATGCTAATACACGTGATGCGAGACAAGTAATAGTACGCTTTAGCTCGAACGTCAACCATACCTGTCACTTAATTCTATAAACGAATCGGTATATTCCCTACGTTTATATATAGATACTTGCATATATGTATATATATATATATATATATATGTACTTGCATATACGACCGCGTACCTACGCTCACCAAGTTTCGCGCCTTCTCGCGTAATTCATCTCGAACGTGTGACCCGTCGCGATTAACGACTTGTTTTTGCCGTCCGTCGGGAGAAACGAACGTGCGCGCGTATACGGTGCCATTGAATCTCGGATAGTTACGTCACCGACGATGGAACATGAAAAGCGCACGTACGGAGGAGATATACAACGCGGAATACAATTCCTTAGGTGACTCGTTTCACTGATGGTTGAGGAGGAGGTGGAAGGGGCTTTGGGGAAGCTTTACCATCGAACGAAACTAATTTTTCAACGAAAACTTACTCGAGAGTTTTCGAAGATATGGCAGACAGACAGAGACACAGAGAGAGATAGAGAAAGAGAGAGAGATTCTTGAGTTTAAAAGATTTCAACGTGTTCGTACTTGGGTCGCACCTTTAAGGAGGAAACCTTAAACCCACTTGGCGAGGCCCCCATGCGATATTTTAAGCTTTGCGGTTTCTTTCCCGAGCTCTTGGCCGCCGTCAGGAACGACGTATAACCCTTTGACCTGGACGACTGAGCGAGGATAAATTCGGGAGGGAGCTCTTTCCTGTTCGAGACAAAACCGATTATTCGTAATCGTTCTTAAAAACTTTTCCGACGAACGTACTTACCCGTTCCGCCAAATCAAAAAATCCCGGATCCCTCATGCGTTCTCGTAAAGCGACAAATCACCGAATGCAATTTGCATTTAATCGTCCAAGCTCCGTAATTAATCGAGCACCCGGTAACGAGCTGCGTGCGGGAATCCCCGGGCCTGATCCGCGGAATTGCAAGCATCTATCATCTATTAATTAAGCGATTAGTCTAGCGTCGCTAACGAGATACTAGCGTGTGAGATGGGTATTTCTTTGGCGAGCCATTCCAACGCCCATAGGCGATTCCTACGGTGTCTCGATTGGGAATCCTAGTATGGCTAATAGAGAGAACGTTGATTGCTATTGCGACGAACGTAATATTTATACTCTTCGAACGTTTACTCTTTTTGCGTCGTTCGTTCGTTCGTTCGTTCGTTCGTTCGTTCCTACCTAATCTACGGCGTTTATCTGCTACCGCAAACTTTCCAGATTTAATTATTACTTTCGCAACATCGATTCGATCGAGGGAAGGCCTTTGTGTCACGGAGATCTACGAAGCACGCGCATTGTCTCTCCTTCTCTTTTCTTTTTTTATTTTTTTTTTTTTTCTTTTCCTTTCGCCCGATAGCACGGCGTTTTATCTACCGGGAAAGGACGAGAATCGCTATAATTTACATCTGTGTACGTATTCAAATGTACCGCGTGGGTAGAGAGGAAAAAGAGAGAGAGGAAAAAGAGAGAGAGAGGGAGAGAGAGAGAGAGAGAGAGAGAGAGAGAAAAGACGCAGGTAGATCCGAGAGAATATATATACGACGGCTCGGTTTTTTGCGGCTTGCAGGTTGATACCAAAGAACAAACTATTCGAAGGTGGCCAGTAGTCGTTCTTTCGATACTTCTCGCGGGATAATGCCGGTAGAATAAGAGAAAAAAAAAATAATGGCGGAACGGAAGAGGAAAAAGGGCGCGGAGAGGGCTTTTTTTCGTGGAGGCGTGGGTGCCTCTGCTAAAAGCACGTTCTCGTTTTGCAAGATGTCCGCGACGGTGGCACGCGCGTACGCTCGCTAGAGAGCTCACGATCAACGCCTCCACGCGTTTTCTCCTATCTTTTCGAGAGAGGATAGACGGAGAGAAGAAAGAGGAGGAGGACTCTCTTAGTCTACGTTGTCTAACCTATGACAGAGGGAATATTATAGAAGTGATTTTCGCGTAGGTTGGCCCACGTTTTGCGGTGTGTGTGTGTGTGTGTGTGTGTGTGTGTGTGTGTGTGTGTGTGTGTGTGTGTGTGGTGTGTGACACGAGGCGCCACCGCGGCGGGACGTCGCACGTTACGCCGATCTCCAGAGCTTACATTTAATCTTACACGTCGCCTTTTCTTTTCTTCCCTCTCTCTCTCTCTCTCTCTCTCTCTCTCTCTCTCTCTCTCTCTCTCTCTCTCTCTCTCTCTCTCTCGCCACGGTGATCGAGACGTTGACCAATTCTCAGGAGACAGCTAGGAGAGCAAGCCCGAGAGCACCGAGAGAGAAAGAGAGAGAGAGAGAGAGAGAGAGAGAGAGAGAGCCGTTCTCGTTTCCGGAATATGGAATATTTTTAATCGAGATCCTTAAAATGCACGGACACACGTCCACCTTCTCTTTACGACTGCCTCGGAGACTCGGCTCGCCACGAAATTTATCGCTCAAACTTTTAAAGTGATATCGGAGCCGCAATAACAGATATTTATCTATCCCTCTCTTTACGATATTCGGTTTCTACGAGTATTCCATATGTATATCTCTCCTCGTGTATATTTACCTACGCACGAATCCGGCGAACTATCGGAGCTCGTAACGTTTTCCTTCGTAGAATCCAACAAACGCGTTCGATTTCGTTTCGTTTTCGTTTCGGATCGATGGAAGAACGATGGAAGAGTTCGGATGAGGAGCCTAACGAACCACGGCGACAAAACGTTCGCAATAAGAAATATCAAGTTGGGCATGTTGATATAAATAGCATCGAGAAGGAGGTACCGTTGCGATCAGGCCAGGTTGAGGGTCGGCCCGAGGGTGACGTGATCGTGATCGATGTAGATCGTTCTCTCGATCTATCCGCGGCAATCCGTGGTCAAGCTCACCGTCGTGTCCTCCATCGATACCGTTCGTATAAACGTACACGCACACACTTACTTGGCCCGTACCATAAGTTCATGTGGATGTAAAACATCGAGGAGCTAGTTCGGCGAGAAGATCTGTTTCCGGGTCACGCCACCGCAGGTTGTGTCCGAAGGTGTATCCATGAAGCATTGTCGCTCGTGTTCGATATCTCGATTCTCTCGCATCGATTAGCATTGATTTGTGGATCATCGTGATTAGCCCGGAGGGGACGGACCAACCGCGATATCTCGATGCAGTACACGTTCGATCCTTTCCCCGGAGTCGCACATGAAACGGATAAGCGATCGGCTCCTCGCTAGAAAATCTTTTGCATAATTCGTGAAACGGTCCTTGTTTTACGAACAATGTACGACGCGATCTCTTCCAAAGGTGATCTTAATTGCATCGAAACGAGAAAGACACCTGCGACGAAGAAACGTACGAGCCCGTTGCAGCTGATACACGAATCTTCCAGATTACGCAACGCGACTCACGTTTAACCGAGTGTGGGACTCGACGAGGAGCGTTCCCCGAGTCGCGAGCGTGGAGTCCCTTAGATTTAAATCGTTTTCTCTCTCTCTCTCTCTCTCTTTCTCGTTCGCTCGGTCGCTCGTTCCCTCTCTCTCTCCTTCCTCGACGTGTAAAATCGTATAAACTGCGAAGATAGGATCTGCGTCGACCACGCCTCGAAAGACGATCGAACCTCCTCTACCGTATACGTCGAAATCATTTTTGACGTATTCCAAGCGAATTAGCATAGGGTGCGTCCTGTAGGCTTTATCGAGAGAACTCGAGAGACTTACGTTTACTTTACGTAAGAGTACAGCGCGCATATAACGGAAGCCATCACTCGACATTGACGTTAGACAATAGCCACCGTGTGGCAGGATGATTCCTTACAGACTACCTAGCATCTCCCATGCCCCTATTGAATTTCCATACGCGCAAATTCCCTTCCACCGCGAGAGCGTCGCGTCTTCCGTTAAAGGATGGGACGCGTCAAACCGGTAAGGCACCTTTGTTAAGTATAACGTAAAGTATGATTTCTATTCGCGAAAAATATCCTATAATTTCGAACGAGAGCGCACGGATCCTTTATTACGAAGCTGATAAATCACGCGCAATACCAACCAACGATATCGCAATGAGTATTATCTAGTTGTGAAAAAAAAAAAAAGAAAAAGAAAAAAAATATACGAAAAAGAAATACGTTCGTAGCGTCAAGTTGCTACCCTCTCTCGATGATCCTTGCGAATAGTCAACGTTGATTTCGACTACCTTTCCCGCCAGAGAATCTTATTGTTATCGACCTCTCGGATAACCCCCTTTCTAAACGAGTTCTACGTTACCGACGTATCGATAAGAGGGATTACCGATGTTTCAACGATCGAAAAGCGTCGTTCGAGATTTCTACGTTATCGTCCACGGTCGAGACCATACCGCGTTACGATGAAAAGATAACTCTCTCTCTCTCTCTCTCTCAAGAAAGACCGATGTGAAACTTCACAGAGGGATCTTTCAATAGGTTTTAGAAAGGGATCGCGACCCCTTGAGAGGAGCAGGTTTCTCATCTGGAAACACAAAGAGAGTGTGTTGGTCACGGATCGACGATTCAAACGTGTTCTCAACGGAAAAGTGAGAATCTCTTTGTTGGGAAGAATATTCTCAGTGATCTGCCAACCGAATGAACGCGTATAAAAATTCATGAATCTTTTAGTCGTTCTAACGAGAAAATCGAGGAGAAACAAAACGTATCGATATAATATTATTTCGAATAGATCGGAAGGTGCGCGATGTGCAACAAGGTGCCATATTCGTGATGGGTAAAACGCTACTACCGTACAGCTGATTCGTACGCGAGGAACGAGGAAGATCAAATGAGACGACCGATTGGTTCGTGACAGAGAAATAGGATTTATTCGAACGAGTCGGTTCAAATTCGATACGCGATCTCCGCTTATTTTTCGACGATCGAAAGTGTGACGATAGTAGCCTCACGTATATACACTTGTCGCATCCTCGTTCTACGTTATCGACCGCGCACGTGAGAGAAAGAAAGAAAGAGAGAGAGAGAGAGAGAGAGAGAGAGAGAGAGAGAAAGGAAGATACAGTAACGTTAGCGGCGAGATACACTTGTTCGAAAATAAAAGGAAAAGGCTTCCTCCTTCTGTATATGCCTTCCTCTCGAGAAATTTTCAAGGATAACCGGTATCGTATTCTGTAACGGATGATGTAAGCCCCCGTACCTTTTGTCTTTCTTCGCTGGCCGTTAGAAATCTCAACGCGTCGTCGCCGTCGTCTCCTTCATCGTCGTCGTCGTCGTCGTCGTCGTCGTCGTCGTGCGTGCATGCGGCGTGAATGCGCGCGCGCGCGCACGTGCGTTGCGTACATCATACGTGTGTCCGTAGTGACCGAAGAACACCGTGGGTGAGCTCGTCGTACACCCACTTACACACACTCACAGGTAGCTTCCTTTTTCATTGACACCGCGCGGCTTCGTGCAAAGAGACGACGGCAGTATATAGAAAAGACCTCTCGGAGAAGGATTTCCTTCTTTACTTAAGGCAGAGTACGTGCCACGATGACGCCAATAACGTTATCATTACTATTTTCGTCCTCGACGAATTCGATCGTTCTTCTATTTCTCGTCGGTCTAGCTAACGCAAATTACACGGACATCAATTTGCCGGCGAGTCATATGGGGTACTACTTTCATTCTTTTCCCACGGTTGCCGAAAAGTGTCGAAACGATACCTCCTGTCCGTTTAAGGTAAGCGTTGTTTTTTTTTTTTTTATTTTCTATTTTTCCTTTTTTTTTTTTTTTTTTATCTTTCGTTACTTTCCTTCTCTCTCAACTTTACCATACCGCGACATTTGGATCGTCATTTCTCGCGACTTTTGCCACCGTTGAAAATGTTACTTTTCGAAATTTCGCGCGTATACGCGAGTGCATTAATATAGAGGAACATTTGAAACTTATCGTAACAGGAGAGTTTTAATGCCAAAGCATGCTGGGGTTACGAGACCGAATGTAAAGAAGAAAATGCCTTTTCCGTTCCCCACTGTCCGGGCGATCACAAAGGATGGGTCGCCACGAAAAAGGCCCAATTAGACACGTTCTATGCCCAAGGAGATTTTGGGTACGTACGAGATCAAAGAAGAGAAATGATCATGATGTGCGAGCCACTTTTCGCCGTAAGTAAAAAATTTCATTCGTAAGACAAATATACCGAAGAAAAATTTCGATTGTACACCATTCTTTTCTTTCTTTTTTTTTTTTTTTTTTTTTTTTGTCCAAGGACGACTCGTCGTTGGAGTGCTCCGAACATATGAGATTCTGCAGGGCCAGGAACGTTCTATTGAATTTCACGGATCTTTTATACAGAAAGGAACCTATAAGATACAAAATGGATGTTTTGAAGGAAGGCCAAATCGGTGGTTATTGCACGTAAGTTAACCATCGTTCGATTTGACGTAACAATTAACAGGAACGTCAAAACGTCGTTCTGTCAAATTTAGACTGAACGAAAAGAAGCTGGAGGAACACGCGGATCACATGAGCCCGCTACAATCCTGGGGACCGGAGTTACGAAATTTTCGTAGGTTTCATCGGCGTCCGATCGTCGAGGGGGATTGCGATATCGTTATAGAAAAACCCACGTACATAATGAAAATAGATGCCAGTAAGTGCGAATCGATATTTATTATTCGAATTGCGACCTCCTACGTATATTATTATTACGTACTCTCCTCGTTTTATTTCTTTTATCCTTATTGCGAACGTTTTACGAAAGACAAATTGTTTTAGTAGTAAACATGTATCATCATTTTTGCGACTTCTTCAATCTGTACGCGTCGTTGCACGTCAATCTCTCGCATCCAACCGCCTTCAGTACGGACAATCATATAATGATCTGGGAAAGCTACAGGTAATTGACATCGTCATAAAACGAAAACCACGAGTTCTAGAGAAACCTTAATGTCTCGCTCGTTTTATTTTCAGTTATCGATCGGCCTTTCAAGATACGTTCGAAGCTTTCACGAGCAATCCACTGTGGGATCTTAAAACGTTTCGCGGTGAAACGGTTTGCTTCCGTAATCTCGTGTTTCCATTACTACCTCGAATGATATTCGGACTTTATTACAACACGCCTCTCGTACGCCTATTAATTTTTGTATACGACCGATAAAATATTAATATCAAAAAAAAAAAAAAAGAAAAATCACGTCGTATCGTTTTCGTTTTTTTTTTCCAGATTTACGGCTGCGAGAAGAGCGGTTTGTTTAAAGCTTTCGGAGATCACGTCTTACACAGACTCAAAATACCTCTGCTCGAAAGAAAAAATGAGAAAATACGTGTAACCTTGCTAAGCAGAGATACTAAATATAGGAAA
The DNA here is from genome assembly GCA_918808275.2 of Dolichovespula sylvestris. Taxonomy (NCBI): domain Eukaryota; kingdom Metazoa; phylum Arthropoda; class Insecta; order Hymenoptera; family Vespidae; genus Dolichovespula; species Dolichovespula sylvestris. Next base: position 9,303,095 of record OU964969.1, on the reverse strand, counting down.
ATATTAAACGAGGAGGAATTGGTACGAGCTTTGAAAGAAAACAAAGAATACGAAGTCCGAAAGGTACGAACAGGATCTAACCTAAAAAACTTAATTTAAAAATTTACGTACCCTGAGGATCGTATGTAAATAGAACTGTTCTATGCGTATCCTTCTAGGTGGTTTATAACAAGAAAGTATCCTTTAAAAAACAACTTCAGATCACAAGAAATACAGATATATTCATCGGCATACACGGAGCGGGACTGACTCATCTGTTGTTTCTACCCGACTGGGCTGCTGTTTTTGAGATGTGAGAAATATCGATATATATCAAATCACAACGTTCGACCAACTATCGATTTAGCAAGCTAATGTCGCAGGGTCGCGTATAATATCTTACGTTTAACGTGTTTGTTTTCTTTTTTTCCCCTGATACTTTCTATAGATATAATTGCGAGGATCCCAGCTGTTACAAAGATCTTGCGAGATTACGAGGTGTTAAATATTTTACGTGGGAAGACAATTCTAAATTAATTCAACAAGATCCCGTGAGTAATTGGAATATTCGTTGCACTTGTTGATATAAGAGAATCGATAACGACCGATGTAAAATTTTTTTTTCGTACAGGGTACACATCCCGACGGTGGTGCTCATGCCAAATTTACGAATTATCATTTTGAGGTTAAAGAGTTCCTACGTATCGTTTCCTTGGCCAGTACTCACGTGAAACATCACAACGCTTTCAAGGATTTCTTAAGCAACAATATGATTCAAAAGGAAAAAGTACGTGGTAAAACGAAGAAGAAAGTACTCGAAACGTCGAACGAGGAGAAATTGTCTAAAGTACAACATAAACGTAATGTACAGTTTAACGACGAATTATGACGAATTTAGGATGATAAATATCCTAATAAAATAATAACTTAGCAACGGGTATATCGTCGTCGAACACTGTAATTACGAATACACAAAGGAAACGCTTCGTTACCAGTTAAACTATTTTACTTATTTTTATACCGATGTACATACATATTTGTTTTGATAAAAAAGAAATAAATATGAGACGTTTCTCGATATGTCTGTCCATTGCACGTGACAATAATTATTTACTTTAACTAATATATTAATATATTAATTATAGTCTGGTCATCGATGGTAATTAACTATATATTACAGATGTAAATTCCCTGCTATGAAGTTACAGAAGGCATCATTTTATACAATATTAACGAGCATCGATAGTATACTTGGCATACATCTCTCTCATCGTATAACAAAGATCGTATACAAATTTCATTTCGTTAACTTTGTACATTTTACAGTTCGACTTTCTTTTGCAATCTGTATAATATTAGAATGAAAAGTATATTTACAGCCATGTATGCAATCAATATCTGAAGAGCTTCAGTTTTTCCAGCGTATAACGTTGATATATGTAAATTAATAACACCGGTTAACATGTTGGATAACAAGAAAAAAACAAGTCCGTTATAATTCACGGCCTCACAAATTTCTAAAGTTCTTTTAATCTGATTATTGACAGGTACATCCTGCAAACTCTCTTGCTTCATATCCTGCTTATTTTCTCGTCTAGTTTTAAAACCAGCTTTTTGTCTTTTGTGTTTTACTTCAACCATCTTTTCTATTACTTTGTCGTTTTTATTATCTACGATTCTATAATCAGTCGTTGCATAAATTAATATATCCGTTACTACTTCGATAAGTAATAAGAGCGTAAGCATCATTGTGCTTAATGTAAGTATCCATGCGCAATAACCCGCATTGGCTAATCTTCTTGATACCTTAAAGTACTTATCGCAAAATAATGTTACGGCGCATGCCTGTGTCGCTATTAACGATAATTTTATACATAGTACCATTGATTCGTTGTAACTCATATCCAAACCATATCCAAAGATTTTAATGTGAATATTTTTTCTGGGATATGAAGTAGTACTCGAATTTAAATTTAGATAAGTGGAGTGTATCAGTCTTCCGATAGCAACGCCAACCAGATATAATCCTACGTAACCTGGTATAGACATGAGACCTTCTCTATTAGCCGTGATAAAATTGTCTCTCGGTTCGTTGCTTAAAACCCACTCTTTCAAGCCATTATTAGTCAAGATATACTCGTGCATAGCCAAAATCCATATACCAGAAAGTAAAGAATACCTTGAACTTATCGTGCTTGTTATCGTTCTAGTCAATAATTTGACGAATGCCAATGTTATAAAAAAATTCCAATGGACTCCGTATTCGGTAAGATGTTTTTGATAACCTAAAATTTCTATAAAAGCAAATCTTCCAAACCCTAACATTAATAACGGCGAAGCACTCTTTAAAGGACCTTCTAAATTCCTTGACAGCGTGTTAAAGAAACCTAGTTTAGGTTGACTACCAAAATCTTTAGTCTCCGGCGAGACTAAAGCGTTAGCTAATATATATATACCAACGCCGGTGTCCATTAAGCTATAACCGAATACTTCGGTTTTGGCAAACTTTCGTGGAAATATACGAAAGTCTACAGCTAATACACATATTACTGTAATGATATTGGAAAGAGCTCGGAAATTGGTTATAAATGGCCTTTTTCCTCTTGCCGGCATCAATACACAACTTGTCAGTGCGTGTACTTTGATTCTCATTAACATAATATTTATGAATGAAAGAACGATCATTAAGATGCACACGTTGCTAACGTATTCCGATAGTATGGTAAAACACAGAATGCATGGAACGACGATTAACACGAATTCTATGACAATTTTCACATTTCTATGTAAGTATTTCCCGAAAAGCCCTAAAGTAGTTATTGTTAAAAGAACACCGCATACATTTGGTAAAATAACGTGAATAACCTCTTGTGACGTTGTCCCTTCATGATTTGAAACAAACGCTTCTTGTTCCAACCGGTAGCTCGCCTTATCTCGCGGAATACCCATGTTTATAAAATCATTGACTTCTTCGTATCCACATTTCTAAAGAAGTTCAACATATATAAAGATTATACATAAAGTGACGTTGAAAATACGTACTTATAATTTACGATGAAACACTTTGATTCTCTTGGACAGCATGACATTAAACGAAATTGAGAATAACGTGTAGAATAATTCGCTGAGATGCCGCATGAACACAAATGTATTTCCATAACCTAACGCATGGTGGCGATAGTGGCATCAAGGCCGTTCAACGCCTCTAATTTTATAATGGTTTACGTCGTCGATGAATCCAGTTGTAAAATAATCTTTGACCGATTTCGATGAACAAGATATCATTTTGAAGATGAAGATATTTATACGAGGAAATACGCAAAACATTCCTTTCAAACGGTCGAGAACAACAAATTAATACCTTTCATAATTTACCAACTATTTAAACGTTCTTTAATGTACACGGAGTACGATATATAAATATTTAAACGATAATAGAGCCTCGCTTAAACATTACGAGGATCGTTAACGCGAGAGAAATTTTTTAAAAATTTTAATTTAAAATTGCAATACTTAAATATATTTATCTCGGGATTGTTGCGCCTTTTATTAACTTTGCCGATTTACGAGTTAGTTTTCCTTTGCATTCCGATGAGTTACGCATCGAAACTCTCTCCTTTAAACGCGAAAGTTGAATAACTTTCGATAATTTTTCGATTACTTAAACGATCTTTCATGCACGCCGAATAGAGTAAATTAATATTTAAACGATGGCGTACATCGATGAAATAGACGCATAGTGTAGACAGTGTTTCTAGAAATTAGTATTGACGTACAATAATAGCGATAAGCAAATATACATATATATATATATATATATATATATATATATATTTTTTTTTTAAAAAGTGATACGAAGATACGAAATGTTGTTGAATGAAATTAACTACGTATAATGTTTAAACATTGAATGTATTTTTTCGATTAGAATTTCATTCAACCAAATTAGATATTTTAAAGATATCGTTAATAAAATTTTTTATTAAATCTTTTATTTTTTAATACGAACGGAATATATGAAAGATAAGTTGACTAAATTATGTCGAAACAAAGATCCACACAAAATGAGATCCCCGTTAAAGATCATGTTTCGCTAGTCGAAAGAATGAAGCCTATGAACTTTACTTCTTACATGGGTCAAAAACATGTGATCGGACCTAATACGGTATTTCGTAATTTTCTGGATAGAGGAGAAATTCCTAGTATGATATTGTGGGGACCACCTGGCTGTGGTAAGGTACTTTGACTCTCTAAAAGATCAAATTCTTCAATAATATATTTTGATTTCTGCCTTGAAAGTAAATCTGATATAATATATTTCAGAAATCTTTAGTCAATATTATAATACAACTAACTAAAGAAAAGTTCCAAGATAAAACGCATATCGTAAAATTAGCAGCAACGACGTGTGGTATAGGGGAAGTTAAAACAGCCGTAGAAACGGCAAAAAGTTTAGCTAAATTTGGTCATAGAACAATTGTCTTTATGGATAACATCCATCGTTTCAATAAACTTCAACAAGATATATTCTTACCGCACGTAGAGGCTGGGACATTCGTTCTCATCGGAGCAACAATAGAAAATCCTTCGTACAGTTTGAATTCGGCATTGCTAAGTCGTTGCCGCATATTTTCATTAAGCAAATTATCAGCCAAAGAAATAATAGAAATACTTAAGAAAGGCATAGATTGCATGGATGGTAGAATCCATAATTTGGAGAATTCTGACGACGTCTCAAAATTTATTATTCATAGTGACACATTGGAATGGTTAGCCGAAGTAAGCGACGGGGATGCACGAGTCGCATTAAGTGGTTTAGAATTTGCAATTCGTGCAAAAAATTTATCATATGATAAAACGTCTATTATAGGTCTTGAAGATATTAAACAAGGTTTAATATCTTTGTACGCGCAAGGAGACAATAAAAATGAACAGACGCATCATTTGTACTCTGCTTTGCACAAATCAATTTGGGCAGGCAAGCCAAATGCTTCTTTATATTGGTTAGCTAGAATAATGGCTGCTAAAGAAGATCCTGTGGATATTGCCAGACGTTTAATCAGAATATCAAGCGAAGATATCGGTCTAGTCGATCCAGATGCATTAGGTAATATGTAGATAAATTGTAATACTTATTATCATAGTATATATTATAGAATAACATAGTACATAGTATATATTATAGAATAATACAAATCATTCCTCATTAGATGTAGCTGTCCATACCCTGTATGCTTGTCAAATGATTGGTATGCCTGAAAGCGACGTTATATTAGCACAATGCGTAGTTTATTTAACAAAAGCACCAAAGTCTCGTCAGATTTATAATGCTCTAAAGGCGGCTCAAAAAGTTATTAATGATACCAAAGAACCACAGCCGGATGTTCCGCAACATGTTAAGAAATAGAAAGAAAGTATCAATGATAAAACTATTATCTTTCGTTTTTTACTGCACGTTTACGACGATAATCATCGTGTCATGTTTAAATTATTTTTTATAGGATCGCATAAGTATAATATATTAAGGATACACAAAACTAATAGTAATCGTTTATCGGAGATTCTGTGGGAGGTTAATTTATTCCACGAGGTTCAACGATGATAATTTCGTATGCTACGTTAATTTTTCCACACTGTACTATATTATAAAAATAAAATTTATATTCTCTTACTTTGAATTCTCGCGAATTTTCCACCTGAGCTCAAACACAAGCAATTATGAATATACGAAGCATTGTATATGTTGCGGTTAAATGATGAAAACCGGAATTTGATCGAATCACGGGAGATGTTAAAATAAAAACTCTATGGGTGATTTCCCTGGAAAAAGTAAGTGATTTGATCAAATCCCTTAACTGTTTAAATTTAAAGATGAAATGATATTGTTTAGGACAAAAAGTATTTATTTAGTAAATTATGCATTATTATTAAATGTAGAATGGTTAATACAACAATAATCATTGAAATGAAAATTATTTATTCTAATCTAATACACAAGGAAATATATTATAATCTGATTTTTTAAAACAAAAAAAAAATATTTTTAGTGGAAGTTAGACATTTTTCGTAAATATAATATACTTTTTTTACATGCACATCTTTTTGTATTACATTGTAATTTATATTGCTTACAGGAACACTTATTATATCCTTGACCTCTAAATATGGAATATATTTCTGTAATTTTGCGCAGACTTAGGTTAATCTGTGGAACTGTTTCGGTAAATATTGTAGTAGCTATTTGAAGAGCGTTTCTAAGTAGCCAATCTTTTATAATTCCAATTGAGATACCAATTTGGTATAAATTATTTTTGACATCTAATACGATGTTATTTCCATCTAATGGGTCTCTATCTACTTTAGGTACATGCATCAAAACCATGGAATTCACTGAAACATCTTTTAATTTATTTAAATAAACTTCTTTCTTTTTTTTTTTTCAGCTGATTTGTTCAAGTATTTTGCAGCATTTTCCCTTCGATTTCTTTATTTGGAACTTTTTTTTTAGCCCGACATACAGTACACAGCTTTAAAAACTCCAGTACAACTGAAGTAGGTATCAGGTATTTCGATTTCAAATTATACAGCATTTTATCTCTTCCTCCGTGGCCAGTCGACTGATGTATTTCCAGAAGTATGTGATAAAAATTATCCGTTGGTACAATTTTCACAATAGGATCAGAGTCAGACTTTCTTTTCAAAATCAAAGATTTTTTGGCATCTACTTCCATAACATCGTATTTTTTCCCATAATAATACTGTTTATGCGTCCGGTGCAGTTTAAGTTGTGGCGCTGATTTAAATTGTTCAATGATCGTGACAGTTTCTTCTATCCTTTCACGAGTCCACAATGGTTTTTCTCTTTCATGACGCATGTTCAAAAATATCCTGATGGTTTCATTAAACTTTTCTTCAGATATGAATTCGCTCAGAGTTTGATTTTTTTCTTTATCTGAATTCATTCTTCTACGGCAGAGGTGTTCGAAAAAATTTAAAATATAGAAAACAATAATAAAAATGTGCGCAATCTTCCTCGTGTAATTTTTAGGCGTTGGCTGGCACGGACATTAAAGGGGAGCGGTAACAAGAAATACATGAAGCTGCGATAGTCCTTAATTTATCATTTCATCTTTTCACTAAAACGGTTAAAGGATTTGATCAAATCACTTACTATTTTCCAGGGAAATCACTCATAAAGTTTTTATTTCAACATCTCCCATGATTCGATCATATTATTTAGGGATGAAATCCTTAATTTTATCCTTTCCCTGCGACATATATAGATATCGAAGTTTCGAGTGCGTATGCGCGAAGCTATTTATCATCGTAGGGTTAGTTAAAAATACTTCCGATCCTTAATCATATCTACGTACGCTAGATGTCAGTTTCGAGATTCGATCGATCGAAAATATCGAGATGTTACATATTTAAATTATTTATTAATATGTCTTGCAATTAACATACATTACATTATTTCGCACGGACGTAAGCTATAACAAAATTAACGTATGTAATTGTCGAAAATTATAGTAACGGATATAGAAACGCAAAGGAAAATGTAGGACAACTCCGGCATGCAATAATAGCGTAATCATCGATCAAGCACTCCTTGGTAACGTCGAATTTTACGCGATTATCTATTTTTTTTTTGTTTTATTTAACGAACACACAACGGGGAATGTCAGTAAGAGTAGAAGGATCAGTGATGCGTGCGCGCTACGGTGCCTTCCTTCATGATAAAGGATAAAAGCATCCTCTTCTGAAGCGTCGGCTAGTCACCCGAATAATTTACAAGACTCGCAATAATGTTTTATAATTAAATACGCGTAACCTAGCTTTCCCTGTCTATTATACTTACCCTCTTTCTCGCTCATCTCTCTCTCTCTCTCTCTCTCTCTCTCTCTCTCTCTCTCTCTCTCTCTCTCTCTCTTTATATCGTTCTGCACGTAACTGGAATGTTCACATGAGGCTGTTAAGATTTTTGCTCCGTTACTTTCCACCAGGTAAGTTAATGATGTTCTCAGTAAAATGCAAATAGCATTGCCGTCTATGAAACTTACCGCCTATCCAAGTTAAATCTATTTTTTCAGGTCTCGCCTTGGAATACAGACAAGGTGGCGACGTCAAAACTAAAATGATCGACCTGTTGGATCTATCTATCGAGTAATTAAATTTTTCACTTTATCGTCATCGTACAGTCGTCCTTTGTAGTAACCAATAAAAACGACGAATAATTTGATCTTCCTTTTTTTTTGCTTTATATTTTTATTTCTTACACGCGTTTTACCATATAATTTAATGAAATGAAATAATTAAAGACAGAAACGAATTTCTTTTATCGAAAGACGAAGACAGAGAGAGAGAGAGAGAGAGAGAGAGAGGGGGGGAGGGAGGAAGTGAAAATGTGATATTTTTCTCAATTCAAAGTGGAATGTAAAATCGCAAGGCTTATTTTGCAGGACTGACATAAAAGCACTGGCAGAGAGCATAAAAGCAAGCGAGCCTGTAATAACCGAAAGTGTAATGGACCAGTTAGTGGAAACATTGCAGAAGCTACAGGCCAAAGTGTGCAACGTAGACGTGAAGCGTTACTATAAACATAAGACCCTACGGACACACCTTCTTCCTTTAACCAACATAGCGTTCGATAAATTAGGTAAAAGGTACTATCGATTAAGGTTGTTCGATATAAATATCGGTTTGTCCTTTGTACATTATTTTAACAATAACCGGTTATCGCGTATATAAAGTGATCTTGTAAGATATTTATAAGATCTCGCGTTGGTTTTATTATAAATGACAAATTTTTAACAGATGCCTGACAGGAAGCTACGACCGAACTTGTAAAGTTTGGGACATCGAAAGTGGAGAAGAGCTTCTTACTCTCGAAGGCCATAAAAACGTGGTCTATGCCGTTTCCTTTAACAACCCGATATCGTGAGTTTTATCTAAAAAGTTCTCGCACATCGATGACGCACGTAACATTTATTCTCTTATCGTTCCAGGGACAAAATCGTGACCGGATCGTTCGATAAAACGGCGAGCATTTGGTGTTCGCGTACCGGCCATTGTTTGCTTACTCTTTGGGGTCACGACGGTGAGGTGGTAGTCGCGAAATTTTCACCAACGCAGAACAAAATTGCGACGGGTTCTCTCGATGGTACATCAAGAATATTTCATCTCACGACAGGTAAGATTATTACACCTCTGGACAAATTTTAATGAGATGATTTTTAACGAATTACGTGGAGTAGGTCAAATGGCCATATTTGAAAGAACCCTTATTCGTTTTTATCGAAAGAACGAGAATAAAGATAAGATCTGAACGGAGGCCAATTCGACAGGTCAAGAACTGGGCTTGCTGAAGGGCCACACGGCGGAAGTAATTGCGCTTCATTACAACGACGACGGGAATCAGATCATAACGGGCTCCTTCGACGGCACCGTCAACGTCTGGGACACGAGAACCTTCACGTGAGTTTAAGTTTTATTCGCTCTCCATCCTTTCTCTCTCTCTCTCACACACACACACACACACACACACATCAAAAGGTACGATCGAATCCATCGAAATTCTATTCGAATTCTTTCCTTATCTACAGACGAGTTTGCGCTCTGATCGGGCATCGTTCGGAATTATCCAATTGTCTCTACAACTTCGATTACTCTCTGATAGCTTCCTCCTCGATGGATAAAACCGCAAAGGTGTGGGATACTAGGAAAAACGAATGTTTAGCCACGTTATTGGGCCACGACGACGAAGTACTCGACTTGACCTTCGATAACAAGGGCAAGAAATTGGCGACGGCTAGCAGCGATACCACAGCCCGAGTTTGGGACACTACTACGGATTTTCGACAGCTCTCGGTGATGCAGGGCCATCGAGAGGAAGTTTCGAAAGGTAATTATATATCATTGAAGATTGAAAATCTAAGTTAAAGGGCCCATCAGATATGTCTTATGTTACGAAGTAACTTTTTTTTTTTACGAAGGATTCTCTCCTTAATAATAGTTGGCCGAAAAAAATAAAAACGGTTTACCCTACCTTTCGCTCATCGGCCAGTCGTACAGTTTGTTTCAGTCCAAGCGGCCACCATCTTTTGACCTCTTCTCTGGACAAAACGGCACGTTTATGGTCTCTAGAATCCGGATATTGCGTGCAGAAACTCGAGGGCCACACCGACGATGTATTCAGCTGCGCCTTTTCCTATACAGGCGATACAATCATCACGGCCGGTAAAGACAATACTTGCACTATTTGGAGATGACTGGACTGGTTCAAAGTGTGCCCATAGCTTATACTCGTTGTCCTGTTTACAATTTACATCATATATTTTTATGTTATTTGAATCTTAGACTTTGATTGATTTTTAACTAACCATTATCTTATGGCACACGATATACGAGAGATTCGCGAATAGAATTACAGTTTCCGTTTTATGATAGCCACGCCCGTATATATAATTACGCGAAGATCGTAATTTTAATCTTATAAGAGGTAGTTGAATTTCCGGTGAAAGTCATACGCGTTTCTCCGAAGAAAGATTCGCTTGGAAACGCAAGAAAGCAAGCGCAAGTTTGAAACTGCATGGAAATATTATCTACAAGTTTGCGTAATTTGTTGTATATACAAATACTTAATTAAATGCAAGGTATTAGACATATTGAATATTTACAAGAAGGCACGATGAATATTCTTCATTATAATGCTTAAATACGTGCATGAATATAAAATATATGATAATAATAGCACGGAACTCCGTTGTGTCAACGTATATTTTTCCTCGAGGAGTTTTATTCCAGGACGTTGAAATTCACTTAGGAAGAAAATAGGAATCTGTTTATTTATTTTTTTCTTTCTTATTTCTTTTTTTTTTTTTTTTTTTTTTTTTTATTTTTTTCCAGAAGAGAGAAAAAAAAATCATGATCGTCGAGGTAGACGGATGCGCGTTCTTGGCCCCTCTCTAACGTAAAGTCGTCGGAGTCTTACCGAGACCTATAAGCATTCGACGTCTTGGTGAGAGAGAGTCAGTCGTATGCTCGAACTCTCGAACATCGTGTATCGTTTATACTATAGTCGTTTATACATTTCAAGAAAGGTGCTCTACTCGTGGATAACCGGTTTTTATGGTTACGTGGCACGATCTATCTATTAGATCGCGTGTATAATAATGTGCGACGATGACCATTAACTATACTTACGAGGAAAGTTTTTTCTACGATCGAGAATAATATGAAAATGAAGTTAAACATTTTTAACAAGAAGTACCCTGTTTAAAAGAAAAATATTTCGATGACAACGTAAATATTCAGAGTGTTGTAATTAAAATTAATTAGAAGGAAGCTACATACACGCGTCGTCCGTCTTTTGAACGATATAACATATAAAGGATCTCTTTGAAGAAGATTCAAGCGTGCTCGTTATCATTTAACGCAGAAGGATCCTCGTACGAAAATGATGTGAATGTGTGTCAAAGTTATGTCGTTCAAAAGCAAACGATGCTTTGTAAGGAAAAAAGAAAAATCTCATTTTCGTTTGTATTCTCACGTTTCAAATGAACACTTTGAGCGTCGGGTAAATGGAAAATAATTAGCGGTGGTTTCTCATTGTCTCGTCTTGCGCCGTACAATTAAGCACGGAATGTGTCCTCGTGGAAATTCAAGCTTTATTTATTCACTTTTTTAACGAACTTCCTTCTTCTTCTTCTTCTTCCTCTTCTTCTTCTCCTTCTTATAATAATAAACAAGTTACACGCAAGCTCTCGGCGAAAATCAAATTTTTCATTCTCGAAGGTAAGTCCAATTTTCAATTCGTAACATTTATACGAATATACGATTTAACGAACCGTTAGACTTTCCTAAGTAATCAGATGGAACAATTTTAATCGAATAAAATTTATCGACGTTTGATTTGTTCTTGGATATACCCTTTGGAGACTCGAGGCACGTCGATCATTCTGCATTTTGATCTCTTCCTAAAATACCAATCCCGAGAGAACGTTCCACCTATCCCGTTGAGAAATACCTCGAAATGTATCTCAAATATTTCGCTCAAGATAATTATGATCTCGAGTGATATAACGTGTAACCATGGAACAAATTAATTGAGTGCACGGAGTCGTTCGACCCCGGCACCGTTGGATTAAATATTATCTGCGTTAAGAGAGTCTTTCGTCGTATATTATATACCTTCGTGGACGCGACGAGAGACACGCGTGGAAATTGATTACGTAAGATTTTTCGTATACGCTCACTAAATTCCCCCCTGCCTGAAAATGACAGGGAGAGAGAATGAAATACGCGAGTGTCTACCAGAAGTGGCTGGACGAGAAAGAATTTAAAGTGGTCGCTTCAAAAAGTTCTGCACTTTTTATCTTATCTTCCTAAAACTTTCTCTCTCTCTCTCTCTCTCTCTCTCTCTCTCTCTCTCTCTCTCCCTCCCTCTCTCTCTTGGTGTTCTACAATTTAACGAGATATCGAACGATAGAAGATTCGTGACAAATTGTTACCAGGAAGAAGCGTCGTTTATTATTATTTAAAAAACTGGATATCCTTAAGATTATTTTTCTCTTCTCTCTCTCTCTCTCTCTCCCTCTCTCTCTCTCTCCCTTTTTCTTAGTATTCCATAATTTAACGAGTGATCGAACGATAGAAAATTCGTGACGAATTGTTACCGAGAAGTTACTGTCGCTTGTTATTATTTAAAGGAAAAAAATAAAAAAAGAAAAAACCGGATATTGCGCAAATACTCACTAGGAACGTTAGTGAAGGTGTATCAAAGTCTAAAATTAATGTCGGAAATAAATTGCACGCTGCTTCGGACGAATCAAACTGAATGTCTGTCCTTCGTTCGTGATTTTCAAGGATTATACAAATATGTATTTACGAGGATATATTATATACGTTCGCGATGATCGGGAGGTTTCCTCGATGAAAGTTAAACTTTAAACGTTCCACGCGTGCAAGATCCAATTCCCCGTATCCTTCCTTCCTATAGCTCGGCTTTGCATCGATTATTCCAGCGACTGACCTTTCTTTTCTCGCGTTCTATGTCAAGGCCATATTAGCGAGTGCTATGCCGGCGAAAGTGGAAATCAAATCTTATCTAACGCAAAGACGTAACGCGATTTTTTAATTAAATGCGATAAGAGATAAATAGGAATGATCTCTGATCCGTGCGACTTTCATTTTGGCAAACGGAAACATTCGTAAACGATGAAATTTTATTTCGAACGTCGAGAGAGAGAGAGAGAGAGAGAGAGAGAGAGAGAGAGAGAGAGAGAGAAAAGAGTCGAAAGAATTATTTCCTTGAGAGGAGGGGTGGGGGGAAGTTATGAAAGAAAATAACAAAAAGAAAAAGGAAAACAGAAAAAGAAATAAAATAAAACAAGAGAGAGAGAGAGAGAGAGAGAGAGAGAGAGAGGGGGAGAACTCGTAAGATCGTTAAAGAAGAAATAAATTCTATGTACGCAATCACGTGGAAACGGTAGAAAGGTTACTAATGGTGAAATCGTGTTGAACTTAAAGATGGCCCCCCCCTCCCCTCCCGCTCGAGAGCCCTTACGCTCGATCTTCGGCACGTTCTCTCTCTCTCTCTCTCACTCTCTCTGTCCGCTCTGGGAATCTCTCGACCGTTTATATATTTTTATTTCATTCTTTAGCCCTCCCCCCAACCCCTCTGCCCTCCCTTTCTTTTATCATTTTAATGGGGTCACGTTCCTACCGTTGTAAGTATTCTGTATAAGCCGACGATTGTAGGCAATAAGAACGAATTCGTACAAACGATTAGCGCTCGTGCGTGGTATTCCCGCAAAAAAAAACTTTTAATAACCATCTCTTGTAAACAGTCATTATCGTTACGGCATGACGTTATCGTACGCGATAAAGTTGAAGAAGAAAAAAAAGAAAAAGAAAAAGAGAAAACATGTGTTTCGTCATTCGTTGGTAATTTCAAATGTATTCATGCAAAAGAGCGCGACGTTTAACAACAGAAAATTTGTTATCGATAAACCTTGACTCCTTTTTTTATTATTTTTTTCCTCTCTCTCTCTCTCTCTCTCTCTCTCTCTCTCTCTCTCTCTCTCTCTGTATTTAACGCGACGACGACAGGTGTATTTACGGCGCTATTTTCTCGACATGACCGTCGTCTTAGGATCGTAACGCCAATTTTTTTTTTTTCTTTTTTTTGTACATATCTTTTCGCAAAAAAAGGAGGGAGAGAGAGAGAGATCACTTGTTAATTGATCGCAAGGGACGAAATCTCGTTAAGATCCGATAAGAACAATTAAAAGATTTTCATAGACTAACAACCGTAAACGTTGACCTAGTCAATTCGAGCCTTGAATTTATCTTTGGGATGGGGTCGAAAAAATATATCATGCACGGTGCATAATGATTCAACCGCGACGCCTATTATCCTTTTGCTTCGACATCCATTAGCTCTATTAACGTTCATTCGCACCTATCAGCCATTGTCTTACGCCCAGAGAATGCTACCAATGCGTTTTCGCGATCCCCTAACGCAATTTAACCTTATATTCAAAGTGTATTATAAGAGTTGATCGTTGAACGTTTTAAACGAAGATCCAAACGATAACAATGGAATGTTACCAAGCCTTCTGATAATTGTCGAAAAAGTATATTAGGAATTATTCGAGTACAGTTCTGCTTTTCCTCTTTCTTTGTTGTTGTTTTTTTTTTTTTTTTTATTTCCTTCAAACGAGCCGACTGTCAAATTTTCTTTTTCTCTCGAGCAAGATCGATTCGATTATAATCCGTAAGAATCGTATTCGATTCGGTCATTGGATTTACTTCGCACGGTCCGCAAACACGCGTCGGAGGTTGAAACAACTCGTTATCGATGAACGCGCTTGCGATTGGTAAACGCTTAGGCAAATAGCGGAAATTTCATGATTAACGGAGATAACGGTGGATACACGCACGATCGCTATTTCCTGGCTCTTTCCCAAAATTACGTATAGTCGCGCGGTGGCTCCCGTCAACGAGGACGAGATCGAGCACGATTATCGAAAACTATTCAGGGCCCTAAATGGGATAACGTGCGTTTAACGTGTAATTAACGAGGGAATTAATAAAATGAATTTGTAGATTAATTAAAGCGATTACGACGTAAACGTTTTGTTTTAGATTGCCAAAGATGAGTACGGGTATCGACAACTTGGCTTTCGACGCGGTCCACGCCACGGTAAGTTGCTTCTACATTTTCAACGTTAAAAAAAAGAAGATAGAGTAGGAGATCATGGAAATGAAATGATATACCGGCTCTCGCGACGTCTTCCTTACGTTATTCGGAATTAAAAACGTCCGGTTAAAGTCTCGAATTTATTCCGTGAGATCTCGTTTCGATAAGGAGTTAATGAAAACGAAAGAACGGTCGAAAGAAAAGAGAGAAAGAGAGAGAGAGAGAGAGAGAGAACATTTCTTCTACGGTCCAAGCTTTGCGAAGTTATCGATCTGCAAGAAAAGAGAGGCACGATACGCGTGCCTTTCGGTAGTCTCAGTTCACATATACTTATGCAAATTTTCAAGCCTGGGCGAATGCAAATTTTCGCAAACACAAACACCGCAGGGACAGGTAAAACGCCCTAGGATATCGCAGTTGTTTATTCCCACAGGATATCGCTCGGAAAGGATACACCGTAACACCGTTGCTTGCCGGAACTCTCCTAGCTTATCGCTCGCGACGCTACGAGCAACGACAAACGCCAGGGTGATGCGCGAAAGAAGAAGAAGAAGAAGAAAAAAAAAAGAAAAAAAGAAGAAAAAAATAACAAAGGAGGCGATAGTAAAAACGTTATCCGAGAGTCACTCTCCTTCTCTTTCTCTCGGCGACAAAATTTTAACGTCGTCTAAAACTTTAGAAAATATCCGTCGCCTAAAGTTTTCTCGCCTCCCTCGATCTCGAATAATAATAATAATAATAATAATAATAATACAGCCTGTACGATAAGATCCCAGCGAGAGAATATCATTTTCGATCTCTCGATCTCTCGATCGATTAACCTTTAGGAATTTGCGAGCATATGCCTATATAGGCATACGTAGATAAACGTATGTATGCATCCATGCACTTACGTACGTACGTACGTACGTACGTACGAATATATGTATGTATGCATTCGATGCATATTCATTCGCAAAGCGTTCGTAAATAAACGCGTTATGTCGGATCGATTGATTCCCCACGCTCGATTTCAATCGAAATCACTCGAATTCCCGAGTCGAAAATCCTTAACGAGAATGAGGAAACGTATATCGCTCGAATCCATCGATCAAAATCTCTTTTATTTCTACCGCACGAAGTAATCATATACTTATTACGGGAAAGAGAGCAATCGAAAAGAGGGCGGTCTATAAAAATAGTCGGAGGCCGGTGTCCTCGTTCGAAACGCATAGCAATCTCAATCATCCGATCTATCTGGGAGAGAAGTGGAAATTTTTGAAGAATTCGCAAAATCCGTCCATCCTACCGTTTCTCTCTCTCTCTCTCTCTCTCTCTCTCTCTCTCTCTCTCTCCGTCTCTCTATCTATCCAACTATCCGTCTTTCTCCGACTCCCTCCTTTCTTTCCCCGTTCACTTTTTTTTTCCTTTCCCCGTCTATTGTTGTCATTATCGTCGGCATTATTCCTCGCGAGTGAGATAGTCTCATAGCAGTTCATTTGCGTGATGGTCGTTCGCGGTTAATGCCCGGAAGCTACGTTTGTGTCGTAATTACGAAGAGTAGCAGCCCGTACGTTTCACGAAGATGTCGAAGAGAAAATAATGGATGGAAAGGGAACGTTACGGAGAGAGAGAGGGGGGGAGGGTAACGGCCGGAACGGTTACGACCAGTTTAATGGATCTTGTCTACAAAATTTTTGTGAATCGTCGAAAGAGAGAAATATCTCTTTGGATCGAAAGATTTTTTTTCTTCATTAATTAGAAGTAGGGTAGTCTCGTCTCGACTGCACGGATCAAATTAGGTTGGTTAAGTACACTAAACTCAAAGGCATATCTTTCAAAAAAAGAAAAAAAAAAGAAAACAAAAGTGAGAAGGCAACAAGAATAAAGAAGAACGAAAAAAAAATCAACGACGGTAGATTCGATGAGAGTGAAAAAAAAAAAGATAGAGAGAGAGAGAGAGAGAGAGAGAGCAGCCGCGTTCGTTAGCCGTGCATTCGATCGAATGAATTCGAGTGAGGAAGAGTGGAAGAGAGAGAGAGAGAGAGAGAATGAGAGGAACGAATAAATAATTGCTATCTCGGTTTACGAGATTCCGCTTGTCGGTCAAATGCCATTTCATTTGCATTAACGAACCGTACGATCTGTGTACATATGTATGTACATCCGTACCTACATACCACTTTATGCACCCACACAAAATTCACTCATGCGAGATCCACTTACTTGTTATTAAAAAAAAAATAAATAAATAAATAAAAATAAAAATAAAAGAAATAAAAAAGAAAGCAAGAAAAAAAAAATGAAATTGATTTAGATAACTTGAAAGTTGTGACTCAGGGAGATGAATTTCTAATCGGTCTACGACGACGACGACGACGATGACGACGAGACGACACTGGACGAATAAGAAAACATAAAGAATTCATTGCGATCGAGGATTCTTCGAAATCTACGGAGTTAGAAGACGTTCGTTCGTGTAATTCTCAGCCGGTGCTTAACGTAACGCGCTTTAAACGATCGGAAATCGAATAATAAAACGATCGGTGAACGTGTACAAGGAAAATACGACGTCTCGAGATGGTGGGAAGTAAAGAGGACGTAGAGAAAGAAAAAGGAGACAGAGAGAGAGAGAGAGAGAGAGAGAGCAACGTAAGCGTTTATGATGGGCAAAGTTTCGATGGCGAATGCGAAGAGAGCTCGGTTGCACATGGATGGAAACGTTCTTAGTTCTTTCTCGGTGAGGACGAGTCTCACTGCTATCTCTCTCTCTCTCTCTCTCTCAAAGCGAAAAAACGTGACGGTATGAAAGACCGCAGAAATATCGGGAAAGCCGGAAGCACGTACAAAGAGCTCTTTTGAGACTCGTTTTCATTTTGAATATGGCGCGCCGGAGTCACCGGTGGAAAGTCACGCTAAAATGTATTCCATTACACGAGCAACCAGCTGGATAAAGAGACCGCTTGATTTTTTTTTTATTTTTCTTTTCTTTTCATTTCTTCTTCTTCTCTCTCTCTCTTTCTCTCTCTCTCTCTCTCTCGTGCCGGATACCTTCGGATTTTCGCGATTTTTCAGAGGAAAGAAAAAAAAAAGACAGCGAGAGCGAGAGAGAGAGAGAGAGAGAGAGAGAGAGAAGGACAGAAAGAAAGGAAAAAGAGCGGCGGGGATCGCGTGAGAAGCCATTAAAAAGCAAAGAAAGAAAAAAAAAAAAAAAGAAAAAGAGAGAGGAAAAACGGACCATTTCAAAGACCGCGCGATGAAAGGAAACACGAATATTTTCTATTTCGTTTGTGATCATCTCAACGGAGATATTATTTTATTTTATTTTCCTTTCTTTTTCTTTTTTTCCTTTTTTTTTTTTTTTTTTTGAAACGAAAAAGATTGAAGATGGTACGTGACGAGCACGACGATGCGCAAACATTCGTCCCTGTAGGCAATCGCTGCGCGTAACGAAAGAAAATGAACAAAAAAAAAAAAGTATATAATGTACGTGGGCGTGTTTAAAAACCTCTGTTAGATTGAACGGAGAATTATGGAAAATTTCCTCTTGGCATTGAGAATGGACAATCTAAGATCGCGAGCGCGTGTACGCGCTTGTACGGAAAGATCGCGACACGCGCCGACACATGCGCTCGATTTATACGTTGCATTCTCGGTACATTGTCGTCGCTCTTCTATCATTCTTTCGAAATCCAAACTTTTCTCTCTCTCTCTCTCTCTTTTTTTCCTATCTCTTTCACGACTCTCTACCAGCGTTACCAGAATTTGTTGTTCTTTCTTCCATCAAATCTGATCGCCATCCGGTGGTATCGATGGATTCACAAAAAAGAGAATTGAAAAAAAAATATATTAGTTTTTGCGTACGGAAAAAAAAGGGAAAAAGAGATTGAGAGAGGAGGGAGGGGGCGGGGGGGGTGAGGGAGAGAGAAGTGGTAGGTTAAAACGATCGATGGAAAAAGTTCAACGACTCATTCCACTTTGCTTTTTTACTCTTCGAAGCGTTTGAACGTTGGATGAAAGCGAGATTTGCTTAGATCCAATCGATAATTCAAACTCCTCGAGTTTTGTCGGGGAAATGAAAAAGAAAGAAAAATAATACACGCACGCGCACACACACACGCACACACAAATACACGCGAAAAAAAGAAAATGAGAAGGGCAAAAAATGAAGAAGAAAAGAAGAAGGGGTAGGGGGAAAAAAATAAGAGAGAAAAAAAATATTTAAAGCCACCGTCAATGGGGGTCCTTTATCATTAGGGGATTCTCGTCCACGAACGAACGAACGAACGAACGAACGAACGAACGAAAGAACGAACGAGTCCGAGAGCCGGCAACATTATTCGCCACCATCTTTTCAAGGAGCGTACTGCTGCGGCCGGACGGCACTAGCCACTTCAAAAGAGGAAGCCATGAATCTTTATTAAATCCACGAAATTTATGTCGTGGCGGTCGCGTGGCTCGGGCAATGCGCGATAGATATATAACCGCTCCGTCCTTACTCGTACGTAACTACCCAAGTATTTATTTACCTTCTCCCTCTCGATATATAACTCTCTTTCCCTCTCCACCTTGCCCCCCCCCCTAGCCCTACCCCTCTCAACTTCAGCATAAGCCGGCATTGCCGCCTTCTCTCTAGACGTTTGCTCCGGGCGACATTGCGAATCTCCTCCCAGCTTTCCAACTGTGACACGCGCCGATCCATTGTCGGTTTTAATGCTCATACGTTGATCTCACCCCTCCTATCTTGTCTCCGCTATCACGGCTTTCCTTTCATTTGACACCACCATACTAACGTACGTACGTATGGTACATGGGAGTCAGTCTCCCTTATAGAATTTCTGTCGAAGACACGACCGTCCGTCCGACCGTCCGTCCGTCGGAACCAACGAAACGTACAATTTTATATGACAAAAACAAGCTCCTCTATTTGTTTTCTACGTTCAAAGGGTCGATCCACAACGCATTGTTCTTATCCGATCGTCGGATAAATCGTAAGTGATAATTAGACGTTCACTTGAACGGGAGGGGAATGAAACTAGAGGTAAGAAAAGTGCGATAACAGTGGATGGATAAAGAGAATTGATGGCGTAGCTCGTAACGCTTCTTAAATATTTGTCTTCGATCCGTGAGAATGACATTAAGTTCGCTAAGGAGGAATGAGAAGTTTGATGAATGGAAACGGGGCAGGTGGGAGGGAGAGAACGGAACGGTCCAGCGACAATCGCGCGTGGGATTTAGGTCGGGAAGTAGGTATTTAAAAAAATAGTACATGTTACGCGCGTGTAAGCGTCTCTTAGTTCGTGCGTCGGCACGGATTATCTTTCCGCTCCTCGACTTCCTCCTATCTTTTTGAACGTAAACGAGGAGGAGGAGGAGGAGGAGGTGGTGGTGGTGGAAGAGATAGAGAGTCTTAAAGATCAGTGTACTCTCTTTCTCTCTCTTTAATTGTAGAAACGGCAGAGTTTTATCGTTACGGGTCCAGACTCTCGTCTCATTGAAGTATATCAAATGTACTTTGCGATTATTTCTTCGACAAACGTCCTCGTTTTCTTCGTGCATCCGCATACTGGGAATCCCCCCTCCGTCCCCTCCTTCTTGTCTCGCTCCATCGTCATGTTTTCGCCGCAACATCGTCTTTTTGTATTTACTTTTTGACGTCAATAATAAACAGATTCTATTTCGTAATCCTACGCGATAGTCACGAGCGAGCATGTTTCTTGCTTCGTAGCTATTAAGGAACCATTAAGATAAGTCGATCGACGAAATTAAAAAGCAAAGCAGATCATTCTATCGGCCTCGTTTGTCATTTTTGTTTTTTTTTCAACGAGATCCGATTCTCCGTTCTCTTCCCCCCCCCCCCCCTTGTGTTTGCTTCCTCGACTTTTGGACGAAACAAAAAAGAAAGAGAAGTATAAAAAAGGGACAGCGCTTAGAAGATAATCGCGCTGCTGCTCTCGCTCTCTCGTATACGTTATATTTCCGTCGACTTTGTAAATATTTATTACTTTCGTTGCATTTTTTTCTTTTCCTTTTCATCCTTCTTTTTTCTTTTTTTTTTTATTCATGTGCATTTTATTTGATCGTTTTAACTCGGAAACGTAGGTATATGGGGATCTAAACGTTAACACGAAAATATCGCGCTCGTTGGATTTGAATAAAAGTCCTATATGAGAATGGAACGCGAGCGTAATAAACTTTTTGCGTCTCCTCGCGTCATTTTAAACGGTCCGCCGTGCATGCTTTAATATCGTGGCTTAACAAAAACGTAATAACTGAGACTCGACGAGTTTACTAAAAGAAAAAAAAAAAAAAAAAAAAAAAAAAAGAAGTAAAGGAAAGAAAAAGGAAAGTTCTGTCGCGATTATTAATTAAATTCACGTTCGCGTATCGTCTGACAATATCTTCTTCTTCTTCTTCTTTATTTTTTTTTTTTTCTTGTATTTACAAAGTGAGATAAAATTGCATCTTATCTTATTTGAATTAAAACGCGACATTATGAACGATATTTCTCAATACCTTTATAGTTTGAAGTTGATTTATTTCCGCAGATTTTTGTCATCGCTCTTTAACCTTTACGGACGCAGTACGAGAAACATATTTTTGTTATCACAATTTTCTGTTTTCTTTATTAACTTGCGACTTATCTCACTTCTTCGGAGGATGTACGTACATGCATACGTACTTGTGTACGTCAGAGTTTCTCAACATTACAATAGTTTCACGAGCAATTTTCCTCCGCGCAACACAGATCGTATCTACCCCATGGTAAGTCAAATATTTATTCTTACGTGATATATGATAATTGCATAAAATCTTTGGTAATAAATTTCATAACGAGTATCCTCGTATCTCGTTGCGTTTTACATCGACGAGTAATCACGCGTCAAGTGTCGTATTCAAGAAAGAAATGAACGTTGGAGGATTGCAAAGAAAATATTTTTGCGTCGCGTTAATTCACAACTTTATATTTCGCACGAAACGTAAACGTGTATTGTATATCTCATTATTGCGACAAACTATTTCAAAAATTTCTTCCTTTGTCACGCGTGTATATACATATATGTCATATATACGTATATAAATACGCGCACATATTATTGATACACAAAAAATTTGCTTGAAGCTCACGTTCAGATAGGAACGAATTAAAATGAACGTATTACGTATCTCGAAAGATCATCGATATATATATATATATAAATATATATATACACATAAAAAGAAAAGAACGGAGAAAACGGAAAAGGAAAAGAAAAATGAAGAGAGGAGAGGATACAAATTCCTATATTTTTTTTCCCAATCCTACTTCGATAGTAGGAGAACGTAGTAACGGTACGGATTATAAAGAGAACTTTATAATTCGACACCGTTACCGATGTAACGAGGAACGAACGATATCCGATATCGCGCATCGATATCGGTCCAATGTCGTTCACTGACAACCGAGACTAAAACTGGCACCACCGATGAAACATCCTTACGAATAAATCCGCCGGCGCAGCTCTTATCGTCCGAGAATATGCATGCATCCGAGCGTTCTCAATCGTCTCTGCTAGTCGGATTAATCAAAGAATAAATCATCATGGATCGGACGTGGAGAAGGATCGAAAATGTATAAACAAAAGGTAGATCACGTGGATAAACGCGTAGTACGTGTGTATATATATATATATATATTATATATACGCCCTTGGGAGCGTTCGTTCGAATGGAACGACGAGATGTATCGATGTTTCTCTCCTCGTCATCACATTCGATCGGACATTGACGCTGATACGTACGTATGTATGTATGTTATGTATGTACCAAGTAACATTATATAGTATCGAATTATTATCGTCGACACCTCGCGCGAGTAGAGTCGTTCGAGCGGAAATTTCATCGTAGCGGAATATATTCGAACGCGTGCTTTTAATCGGTAAAGCAAGAGATACGATATATTACCTTTTGCTCTAATATTGAAAAAGCGTTGAATACGATAGATGGATAGATAGGTGGGTAGGTAGGTAGGTAGGTAGGTAGGTAGGTAGGTAGGCAACGCAACGCAACGCAACGCAACGCAAAGTATCGGACACGACCGTGAACAACAAGGACCGATCGAGTTACAATAAAGCTGAAATCAATCGATGAAATCTTGTCGTAATCGGCGCATGGAGAGAAGCATCGCTTTCCGGTATTTCGTTGAAGCAACAGCTAGCGGTGGTGGTTTATAGCGGTATTCGTTGTGTAGTAGGTTTGGTGGGGTTGCTCGGTGAATTAGGGGTAGCGCGTGAACGATGGAGAGAGAGAGAGAGAGAGAGAGAGAGAGAGGAGAGTGAGAAAGGTAGGGAGAAGGACAGGAATAGAATAGTCGAGCGGAGGGGAGTCGAGAGAGAGAGAGAGAGAGAGGAAAGATGGTAGAGAGAAGGGGTGGAGCGAAAGAAAGAAGGACAAAGAGGGCGATACGCGACGAGAACGGGATGGAGAATGTCTACAGTAGTAACGGCTGCGTATACGAGGTTTTAACTCGCGGGGGAGAGAGAGAGAGAGAGAGAGAGAGAGAGAGAGAGAGAGAGAGAACACGAGCTTTCGTACTCTCAGTCGCGTGTGACACGCGGCCTCAGCTGCCACGGTTGGAAGCTGCCCGGCGCGTTCTTCGTCTTCCTCTCGTCACGTTCGTAGCAAGGAAGAGAATGCCGAGAGGAAATCGGATAATAAACAAAGTGAAATATAATTGGCGCGTTTAAATTCGATGGATCGTATTAATTTTCGACGCGAGATACGCGTTTTTCAGTTTTTTTCAGTGTTTCTTCTTCTTTTTTCTTTTTTTTTTCTTTTTTGTTTGGTTTCGTTGAAAAATCAGTGCGTCGGCGTTAATCGATCGATTCGACGACGATCGCTCGCGATCGAGGTATTCGAAGCAAAGGGTTGTTCGAGTCCGAGGAAATAGGAAATATCGTCGCGAGGGAGGGAGGAAGGAAGGAAGAAATTAGAATCGAAGGAAGTTGAAAAGTTTTCTTTTCGAATCGTTAAGAAAAGTCGAGAAGGCGCGATAATTCCGTTTCGAATAGATTTTAATCGCGAGCTAAGGGTTATCGAAGTTTTCATCGTTGGTCTTTAAGCGGTAACGCGAGAGAAATAAGAGGAAGAAGAGGACGAAGAAGAAAGAAAGAAGGAGAGAAAGAGAAGGAAACAAGGGAAGGCGCGAAGAAGAAATCAAGAGAAATCGCGGGGAGTTACGTTCGAAGGGAATCGAGTTCTCGCGGACAATGATATTCGTTATCGGACTTTGAAAGGAATAAGTTTTCTCGAAGGGAAAAAGAAGAAGAAGAAGAAGAAGAAGAAGAAGAAGAAGAAGAAGAGGAGGAGGAGAAGGAGGAGGAGAAACGGGGATGATTCGCGCGTGTCCAGGAAGAAAAATGTCGTTCGTCGAGACTCGACTCTCTTCTTTTCGCCTATGATACCTTATCCAACGGCCATAAGTTTTCTTATGCGTCCTTTCAGCGATAGGGAAGAACTTTCCTAAAGGTTTCGTCGTCTAGTACACTCGGAAGTACGAGAAGGCGATGAAGGGAAACGCAATTTCGAAGGAGAGAACAAGTTGGAGGATGAATCGCGGGGAATGAGTTTGCGTTTGGCGCCAAGTGTCGCGCTTCTGACCTTTGCTAAACCGTTTACGAGTAGGACGAGTGCGAGGAGGACGGATAGATAGGGAAGAATATCGTCGTCTCGGTTGTGAAACGTTCCGGGTGTTATTGCAGTTACTGCAGTTGCTCCTGCTGTTCCTGCTGCCGCTGGAAACTCGTTATCGTGTTCCGAGTGAAAAGCTAAGGAAGGGGCGTCGATTACGATAACTTTGACGAATGTACGAGTGGAAAATGACGTTCTGCCTTTCCATCTACTATCGTCAATACTAACGCCATCGTTATATTCTTCGGGATATAATATTTCTGTCGGAAGTCGACGGGTGTCTTTGAAGTAAAAGAGCAGAGAAAGAGAGAGAGAGAGAGGGGGGGGGGCGGGGAAGGGAAAGAGGAAGTTGGAAATCAAGAGAAGTTAGAACGCAATAACTGAACGATCATGCGAGACAAATTTGCATTTGGTGTAAGTCGATGGATCGTTTTATTCCTTCGAAGGAGATACTTTAAAATGTGGGGAATGAGAATGACGCGTTAAACGTGTAGGACGTAAGGAAGCGAGGAGATTGTAATTGGGTGGGATGGGGAGGGGAATCTCTTAAAGAATTCATAGGGGAAATTATTCATCGAGGAACCTTCATTTTCTTAACTATTTTAAATCGCGCAGATCGATAATTCCGATGGTATATGAACGACGATATCGGCGCTGGTTTCTCCTTAGATTTTAATTAAGAAAACGTGAGAATGGTCCCTTCTTGTGGATGCTTTAAATTCTCCAAATGGTTTCTATTTATGCGATTCAAACTATACGTGTATAGTGGATACGCTCTCGTTCGATGAACTCACGTGCCCTTTTAGACCGCGATCGTTATACGTACACGCTCAATCAGACCGATTCTTTCTCCCGAGAACGACATTAAAATGTAAAAGAAAGATGTTTTCACTTCCACCGGGCGAATAAATTTGTCGCGAGGAGTTTTCTAATTTTGGATCCACGCGGAACGGTCGAGGGCAGGCGTTGCCGAAATGGAAAAATACGTCGACTAGAGCGACGTTTCTCTTTCCGCCAACGTTGGGATCCCTCGGCGGCGGTGGGGGGGGGGGGGGGCATCGATTTGTCCATGAATTTTAGTTTGTTTTTCCTGAATTTATACCGATCGCTCGGATTAATGCAATTAATTACATTTGCAAATAGAGGTCTTTCGTAACACGTACGGAAAGAAAAAGTAACGAATATATAAATCGATCGATAATCGATAGTCGATAATCGTTGATTCGCAGCACGACGAGATCGTTGAGTATGTATTATATAATCGAGATGATCGAACGTGGTCGTTAAAGACGGTCGACGTAGAGTCAAATACAAAGTTTCGTATATAATTCGGTCTCGACATTATTACGATAGAAAGGCAATAAGGAGAAGTGTCGTTTGTACAACGTAATTTCCAGTCGGCCGTCCCGGACATGCACGAGACTCTATCCAACTTTCCGGAACAGTTCGGGGATGGACCGAGGAAGCCGGAAATAAAGGCGGAAATGCCGAAGGAGTCGGACAGGACCACGGACAACTTGAAATGCGGCTGGTTTTGGTTCAGGCCAATTTATTTGCAGAAATTCCGGACCGCCAAGTGGGCCCTATTTTGGTTGTGCTGGGCGGGTGCCATGCAAGGTTGGTATCCCTTTTCTTCCTAGTTATCGATAATTAATCCTTCCTCAATTATTCCCAATTCCTCGACGAGATAAATAATTATTATTATTGGCAATTTCGATATATAAATGGAAATAAATTCTTGGACCTTCGAAGATTATTTACGGTATGTATGGAGAAGGGATGTTGGGGTGTTTGGTAGTCGGAGTTCCGGCATGTTGATTCACCGACATAATTTCTCAACTGCACCGACATCGTCGACATCGGGAACGAGACCCCGGTCGGTGGAGGTCGACGCGCTTGGTGCCGCTAATAGTCGCGCATTCGAATGCAATTTCGGAGCTTTCGTGGAGGCCCGTTGGGTAGAGGCTGGTAGAGGGAGGAAGGGTGCACGACTATAACCGGAAATCGAGTTTTCCGCCAGGATAGCAGGTGGTGGGGGATGGGAGGGACGGATCGTTCGGATGGCGAAGTAAGTTCGGCGAAAGGAAACTGCGTGTTAGATCGTAGCCGGGGTTGCGGAAAAACCGAGATGAGAGAAAGATGGAGTGCTTCGAGGAATCAAGAAAAAAGGGTAAAGAAAGCGAGAGGAGAGAGAGAGAGAGAGAGAGAGGGAGGGGAGGGGAGGGAAGGAAGGAGAGTCGTGGAAATAGAGAGAATAAGCATGAAGTACTTGGTTTAAATAAATTTGTTCGGTCCCTTTAACGCGTTCGTAGTAGAGCTACAAAAGAAATCGTTCTCGAGATTCCTGCCTTCTTTCTCTCTTCGACGATAGAATTGAACAAATTGTTGAACAATAGACTGTTCGGGCAGTCCCTTGAGCGACGTAGGACCGCGGTGAGCGGACGATTTTATTTACGTCTACGTTGGTTCGTAGGTGTGTACGCTTTGTGACGTTCGATGCACGATCCAATACATTCGTGCGTACGTACGTACGTTCGTTGGTACGTTCGAACACACGTATACACTCGCGTTTGATCCGTACGCCCAACGGAGAAACAAATCGTTGAAAGTACGAGCGCGTATGCAGAGAGAAAGAGCATTGTGGAGAGCGTCGCGTCGGCTTTAATTAAAATTCTCTATTAGCGGGTACAATGCGCGCGATACGAAGGTGGTTAATTTTCCGGATAGCCGACCCACCGGATACAACGGTACTTAAGTCGGATTCTCGCTTAGTTACGAGCGATCGCGAGCGCGTTAATTATCGATGAGCACCCTGAGAATTAGTAAGGGGGAAATGACTTTTAAAAGGAATATTGGGCACATCTCACACCCGCATATATATATATATATATATATAAATACACACACACACACACGTTCTTAGGTACATCATGTCCGTTTTAAGATCATCTTTCGTATGACAAGAGTACGTCTAATTTGTCCTGGCATATCGATCGGCAACGATTCGATTCCTTTCATTACACTTTCTCTTCTCTTCCTCCCTCTTTCTCTTCCTCTCTCTCCCTCTCTCTCTCTCGGTCCCGGTAGACGATCCTTTATCAAAGAATCCCAATGAAAGAAACGAGAGTTCCGTCATTTCGAGCGTCGTCGTGTCGAGTCGCGGGACGCACGGTTCGTAATTATCCTTTCGCGTGTACCACCCATCCTCGGGAGATCTTTGAACTCGCATCGTTTTTTCCTTTAATTATCATCGCCGCGTCGTTGGGAGCCATACCGAATCCCAAGTAGAATACGTCAAAAGTAGTTACGAACGGGACGCAAGAGAGAAATGGTTTTTCATATCCGATTTCATGTTTTCCAAAGAGCCGTTCGGTTATACGCCGGGGCACTCCATTAATATTAAACAACGTTTTAATGAATTTTTTCCTCGTCTTCCGGCCGTGTCTCATCGAGTTTCGAGTTAGAGGAAGAGAGAAGAATATCAGTGTCGGCCGAGAAAATTAACGCGGACGACGATAACGCGACAAAATTGACTGCGTTTGTTAACGATTTTGGACATTTGTTTTTCTTTTATTTTTCCTTTTTTTTCTTTTCTTTTTTTTTTGGTTTTCTCTTCCCTTCATTCGTACGACGAAACATATAACGGGGGTGTATAACGCTTCGACTATGTTGGATTCGGGGCGAGGATAAAAAGACGGGATACGAGATGTCGGACCCCATCGTGAAATTTCTTCAAGGTCCGTGAACGAAATTGGAAGTAGATAGTTTGTTCGTCCGTCTACGAATGATCGGTTCCGACTGGTAAACATTGGAAACTCGAATCGTCGAAAACTCCTCGCACCCTCGCTCACGATCCTCCCTGTGCTAACTGCATTCTCATCCATCCTTCAGCCGGGCTCTGGATTTTATTACAAATAGTAAAGCGACGGGGAAGGGGTATTCCTTCAGCGTGAAAAGTGTCTTTTTTCCAAAGGCATTCTCTCTCTCTCTCTCTCTCTCTCTCTCTCTCTCTCTCTCTCGTCAAATCGGCAAACGCTTTTCGAAGATTTCAAAAGGTAAACTCGAACCTCCGTCGATTTACTTACCGAACTTTTTCAATTCGAAAACTAAATCGGTATTCCCAAAAGATGCGAGGAAGGATGGAAAAGGAAAAGTAAAGAGCAAAGGCGAAGAAGGAGGTTGTAAATCGCGTGAAATAATTCGGCACGCGAGGGAGAGAATGATACGCATAAGTTTCGCGTTTGCATGCATAAACGATAAGGCTTATTTCGTGCTCGTAACACTTTCATTTCTTTCTTTCTTCTTACTCTACGAAAGCCATCGGATCGGCCCAGCGAGACGTATCTTTTCATCTACTTTATTTTTTCCTTTTTGTATTATATATATATATTTTCTCTTTCTTTCTTTATTTTTTTTCTTCTTTTGTTATTTTTTTTTTGTTCTTTTTTTTCTTTTTTTACAGGTATGGTCGTCAACGGGTTCGTGAACGTCGTGATAACGACGATCGAGAGGAGATTCGGTCTGAGATCGTCTCAAACTGGATTGATCGCCGGTGGATACGACATCGCGAGTTTTCTCCTTCTCGTGCCGGTCAGCTATCTCGGTGGTCGTTCGAAGGCATCGAAACCAAGGTTGGTTTACGCGGCATCTACACCTCCTCCTCCTACGGCTCTTTCCATTCTGGCTCCATTGTCCTACGTGTATTAATATTAATACCTATATCGCTTCTTTATCTTTTACCTCAGCGATTGTCATAAATATTAATATTTTCCCTCGAGACATAGCAGACGTTAATCTCAACAAACACCCTTTCCCTCGCTTATCGACGACCCCAAAAAGAAAAAAAGAAAAACAGAAAAGAAATTCCTTCGCTTACCTCCCCCTCCCCGCCCCCCTCCCGACCGTCGTCCCTCGTTCGCGCGGCGCGTTACGCTATCGTTTTTATTGAATTGCGAAAAACTAAGGGATTACGAAATCGACAACCCACCCCACCCCACCCCTCCTTTCTCCTCCCTCGGGAATATTGGATAATCTCGATTCGTATTTCGAAGCTATGATTCGTTCGCAGGTACATCGGCGTTGGCGTTCTAGTCTTAGGTTTAGGAAGTTTACTCTTCGCGTCGCCTCATTACCTGGTCGGTCCCTACAGAGGCGGTCAACGATCGGAAAACATATGTCAAAGGGCGAACAACGCGTCGACTCGTACGGTAAGTTCTCGACACTTTTTTCCCCCTCGCATCGTCGTTGGGAGGATGTTATTAACGACGTTGGAATCGTTGATACGCGTTCAGGTATCGTGCGGTGATATTAATGGGGAACCGGACGAACAGCAGGAACCATACAGCGGAATGTACTTAATCATATTTTTGGTGGCCCAACTTTTACACGGCGCCGGAGCAGCACCGTTTTATACGCTCGGCGTCACATATCTGGATGAGAACGTCTCGAAGAAAATGTCCTCGGTGTATTTAGGTGAGACAGTGGCCAACATAATCTCTCTCTCTCTCTCTCTCTCTCTCTCTCTCCTTCTCTCTATCGATCGATCGATCGATCGATCGATCGATCATTTAATACATAACTCGATACACTTTGCACAGGTATCTATTACACGATGGCGGTGATAGGACCTGCCTTGGGGTACGTGGTCGGTGGGGAACTTTTAAAGCTCTATACAGATTTTATCATCGTCGATCCATCCACGTAAGCGCTTACATTTATTTCCTTTTAATCTACGTCATAACGGTTATCACATTATTTGTTCGTCGCTCGTCCAGTCGTTTTTTCTTTTTCTTTCTTTTTGTTCTTAAAGAGCCCGTCGAGTCTAGCCGCGCGCGTACTGTGGACGTGGGCTAAGAGATACGGAAGAAAGAGTGAGGCGAAGAGATAGGAAGAGAGTGAGAGAGTGAGAGAGAGAGAGAGAGAAAGGTGTAATCGAGATAGATGTTCCATCGATATTTGTCACCTCCTGTTGCCACCACGATAAACGTTTTTCGGGCTCTTTGCCCGAGTCGCTCGGAGGTATGTTTAGCCGGGCGACAGCGCAACTTTATTAAATTCTCGCGAGGATTTATCGGCAGTTCGTTCCGATCTATCCGATGGCGCGCACTAGAATGCACATACGTGTCCCTTCACGCTCACATATCAACCTAAACGCGAATAGAATCGACCGAGGGAGGGAGAGAGAGAGAGAATACACGTGCACCGTGCACGCGTCGAATATTCCGACGAGTGTAACAGACCGCCGTTCCGGTGGTATGCAAATACGAATATTTTGGGCGCATTAACTCGACTATTTGGGACACACCTGTTTCATTGCTACGCACGAGAAAATTCTATATCGCGAGAAAGATTGAATGATGATTTATTGTCCGATTTATGAATCGTTTCGAGATCAAATAATCGATGTTGGATAAATAATTGTGAACAAAGTTCAATTAATTCGATTGACCGAATCGAAATGGCATTATGCCGAAATGGCGTTAATCGGGCGTACGAGTTAAGAAACGATTAAAATTAACGTTTGTCTTGGGACGTCGCTGTTGGCCCTTAGTGGAGGGCCATTCTAAAAATGCAAAGGCACGACCGTGACACGGGAATCGCACCGTTATAAATATCCCTTAGGACCATTAGACCGTATAATGGGCCGAGATTAATAGCGCATGTAATCCCGATGGATATATATCCCACGGGGAAAATGTCAAGCGGTGAGCCAATGTTTGACGATGACGGCGATGTTACCCTTCAAAACTGTCAGTTCATCCCCCGACACTTAGGGCACAATCAAGTTCCATTTGTCTATTCGGCTTCCCGTCCTCTCTCCTCGTCCGCCCTTCATCGAGAAACCCTTCGAATCGTCTCCTTCTCCCTCCCTCCTCTTCCACCCTTTTTCTCTCTCCCACCCGTTCCTACCGGCGTTATCGTTGAGTCACTCCACACGATGTTCCGTGAGAATCGAATTAATGGTCACTCGTTTGTCGACCAGTTGTGTCCTCTTTTTTCTTTTCTCTTTTCTCTATTCCTTCTCTCTCTCCTTTTTTTCTTTTTTTTTTTTCTTTCTTTTTTCTTTCCCCTTTTCACTCTTCACTCGTGAAATCCGACCGAACAATCCGAATCCCCGGATGTAATCGGATGTGTACGACTTTCACGCTCGCGAAACTTGCGAAAAGCTCGCGTAACGCCGGTTATTCCTAAATTCTTTTGAAGTATCCCGTAGGAAGTTTCAAGAGTCGAACGGTCGTAGGGAATTCCGAGTACAAAGAGGAGAAGGAGGAGGAGGAGGGGGCGTATACACTTGCCCCGAGAACCGTCGAGGTACTTTATTCAAAAATGACGTTCGAATATTAAACGAACGCAAGAAATGGAACGAAGGAAGAAAGGCTTCGTAGTACGGCCGAACGCGTTTATTTAAAAAATATTTGCCAAAGAGCGGGGTTAAGGAGCTCAGGAGCTCAGGAGGGAGGGAGGGGTAGGGGTAGGGGTAGGGGTAGGGGGGGGGAGCTCCAACCGCTTACTTTGAAATCCACTACCCGCGAAATCATTGAAGACGGAGTTTACAGAAGCCACGTGCCAAGAGCTCGATTCGCTCTTTATTCCTTGCGCCCTCAAAGGACCACAGGGACTTTATAGACACGGAGCCTTGCAACAAAAGCGCGTATAGTTAAGCGTGCACTTTGGCGTGCAGCAATAATATACCAACCATTCATTCGAACTTTCTCTCTCGTCTTAAAATTTTGAAATTTGTATTTCTACGTTTAATCGTTTTATCGGGACAACGTCGTACCATCGTCGCTTCGTAATAATTCAAATATTTCGTTCCCACGATCAACGACGCGATATACTCCGACGTCGATAAAGTTAGATTAGATATTCGATAGTACTAGCGTCGATCCTCCATCGATAACTAATAACGATTTGTTGTCTCGATATAAAAGGGGAAAACGTAAAATGGATCTATTTCTAAAGAGGTTTCTACGTTAGATCCAAGATCGTGATAATTGTTATCGATGACCGACGAGAAAGTTTCGAAGGAATGTCGGCGCTAAGAAAGGGACAAAAATAATCAAAAGAAAAAAAAAAAAAAAAAAAAAAAAAAGAGAGAGAGAAACCAGAAGATTCCTACGACGGTATCGTGTAATAATGTTAATGATAAATTCTCCTATGGTAAGTTATACGAGTCGGAATTAAATTGGATCTAAGTACCATCGTAAATCTCGGGTGGTTCTAATAAGTTACGGAGTTCGAGTTGTCGTTCCGCGTTGTCTACTTGAAAACTTCCGAAGCAAGAAATTATTATGGTAAAGTGGATGAGCACGGGCTACGGGCATTGGTTGGTTGGTTGGTTGGTTGGTTGGTTGGGGAGCAAGAAAAGACAAAATAAAGATAGAAAAAAGTGGCGCAAGGAAAGACAAAATAAAGATGGAGTAAAGTGGCGTGATATAGGATCGCAGGAACGGGAAAAGTTAAAAGAAGTAGGAAAAAAGTGGTCCGAAGGAGGCCGAAATTAAAATGCACAGTTTTGCGTTCGGGACCGTATAGGTCGTTATATCGTTCGCGGAAAGCCTCGGGAACTCTACGGATTTAGAAAGTTTTCATCGGCGTTGCGAGTAATACCGAGAACGTACCGTCGTTTCCTCGCGAATGAGATGATATTGCCCTAATGGAATCGCGAGGCCGAGCTAATTTTTTTCGCAAATTTAAACATTTCCACGATGTATCGCCAATGTCGTAATACAAATGAATGCAAACGCGAATACCGCGATGTTTTAAACCCGATGCACTTATCGTTCGTCGAGCGATACAACGATACGATTGTATTACAAAGAAAAAAAAAAAAAAGAAAAAGAAAAAGAAAGAAAAAACAAAATAGACGGGAGAAGAAAAAAAAAACAGAAGAGGCCGTCTCGACGACGACGAAATAGATTAAATAATTTCGTAGTACGTAACTTAATTAAACGATCAATTCCGGTCGCCTCCATATGGACGACGACATATTCAGGGGCGAAATTTGAATATCGTCCGACTAAAGGACACTCTGACAGAAACGGTAAATTACTCGTGGGAGCTTTTCCACCCGTAAAATCGGTATTTGATTAATTGTTAACTAACGAACAGTTTTGCCTATATATATATATATATATACCTGTCCTCTTTTTCCCCTCTCATTTTTTCCCTTTTTTTCTTTCTCTTTCTTTTTTTTTCTTTTTTTTTAAATACCAGAACGTATATGGTCGCCTTGAATAAAATGTTTCGTCGATCCAATCTCACTGTTCCTTTCATTGCGTTACCGAATCAGTCAACAAATCCGATTCGTATCAATCGACGTGGACGGTGTTCAAAATGAGAAAAAAAAAAAAAAAAAGAAAAAAAGAAAAAATCGGACGAGACTGCAAGGCAGCTGTTGCTTCGAACGTAAATTTCTCAGGCTGCATAATTAAACGCACGGCTGGTGATAGCAAATAAAACTCTGCAGTACTGCGGGCAAATGAAAGAAACTCGTATTAAATGCTTGAGCACAGATGGTGCAAAGAATCGACGTTGAGGCGAACGTCCGCCGCTCGCCTATTATTATATTATCGGAGCAAACGTGACAGATTCAAAAGGTCGTGACCTTGGGAGGGCGAATGACAGTTCGAAGAAATCGAAGAAAATGAGATCGAGCTGGTTAAGAAATGATCGAGTAGTTAGTCAGCCCTTTTCTAAGCGATCAATCACCCTCTCGTTTTCTGCCGTCGCTTAGATAAAAGAATCAAAATGGAACCTTGTGTTCTTGTTGACTTCGAACGATCGAGGAAAAAGAAAAAAAAGAAAGAAAAAGTATCATCAAATTCTCTCAGCAATTTATTAAAACCACTCGTAAACCACTCGTCGGCCATTGACGAACGTGCGTGGAATGTCCGAAAGAAAGAAAGTATCGAAGGATGCACGATTCTTATAAAAAAAAAAAAAAAAAAAAAAAAAAGAAATACACCGTAATACACTCGACGGTTAGATATTTCTGGCGGAAAATATAAAAATCTTGAGTCTTCGTGGCTTACGTTGGACAACTTCCAACTAAAAATATCGGAAAGATTTTGCCGAGAAGTTATGAAACGACGAGCGTACGACTCGTGACCGATTACTTTTTACCGTAACGCGAGCGTTTTGGATTTTGTTTAAACGAAAAAAAAAACAAACAAACAAACAAAAAGAAAACAAATGAACGAAGCTCCCCCCTCCCCACAACGTCCCCCTCACGCTCGTTCACTCTCATTGATTTTTTTTCTTCGAAACGGTTAACGTGGAACCAAACCGAGAGTGGATGGAAATGATGAAACTCCTCGTAGAAGAACGAGTATGGTCCATTTCTCGTGGATATCGTTAAGTGTACGTGAAACGTTTAATTTCGCGGGCAAATGAAAAGTTTCGCGGGAACGATAGCAGATGCTTCCCCTACTTTTCCTACTGGGCCGACACTCGAGCCCTTCGAGGCTTTCTTTCCCTTTGGAGAACGTAGGTATCGCACTCCCCGTCCTTTCTACTTCGCCTTCTGCTATCTCGCATGCGAATTTCAACGGCGAATAGTCTTATCCAGCGATACGGAGAATAGACGAGGAAAGTAGGGTAGAGTGTAAAGAAGGGTATAGTAATTAAGTTTTGCAGAAAATTGCCAGGATCTTATCGAGTTGAAATATCAAAGCGGTTAAAGAAAAAAAAAAAACAAATTTGAATGGTATCGAAATAAACGACGAGATATCTCTCACTCTCTCTCTCTCTCTCTCTCTCTCTATCTCTCTCTCACTCTCTCAGCGCGTCTCTGGAAGAGATCACAGAGTGCGTAGCTTCTCGTCGTAGTAATTAGTTGGAGAAGTCAAGCGAAACTCAAACGGCAGGAAATGTGTTCTTCGCTTATACGGCGATACGATTTATCGATTTCTCCTCTTTTATCGTCCTTATCGTCTCGTACCACCCCCCATCCCCTTCCCGCAGTCGCAGCTCGACTCGTAAACGTCCACGAAAATCCTTTAATCCAACCACCGATCGGTATCCGACGCGATGTAATGCGACAAAAGCGACAGGATTTTGTGGGGAGGAGGAATGAGTGAAAAAAAAAAAAAAAAAGAAAAGGGAGGAAAAAGAGGGAAACGACGTAAAAAGAAAAAGGGAAAAAAAGAAAAAAGAAGAAAAATCATATGATTACAGAATCGGATTAACTCCGGATAGCAACGTTTGGGTGGGCGCATGGTGGATAGGTTTTCTGGCAGCTGCAGTTATTTGCTTTGTTATCGCGATACCGCTTCTGGCATTTCCTCCAGCTTTACCGGGTACGACGACAAATTTCAAATTTACCTATGGCCATTACAGGGATCACTTTTTGCCGATGTGCTTTCTACTCTCTCTTTCTCTCTCTCTCTCTCTCTCTTTCTACCTCTCTTTCTCTCTCGATAATTATGAAAATAACTTTTCAATATAGTATTTCTTTCGAATGCGAATCGGCAAAAGTGATTCTCGTGTAAATAGTGTCGCGAAGGATGTCGATGAGGTTAAGTTATCGTTTTCTTTTTTCAGGTTCGGAAGAATTGGCCAAAGAGAGAGTATCCGAGGCGCACGCGAAACCAAACAAATCCTCGTCGCGCGAACCCGGAGAGGCATTTTCGAAGATTCGCGAACTGCCACGTGCCATGACGGAATTGCTGACCAATCCGGCGTTCTTCATGTTAAACTTGGCGGGCGCCAGCGAGGGCTTGCTTATAGCAGGTTTCGCTGCTTTCCTACCTAAACTGATCGAAAATCAATTTAGCGTCAACGCCAGCTCAGCCGCGTTATTGATGGGTGAATACATTTTGCATTTGCTTTTTTTTCTTCCCTGCCCTTCTATCCCCTCCCCATCGTTTTTGTTTTCCCCTCCACCCTCTCCTCCCCTCATTCATCGCTACCACCACCACCACCACCACCACCACCAAACGTTGAAAAAAGAAGAATGAAAATGAAACGAAAAAAAAAAAAAGGACGCAACATTCGCACGACGCGAATCCTTTTCGCTAAACCGTCAACTGCAAAGGCACAGCAATTTTATATCGACGAGCGATCAAAACGCTATTATAACTTTTTACCTTGATCACCGGATGTCAAAGCGAGAGGAAGCGAGGGAGATGGAGAGAGGGAGAGAGGGAGAAGGATCGCTGTTTTTACTCGGCTTAACGACGCTCCTTCTCATCCTTTGTTTCAGGATTGGTTACGGTGCCCGCTGGCGGTGGTGGCACGTTCCTCGGTGGTTATTTGATAAAACGTTTGAATTTATCTTGCTCCGGTATTTTGAAATTCTGTCTCTTCTCCACGGCCGCTTGTATAGTATTCACCCTATGTTTTGCACTGAGCTGTCCGAATTTGAATTTCGCCGGACTCACCGTACCTTATCACTCTCTTACGAGGTACGTATCTATCGAGATTCTTATGTTATATAGGTAAAATTAGAGAGAGAGAGAGAGAGAGAGAGAGAGAAAAGAAAGAAATAATTTAATTCGGTTCGATTTAAGTTCACATATCTATTAACCACGCTATACGTTTCATTGGAAATTTATCTTTTCTCTCTTTTCTTTTTCCGATAGAAAATAAAAAAATTAAATGCCTCGCCGTATATATATATATATATTTCGCTTCGGTCAGTTTTCGAACCGCGAAATTTTTTTGTCCAGCCCCTCTCGAAGCCCGACGTAATTTTATTTATCCGTAAGCTAAAAGTAAAGCGTCGCATCAAATTTTCCGGAATAGCGCGCACGGCCAACGTTAAAATCGATTTCGCTGGAGCCCCGGAGAGAATCGCGGCGACGCGACTTAAAATACCTGACTATTCGATTACCGTCAGATTCAATTAAGATTTACTACAACGTACGCCGGGAGGTTGTCATTTTCATTAATCGTTAGCAAAGAGAGAGAGAGAGACGATGGTTATAATAACCATGGCCCTTATTCGGGTCGCGTTATCTTTGAAATAACGCTCTTCTACTATTTTTAATTCTCTCTCTTTTTTTCTTTTTTTTTTTTTTAAAAATATCACCTACATTTCAGAAAATCGTTATCGTTGGAGGACTCCTGCAACAGTGCCTGCGGATGCTCCAGATCAGAATTTAATCCTATTTGCGGCATCGACGGGCTGACTTATTACTCGCCGTGCCACGCCGGATGTTATCAGGAAATATCGATGAACGAAGTCAAGGTAAGTCAAATCCGTATCTTAACGTATAATAACGAAATAACTTGATTAAAATTTAACCGAGCGATCGATCTCTCTTTAAGAAAATGTTCGGGTTTCTACGTCGAATTAAAATAAAAATTGGGGTGGGTGGGCGATTGGTTGGGTTTATTTACTGTGTCGACAGGTGTACGCGGATTGCGATTGCATCGAAGGTACGGCAAAAAATTTGACGATGTTAAATGGCAAGGAGAACGTCGCTTACGAGGCGATTAACACGACCTGCACGAGCACCTGTTCCTATCTATGGCTCTTCGTCGTCCTCGCTTTCTGCAACATGTTCGTTACCTTCCTCTG
The DNA here is from genome assembly GCA_918808275.2 of Dolichovespula sylvestris. Taxonomy (NCBI): domain Eukaryota; kingdom Metazoa; phylum Arthropoda; class Insecta; order Hymenoptera; family Vespidae; genus Dolichovespula; species Dolichovespula sylvestris. Next base: position 9,264,741 of record OU964969.1, on the reverse strand, counting down.
TACGATGCCGGCTCTCTCTTCGACCCTCAGAGTCGTAAGGGACGATCAGAGATCGTTCGCCCTTGGTATACAATGGATAAAGGTTCGAATACTCGGGACGATACCTGCCCCGATGGTCTTCGGCGCCCTCATAGACGAAACCTGCATCCTCTGGCAAGAGAATTGCGAGGGAAGAGGGGCGTGCCTCGTATACGATAATTATTACATGAGCAGGTTCGTAACGATCGATATTCGTTCGACGTGACGGCATATCTTTCGGAAACTTTCCGCTCGGAACGTCGAAAACCGGCTAAAAGGGAATGTAGGTTGTATGCATTGGGTATACAGTATATTTTTAACATTTCGTCGCGAAAGCGATAGGTTTTATAAGTCCCAGGAGGAGAGTCGATGGGGGGAACGTAAAACCGTACGCGTTCCCGCGCTTCGGGGCGTATCGGGGGGGGGGGTTATATATCTCTTCTGTAAAACTTAAGGAAAAATTCGAGACGCGAGACCTTACGACAGAGTCCAATCCAATGCATCCGATATGGATACGGAGGATAGGAGAAAGATATGTTCATCGATTATCCGTATCTCTTTTCAGCTACATGCTGGCCTTGGCTTTCATCGGCAAAGCCGCCTCCCTTCTCTTCTTTTTCTTAGCCTGGTGGAGTTACATACCACCGGTGGTCAAGACGATCGGTCCGAATTCTCGACAGGAGACCACAGCCGGGGCGAACATTTCATTGATGCCGAACGACATCACCTCCAACGATCTTCAACTAACGCCAGCCACGATCGCGCCTATGATGGACGCGTAGATTAACGTCCGATACGATATATGAGAGGAATATCATCGGCGAGATTCGAGCACGCTTGCGTGCACGCTAATAATAAATGTGATAACATTTTCCGCGAAGCGCGCTGCGATTTAATACGATACGCAATTCGTATTTTACATCGTAAAAAGCCGTTCATTTTCATTGAAACTCGTTATCGTCCTCTTTCGAACGTGGATATATATATATATATTCTTTTTTTCTTTTTTTTTATGTACAAAATCATTTCGACGAATGTATTGTTCTCGGTGATCGGCGATCGTGACTCAGTGGGACTCGTTAAGTTCCCAATAAGCGCAAGATACTTGTGCAGTGTACAAAATATCTAATATATCGCCTTACAAATCACGAAACATATCCCTTCAAGACACTTTTTCTTTTTTGGTTTTCCTTTTCCTTCTCTCTCTCTCTCTCTCTCTCATTACGTCGATCTCATCGTAAATATTATGCGTTACTAATTCAACGATGCGGTATACGCTCTCTGCTGAAGCTTGTTCACTGCCGGTACTTTGAACCGTTCCACGATTATTAGAAAAAATAAAAACAAAAAAAAAAAGAAAAAATAAAAATAGAAAAAAAAAAAGCATTGGGACAAATGTTAAACCTCCAATGAAGGGGATGACGAAGAAAGAGAAAGAAAAAGGTCACTCGTTGACATTGGAGAATTACCAAATTGCAGAACACATCGCGCAAGTGCACTTGTAATATTTCTAACAACTCGTTAATCGATACCTTAAGATCGATCGATCGATTTACGATTTTCCTACCATAGTACCAATCTGTATTGACAAATAATACGTACCGAATGTTACCGAAAAGAAAAAAGAAAGGTAAAAACAGGAGGAAAAAGAAAAAAAAAAAAAGAAAAGAAAACAAAAAAAAAAAGACTATATATTACTTACGTTTGTACTATTCGTCGCGAAGTGCAAAGTGATATTTACGCTTAAGTAATTAGCCAATACTACAGTGCTTGGATAAAAAAGAAAACGAAAAGAGAGAGGAAAAAAAAAATAGAAAACGATAGAAATCGTATAGCGTTTAACCACGTAAATGGTGTCGGCGAAACTCGATGTCACATTTTTACCCCTTTGTAATAAAGATTTGTAATCCGACGATGTAATTCCTTCTGTGTATAGACAAAGCGCGTAAACGCCTTTGCATTAATGCGATATTAAAATGTAAAAGTACGGATGCTCACTCGTCGGTAATAGAAAAGTTGTTTGTATCACGAAGGATGGGGGAAAAAAAAACAATTCATAATCGATGTGCGATCAGAAACGTTATCGCGTAAGGTGTTTCACATTTTTCTACGTTTATATCCGAGAGATTCCGCTTGCTCTCACACTCCTTTGGGGCGTTATTACACGTCTTTGAACGAAATGATCGTTGCTCTCTTGTTAAAGGGAATAACGACGCTCGATTCTAGGTACACGTACGGGATGTTCGATGTTCGATAAAAAAAAAAAAAAAAGAGAGAGAAAAAAAAGAAAATAAAATAAAAAATAAAAAAAAATCATCGCATAATCGTCGTCGATTCGATGAAAACGCTCGTCATAATGGCTCGATTATAGGTACTTATTTACCTATCCATGTACCTATATTTAATATAAAAATAACGGGATACGTTCGTTCTATTTCTCTCTTCGATTTGATTCGATTCGATTCGATTCGATTCGATTCGATTCGATTCTTTGTCGTAAGAATTTATTGTCGATTTATAATTGAAATTATATATTTGTTATTAACGAGCAATCGAGGTGTACACTATACGAGCGTTATATGTGTTACGAATAAAGAGATTGTAAGCTGTGTTATACACCATACCTCTTAACCTTTTTCCCCCGATCAAAGAAAATACAACCAAAGAATAGAGATATCTATTCAATGGGAGTATCAAGATGTGACTATCCAAAATGACTCATTGCCAACAATGTGACCATTTACGATCGTTCAAAACATTATCGATCGATTTATCTAACGATCCGTAAATAACTTTGTTTGTCGAGAAATTCGATCTTCGTGATGACGCATCGAAAAAATAAAAGGGTTTCTTTAAGATCCTAATTTCTAATGGGGGAGACGTTTAAATCGTCCTTCACGGTTTATCGATGAGCTAAGTAATAATTGTAAATCCGAGTAAAAGTAGGAAACTCTTTTAAAGTTAGGACGCATTTTTTTTAAGATTAGCTTATCGATATCTAAAGCCATTCCAATTAATTGTATTGACATTGTAGAAAAATGTTAAAAATGCGATCGGCATTATAGAAAAAATACGACAAATCCATTAAAGGATGTCGTAATGTCATTTGATAAAACGAGTTATCGTCGTATGCGAGGGAGCAATATCGAATTAAGTTGGATTATATCCAATAAATCGATGATTTAATCGATCATTTCTTTATTGTTCGATACGTTGTTTACAAGAAGTCGAAACGTTTTTACTCTTGAATACAAAAGAATCTATATATCGAGCAGAAACATCAATTCTTATTTATTTCCGAGAAGAAAAACCGAAGAAGATGCGACGAAGCGATAATTGTGCAGGTGGATTAGATAAGAGTATAAAATGTACATGGTGAAAAAAAATGATAAGAATTTGCGCGCTTATAAAAGTCGCCTTTGTTCCTTGATATTGTCAGTTAAAGGAATCGAGTTCGGGAAGCAAATACTCGGAAGAAAAAGGTCGAGGTATATCACGATGAAAGGTAAGGTATATTTCGATCAAAATTGTCCAAATCGGCCGTGGAAAAAAGGTTTTGCATCGTCTTTGAATGATTTTAGGAGCATTGTACGTGGTAACTACGGCCATCGCGGCTATATTGGCCATTGTTGCGGCCGAAGACACGGTGATATTGCCAATACCAACGGAATGTCCCGCGATAGACCCTCTCAACCACACCGTCCACTTGGCGCACGAATCGGATTGCACTAAATTCTACAAATGCGATCATGGCCAAAAGGTCGAGATGATCTGCCCAATCATGAACGCTAAGGGAGACAGACTGTACTTCAATCCTAAACTACAAGTTTGTGATTATCCAAATAACGTCAATTGTACATCTACAACGAAGGATCCTTCTAAACCTACCTCAACTGAACCTACTCCATCTAAACCTACCCCATCTGAACCTACCCCATCTGAACCTACTCCGTCTAAACCTACCTCGTCTGAACCTACTCCATCTAAACCTACCTCATCTGAACCTACTCCATCTAAACCTACCTCGTCCGAATCTACCCCATCCGAACCTACTCCGTCTCAACCGAGTTGCTCTCCAGATGGTCTTGGTCATTCTCACGAATGCTCTTGCGAAAACTATTATCTCTGCAAAAACGGCGAGCTCGTTCTTCGAAAATGTCCCGACGGTCTTCATTGGAACACCAAAGCAGGCAAGTGCGACAAACCTAACAATGCGAAGTGCATCAAAGAGAAAGCTTCGAAATGGTATTATTAATTCGTTGGGACGACGATGAATAATTTTATAGAGCACAGTATAGTAATTTCTAGTTATTCACATTGTGAGAAAATAAACGAGATGATTGTATTAATTCAAAATGTAAAAAACAATATCAACAAATAAACATCGCGTCGAAACGACGTCGACGAAAAATTTTAACATACGAAGTATCGATCAATTCAGATAACAGAATTAATAGAAAGAGGAGGATATATATATATAAATAGAAATTCGGCTCGATAAATGTCAATTTGATCGTTAGGTCAAAAGCGCGCTATTTATTGCAATGGAAACATTATTTCTTATCGATGTTACGAGTCGATAAAACAGTTAACTCTCGCATTACCATTTGGCGACATCTACCGTTACTTAAGCACGACTGAAGTGTCACATGGTAACGAGTATCACACTGCTATTTTTGGCGAAGAAATATCGTATCATCGAGAGGATTTATAATATTAATAATTTTGTCGTATCTAACGTCTGAATTTTTTTTATTGCAAAAAATCCTTATAAGAAGAAAAGGGTCGTCGAATTTTCGTTGAACATTGAAGAAAATGTTTTTTTTTTCTTTTTTTCTTTTTTTCTTTCTTTAACTTGCACGCATCATTTTAATTATCGCAGGTATTGTTTGAATACTGCAGAAATATCTTTGTTATTACATGACAAGATTTACAAGCAGGATAACAATTTGGACTCAACCGTATAATTCTCGGGCGTACAATTATTACCGAGCGTACGAACGAAAAGTGGATGTTAACCTTAAAGATGGCGCACGTTATTTCAGATATTTATCTTCTTGTATAAGAGTTATAATTTGTTTAATATTCGAATATCCTGTTTCGGTGAGTGCGTCTGTTATATAAATTAATTGTCAAATCGGCACATCTTCCGTACATCATAAATCGCAGCTAACATTAACACGGATCGCTAATATCGTCTCTCCCGTTATTTATTAATATTTAACAAGTCTAGAGAGAGAGAGAGGGAGGGGGGAGAGATTGAAAGGATTCCTTTCGTCGTGCAATTCGTTTTACCTTTACACGAAATATTATTATTATTATTATTATCATCATCATCATCGTACAAACAACCGTGTTTCGCGTGACGTTATGTCGTAATAGTAAGAAAATGAAAAAAAATTAACTCAACGACTTATACGAAATATTAAACATTGTATAAAACGTATTTATCGACAAACTATCGTAAATCTTTATCTAATGAATATCGTTGACCACATACAACGAGGCCTCTTGGTCTAGGGGTATGATTCCTGCTTTGGGTGCAGGAGGTCCCGGGTTCAAATCCCGGAGGGGCCCGATTTTTTTTCCTTTCTTTTCGCTTCTCACCGACACCGTTCTTTTTCTTCTTCTTCTTTTTTTTAATCCTTTCATTCGTTCGACGAATTATTAACGCTCGTCGTCGACGACGATGCGATCGGTTTTGTTATTTACCAACGTTTATGATAATAATAATAATAATAAACGAGACACAGTGATAATTAGTTCATCGTCTTTGATCACTTTTACATATCGCGATTAAATGTCACGTTCGATATATAAAAATCGAGAACCTTTACTCTCTTTCCATAACGCGAGATTTCTCTAATCGCGGATTAGACGAATCAAACGGACAAAAATTGGCGATAGTTACGAGAAAGCGTGACAAGTTATTAGATAGTAGGGAGAGATTCTTAACGGAAGGAAGGAAGGTCGTCGTGGTCGTCGTCGTCGATTATCGCAGGTTGAATTTGCCGCGTTTAGGATACTCTCTCTCTCTCTCTTTCTATCTATCTCTCTCTCTGTCTCTTCGCGCAATAGGAAAGATGGCGGTCGTGTCGCAGTGCGCATGTACGGCTTCCAAATGGTCGAGCAAAAACACAGCTGGTCTATGATCTCCGAGGCAGCTGACGGTCGAACGCTCTCGACGTGATTTCGCGTGTGTGTTCTCTCCGACCGATCCAAAGAGTTCACAGAGAGAGAGAGAGAGAGAGAGAGAGAGAAAGAGAGAGAGAGAGAGTGAGGAAGAGAAAGAGAGAGAGGAAGAAAGAGAGAGAGAGAGAGAGAGATCGGTCCAAGATACGGATTCTAGGAGGAGCCATCGTAATAGATAGGTTATAAACTATGTGTTAAGTAGGAAAGAGGAAACTACGTGTGTGCCGGATCCCGAGGAGGCCAGTGAGAATAGTGGATACTGGTTTTTGTGTGAGCTTAAATGTGTATGAAGCTCGTACGTTCGTCGCGGTGTCGCCACGAGGGGAGGAGGTTCGTTCTTCGTCCCTGGGATACAAAGGAGTCGAGGAACTGCCCGCTTATAGCGTCCCTAAGGTGAATACAAATTTTTTTATCATTATGACTATTAGTTATATATATATATGTGTATGTACATATATAAGTATATGCATCTTTTTGTTTGTCTGTCTCTCTGTGCTGTGCTCTGGAAACGCGCGGATTATGCGAGAGATTGTTTCATGAAAGATCCATTGTGTGTTTCTCGATTCGTGTTGACCTCTCTCTCTCTCTCTCTCTCTCTCTCTCTCTTTTTCTTTCTCACAGACGTATAAAGAGAGATAGAGACACATGTACACATTCCCCGTACGTAGGAAACACTTATGGAATTTTTACAAGCTTCATTTGCACGGGACTATGTCCAAAAATTCCATACGTTTTACCCACTCGGTGATACCCAAACAAAGCAAGCGATGGACAGTGAGACGGAGCCAAAGAGAGAAAGAGAAAGAGAGAGAGAGTGAGTGAGTGAGAGATCACAATGTCGAAATCGTATTAATCCGCTATTTATATATATATATATATATATATATATATATATATATATCTGCCCTATCCCTCTAACCTTCTCTACCCTCTCTCTTCCATCCACCACCCATTCTCGTTTTTATTTATCGCAAAAGTTGCTCTCAACTTTCATACTTCGGATAAAAGAAATAATTCGATTCGACGTATAGATTTGTGATATGCACGTATAAGGAAAGTCGAAGAAGAGTGAGAACGTTTTGCCTTGGTGTATCGTCGAATAAAGAAGGGACGATAGAGAGAGAGAGTGAGAGAGAGAGAGAGAGAGAGAGAGAGAGAGAGAGAGAGAGAGAGAGAGAGAGAGAGAGAGAAAGAGATAGGACGAGGTCAACGATACGAACAAAATATCGTCGTATCATCGTCTCCCGAATCAGAGAAATTTCTCTCTCTCCTTCTCTCTCTCTCTCTCTCTCTCTGTTATTTTTCCCTAACTCGTTTAATCGAATCCCGTGTTTTCTATATTATCCGACATCGTATATATATATATATATATATATATATATATATCGCTTTCGATCTCGAGTCCGAAATAACGGACAGCTGATCGACGTGAAACAAAAAAAGAAAAAAAAGAAAAAACCCCGTATTACGTTGTCGTCCGTCGATCGATCGAAATGTTCGAATTAATTTGTGTCCGATGAGAAAAATGTATTCTCTCGTCGAAATATCCAATTATCGCGCTTGAAAAACATATGTTCCATGCACGTGCACAAATTGTTACGCGCGTATAAAGCTTTTTCAAGTGTCGTACGTATGTATTTGTTTACTTTGACGAAAACGTTCTTCTCTGTCCTCTGTCCTCTCTCTCTCTCTCTCTCTCTCTCTCTCTCTCTCTCACACACACTCACTCTTCGTTCTCTCCTCTCTTTAAAGAAGAAAACATAATGGGTTTACGTTATATCGAATACAATTATCCGTACGACTAGTACGTATACGTTATTATTCTCTCTCTCTCTCTCTCTTTCTCTCGCTCTGTATGTGTGTATGTATGTGTGTGTGCGCGCGCGCGCGTCGAGAGAAGGCACCCTAATTCGATATAAAGTCTAGGAGGCATCTTGGGAACTAGGTCGAAAAGCAACCCGCGTGCGGACGGGCTCTCCCTCTCTCTCTCTCCCTCTCTCTCTCTCTCTCTCTTTCTTTCTTTCTTTCTGAGTTTTCCGCTTGTTCGCTCTACGTTTTCCGCATACTTTTATCCATCGCGAGTACGCGGCACGGGCAAAACGGGTAAAAACCGACGACGGATATAAACTCGGAGACCGTTTCGAACGCACGAATGAACGTACGACGAACGTACACCGACGAACAAGATCTTTATCGCCTCGTCTCACCTCACCTCACCTCACCTCACCTCACCTCACCTCACCTCACCTCACTTCACCTTGCTTCACCTCCTCTCACCTCGTCCCACCTCGCCTTTCGTAGTTCGCCTTTCGCAGCTCGCCTTTCAAGGGGAAGCCTCGATAGTAGTATGCGTTCGCTCCGAGCTCGTTCACCAACTATACTTCTAATCCGACGAAACAGTTGCACGAAAAAAAAAAATATATATATATATATGTATATAGAAGAAGAAGAAAAGAAAACGGGGTCTCTACGGACAATTCAATTTTTCCGACGTATTTCTGTTTCTTTTCTTTTCTTTTTCTTTTTTTTTTTAAATATCAACCCTCCCCCTCGATATACCACTCATACGATGGACACGCTATTATCGGCGACGCGCAGTTTCAGTCGTCGGTTTAAAAAAAAGGAGAAATGAAAAATAAAAAAGAACGAGCGTATCATAACGATCGATCGATCGTTCGAATTGTTTCATTAATGATAATAAATATAATGGGATAAATAACGATTGAAATGTTTATGAGATCAAATAAGAAATTATCCACGATAAACCCGTTTTTTCGATCGATCTATATCGCGCTTATTAGTCGAGACGATTACGGACCATATCCTTTCGCTTTTTCTTTATTACCATTACTCTCTCATTTTCTCCTTTTCTTCCTTCTCTTCCTCTTCCTTTTTCTATTCCTCTTCTATTACTACTTCTTGTTATCACGTTTAAGAGAAGAAAGAAGTCGATATCACGATTGTCCTGCTGACTCTCCGTTACCCTTTGTTCTCATCGCGAGGTAAGAATTCTTGGAAGTCGTCGAGATCCTCGTGGTGGATAGATAAAGAAAAAGAAATAGAAGGAAAAAGACAAAAAAAAAAAAAGAAAGAAATAGAAAAAGGAAGTCGTCATGGTCGTGTCTTAGTCGTCATAGTCGTCTTAGTTGGTCGTCGTTGTCCATTAACACATCTTTGACCAGTCCACAAATATACACGTTAATTTAGCAAATACCTATGACTTATGTAATTGCGCTCGAGTATAAATTAGTACACACATCGCGTTTATCTCATTGCCATAGCGCTACGCTTCTGATTTCAATTTTAACCAAATTTTTCCGCCGAATTCCCAATTTTTTCTTTTTTTTTTTTTTTTTTTAATAACTATTTTAACAAAGTCGCGTACACGTAGGTATAGAGTTATCAAAACCCGTCGGGCCAATAGCGAGTGACATCGTTCGTTTTTATATACCGTGGTTGTGGGTGGAGGAGGGTCAACCATACGCGTCGGTTAAAATACAAAAGTAAGTACAAAGTCTCTTAGAAATATTCTTCCTCTTTGCGTCGTCGCTCGTGACCCAAATCTCACCGAAAATCCGGATAAAAGGATACCGTTAGGTGCGAATGTCGAGACGAGAAGGGGGTGGAGTGGGGTGCGGGTGATTGGAGGAAAAGGAGAAAGAAGAGATGGTGGTGGTGGTGGTGGTGGTGGTGGAGGAGGAGAAGGAAGAGGAGGAGGACACGCGTGTTGTCTCGGCCAAGGTCCTTCGCGAACGGGACCTTTTAAATCGCGATCTTCGATCATTCTCTCTCTCTCTCTCTCTCTCTCTTTCTCTCTCGAGTTATAAAGTCGCTTTAACAAATCATGGTTAATAAATATTTTGACGAGTCGTGTACGAACGACAACCTTATATACGTACGATACCTACATATGTAATAATAAATACGTAAGCTCGTTCCCATAATGGCTTTCTCTCTGGCAACAGAAATCGTATTGCATATGGCACACGGCCTTTGTTCGATAGCAGATTATAATAAGAGCGAGCGAGCGAGCTAACTTGTGCTCTGGAATCTATTATTCTGTCATTTGCGTTCGTATTTTCGATGTTGAACTAACGAACGAACGAACGAACGAACGGACGGACGAACGAACGAACGAGAGAGAGAGAACGTTACGGATTATACGTACGTACGTACGTACGTACGTATGTGTGTGTATATATGCGTGTACACATTTACTTGTACATACTATATACGTACGTTCCAATAAACTTTGTTCTCCCAAGTTCCTCGTCGATCAACGACGCCCTATTCCCATCTATCGATTTAGTAACGTTCGACTAAATCTCGATCCGTCTATTCTCCTCCTTACTCCCCCTCCCCTCTCTCTCTCTCTTCCTTCATTTTCTGTCCTATCTCTAAAATTAACATACGCGCGCTTAATTTATCCATCGAATTCTAAACTTCAATCGAACAGGACGAACGGTGACAATATCCGTTTGACTTTATTTTTATTTATAAAAGGGTCATACCGTGTGAAGGAACGATTTTTCGATTAGAAAAAAAAAAAAAAAAAAAAAAAAAAAAAAAATATTCATCGAAAAGTTCACTTAGAAATTGGAAAAAGTACGAACCGTGGATCTATCGTTCGTAATCGTTATTTCTCTTCGTGTTATCGCGCGCTTTGACTTCGGCGAGTTGTGTTTTTTATTTATTTATTTATTTATTTATTTTTTTTTTCTTCTTTGTCACGTCTTCGTCCATTCGAGCGAAAAGATACCGTTCTTATTCGACGGTTTTTAAATTTGCGAAAGGATTCCCATTGAGAAAAGTATGAGGAACGAGTCAAAAAAGAAAATGATGGACGATGATGACTACGATGACGACGACGACGACGATGACGAAAGAGAAGAGGACAGAGAGAATAAAGGTGTACAACTTTGACGTGAAAGTCGTTACTACGATACGTACATACATATACACATGTATACACACGCACACACACACACACACACACACACATATAATATATATAAGCACAAAGTCGCGATGTTAATCTTAATTAACGACACGAGAGAATCGCAGATACGTTTACGGCTTAATTAGCAAGGCTAGATTATTCGTTACCATGTGAGACTAGTGAACCGTATTGGTTTCGAACGAGGATCGTCCCTCCTCCTCCCCCCCCCCCTTTCCTCCCCTCCTCCTCCTCCTTCTTTCTCGTCTTTTTTCTCTCTTTTTTTTTCTTATTTTTTTTTTTTTGTTTGTTTTTCGTTCTTTATAAGGCTTTCTCGTAGGCAAGATTTATCGTTGCAACTATCTCACGTCTAAGCTTCTCATCCATGATTTTAACTCTCTCTCTCTCTCTCTCTCTCTCTCTTTCTCTCTGTCTATCGATCTCTATTTCTCTCTCTCTCTCTCTCTCTCTCTTTCTCTCTCTTTTAAATAGAAATTGCCGGAATAGAGCGTAGGAAACGAAATAGTGACAGGTCGAAAATGAATCGGCCTTCTCGGCCCATCGAATCTCTTATCTATCGTCTTCGTGGACCCGCGATGCTAAACGAAAATATATCGATAGTCGTTTTCCTATCTCGCGAAATTATCGAATATATTTCGACGAATTATCTACCATCGAACGTTGTAGTACCGCGTCTTAACAACCATTTTATTCCAATCTTTTTTCCCTCGTCCAAAGACACATTCTCTTATCGTACGAGGTTCTTCTTCTTCTTATTCGAGTCAACAAATAGTCGACGAACACACTTTGCCAATAATAATAATAATAATAATAATAATAATAATAATAATCTTATCGTTTGATAATTATGTCTATTTTTTTTTTTTTTTTTTTTTTTAATTATCTCGTACAACGTGTTATTCTCGTGGATTAAGAAAGAAGAGATAGAGAATTATAATTCGACGTTGGTAACAAACGTATGTATATATATATATATATATATATTTTTTTTTTTCTTTCTCCGTTGCGTTTCAGTTATGAAATTGATATTAATAAAAACTATGAGTACGTATTAAGCCTCGTACGTAATATTCTCTCGTAGATTATTTTCTTTTCATAGATCACTCTGTATAATGTCGCGAGATCAAAGAGCGCCAATGAATAATATTTGATTATAATTAGTACAAAATTGCGAAATTTCCGATGTTATCTCTCGTAACTCTTTTTTCTTCGATCATCTGTCTCTTAGGAAGCACTGGTAAACCTCCTTTTCTTTCATCGATCGGCCGTCAGAGACGTTGTACCTGTTACCTAGTGCCGTAGAGCCGTTCTAATAGAACCGGCGCCTGTCGATAGGGACGTAGAACGAATTGCTCCCCGAGCGATGTTTTTCGATACGTGTCTGTGTGCGTGCCCGTGGTTATTTTTTTCTTTCTTTTTTTTTCTTTTATATATATATATATATCGTCTCCTCCATCGAAAGACCGACTTATCATCCTCTTTCTTTCCCTCTTTCTCTCTTTCTCTTTCTCTTTCTATCTTACTCCCTTTTGAATTTTTTTCCCTCCCTTATTTTATCATCTCCTACGGTCTCGCGCCTCGCTTCGATCAGGTTGCCTTCTACAATCGGTAATCATCCGCTTATTCGAATGAAACAAAAAACGGTAATAATAATAATAATAATAATAATAATAATAATAATAATAATAATAATAATAAATGTAATAATAAAAGATTAGAAAAAGCTAAATCAAAAGTACGAATTACGTTCTCCTATCGCAAAAAAATTCGCTTGTGTAATTTACCGGCGATTAAAACTAACAACGTTTCTCGTTAAAAACGAGAGCTCGTATCCTTTGAAGAACGTGCGATATCTAAGCTCATAAAATTTCTCACTCTTACGAAGTTATCGAATTAGCTTCGAAGGAGAACGCCGTTCGATCTATTTTCTCATTGTGCTCTCTCTCTTTCTCTCTTTCTTGGTTCTCGAGATCCTGTTCGTTCTTTCGTTCTTTCGTTCGTTCGTTCGTTCGTTCGTTCGTTCGTTCGCTCGGTGGGTCGTTCATACGCCGTTCCTGATCCTGTGTAGAAATTGGAAACCGGTTTTAAGGAAATCTTAAGCCGGTCTTCCCTTTCATACTCGCCAGAGGCAGGCGAACCTGCTGCTAGGAGCATGGCATACCTTATGCATCCTGCCGTGCATTATACGCGTTCACCTCCATTAGCATACCTTCGCCGTGCTTTTCTGACCTTTAATTGCTTTGCATTTATAAAATGAAATCCTTTTGGATCGTTGAATATTAACGTACGTCACTGCAAATCTATGTTTCTCTTTCCTCTTTCCTTTCCTTTCCTTTCCGTTTTTTTTCTTTTTTTTTTTTTTTAATTTTATTTAATTTTATTTATTTTCTTTTTTTTTTTTTGTGTTTATTTCTTTGGTTTCAATTCCTTTCTTTCTCCTTACAGATAACCGGTTAACAATAAATCGTGAATAATCCTCTAGTTAAATAATTTCTCTTGACATATATTTGAGAAACATCGTATATATCTGATATATATATATATATATATATATATATATATATATATATATATATATGTACATATATTTATCTTAAAAATAGAAAAAGTTTAAAATCGTGGAATGGCGCCGATCAAAACTGTTGGCTGACGTTGATCGTCGTACCATTTTTGTATTACTTTTTCTTTTTTTTTTTTTTTTAAGACGTATAGACAATCCTATCAGAGCCCTTGTTCGTTCATCGACGTTTTCGGTCTCGCCTATGGAACAATCGATTCGCGGTTGATGCAGGAAGCGATCGAGGACCGATTGAAGGAAACTTAAGAAACGACGACTAAACCTTTGCTCATTGGTGAACGACCAATTTTTCGCTCGGTCGCGAACGACTCTTATGCTTTCTTACCCTTTAATATAACTATATTCATCGTACGTCGGGAACCGTATCGATCGCGAACTACTTTCCAATTTCACGTCGATCATAATATATTCGAGTAACATCATAATTCGAGATCGGTAGGGGATTCGCAAAAGTATATCTCTATCGCGTAACTCTTGTCGCACGTTTATTCTTCTCCGATAAAATATATATATATATAT